>CM038671.1:406139045-407339045 GCA_021605145.1 Aegilops bicornis
AATGGAGAAAGAAAAATAAACTTGAAAGGAAAAAAGAAAAAGAAAAGAAAATAGAAACAAATGGAAAAAGAAAAATCAAAACATACCACGTAAAAAAAAAAAAAAAAGCGGTTCAGCCCTATGCCAATTTGCGACTATTTTGGAATGAGAACAAATATTTAATGTTCTAAATTTTTTTCAAAACATAATACATTTTAAAGTTCTTAATTTTTTTAAAATTCGAAATTTATAGTATAATGAAGTTGTTTCAAAATTTTGAATTTCTGAAAAGAAGGGAGAAAATATAAACTTGAAAGAAAAAAAGACCAAAGAAAAGAGAAAGAAAGCGGAATAAGAAAAATAGAAACATAACATAAAAAAACATTTCAGCCTAGCTTGGGCGCCGAAAAGTGCAATTTGCGACTATCGAGCAGACGATAAATAGGGTTTTCCACTGCAAGTGGGCACGAAAATAACTAGGTTGGCTTTCACAGGCCACCTGCGGGTGGCCCATGTATGAAATCTGGCGTTTTTCTTTTCCAATTGTGAACAGACAAAAATTAGTACCACCTTGAATAGAAAAAATCTTTTCGTTGATGAACAGATGAAAAATTGGAGAAATACACCTTGCTTTATTAGTAGGTATAGAAGTCCAGTCTCATCCCGACTTGTGAGGGAATCATAGTCTCCATCATCCTTTCCTCACATGGGACAATGCTCTAATTAAGATGATCATCACACTTTTATTTACTTACAACTCTAGAATTACAACTCGATGCTAGAACAAGGATATGAGTCTATATGAATGCCTCCGGTGGTGTACCGGGATGTGCAATGATCAAGAGTGACATGTATAAAAAATATGAACGGTGGACAAGCCACAAATACTATGCCAACTACATGATCATGCAAAGCAATATGACAATGATGGTATGTGTCATAATAAAGCGGAACTGGAAGTTGCATGGCAATATATCTCAGAATGGCTATGGAGATGCCACAATAGGTAGGTCTGGTGGCTGTTTTGAGGAAGGATATACGATGGGTTTAATGCACCAGTGAAAGTCACGCGGTACTAGAGAGGCTAGCAATGGTGGAAGGGTGAAAGTGCGTATAATCCATGGACTCAACATTAGTCATAAAGAACTCACATACTTATTGCAAAAGTTTATTAGCCATAGAAACGAAGTACTAATACGCATGCTCCTAGGGGACATGTTGGTAGGAGTTAACCATCGCGCTCCCGACCTCCACACAAAGGATGACAATCAAGAAAATAAATCATGCTCCAAGTTCATCACATAGCAGTTAGCCATACGTGCATGCTATGGGAATCACAAACTCTGACACAAGTATTTCTACCAATCCACAATTATCACTAGCATGACTGTAATATCACCTTCTTTATATCTCAAAACAAATGCAAGGAATCAAACTTCTCATATATTCGATGCTCTTTATATGAAATTTTTTATTATATCCCTCTTGGATGCCCATCATACTAGGACCAAATTCATAACCTAAGCAAATTGCCATACTATTTTTAAGACTCTCAAAATAGTATAAGTGAAGCATGAGATTTCGTGACAAACTACTCCAAAAAGATATAAGTGAAGATCAATGAGTAGTCAAATAATTAATGAGCTATGTGAAGATCTCTCTCATTTAGAATTCAGATCTTAAGTATTTTATTCAAACAACAAGAAAAACAAAATAAAATGATATTCCGAGGATAGCACATATCATGTGAAGAAGCAAAACTTAGGCTCAAGCAAAACTAACGGACCATTGTTGAAGAAGAAAGGTGGGATGCCAACTGGGCATCCCCAAGCTTAGATTCTTGAGACTTCTTGAAATATTATTTTTGGGATGCCTTAGGCATCGCCAAGCTTCAGATCTTCTATCTCCTTAATTCCTCTCATATCACATTTTCCCTAATTCTTAAAACTTCATCCACACAAAACTCAACAAGAACTCGTGAGATAAGTTAGTATAAATCAATGCAAAACCTTATCATTCTCTACAGTAGAAAATCACCAAAATTATAATTTGATATTGCATACTAAATGCCTCTGCATATTTAATACCCTATCCTCAAATAGAATCATTAAATAAGCAAACTTATGCAAACAATGCAAACAAAACAGCAATCTGTCTAAACAGAACAGTTTGTATAGAATGCAAGAAGATTCATACTTCTCTAACTCCAAAATTCTAAAAACTTACCACAACATAGAAAATTTGTTATTCCTCAGCGTGTAAATTTGAATATTTTATCGTGTTCCTATCTCTCGAGAAGAATTCAGACAATGATATAAAACTTTATGTTTTCAAAACAACAATATATAGACTTGCAAATAAGCATGGTAAAGGTTGTACCAGACCTTTTATTGAATTAAAAGATAAGAGAACATTGTTCTAAATAATATCAAGCAAAAATACAAATGAGAAAATGGCATGGGAAGTAAAACTCATATCATGTGACAAGAATAAAGAAATATAGCTCCAAGTGAGGATTCTGGAGTAATGTTGGAGGCGAAAGAGGGATGCCTTCAGGGCATCCCCAAGAAAACTAGATACTTGGATTTGTCGCAGGAATATTATGTTGGTGTGCCTTGGGCGTCCCCAAACTTAGTCTCTTGCCACACTTTGTGCAGCGGTCATCATCAAAACTTCACCCCAAACTTGGCTTCACAACACAAAACTCAGCGAGAAACTTCGTGGCTCCACAGTTAGTATAGTAGAGCAAATCACCACTTAAGGTACTAACATGAACTCATTCTAAAGGTATATTGGTAGTATCTACTGTATTATAACTTCCTCAATAGTTCGTACCTCCCAGAGCACTACGCTAGATTCATCAAAATAATAACACAAAACTCAACAAAAACCTTGTGAGATCCATTAGTATAAGAAAGCAAATCACTACTATAAGTCTTGTTACAAACCCATTCATATTTTATTTTTCCAGTTTGTGTCTACTTTGGTAAATTTCCGAGCGTTCTTATGGCAAAAACTCTTCCAGAAAACCATGAGAATCGTGAGAACAGGCACCTGGCATAAGAAAGCAGAATCTGTCAAAAAGCGGAACGGTTTGTAGCAATCTGGATATTTCGAATGCTTCTGTGGCTCTTAGGGATACTGGAAAATTTGGACACCGTGGGCAATTTGTATATCAATCTTAATGGAAAAAATTCGCAAGTTTTTGTAAACTTATATGATTTTAAAAATTACATGTGACTGGTGCACAAAGTTTCTATTTTCAACAAGATCAAAGCAACTTTCAACCTTAACTTTATGATCCCCAAAAGGCCTTGCTTGGCACTAAACACTAATTGAAACACAAAAAACACTTACAATCATAGCAGATGGAATAATTGTGCAAACACTCCAGAACAGAAAGAAAAAGGCAAAAATAAATTTATTCATTACAGGGTTGCCTCTCCCAACTTAAAGCGCCTATCGTTTTATGCCCCTAAGTGGGCATAATGCAAGGATCTAAGTATTGTCATATTTTCTCTACAACTCTTAAATCAAACACTTAGAATTCTTGAAGATTTAGCATATAAGTTTTCAACGATAATACTTCTAGGAACAAATTTGTATGGGATTCATTCTTGCAGATAGGATCTCTTATAACTTCAACAAAATACGCTTGCGCAGATACTAATCATTTTAGATATCCTTTATTAGTACTAGAAGTTGCACCGCTTGTTTTTAGTAACCAATAGTAATCTTGCCAATTTTTACGGAGTTTTTCAATAGTTTTAGCGAGGAAGCAAAGCCATGCTTAAATTACTAAAGATTTCTTCGGGTTTATCAATCAGAGGCGGGATTTATTCTAATTCTTTCATGAATTACGGTCCCCTTTTCGCTTTAACAACAAAAAACTTCTCCGCTTTTGACCCCAAATTTAGTAGCAAAATTATGCATCTTTTTATCCAAGCATTTCTTCTTTGAATAGCCTCTAGTCTTTTCATAACATAGCTTGAGAGTTAAAGTTGTTTTCATTAACCAAAAGATTGGTGATCCCTACAAGATTTACCATAGCATTAAAAGCATCTAGAGAAGGGCACATCAATAAATTACCACCGTAATCGTATCGAGAGATGAATCTATACCAAGTAGTTATACCCACATAAAAACAGCGAAGAAGAACAACGATGGATTGCTTGCGAATAGATCTATCATGAGCATTGCAAATCCTATACCAAGCATCTTTTAGATTCCCCCCGCTTTGTTTGAAATTAAGAACTTCATTCTCGAGAATTTTGCATCACCGATGGAGGATGAACTATCCATCATGACAAAGATGAAAAAACAAAGTTAAGCTTTAAAATAGATCCTGGCGAGAAGATGGCGAAGACAAAAAGAGAGGCGAGATAAAATGGAGAAGATTTTTGTGAAGTGGGGGAGAGGAAAAGCTTGAGGTAAAATGGCAAATAATATGTAAATTGCAAGGAGATGAGATTTGTGATTAGGAACACAGTAGATGTTGATGAGTGTCTCCCCGTGCAATGGCGCGAGAAATTCCTTTTGATGTTTAGTTCGAACTAAATACGTATGTTACCCAAAGAGGAAGAGGGGTGATGCAGCTATAGCAACGGTAGGTATTTCCCTGAGTGATGAGACCAAAAGGTTATCGGGAACTAGTAGAAGAACACCGCCAGCACCACGTAAATGGCGACTCCACGCACACAAAGAACAAATACTTGCAACCCGAGCATAAGAGGGGTTGTCAATCCCTCATGGGTAAAAGATAGAGTAAAATTGTAGTAGATTGGATAAAATAGATCTTGTGGGACGCAGCAAAGATAAAATAAATAACAATAAGTTTCAACAATGTATTTTTTGTATTTTTGGATTAATCGGTCTGAAAATAAAGCACCTATAAAAATAGATCGCGAAAGGTAAATATAATAAAGAGACCGAGTAAAATGGAATTTCACTAAAGTGGCTTCTCTCGAGAAAAATAGCATCTGTTTGGGTGAAACAAATTACTGTTGAAATGCAATTGATAGAACTTCAAATACTCCATGGCGATATCCAGGAAATGATCATTATATAGGCATCCGCGTCCAAGATTAGTAGACAGGACTCACGCACATCTACTACTATTACTCACACATCGACCCGCTATATCGACGGCATGCATCTAATATATTAAGTTCACTTAGAGAAATAAAGTAATACAATAAGAATGATGACATGATGTGGACAAGATCTATTTATGTACAAATAGATCCTCGGATCTTATTATCCTTAATAGCAGCGATACATACATGTGGGTTTCCCTTAAATCACTTTGGGATCAAGCAATGGTCAGAACCTATCACAAAGCACCTCTTCCCATTGCAAGATAAATAGATCAAGTTAGTAGAAACAAAACTTAAAATATCATGGAAGAAATCTGAGTCTATAAGTAATCACGCATATAAGAGACCAAAAGACTCAGAAATAACTTTCATGGATAAAAACATAGATCTGATCATAAACTGGAAGTTCATGGGATCCTAACAAACACATAAAAGAAGTTACATCAAAATAGAGCCTCCAAGACTACCATTGTATTGAGAATCGGAAAGAGAGAGGAAGCCATCTAGCTACTAACTACGGACCCGTGGGTCTCGATAGTACTACTCATGCATCATCGAGAGGGGGCACCAATGAGGATGATGAACCCCTCCGTCATGGTGTCTAGATTGGATCTGGTGGTTCCTAGAACTTGCAGTGGCTGGAATTGTTTTGTCCACTCCCCTTGGGTTTCACGGAATATTAGGGGAGGTATTCTGCAAACAAAGAGGCGGTCTGCTTAGGAATGGCCAGCCGAGGTGGGCACAACCCACGGTGACGTCCCAAGAGCCCCAGTATGCTGGCTGCTCCCAGTGAGTTGCCAATGCTCCCCTCGGAGCACCCCTCGAGTATCTTCCTTAGCCCATCCCTGGTCAATCATACGGTCCAGAAAAATTCCACAGCGAAAAGTTTTGCTTTCCGTTTTGGACTCCGTTTGGTATTGATTTTTCGGGGATGTATAAAACAAAGCGAGAAAACAACAAGCAGCCTTTGGGCATGCTATGTCAATAGGTTAGTACCAAAAAATGATTGTAAAATGATTTTAAAACATCCAAGAATGATAATATAACAACATGGAACAATAAAAAATTATAAATCGTTGGAGGCAGTGTCCAGGTCCTCCACCAGAATCCACATGAGTTGGAGTGCCAAAATATACGTCAAGTGAATCAATACGAAGACATCCCATTGTACCTGCGGATATTCCATCACATAAGACCATACATCAAAGTTTTCTCCAAATCCAATACTCAATCCAACATAACGAAACCTCGGAGAGCAAGACTCAATTCATCACAAGAAGAAGGTAGAGAGGGAGAAACACCCATATAACCTAACTATAGTAACAAGCTCGCGATACATCAACATCGTGCAAAATCAACATGAGGAGAGATCAAACACATAGCGGCACTACTAGTACATACCCTCATTACAGAGGATGAACTACTCCCTCCCTCATCACCAGGTGTGCCAAAGAGATGATGAAAGATGGCCTCCGGTGATCGTTTTCCCCTCACGTGAAGTCTTAGGAGTGCGAGCAGGCTCCCAATTGGTTTTTAAGTGGCTAGAGAGGATTGCGTGGCCCGGAACTTCCACGATCTAGCATTCTTTTAAGGGGTTTCCATATTTATAATAATTTTGGCATTGGAAACAAGTCAGAGGTGCAAGGGCCCACAAGCCTAAACTAGCATACAGGGAGAGGGGGTAGTGCAGCAACTAGCAGACTTGTAGCCTCCTCGGTCACTTCTAGCCAGCTCGATTAACTTTGAGGGGTCTCTTTTGGTGCATAGAAAATCACCATAAATTTTAGCCCATTCCAAGAACTTTTATTTACGCACAAAAACGACACCAACAGTGATTCTGCTTTGAAAAACAACGTCGGTCAGGAGGTTAGTTCTAATCAAATCATACCAAAACCATGTAAAATTGTTTATGTAAACCATAGCACTGAATACTTCATAAATTATAGATATGTTGGAGATGTATCAAAGAGCGGGGTTTTAATCCCTCATGAAGAAAGTCCATCTCTTTATGAGATCGACGATACGCTTTTCACACTTGAAAGCTTCACGTTAAGTTGGATAAGAAAGGAAGAGGGGAGTTAATGACTGTGCTAGAATTTGCTTCACAATCACACTCTCCAAATTCTTCTTGATGAGAAGGAAGCAAGGGAAGCGCTCATAGAGTCTACTAAGGAAGCATTACTCTACAAGTTTAGCTAAAAGGACATCTTGAAGGCAATTCTACTTGGACTTGCTTGTTGTTCCACGCGTCCAGAAGACAAACTCCAATACTCCCCACAATGTTACGCTTCTATGGACATGTTATTTTCAGAAATAATGATGATCGCTGCCGAGATCTGATTTGGTACTCTTATTTTCAAGCCGGATGTTCATCGGCTCAAAGTCTTCATTCAGAACTTCATACTTCTCCACATACGCCTCGACCATTCCCCATTCTTGAGACGATTTGTCAAAGGTGGTTTCAATTCTAATTACGAGGATACTCCCACGGAGTAGTTAGTAAAGTATGTTTTTCTCATTCCTTTTTGACACTTGTTGTGACTAAAAGGGGAGAATTACATCAAGTGATAGTTTATCGGGGTTCTTGCGGGGTGTTTTCATTGCATTTGGTTTCCTCAAACAATTTGCTTCATGAACTTATAGCACCGCTTGTGGTGTTGAAATAATCGGTTAAGTCATGTAACATTAATACCCCACTTTTTGCAATATTATTTTGCTTGTTACTATCTGTTGTGTAGGTATCTTCAAATGAGTTTTTCCTTGAATGTTTACCCGACAATTATATCTATCTTATAGGGGAGATATTTGCTCCTCGAAGAAGAAGAAATCATCAAGTGAGAAAGTAATAACAAAGGAAGAATGTTAGTCTAAAGCTTTGTATACCTTCACGATGTAAAAAGCCATATGATTCACTAAAAATGTGTTTTCCCTCATAATTAATTTCTTCTAAATCATAAGCGAAACCATGGGAAGCATATCCTCCGAACAACATTTTTATTTTCTCTTTTCTTGCTCACGATTATATCAAATATCGAACATGTCACGAAAGCTACATCTCGTGTGGATTCAAATTGTTCTCTTAGATAACAACTTCATGATATATCCTTGGTCACAAATCTTTCAAAGCTTATCTTACATCTAATTATCTTTGAAGTTTTTGTGGCGAGGAATCTACCTCGAACTTACCGTCTAGTGCATTGAAAAGAAATCAAGTATTACATCATAAATCAAAGTCACTTACTGAAGAATAATCTGAACGTTTTGTTGATGATTAGTCCATCCGGTTCTTCAAGATCTGAAGCATATCTTAAGAGAAGTTATTTTTCTTCATACTTATATCTCGTCTTTCATTATTCTTAGCATTACATTCCATTCATTATCTATCCTTTGATGTGATCTGTTTTGTCACCAATCGTCCAAAGCGGGGAGATTGTTGAGTGCAATATCTCGCCTACCTTGTGTTTTGGAGATTGTTGTGAAGCAATTATGGACTGATTTGTTTGCTAGTGCATCTGAGAGAGAAAAAATCCATACTGGCCCAGAAGAGAAATGGTGTCTCAATGCTGAGTTCGAGAACTTCACGAAGCATATGTCTGTATTGCAGAGAGGAGAGAGGAGACTATATGTGTTGAAGTCATATAAGTCGAGAAGATTGATGTGAAGAAATACGACCCTCAAAAGTTTTCACTGTTGGAAGCGAAGCTTTTGATTCCGATCTTGTAAATCTGAAGAAATTGGTACTTGCAACAATGGAAGCCAAAGACAAAAGTGAAGAAGTAGTATTCATTTCGTTGTTCTTCTTTTCATTCTTTTGAGTCATAGGACCTTTGTACTATTAAGAGGGAATTATAGGTTCTCGAGAAGCTTAGATCCGTTGTTATGCTTAGCCAAAACCTATGAAGTTGAAGGAGAAATCTCTTTGTGCTCACGACGAATACTTTGCGACCAAGAAGCTAGATCTTCCTGGCACGAAGAGATTTGTCTCGGGACGAGGAGAATAACATTACTTGCTTTCATAATAGCAATGCTACCATTCTGCTCAAATCTGATGCGTTGGACTCGTGTCAGTTTGGCCATTGGCTGATCTAGATGTCTAATTTGGTCATTTCGCATCCCGGGGAAGGCTCTGCGACTATAAATAATACCCGCTTCAACATTATCAGGATTGGCTACTCACTTGAGATTTGTAGGAAAGATTGATTTGAAACCCCTCTCTGGTGATTTGAGTTTAAGATCCACGGAGAGAAAATCAAAGCCCAAACTGCTATACGAGATGGTTTACATGGTGAGTTCAGTGAGAGTTCTTGTACCTAATATACCCTTGAGGCTGCGCACTCTCTAGGCGGATAGAGTTTGGCTTCTAGTGTTGAAAGAGTTGTTATATTTCCATCGAGGCCGAGATCTTGACAACCAAGGAAGTAAGTGTGGTTGGCGAAGGAATCCGGCCAGAAGGTTTGGAGATCAGCCGACAAAGGATGCCACGAGTGAAATCAACTTTGAGTATGATCAGCTGTGTGTTGAAGGAGAATAGGGTGAATTGAAGAGTTTATCTTCACGTGTTAAGTCACAACCCTGTGAGGCGTAGCCCTTTAAGCGAGAAGGGTGAGCCCTGGTCTACACCAAATCAGTGTCACCATTAAGGCGTACCTTTGGTTAATTCTTCTTCATTGCAATTCCCTCAACAGTTTTTATTTGAGCTCTTGTCTTTGATAGTTATTGGTTCATTTCACTCTTGTTTTTTTCAACATTGCTTATCTTTGTATTCATTCTCTTTCATTCTCATCTCTTGTATTCACCCTTGAGTCATCATACTTGTCTGTATGCACCATGTTGTGTGTCTCGTTCTACTACATTTTGTTTGCATGCTGCATTACCCTCATCGTGAATTAAACCTGTTATCTCTAGTTACCGTCTTGTCATTTCATTTCTTCATAGAGGAATATGCTTACAGCGAAGAAGATTGATCTAGTTTACTCTATTCCACTTTTGGTGATTGGGATAAGCTTCAAAACTTTCGAAGAAATTTTGAATCTCCCAATCACCCCCCTCTAGTCGATATACTCTCGGTCCTACTTGAGGACAAGACACACATTTTTATTGTTGCCATTATGGATAAAAGCGATGGGGTTTATTCATATTAGTTGAAGTTTACTTTGTCTACATCATGTCTTCTTGCTTAGGCATTACTACATTTTATACTTAATACCCTAGATGCATCTTTGGATAGTGATCGAATTCGATGGGTGGAGTAATATTAGTAGATGCGGAAAGTCGGTCTACTTGTCTTGTCACGTGATGCCTATATACATGATCATTGCCTTGAATATTTTCATAACTATGCACTTTTCTATCAATTTGCCCAACAGTAATTTGTCCACTACCGTATGCTATGTATCGAGAGAGAAGCGTCTGGCGGTGAAAAGTATTTCCGGGTCTACTTTATCATATATATATATATAAACACAAAATACCTTGCTGCAATTTTATTTTCTTCTATTTTGTTTTGCAATTTACCTTATTACCTACCACTCTGAGGTTTTAATCCTTGCAAGTAAGCTTGCGTAGGGATTGAAGCAACCCCTTATTAGCGTTGGAGTGCAAGTATTTGCTTAATTAATGTGCATGTGTTGTTCACGAGGTTCTGCGTGGTTCTCCTACTAGATTGATAACCTTGGTTCTTAAATGAGGTAAATACTTGTCTCCTAAGTGTGCTGCATCATCCTCCCCTCTTGAGAGAAATTCAATGCAACACACACACAAGTAAAGGGTACTCCCGTGTCCGTTTGCCATAGTTACCTATAACACATAGGCTATCCCTATGATATTTAAATTAAACGTGGCAATCTCATGGCTCCAACCATGCGATATTAACCGTGACACCTTTGGCCCTCAACATTACAACATATAGCCATCTCATACATAAACTCATTATCATATTGACGAAGGCTATACCACAACATATACATAGCCTTTTGCAAAACCAAGTTGAAGGCGTCCCTCTAATCAGTTTTAGCAAAACTTTAGTTATGTAGTTAACCGGTTTTAACAAATAATACTAGCTACCTCGTCTAACAACATAGGCGGTAATTCTTGATGCTAGATTATGTTTGGGTGTGTGAAACATGAGACTTAATTAAAATCTCTAGCCCCACACTAAACTCAAAATCAAGTAACGCGTGCCCCCTAGAAGATCCATCCATCTTCTTTCCCTCTTGTGTACATGATGATTCACTATTCTAAACTACGATGAAGCCCAAGGAGCTGTTAGCGAGATCATCGGCCAGCCCGAGTCGATCGATTATCCGAACCTTGTAACAAAAGCTACATCATCTTTGTCGATGAAGCTGAACCGAGGAAACAACACTCGAGGGAAGCATAGCAAGAACATCTTCGCACATTGACATGTGATCTAGATCGCCTTTGCACCTACTCATATAGCTGCTCATGATGCCACTATTAGGAAGCGTACTAGAAAACAAGTTTTTCATGCCTATGCACACCCAAGATCAATATGAAGATGCATAGCAGGTTGCGATCACGATCATTACCTTCACGAGTTAGCGAGAAAAAGAACGTGTCGGTGTGTAGATCATTATGGAGTCCGCTTGAACCATCGATGAGCGATTCGCGAACCGCCCATGAGCAGTCCCTCGAACCGAAGACCTAAAGCACGACCTCTCTACTTGGTTGCAACCTCTTTGATACGTCTCCGCCGTTATCTATAATTTTGATTGTTTCATGCCAGCTGTATTATACAAGTTCTACATACTTTTGGCAACTTTTTATATCATTTATTGGACTAACCTATTGATCCGATTGCCAAGTGCCACTTCACACTTTCTACATGTTTTTTGTATCACGAGTATAAGTATCAAAAGCGAAGTCCAAATGCAATAAAAATTCACGGAGAATTATTTTTGGAATATATATGTGATTTTTGGGAGTTGGAATCACATAAGCGGAGGCCCACAAAGCCCTAAGACACGGTGCGCGCGAGAATCTGGCGTGCCGTCAGTGGGTTGTGCCATCCTCGAGCATCGGTTGGGGCTCTACTTGGTCTGGCAAGGAAGCTTATATCCGAGAAAAATCGTGTTAAAGTCTCAAGCGCAATCAAGATTCTGGATCTCGGGAATATAAAAGCGGTTTTGGCGGATCTGAGGAACGAAGCGAGAGAGAACAGCAGAGAGGAGATCCAATCTCGGAGGGGCTCCCGCCCCTCCGACCATGGAGGCCATGGAGCAGAGAGAACCCTCCTCCCATCTAGAGGGTAGACCAAGGAAGAAGAAGAAGAAGGAGGGGATCTCTCCCCCTACGCTTCCGATGGCCAGAGTGCCGCCAAGGCAATGATCGGGATGGCGATCTACATCAACAATCTTGCTGCAATCAACACCAACTTTCTCCCCCCCACTCTATGCAGCGGTGTAACAGCTTTTCAACCCTGTAATCTCTACTTAAACATGGTGCTCAACTCCATATTATTTCCCAATGATCTATGGTTGTATCCTATGATGTTTGAGTAAGATCCGTTTTGTCATCACTGTGGGTTAATACGTGATCTTGGTTGGTATGATTGTATATTTTTATTTATGGTGCTGTCGCATCTCACAGATTGCCCTCCGTCTCGCACTTTCAAACTTGAGGGCCCCCTCATGTAAGGTGTTTAAATATGTTCATGGTTTACTTATTATCAGGTGTTGTGGGGGATGTGCAATGCATAGCGGATAAGTGGGTTATAGCGATATGGGGAGTAAAAAAGGGCTTGATACTTAATGCTATGGTTGGGTTTCATGACCTTAATGATCTTTAGTGAGTTGCGGATGCTTGCTAGGGTCCAATCATAAGTGCATATGATCCAAGTAGAGAAGTATTTTAGCTCATGCCTCTCCCTCATATAAAAATTACAGAATGATTACGGTACTTGTTATCGATTGTTGATCGTCCATTTTGCATCATGCTTTTTATATCGATATCTATTGCATTATGAATTTGTTACACATTATTTCACAATACTTATGCCTATTCTTTCTTATTTTACAAGGTTTACATGAAGAGGAGAATACGGCGATGGAATTCTAGGCTGAAAAAAGGAGCAAATATTAGAGACCTATTACGCACTGCTCCAAAAGTCACAGAAATTCCACGAAAGTCAGATTTAGAATATATAAAAAATATTGGCGAAGAATGCACCCGGAGGGGCCACCCACCGTCCACGAGGGGTAGCGCGCCTACCATGGGCGCGCCCCTGCCTCGTGGGCCACACAGGAGCCCCGATGCCCATCTCCTAGTATAAAGGTGTCTTTGCATACAGAAAAAAATCATAAAACTTTCGGGACAAAGCGCTTGCCGTCTCAAAAGCGGAACAGGTAGAAACCAATCTAGGGCTCCGTGAACTTAATACAGTAGGGAAACATCCCTCGGGAGGAAATTATCACCATCGTCATCACCATCGATACTCTCATCAGGAGGGGTTCAATCTCCATGAACATCTTCACCAGCACCATCTCCTCTCAAACCCTAGTTCATCTCTTGTATCCGATCTTTGTCTCAAAACCTCAGATTGGTACATGTGGGTTGCTAGTCGTGTTGATTACTACTTGTAGTTCATGATAGTTGGTTTATTACCGGTGGAAGATTATATGTTCATATCCTTTATGCATATTAACACCCCTCTGATTATGAACATGCACTACAAAAAAAAAGACACATCCGTGACATTTTGGGCCGAACGAAAAAAAATTAAGTCATACTTATGACACTTCTATAGCCCGATAATTGTGACAAAACCGGTATCATCATAGATGTGGTGGGGTCCTACTTCTATGACAAAAATCACTGACAGGAAAATGGGTTTTTCGTCCTGGGCGGGCCGGAGGCAGCGCGCATGACGCATTCTTTGGGCCGTCCAGCCGGAAAAAACCCGTGGTAGAAGCGAGGCGAGGAAAATATCGGGGGTGTTCCAGGTTCTGACGGTGGGTGGTCGGGGCCCAGCGATGCGCGTTTTCTCGTACATACAGCAGCGTGGAGTGCGGCGTTGAGCTCTAACTAAACCCGAAGCGGCGTTGGGCTCTAAGCGAACTGGCGATTGCACTACGAGGCTCACAGCGTTCTTGAACTGACGATCGATCGATGGCTGTTAATTGAACCCGATTGAGCGTTTCCTTCGCTACTGCTGCTAACTGAAGCCGATCGATGCTGCCTCTGGATGTATAGTGAGCATTGCTGGGGGGTTTGGATGAACAGTTCCCGGTGGGGGTGGATGAACAGGACCCGTGGTGTTGCCTCTGGATGAAGCAGGACCCCGATCGGTCGAGCCGGTTGGGGCTGGATGAGCAAGGACCCGTGGAGGGCTGTATGAACATGACCACCCGTGGAGGGCTGGATGAGCGATTAGATGGTGGAAGGCTGGATGAGCAGTAGCCCGTGGAGGGTGGTTGAGCAGGAGCTCGTGGAGAGGGCTGGTTGAGCGATGACGACCGGTGGAAGTAAGCCTTGCGCGGCGGTGGATGAAGCGAGGCCCGTGGATGAGCGATCGCGGTGGAGGCTGGAGGAGGTCGGCGATGGATGAGCGATGGCAGTGGAAATTTGGAGAGGTCGGCGGTGGAGATGAGCGATATCCCGTGGAGTCCGTTTTGCGATCGCCACCTCGATGAAGCAGGACCCCGTTTCGTAGTAGCGGCTCCAACACAGAGTCCGTTTCCTCCACGTTTTGTGATACGCCCACACCTCCCGATCAACAGGACCCTGTTTGAGCCATAGGAGGTCTGTTTCCTCCGTTTTGCGATGCAGCGGACCCCTCCCGATGAACAGGATCCCGTTTTTGTGGCGGTCGAACACAAGGCCCGTTTCCTCCGTTATAGTACGCGAGGCCTCGTTTCCATCGGCTGTTCCGTCCAAAGCCCTCCCGATGAACTTCGTGATGCATTCCATTCCGTCGGCCAGCCGGTTGGCTCCCATGAACCACGGCGACTAATAACCCCACAAGTATAGGGGATCACAATAGTTTTTGAGAAAGTATTCAACCCAAAATTATTGATTAGAGCACAAGGAGCCAAGAATATTCTCAAGTATTAGCAGTTGAGTTGTCAATTAAACCACACTGGATAACTTAGTATCTGCGATAAAGTATTTAGTAGCAAAGTAATATCGAAATAACGATTAGCAGTAGCAAAGTAATATTTTTGGATTTTGTAGTGATTATATGCATGCTAACAGCGGAAAAGTAAATAAGCGAAAAGAACAATATGTGAAAGCTTCGTGAGCATTGGATCGGTGATGGAGAATTATGTCGGATGGGGTTCATCATATATGATCATAACATAGGGTGACACGAACTAGCTCCAATTCATCAATGTAATGTAGGCATGTATTCGAATATAGTCATACGTGCTTATGGAAAAGAACTTACATGACATCTTTTGTCCCTACCGTCCCGTGGCGGGTCCTAAGCGAAACTAAGGGATATTAAGGCCTCCTTTTAATAGAGTGCGAACCAAAGCATTAACACATAGTGAATACATGAACTCCTCAAACTACGGTCATCACCGAGAGTGGTCCCGATTATTGTCACTTGAGGTTGGCGGATCATAACACATAGTAGGTGACTATAGACTTGCAAGATAGGATCAAGAACTCACATATATTCATGAAAACATAATAGGTTCAGATCTGAAATCATGGCACTCGGGCCCTAGTGACAAGCATTAAGCATAGAAAAGTCATAGCAACATCAATCTCGAACATAGTGGAAACTAGGGATCAAACCCTAACAAAACCTAACTCGATTACATGATAAATCTCATCCAACCACATCACCGTCCCAAGCCTACGATGGAATTACTCACGCCGGCGGTGAGAATTATGAAAGTGGTGATGGAGGATGGTTGATGATGATGACGGCGGCCAGTTCCCTCTCCGGAGCCCAGAGCGGACTCGAGATCAGCCCTCCAGAGAGATTTTAGGGCTTGGCGGCTCACTCCGTGTCGTAAGCCTTGATGAATCTTTTTTTTTTTCTGTTTTTTCTCCCCAAACACGAATATATGGAGTTGGAGTTGAGGTCGATTGGAGCTCCATGGGCCCGCGAGGCAGAAGCGCCGCCGGGGCCATCGCACCCCAACCCTCGTGGACGGTGTGGGCCCCTGGCCTTGATTCTTTCGCCAATATTTTTATCATTTCAAAAAATAATCTCCGTGGAGTTTCGGTCATTAAAGAACTTTTGTTTCTACACATAAATAACACCATGTCAATTCTGCTGAAAACATAAATGGAGTCCAGGTTAGTTCCATTCAAATCATGCAAGTTAGAGTCGAAAACAAAGAGGCAAAAGTGTTTGGAGAAGTAGATATGACGGAGCGTATCAACTCCCCCAAGCTTAAACCTTTGCTTGTCCTCAAGCAATTCAGTTGATAAACTGAAAGTGATAAAGAAAAAAATTTACAAACTACTGTTTGCTCTTGTTGTTGTAAATATGTAAAGCCCGGCATTCAAGTTTTCAAAAAGATTACTTATTAACCACATTCACAATAACATTTAGGTCTCATGTTTACTCCATATCAATGGCATAATCAACTAGCGAGCAATAATAATAAATCTCGGATGACAACACTTTCTCAAAACAATCATAATATGATATAACAAGATGGTATCTACGCTAGCCCTTTACGAGACACATAAAACATAAATCTGGAGCACCTTTAAAGCTCAAGGGCCGACTAAACATTGTAATTCATGGTAAAAGAGATCAATTCATAGTCATACCCAATATAAATTAACAATAATGCATAGAAAATGACAGCGGTGCTCTCCATTGTTGCTTTTTAATAAGAGGGTGATATTTCGACATAAAAGTAAGTAGATAGGCCCTTGGCGGAGAAGGCGAGGATTTGTAGAGGTGCACGGAGCTCGATTTTTGAAATAGAGATAAATAATATTTTGAGGCGGCATACTTTCATTGTCAACATAACAACTTGAGACATGGCGATATCTTCCATACTACACACATTATAGGCGGTTCCCAAACAGAATGGTAAAGTTTATACTCCCCTCCACCAACAAACATCAATCCATGGCTTGCTCGAAACAACAGCGCCTCCAACTAACAACAGTCCCGGGGGAGTTTTGTTTGCAATTATTACAATTTGATTTGCATAAAGCATGGAATTTGGGCATCCGGTGACCAACCATTTTCTCATGAGTGAGGCCGAGTCCACTCCTCTTGAGAATAACCCACCTAGCATGGAAGATACGGACATCCCTAGTTGATACATGAGCTATTAGAGCATACAAAACAGAATTTCATTTGAAGGTTTAGAGTTTGGCACATACAAATTTACTTCAAGCGGCAGGTAGATACCACATATAGGAAGGCATAGTGGACTCATATGGAATAACTTTGGGGTTTAAGGGATTGGATGCACAAGCGGTATTCACGCTTAGTACAAGTGAAGGCTAGCAAAAAGGCGGGGAGCGACCAACTAGAAGGCGACAACAGTCATGAACATGCATTAAAATTAATAAACCTTGGGTGCAAGCATGAGTAGGATATAATCCACCATGAACATAAATATCGTGAAGGCTATGTTGATTTTGTTTCAACCACATGCGTGAACATGTGCCAAGTACAGTCACTTGAATCATTCAAAGAGGATACCACCCCATCATACCACATCACAACCATTTCAATAGCATGTTGTACATAAAGGTAAACCATTATAAACTCCTAGCTAATTAAGCATGGCATAAAGCAACTATTATCTCTAATTGTCATTACCGAAACATGTTCATTCATAATAAAGGGTGAATCGGGAATGATGAACTAATCATATTTACAAAAACAAAGAGAGGTCGAGTTCATACCGGCTTCTCTCATCTCAATTAGTCCATCATATATCGTCATTATTGCCTTTCACTTGCACAAGCGAGCGATGTGAATAATAATAATAGTGCCGTGCATTGGGCTAAGATGGAATCTGCAAGCATTCAATAAGCAGGAGAAAGGCGAGGCATTATGGGCTCTTGGTTAAATGCGACAATCATGCATATAAGAGCCACTTTAACAATTTTATTATGGTCTTCTCCTATCGACCCCCAAAGAAAAGAAAAGAAATAAAATATTTATCTGGGAAAGCTCCCAACAAGCAAAAGAAGAACATAGAAATCTTTTTGGGTTTTCTTTTAGTTGTTACTACAACATGGAAGTAAACTAGCTAAAAGCTACAACTAATTTTTGTTTTTCTTAAGGTTTATCAAATGCACAAGAAGAAAGCATAAAAGGAAAATAAACTAGCATGGATATTACTGGGTGAAAAATTATGAGCACCGATATCTAGCTATGAGTGTGTGAACATGAATGTAATGTCGGTGAAATCGTACTCCCCAAGCTTAGGCTTTTGGCCTAAGTTGGTCTATTCCACAGTTGGCTGGCGGATATCCAAAGTTATAAATTTGGGGAATTAAATGCTTGAGATCGTGGACTATTGCATCGTGGGCTGCAACTTGAGGCGAGCTGCCCTCGTCCTCCTCTCGTACTCATTTGCCTCCCTCTCTGGTTATAAAATATCTCCCTTTGCTGAAAGTCGAAGAGAGTAGGAAGCGAGGAGGGCGATATTAACGGCGTGGCCTTTGTCGAAGATTAATCCCAGTCTTGGAGAAGGCGGTTCATTCCTCTCAACAAACTGATGGTGAACAATGGCATTAAAATCCGAGATAAGAAGGAGGCAATTCCATATCATAATCACGAATAGGTATATCAAGAAAATTAGCTAAAGCGGGTTGCATAAATTCCACCAAAGAAATCTCCATTAAATCTATTATTATGCAACCTACGTGCAACAATGGCTCCCAAATTATAATGTTTATCTCCTAATCTGACACTCCTTAGAACACTTTGAGGTTGGGGACACACATGTGACATGCTTCATCCTTACCATTTATGCACCTAGCTATGAAGAGAGCAAAATAATGTATAGCGGGAAAATGAATGCTCCCTATGGTAGCTTGTGCTATGTCTCTAGATTCCCCACAGTTATACTAGCAGAAAATCTCTAAATCCAGATTTGCGAGGTTCACTAGCACTACCCCATTGTGGAAGTTTGCAAGCGGTGGTAAAATCCTCTAAGTCCATAGTATAAGAATTTTCATACAGATCAAGCAGGGACGGTTTGAGAATTGCGTGAAGATGAAAATTCAAACCTCCTCACAAAGGAACTAGTGAGATAGTGAATGCTTGGCAGCACTTCTACGCCTCGAAGCTCACAAAGATCAGCGTTACGCAAATATCGTTAAATTCTTCCTTAAATTCCTGCTTGATCCATGAAGTCCTCTGAAGGCCATTCACAAGGCCGCGCAGGAGGCGTCCTTGGTGGTTCATCATCGACATCACACATTGCAAGCACAGGTCCTTGCTTCCTTGAAGAACCACCTTGGTACATTTTCCTAAACATATTTCTTCCTCTGAAAATTTTAGTAACTTCAAATAAAAGGGAAGCGAACTCAACAAAATTGATAGCAACTTCTCCTACAAGTGCCTAGAGCCTATATCATGCATTATAACTACTTGGAACCATATAAATTTGGCATGCAAGCTCAAGAACATGGTCACCTAGGCAGCACAAATTTGCAATGAATAAAGCACTAGAACAAAAACTAATTGGACCAATGGAGGAGTCACATACCAAGGAACAATACCCCAAAGCAGTTTTGTGAGAGGTGCTTTGAGCAAGGAGATCAAAAATCGCAAAGCAAAATGAGCTAGAACTCATGCTTGAGTTGGATGGTGATTTTTTGGGAGGAAGGAGAAGTGTGTGGGTGCGAGGAATAAGTGGAGGGAGCCACCATGGGTCCCACGAGGCGGGGGCGCGCCCTCCACCCTCGTGGCCAGTGCTTGCTCCCCTGCTGTGTTCTCGATTGCAGGATATTCTCAAATATTCGAGAAAAAAATCATATTAAATTGGCGGGGCATTTGGAGAACTTCTATTTTAGGGGTATTTTTATATAGCACAGATAATTGAGAAAAGCAGCGGAAAATACTATTTTACTTTATTTCTACTAAATAACGAGAAAGTAGAGAGAGGTACGAGGAAGGTTGTGCTTTCTAACTTCATCCATCTCATGCCCATCAAAAGGAATCCACTAACAAGGTTGATCGAGGTCTTGTTAACAAACTCATTTAAAGGTAACATGAAGCAGGAGAAATTTGAATAACACTATATTACCTCAGCGAGGATATGCACATCCCCAATAATAAGAATATCATACTTCTTCTTGTGATGGGAAGAGAGAAATTCAAAACCTCCAAAAATAATTGATGGAATTTTCCAATAGAATTGATCTTTGTGGACTTGAGGTTGTTTCCTCGGAGAAGTGTACCGTATGCTCATTACCATTAACATGAAAAGTGACATTGCCTTTGTTGCAATCAATAATAGCCCCTGCAATATTCAAAAGGGGTCTTCCAAGAATAATAGACATACTATCATCCTCGGGAATATCAAGAATAATAAAGTTCGTTAAAATAGTAACGTTTGCAACCACAACAGGCACATCCTCACAAATACCCGGCAATTATAGCAGTTGATTTATCAACCATTTGCAAAGATATTTCAGTAGGTGTCAACTTATTCAAATCAAGTCTCTACGATATAAAGAGAGGCATAACACTAACACGGCTCCAAGATCATATAAAGCAGTTTAACATAGTTTATTTTAATGGAGCATGGTATAGTAGGTACTCTGGATCTCCAAGTTTCTTAAGGATTCCACCCTTAAAAAGTATATTTAGCAAGCATGGTGGAAATTTCAGCTTCGGTATCTTTCTTTTATTAGTGACAATTTTAGATTCATTGTGGCGCCCTCGATTCAATCGTACACTAATCATGCTGCGCATAAATGTATGCGATCAAGATCAAGGACTCACGAGGAAGATATCACAACACAACTCTAGACACAAATTAAAATAATACAAGCTTTATATTACAAGCCAGGGGCCTCGAGGGCTTGAATACATAAGCTTGAATACACAAGGGTCAACAGAAGCAACAATATCTGACTACAGACATGAGTTTAAACAATTTGCCTTAAGAAGGCTAGCATAAAAGCAACTTGTCGATCGAAAAGGCAAGGCCTCCTGCACAGGAGCCTCCTAACTACTCTTGGTCAACGTGACCTCCACGTAGTAGTAGGCATCGGTGATGTGGCATCGCTCTGAGCTCAGAGCATCTGGTTGCATCAACCGGAAAGAAGAAGAAAGGGGAAAAGGGAGAGCAAAAGCAACCGTGAGTACTCATCCAAAGTACTGTAAGCAAGGATCTACACTACATCGCAACATTATCAAAGGAAATGCGTATGTATGTGGTGGGCTGCGGAAATGCGAGAATAGAGAAAGGCCTAGTCCTATAGAAGACTAGCATCTTCTGGAAAACCACCATCTTGCAGCAATCATGAGGGGAGTAGAGTAGCATAAAAGTAAAGTAGTAGTAGTGTTATCAACCTCGGACGGAGATCCTTTCTCGACTCCCTGCGAGAAATAAATCCCAGAGCCATACTATCTAGTTATCATCACAAACCATTTCACATCACCATCCAATTCTCATCACAAGTCTTCAGTTCTAGTTGTATCGATCGGGATACAACTCCAAGTGTCCGTTACCGTAGGACAGGCTATCGGTAGATGTTTTCTTCCCTGCAGGGGTGCACCAACTTACCCTGCCTTTCGATTAACTCGGTAGGACACACTTTTACGGGTCATGCGGCCTCGGCCAAACAATACGTCGCAACCCGACCTAGACTTAATAGAGAGGGCGGCCACGCGGACTAAACCTATGCCCCAGGTCATGGGCCATCTCCCAAGAACTCACGCATATCGCGTCTGTGACCGGTGAAACAGACCTAGCAACCTCCTTCAACAAAGGCGGTGCTTACATGATCCAACCAGTAGCGCACCGCTCGATTCTTTGATGTCTATTAAGCTTGGTGATGTATCTGACCTTGAGCGCCCATACTATGCCCACGTGATGGTTAGTGCTATCGGGCGAGAGGCCCCTCGGATCAAATATCCAAATCGTAGTGGATTAGGGCATGCGGTAACAAGCGAGAGACTCACGAAAGATGTGACCCGTTGCCCGTCTCGAGGACTTGCGACAAGGGCTAGGAATGCTGCCACGCCTTAATTATTTACGTGGGCACCTTCGAGGTCAACCCGACTCCACATCACTTTCATGGGTACCCCTCGGGAATTAAACCGCCTTTCCAATAACAAGCTGTAAAGTCCAAGTATCCGTGTGTCCAAACATTAAGGGAAAACCCGAGAATCACCCCGGTGAATTCCACTCGATGTAATCATCAAAGGTGAGCGTAAGAGGATTCACCCTCGAGGTCCACACTTGAAGGGTTGCCTGACGAGTCGTATCGGAAGTGGTTAAAGAAATCACCCTCGATGACCACGGCCGAATAACTTCTACTCTGAGGTTAACATCGGAAATGCAGATGAGGTCTCACCCTCGGTACTCGATAGTAACCCGGTGGTGTCGAGCAACAAGGGGAGGTGATGTGCGGTGCCGGGGCCTGGTCTTCGATCCCGTTGATCGGGTCTTCTGATAATACAGCAGGGTAGTCGGGACAAAGTGGGGGTCTGTGATGGATCACTAACCAACCTATGCTAAGCAGTTTAGGATAAGCAGGTAAGGTACAACAGCAGATGCAAAAGAAGGCTATGCATCAGAATAGGAAGCGGAACAATAACAGTAGCAAAATCTAATGCAAGCATGAGAGAATGGAATGGGCGATATTGGGATGATCAAAGGGGGCTTGCACTGGTCGCTCTGAAGTAAGGAGAATTAAATCGTCGGCGTAATCGTCGGAGGGGCAGCACCGGTCTCGGGGTCTCTTGGAGAGAAGAGGAGGAAGAAATAGAAAATATAAAGCAAACATAGCACCACAAAGCATAACATGGTAAAAGCAGCGGTGCTACTGGTGAACTAACCAGTGCTAGGTGATCTGAGACGAAGAGGAAAACATCCGGGAATGTAATCACGGTGTTAGGAATTTTCGGACAAAGCAGACGGATTTGAAAAGTTGCGGAGTTAAGCTATGCTAGGGTATGTGGCGAATGAGCGGACTGCGTATTCGGATTAAATCCCGTTGTTCTGAGCAACTTTCATGTACAAAGTATTTTCATCCGAGTTATGATTTATTTTCTATGAATTTTCTAAGTTTTAAAACATATTCTGAAATCTTTATATTTAGCTTAATCCGAATTGACCAAGTCAATTTGACTAGTCAAAGGCAGGTGTGGCCCACATGTCATAGACTATTTACCCAAACAAATAAATAAATCTAACTTATTTAATGGGGTCTACATGTCATCTACTACTAGATTAACTTAGCACTAAACTAGTAGTACTTCTAACTACGCCTAGACTAATTACATAAGGGCCCGTCGTGGCACAGCCGTGAGGTTGGTTGTGCACACACGTGCACTCACACAGACCACTGCCATGGCCTTGGCCATGGCCAGCAACGACACTTGGCGGTAGCAGCTAGCAATGGCACTAGGCGGTAATTTGCACTTGGCGATGTGGCTAGAGCAGCGATAAGCGAGCGATGGCAATGACATAGCAGCGGTAGCAAATCAACAGCCATGAGCGAGGCAGCTAGTAACAACACTAGCGAGCCGCACGATATCACGAGCAACAACAAAGCGGCAGCGAAGAACGAAGCGGCGCCACACGTGAAACTGCGATGCGTAGCCACGAAAGGGCCGAGGAGGCAGCGCCGCGAGGAGAGCGGCGGCGCCACGGGGTTAGCGCCAGGAAGCAGAAGAGCCGGCGCGAGCGAACAGCGGCGACAACGCACAAAACCGGCGGCTCCGGGGACCAAAAGGACGGCGCGACCTCCTATCCGACGAAGCGGGGCGAGTCACATCGTCCGTGCATGTAAAACAAGCGGGGATGGCGGGGAGATGGGCTAAAGCAGCGGTGGCGAACTAGACAACGGCTATAGAGAGACGGTGGAGCTCGGGCGGCTAGCTTCAGCTCAACTTGAATATGAGCTTCTCTGAGAAAGGATAAGGTGCGGATGCTCTAGCGGAGCTTAGGGAGGGCTCGGCGTGGCTGGGGCTGTCGAGGAGATCTTGTGGATCGGCCGCGTCAAGCGATGGCTAACGAGAGGTTGAAGATGGGCTCGATCCCGCGATGTAGAGGCACCCGGCTCGAATCGATCCTCGTAGTGGAAGCATCAGAGGCAGACAGAGCTTTTGGACAAGCTCCTTGCCAGCGAGGACGAGGAGGAGCACGCCGGCAAGGTTGGCCATGGCGATGATGGCGTCGGGTTCGCGTTTGGGAGAAGAGAGCGATTGATGGAGAGGGGAAAGTGGGCGCTAGGGTTTTTCCTTGGGCTCGGGGTAATTTTATCCATCTCGAGGGCTCGTTGGATGACGGCATCAGCGGCCTCGGCGGGGTGGATGGCCGCCACGCCATGGCCCCTGTCTCCTCTCTGTACAGAGGAACAGAGGAAGGGGAAAAAGGCCGTGGTGGGCTGGATGATGTGCCTTTGTGCACTTAGGCCCGAGACCCACGGTAGATGTTTAGGGCCTTTTTCCTTTTTCTTTTGTTTTCTTTTACGTAAGAATTTTGCAGATAAATGAGCTGCCAAATGTATTTTGTAAAATGTGAAACTTGGTCACACAGATATAGTGCCTTATCCAGCACTGCCACAAAAAGTTTGGGGCCATCAGGAGTTGTCCAAGCATTTTTAGAAAATGAAAAGAACATCTTAAATAATGATGGACCAGATAATAAATTCCCAGGGACAATTTGGTAGTTCCAAAAATGTTGGTTTCAACATGACAAATATCTAGGGATTATTTGCCATAGGATGAACTACTTTATTTGCATGACTGAAGAAGCAAGTATTTGACATGCAATTTAAGTTTGAATTTGAAGCAGATTTTGGACAAGTGGCATCTTGGCATGATGATCATGATGACATGACCTTCATTAGGGGGAGATTACTGTGGTGCGATGCTTGGGGATGTTACATTCATATACTTAGCATAAGGATTCATTTGAGCATATCGATCAAACGCATACGCAAAAAGATAGGTCTAATCATTTCAGCAAAGCGCTCAAAATCATCATCATCCTTTTTCTTGGATGGTTTCGGAGGAAAAGGCATGGGTTTCTGAACCCATAGTTCCCTTTCTTTACCGTGTTTCCTAGAAACAAAATCTCTCTTATCCATAACATTGATTCTTTGATTGTGGGTTATCAAGATCAAGCAATGAGGTTCAATTTCTACATCATTATGATTGCTAGGTTGAGCATCAACATGAACATCTTCATTAACATTATCACTAGGTTCATGTTCATTACCAGATTGCGTTTCAACATCAGAGATAGAAATATCATTTGGATTCTCAGGTGTGTCAACAATAGGTTCACTAGAAGCATGCAAAGTCCTATCATTTTTTTTCTTCTTTTTAGAATGACTAGGTGCATCTACATTATTTCTCTGAGAATCTTGCTCAATTCTCTTAGGATGACCCTCGGGATACGAAGGTTCCTGACTCATTTTACCAGTTCTAGTAGCCACTCTAACAGCATAGTCATTATTCTTATTATTCAATTCATTGAGCAAATCATTTTGAGCTTTAAGTACTTGTTCTACTTGAGTGGTAACCATATAAGCATGTTTACTAATGAGTTTAAGTTCACCTTTAACATTAGCCATATAATCACTCAGGTGTTCAATCATATAAGCATTTTGTTTTAATTGTCTACCAAAATAAGCATTAAAATATTCTTGCTTAACCATAAAATTATCAAACTCATCCAAACATTGGCTAGCAAACTTAGTAGGCTGGATTTCAGCTTTATCATATCTATAGAGAGAATTTACCTTTACTACCTGTGTCGGGTTATCAAGACCATGTGTTTCTTCAATAGGTGATGAATTAAGACCATATATTTCTTCAACAGGCGGTAAATTAAGACCATGTATTTCTTCAATAGGAGGTAAATTATTAACATCTTCAGCTTTAATACCCTTTTCTTTCATAGATTTCTTTGCCTCTTGCATATCTTCAGGACTGAGAAAAAGAACACCTCTTTTCTTCGGAGTTGGCTTAGGAGTTGGTTCAGGAATTGGCTCAGGAAGTGTCCAATTATTTTCATTAGTCAACATATTATTCAACATAATTTTAGCTTCATCTGGAGTTCTTTCCCTGAAAACAGAACCAGAACAACTATCCAGGTGGTCTCTGGAAGTATCGGTTCGTCCATTATAAAAGATATCAAGTATTTCATTTTTCTTAAGAGGATGATCAGGCAACGCATTAAGTAATTGGAGAAGCCTCCCCCAAGCTTGTGGGAGACTCTCTGCTTCAATTTGCACAAAATTGTATATATCCCTTAAAGCAGCTTGTTTCGTATGAGCAGGGAAATATTTAGCAGAGAAGTAATAAATCATATCCTGGGGACTACGCACACAACCAGGATCAAGAGAGTTGAACCATATCTTAGCATCACCCTTTAATTAGAACAGAAATATCTTAAGGATATAAAAGTAGCAGGTTCTCTCATCATTAGTGAACAGGGTGGCTATATCATTTAATTTAGTAAGATGTGCCACAACAGTTTCAGATTCATAGCCATAAAAAGGATCACATTCAACCAAATTAATTATATCAGGATCAATAGATAATTCATAATCCTTATCGGTAACAAAGATAGGTGAAGTAGCATAAGCAGGATCATATTTCATTCTAGCATTCAGAGTTTTTTGTTTAAGCTTAGCTAATAATTTCTTAAGATCACTTCTATCATTGCAAGCAAGAAAGTCTCTAGCAGTTTCTTCATCCATAACATAGCCCTCAGGCACAACAGGCAATTCATATTTATTAGGAGATTCTTCATCATCACTTTCTTTAATATTATCAGTTTCAATAATTTCATTCTCCCTAGCCCTAGCAAGTTGTTCATCAAGAAATTCACCAAGTGCCACAGTAGTATCAAGCAAAGAAGTAGTCGCATCATAAGTATCATGCATAGCAGAAGTGGCATAATCAATAACATGCGACATATCAGAATTAATAGCAGAAGCAGGTTTAGGTGTCGCAAGCTTACTCAAAACAGAAGTTGAATCAAGTGCAGAGCTAGATGGCAGTTCCTTACCTCCCCTCGTAGTTGAGGGATAAATTTTTGTTTTCGCGTCTTTCAAATTCTTCAAAGTGACCAGCAGATATAAATCCCAAGTGACTCAAAGAATAGAGCTATGCTCCCCGGCAACGGCGCCAGAAAATAGTCTTGATAACCTACAAGTATAGGGGATCACAACAGTTTTCGAGGGTAAAGTATTCAACCCAAATTTATTGATTTGACACAAGGGGAGCCAAAGAATATTCTCAAGTATTAGCAGTTGAGTTGTCAATTCAACCACACCTGGATAACTTAGTATCTGCAGCAAAGTATTTAGTAGCAAAGTAATATGGAAATAACGGTAACGATAGCAAAAGTAATATTTTTGGGTTTTGTAGTGATTATAACAGTAGCAATATGTAAAAGTAAATAAGCGAAGAACAATATGTGAAAAGCTCATAGGCATTGGATCGGTGATGGCGAATTATATGGGATGCGGTTCATCATGTATGATCATAACATAGGGTGACACAGAACTAGCTCCAATTCATCAATGTAATGTAGGCTTGTATTCCGAATATAGTCATACGTGCTTATGGAAAAGAACTTGCATGACATCTTTTGTCCTACCGTCCCGTGGCAGCGGGTCCTAATGAAACTAAGGGATATTAAGGCCTCCTTTTAATAGAGTACCGAACCAAAGCATTAACACATAGTGAATACATGAACTCCTCAAACTACGGTCATCACGGGGAGTGGTCCCGATTATTGTCACTTTGGGGTTGCCGGATCATAACACATAGTAGGTGACTATAGACTTGCAAGATAGGATCAAGAACTCACTTATATATTCATGAAAACATAATAGGTTCAGATCTGAAATCATGGCACTCGGGCCCTAGTGACAAGCATTAAGCATAGCAAAGTCATAGCAACATCGATCTTACAACATAGTGGATACTAGGGATCAAACCCTAACAATACTAACTCGATTACATGATAAATCTCATCCAACCCATCACCGTCCAGCAATCCTACAATGGAATTACTCACGCACGGCGGTGAGCATCATGAAATTGGTGATGGAGAATGGTTGATGATGACGACGGCGACGGATTCCCCTCTCCGGAGCCCCGAACGAACTCCAGATCAGCCCTCCCGAGAGAGTTTAGGGCTTGGCGGCGGATCCGTATCGTAAAACACGATGAATCTTTTTTTTCTGATTTTTTCTCCCCGAACATGAATATATGGAGTTGGAGTTGAGGTCGGTGGAGCTCCAGGGGGCCCACGAGGCAGGGGGCACGCCCAGGGGGGGCAGGCGCGCCCCCCACCCTCGTGGAGTGGTGTGGGCCCCGGCCTTGATTCTTTCGCCAATATTTTTATTATTTCCAAAAATAATCTCCGTGGAGTTTCAGTCATTCGAGAACTTTTGTTTACGCACATAAATAACACCATGGCAATTCTGCTTTGAAAAGAGCGTCGATCCGGGTTAGTTCCATTCAAATCATGCAAGTTAGAGTCCAAAACAAGACAGCGGTGTTTGGAAAAGTAGATATGAGCGGAGGCGTGTCGACGACGGCATTCTCTCTGTTCGACCCAGCCATGTACACGGGCCCCGGCCGTGCGTATCTTGTGATGGCGTTCGAGACCCTGCCCGTATGTACGTACGTGGCCGTATTTTCTTTCTTGCACATTGGCCGTTGTACGCACGTGTACATGCTATGTGCGCGCCTCTACATCGACCAGTCTGTACATACATGTTCGCGACCAGAATGACAATGCTACGTACGCGTCGACCAGGTGGGTCCCGATTGTCAGGCACTTCCTTGCATGCGAAGATGTAGCTGGTGGGTCCCAGCAATGATCCCGGGCGAATCGTTTTTGCCGTACACACTTCCTTGCGTGCGAAGATGTTCTTTGGTGGGTCCCAGAATGGGGAATGTTTTTTCACAAGAATACGGTGGCCCGTCCGGTGGGTCCCTGCTGTCACGTGGAGGAATAATTATTTTGCGCGTAATAAGGAGGCACTTCCTTGCTGCAGCCATGGACCCAGCTGTCAGCCTCTCCACGTATAGTACTCTTCTTATGGAAGTCGTTCCTTGACCACGTTGACCACGCCGCGCCGAGAGCACCAGGGCGGTGGACGACGGCGAGGCCTAGGAAGGGGATGACGCGGAGCCGGGGAAGACGTGGCAGTGGAAGCCCGCGCGGAGATGAGTACGAGGGTTCACTAGTTCGGCTGCCATCGCCACAGGGCCTAGCCAGCGGTGGGAATAGTAGGGGGTGGTGAGGCCTCCGCGGCAGCACAGCCGACCACGGGAGGCAGGAGCATGCACCACGACTGATGCTGCTTTGGGCGGATGGAGCAAGAAGACTAGAGGTTGAAGAAGCACTACGGCCGTTGGATGGACATCGTACGGTCACTGGAGCTAGAATCGTTCATATTGACTAAGTTGGCAAAGCACTCCGTCCCCGTCAACTTAGTAGGCCCACAAGTCAGCCACCCACCAATGTGGGTCCCAACTAGTAGGGGGAGTATTCATTTTTTGTGCGTAATAAGGAGGCACTTCCGGTGGGCCCGAGCTGACAGCGGGGGGAACGTTTTTTTCGCGAAATACGGTGGCCCGTCCGGTGGGTCCCAACAGTCAGGGGGGAAACATTTTTTTCGCCAAATGCGGTGGCCCATCTGGTGGGTCCCTGCTGTAAGGTGGAGGAATAATTATTTTCCGCGTAATAAGGAGGCACTTCCTTGCGGCTGCCGTGGACCCAGCTGTCAGCCTCTCCACCTACAGTACTGTTCCGATGGAAGACGTTCCTTGACCACATTGACCACGCTGTACCGAGAGCACCAGGGCGGTGCACGATGGCCAGGCCTAGGTAGGGGACAACACGGAGCCGGGGAAGATGTGGCAGTGGATGCCCACGCGCAGAGGAGTATGAGGGTTCACTTGGTTATTGCGGTGTGAAATTGTCGCCCGAAGAATAACAGGGTGTGGGTGAGTAGAGGGATGGCCTGGCCAGCGGTGGGAGTAGTAGGGGGCGGTGAGGCCTCCGCCGCATCGCAGCCAGCCACGGGAGGTAGGAGCACGAGGCACGACCGGCGCTGGTTTGGGCGGCTGGAGCTATAAGACCAGAGATTGAAGAAGCACTACGGCCGTTGGATGGACATCGTACGGTCACTGGAGCTAGAATCATGCATATTGACTAAGTTGACAAAGCCCTCCGTCCCCGTCAACTTAGTAGGCCCTAAGTCAGCCTGCCACTATCTTTGGGTCCCAGCTAGCGGGGAGTATTCATTATTTTGTGCGTAATTAGGAGGCACTTCATTGCGTGCTGAAGATATAGCTGGTGGGTCCGAGCTGTCGATGGCGGTAACGTTTTTTCGCGAAATCTGAGGCCCTTTCGGTGGGTCCCGGATGTCGGTGGAGGAATCATTATTTTGCGGCGTAATAAGGAGGCATTTCCTTGCGTGCGGCCGTGGACCCGGTATCGGCCTCTCCACGTCTGATCCACTTCAGATGCATGTCGATGCGTTGACCATGTTGACCGAGCGCCCGAGAAACCGAAGGCGGTGGACGGCAGCGAGGGCCTAGGAAGGAACGACACGGAGGCAAAGAATACTTGGCGATTGTTTCCCGCACGCCGGAGGGGAGTATGATCAGATGAGGGTTTATCTTGGTTCGTCTGCCGTCACGGAGAATAACAAATGTGGGTGAGTAGAGGGATGCCTAGGCCAGCGATGGGAATACGGTGGGGGCGGTGAGGCCTCTGGCGGCAACCTGACCAATGAGGAGGAGAGGAGAGCAGGCAGTCCTTGGCGCTTGTTTGGTAATTTGGGCAGGAAGAGCGAGAGATTGAAGAAGACGACGGCCGTTGGATGGACATCCAACGATCCTTGCTTGTCACGTCAACCTTTTTTAGGAAAGCCTCAAATATGTGGAAAACAGTATACAGCCCATCTGCCATTATTTTTAATAATTTACAGCCCATTTGCTAATTCTTAGGTTTTTTTGGAGCCCATATTCTTTTTGTTAGCATTACAGCCCATATTGTGGCCACAGTTAAAAAATTATACGAAATTTTGCATATTTCGGTGCGGTCCGAACTGTTTTTAATCCCGAAATTTTGAGTCACATTCAAACTGATTTTAAAAATAAATGTATATCAATATAAAATCCAACAAATTGTCCACGCATATAAATTAATGCAATTTAAAATCTCGAAATGAAAAAAAGAAATTTGAAACTAATTGCCGGTTTGATGTGTTTTAAAAATGTACAACCCATTTCTCATTACTGATAGGCTATTTTCTCGGCCAGCCGAATGAAGCTCTCCTCGTCTTCAAAGATTTGCAGCCCAACAGGCCTAACAAAGCGACTTACTTGAAAAATCACAAAAAAACTAGGCTAGCCATTTTTAGAAAGAAAAAAAAACTACTGGGCTGGTGTGTGGTAAACATAAAAGAGAAGACTGTCTAGACAAGCCAAAGTGCCCCGCACAGTCCAGTTGACACCCTGCTTCCGCCTCAAAAACAAATTAGATAAATGCCACTCCAATTATGGCGATTCATAAAAATGCCACTGCAATTTCCAAACTTTGAAAAATGCCACTGCAATTTTTGCAAACTTTGGAAAACGCCACTGCAATTTGCAAACTTTGAAAAATGCCACTGCAGACTTCGAAAAATGCCACTGGAAATGGCATGAAATGGCATTTTTCAAAGATTGGAAATTGCAGTGGCATTTCTTAGAAACACCAGATTTGGAGTGGCATTTATAAAATTAACCCAAACCAAAATTACCTGGGCGAGCTTTGGGTCCCTAAATTAAGCCGCTCGTTGTGCAATTCTCTCGTTTATTGACTTCGTCGACAATGGCATGGGACCCGGATGTCGAAATCCATTAGGAGGAGCCATTTTTAGTGGCTTGAAATAAGGAGGCACTTGCTTATGCATCGCCATGACCTTGGCGGGTCCTTGCTGTCATCCTCTCCACGTACAATCATCTCCTAATTCTGTACGCGTCAACTTGGTAGGCCCACAAGTCAGCCTCTAAACCTGTGGAGGACAAATACAACCCATTTAAAAAAAATAGCAGCCCATTCCATACGTTCAAACGGAAAGTTCAACATTCAGAGCAAAGTAACAGGTCTGATCGACATATAGAGTACTGAAAACTTCCACGTTGACAACCATCATAGCCAAGTTAACTATCTACTCCCACTAATACTCTAGTAGCGTACAAGTACTAGCTTACTCTTAGCTAACTAGACGATGCCGGCTGCCATTTGTGATACACGCTAAACGCCGGCACCGGCGTCCTCCGCCTCGCCTCGGACTTGCCAGAGGTGCGATAGCGCGCGTTGCTCGCGCGTGTTGGCCCTTTCCATGCCGGCGTGGTCCACCGAAGCTTCGGCTTCTAAGCGGGAAATCCACTTCACGAGATGGTAGTAAAAATTGGTGTCGCTAACGCGTGTGTGCCCGACAGCCTCCAAGGCTATTTGTCGGGCGCCAGCCTCCATGTATTCGGCCCAGTGCGGGCGCTCTGCTCGCGACTCAGAGCGTCGATGCGCTGCTGCTCCATGTCCCGCTGGCGGCGCAAATCGGCGATACGCTGCTCCTCTGCCAAGCGGTCGCGCTCCAACAACTCCTGCTCCTCCGCCAGGCGATCGCGCTCCAACAAGTCCTCGTTCTCCACATTGCCATCTAAAGACCAATAGAATGCCTTCTCCCTCCGTCTGCCTTCCGGTGAAAACCCGAACAGTAGTTCCGGCGGTGACCGCCTCCGGCCTCGCCTATCACGGACAGGCGGGGGCATGGCGGACGTAGCGAGAGCGAGGATAAGTGGCGAGCGACGTCGGGCCGGTGGGGACTTATGAGGATAGGGCGAGTTGGGTCACGGTGCCACCATAGAAGGCCGGGAAACAATACTTATAGGCGGAAGGTAGCGCGACGGTCATCGGAATTCAATGCATAATTATGCAGGCATGGCTTAGCGCGCCAGCTTGCCGTGGAAAAGTAGAGAAACTGAAATTATGACTGTGCCATCCCGTCCCGTCCGTGTTGGGTCGCACACCGGCATGACGGTCAAACGAGTGCACTCGAATCATCTTCCACCTTGTCAATAATGATTCCACGGATTTAAAAGGTCCGCAACAATTAAAGCGCATCTTTTTTGCATCAGTTAGCTGCCTTAATTACGGCCGGCTCTATGCAGGCACTCAAAATCGCTCGCAGCCAGTACGCGGAGTAGCATGCAACGAGTCACAGCCGAGGGCATTAGTTGATGAACTTTAGCTGGGAGATAAGGCATTTGCGAACATTTTCGCTGGCAGTTTCTTCAGATTCGCATGGCATTTTCTTCAGAGCAGCTTGTCGGTTTCTTCAGAGGTAGGCATTTTTATTCAAAAAACTGCCACTTTGGATCTTGCGTCGCAACTAAAACTGCCAGGAGCGCATTAGTAGGCTAGCTAGTGATCAATCAGGAACTTGTAAACACTGAGCGAATAGAAATAAGGAATTGTTAATGCATCTCAATGATTCACGGATCATATACAAATATGTAGCTCCAAAAGCAAAGATCAGCCACTTCGGATCTTGCGTCGCAACTAAAACCAACTAGTACGATTCCCATACATAAGATCAACATGTTAATGCATCTCAATGATTCGCAGATCATATACAAATATGTGGCTCCAAAAGCAAAGATCTAGAAAAAACATTTGTTCTGCCTACTAACATGGATGCTTCTCTTGGCACATTCAAGATGCATCGAAGACAAATTTGTTTGTGAAGTCTACAATTCCTCTTGCAAACGTAAGTGGTTTCACCAACAGCTGGAACCATGAGAATGAACACACATGATGGAGGAACATCCACTTAAATATGATTTGGTCTTCTCTCGATCACACGGCGAGACTATTTTCGGAATACAAACATTAACTTAGGCAAAATGATGCCCATTGTATAATCAGACCAAAGCAATGAAGCACCTAGTGTTGGCCAATAAATAGTACAGTACTACTTTTCTGCAGTCCATGAAGTGACTATCCAATCTTTCTGTGTCTATTTTCAAATGGCACTGCATGCAGTGACTATACTATTCTCTTGTGCAGTTCAACCAAAATTGCGGTCACTTTGTGAGTTTGCCAAATAGCAACCGGCAGACATCTCTATCTGCACAAATATCAAGCAGCTAGTAAACATATACCCCACCTTGTATTTTCGGTTTAAACATGTCTCTTCCGCTTAGCATCTTTCATGTTTTGCACTGGACAATTTGATACGGTCATGTTTTGCCCTGGACAATTTCATACTGAATTGATTTGCTGGTTCAGAGCAGAAATATAGCGCCTATTCTTCATCAGACCAAGGATATCCATGTTTGCAGTGATGGGAGAGGTGAAATCGATACAACCGAAATTGAGCATCCAATCATTGAATCCTGTCCTGCACCTCCAATGTAGGTCCACCCTGCCAATAAATTCACATGCAAACCACTAGTATTACTATCTAATGACAAGACAAAAGAGTAGCAAGATAGTATCAAACCATGTACCTTCGTAATGAACAGCTCATAGTGCCACCAATTGGATATAAATGTTTGGAAGAAAACATGCTCCTAATGTTGAACCAATTGGACTTTTTGTGCAGTTCCACTAAAATCGAGCATCCCTGTTTGCATAGATATTGAAAGTGTGATTACTATAAAAGTGGCACTAGTTGAAGAATAGACTCACAAATATAAGCGTTCCAATTTCTTAATGGGAAAAGGTAGCAAGACTGTTTCTAACCACCTGTTTGAAGGAATAAATAAGGCAACAATGGCTGATGTCAGAAAGGCATATATAGTTCTTTTCCGAAAGAATGATCGATTCTGACCTTTCCTCTTCTTTTAAGCATATTTTGTGCAGTTCAACTAAAATAAAATGCCATCACCGCCTTGACAATTCAAGTGACACCGTACAAAAAGGAAATGACTTAACATTACATCATGATGTCAAGTATGTAGTCGACAGGGCATTAGAGACAAACTTACAGACACTGCCGATAACATAATGAACATTAATTTTAACAAAGGTGTGACTAGCTTTAGGGATAATTTGAGTGAACTCTACACCCTCTGTTCCTTAATATAAGACGCGTTTTTTGGTTCAATTTAAAGTACCCAAACATCTAGTATTTAGAAAAATAGGTAGTAGTTTTCTTGAGCACATATCTGGGAAAGCTTGCCACACTTTATTTATGTCCATACGCTAATGCAACACCATTCAAAATTTCGAATACTACAAATATACACTAAAATCCGATTGGCTGAAACAGCATGTGAGTGTAGTTATTTTATTATAGGGTACAATTACAATGGTTTTCTTGAATAGATTTCAATAAACTCTAGCACTGGAAGATTTCTATAAGAATTAACAATACAAAATGTAAAGGTAACATCGTTTGACATTGGTATACTAGCTGTGCATGAGAATTAAACCAAATACAAAAGTCCGAAGGTAACTAGCATTATTAATTAATGACAAGATAAAAAAATTGCAAACCATGTACCTCCAAGGTAAATATCATTTCGAACTCGGGGGACCTTAAAAATTGCTATCCCAATCTTGATAATCGATCAAACATAAAAACTTGATCGAACGAATCAAGAGAACAGCCGGAGGAGGAGGTGCCCACTCTTGACCTTTCCTCTTGTCTTCCATAAATTTTTGTGCAGTTTAACCAAAATAAAATGACATCCGCGCCTTGGTATTTTGGTGACACTGTACAAAAAAATTAACTTATTTCATGAAAGTGAGCTATGTAATCTATAAGCATTAACAGTGCAAAAATCTGAAGGTAGTAACAAGCTTCATCGTTGGTATACTAGCTGTGCAACAGCATTAGAATGCCTTAGCTGAAAAATCTTTAATACATCCACAATCAACATTAACCACTGAAATAATCCGGTGACATTAAATGGCATTGCTTAAATTTATCGGTGGCATTAGACCTGAGTGCGGCATTAGTTAAATGTGGCATCACTTTAGCGATAGCATTGCTTGACTTGATCAATTGGCGTTATACTAATAGCAAAAATTGACAATAAGAGCATGGGAGGCCCATCACAGACGATTAGGCGCACCGATGCGATGTACCTCCGCAGACGCATAGAGTGGTGAGGGAGGTATGGTTGCCCGAGCAACAAATATCCGGGCAGCATATGTGGATTACGTCCCATTTTTGTTACCTTAGCCGCCTTTTTCCTATGTGAGGACAACAAACCAATCGACCTGATCATTCTCTATTGTGTTGTCATGCCTTTCTACCCTTCTTCAACCAAGAGACACGAGACTCGTTCCTTAGCTATTGATTTCCCCTTTTAAACCTAAATGCGGGTTCGATGCCTACTCTCTTGGACGATACAGTCTCCTTCCTTTCCTTATTCAACCTAGACATGGATTAGTCTGCATGAAGTAGGGTTTCCTTTAATAGTGCAAAAGGTTTTCGTCTGCATGACCAGCAGAGCAGAGGATAGCAAATTGGGAAGATGGTGGAGTGGAAAAAGATCCACATGCAGCGACGTGGCAGATGGGCAATAGAACAAGGGTATGGTTCGAAAAGAGGTAGCATACCTGAGGGTCGGCGGGAAGTGGCTCGCTCGTGGTCGTCGTCATCCGCACGCACTACTGCAGCGAGCTTGGGGACGGAGGCCATACCGTGCGGGCGCTAGGTCTGAGAGAACGGCCTTGTCGTCAGTGCGTGACCTCGCTTGCCGACGACGAGTGCGTCAACGCTGCACGTCCTTTTCTTCCCCAGCGGATCTGTGACCACCGGTGAGGAGGGAGAAAGAGGTCGTCATTTTTAGATCTGGAGAGAGGGAGATAGTGTGAGAAGCAAGTGGGCAGCCCTTAGCAAGAAAGCTCTGAAGCTCCAGCCTATATATCTTTTTTATACTACTAGTACTAGAGGTGGAGTAGTGGTAGAGTAGTTTATATTTTCTCTGCAAACAGTACCAGTTAGTCGTGCTTCAAAACTGAACGGCACACCATTAAAAAAATAAAGGTCGATAACTAATGCGGCACCTCGGGCCAACGCGGCCAGATCGCATTTTGCACAAGAAATTACACACCATGTTTCGTTGACATGTGGTCCCGTTCCAACATGTCAGTGAGACGACGGCGAGTCCTTTTGTACAATTTCCGAAAGGACATGTAGGCCGGGGCGCCTCTTTGTGTACCGTGGCAAACTAGCAACCGTCCACCGACTCTTCGCCTTTCCCTCTCGGTTTGGAACTGCTGTCGCACGCTCTTCCTCCCTCCTCCATTTGCCTTCACCCTTCCTTCTGCAATTGTTTGATCGTCTTCTCCATGGAGGGAACAAGCCGGAAACGACCCTTATTATTCTTGCCCCGATATGAAAGATGACGTGGTGGGGGAACTCATTGATCGGTGCAACGTCATCACCTCGGCTAGCATGGCAGGTTCGTTCAAGACCATTCTCAACTCAACTAATAACATCATTACAAGGAACCCAAGGGTCCAGGAGCGGTTTGATCTCCCTTATCTTCTTCGCTATAAGCCTGTTCGCATGGGCACGGACGACGGAGGCCTCGCCTTGTGCAAGTTGATGCCGCTTGATAACGATACGTGTGATGTTAAGATGCCATCGCTTTAGGGTAAGGCCTGGGCTGGCGCAAATGGAGATTGGGTTGTTTATATTGGGTACAATTGCGAGTGGGAACTTGTGAATGTGTACACTCGTCAGCGGATTCCACTTCCAAAAATCTCCGAGTGCCCTGAGGTTGAGCACACAGATGATCTACATACATTCAAATATGATCATGGTGACTGTCGTCTATGGAAGATAGCAATTTCTCGATTTCCCAACCGCTCTTGGAATTACAAGAACTATCAAGTTGTTGCTATCTTCGACAAGCTTGTTGCCGTCCTTCGTGGTTTGACTGGATGGATATTGCTCAAAAATCAGTTTCTATACACGGATGTGTACTGTGATGCAATTGAATCTGAGGGTCTTGTGTTTGCCGCCACCACTGCGTGGCCTTTGTTTTCGCATGGGATTCTCATAGTTTCGGTACGTTTGTCTTCCACTGTAATTATAGTTGTTTCATCCACATGCATGCGAGTTAGCAAGTTTCCCTTCTCTACTAATTAACCTTCTTCTTGTGTTTCCAAGGTCTTGTGAACATTCCACCACCTATACTTAAAAAAAATTATAACCAAGGGGGAGATGACGATGGTGATAATCACGAGCAGGGCCCATATGCTCACTGGCGGCTGGCAACTAATTCCAATGGATCACCACTTCTTGTCTGTATACAGCCCACTGCTCATGTTACTACCGAGGGAGCAGGTGTTGTCTCCCATGGTCGCACTCTCTAGACCTATTCCAACACCCGTTGCATGGTATTCGGGATGGATACTAGTGTGCTAGCACCAACACCTTCTCCCTGGTACAGTATTGATAGTCTTGGAGAAAACTCGCTCTTCCTTGGACAAAACTATCCAATGATGGTGAAAGGCGATCCAACTGCTGTTGACACAACGTTACTACCATTTATGAGAAGCAACTGTATCTATACGTCGGACATTGCGGTGGTTCCCTACCACAGTCGTGATATAGTAGGCCGCTTGACTGGATGATCGATCTGCATTGGTCTCGAGATTGACAGTGGTAGCTCTTCCCGGAAGAATCGCTTGTGGTTCAAAGCAAGCGTTTCCAACGCCGAGGATTGGTTGAGTTGAAGTTCATTTCATTGCTTGTTATTTGTTGTGTGATGAAAACTTTAGTATTTATAATGTATCCTCGTTGTCGTTGTGGGTTGATGACCTGTTGTATGTAATAAAATGATATGCATGTGATAAACTTACTAAATTTATGAATGGCTTTCGAGTCGCTTCTCTGAGTGGGTGCTACAACGGTGCAACAGGTTATCGGATGAGGCCAATAAACAATAGTACACTATTTGTACTAGCTTCACATGCTGCACTATCTCTACTCTACGTACGTAATACAACAAGTTTTAAACTTGAGACTAGCCACCCATCCTCACAAAGAACACTTTTTAACCTAGCACAGACTCCAGGAAATTTGGCCACAGTGTGAGGTGGGCCATATGTTAATGTGTTCGCTGTATGTAACCAGCACCTCGAATCCTCGATACTACTACTATAAGTAGTAGGAGTAGTAGGGTGGCATGGGCCAGAACAAGCATTCACGTCCAGGAGTACGGCACACACCACCAGCACGACTTCCATCTGACACCATATTTCTTGGAGTCCGTGCTACAACAATCTCTTCAACCTCGTCGTTTCTCTAACTCAGCTATCATGCGGCGGGCGAGGTGGGGGTTTGCCGATAGTCGGTTTCCTCAACTGTGGCCCCACTTGTAAGGCCAACTACAACGCACCACCCCCAACGGACCTCCGTTTTGCCCGGATTCTGTCCGTTTGGGTAGGGCAATGGGGTCGGTCCGCCATTTCTCGGATCTCTGGTGGTAGTCGCCGAACGCAGCAGACGCATCCCGGCCGCGTACATTTTTCTTTGCAAACACATATATTTTTTCATCATTGATTTTTGGTACATGGAAATACATCACCAAAATTTTGACTAGAAAAGCAAGACCAAAGAAAACAAGAACCACAAGAATACATTTTAGAAGATATCCAACTTCCATAACTACTCCTGTAAGTTGGATTAGTGCCTTCTCGATGCATTCATTGTTGATCTGCGGAGGCTCGATCTTGCGTGCTTCTTTCTTCTTCGAGTGTAAATAAGTAGACGTGTCTTGCCTCTATTCTATCAACAAGTGCACTAGTCTCTACTCTAGCCTCTATGCTAGCTAAAAGTGCTAGAACATCTACTAAATTGCGCTCTATCAATATATCGTTGTACTCTTCTTCCCAATACCAAAACTTGCATCCATTCTACACAATAAAATTTTAAGTTAGCACAACTAGTCTAATCCGAGAGCACAACCGAAGATTTGGTCGAGTTCTTCCTCCTTTTGCCGACACGTGGGACATCCAGCATCCAGGTCGTGTCATGCAAGAAAATAGAGTGGTAGTTGAAGCCACGTGATGTGCATCTTGGGTTAAACTGTAAATAGAATCTTACTACTCTTGAGTAACTCCAAAAGCAGCCACTGAAGATCTTTATTGGATTTGTTTTTCATGACCAGCACGTCGAGCTGAAAGATGTGCAGGTTCAGTGGGTCCTCTGGCGTTTTCACTGACATGTGGGACCGCATATGAGCAAACAGATGATGGGCTCCGTGCGTCTGCTGGCTGGCTGAGAAGAGAGATAGAGGAGGGCTGAGCACGAACTCCAGGAAATTTGTTCTACGTAACCAGCACCTCGATATAGTGGGGTGGCATGGGCCATAACTAGCATTCATGTCTAGCGATGCGGCTGCGCCACCCACACAAGTCGCATCCGACACCAATTTTCTTGGAGTCCGTGCTACAGACCATCTCTTCTCCCTCCCTGTTTTTCTCAGCCATCGCGGTGGGCGAGGTGGGGGTTTGCCGATAGTCGGTTTGCTCAATCATGTCCCAATTGTAAGTGAAAATGCAACACAAGACGCATTCCCCCTTGAGCGGCGTCTTGAGACCAACCGTGTGGGGGGTGCAGCCTTGAACACGGCAGGCTTTCCCTTTTGAACTTGTAACTTGTAAATTTTAGTTCTGCTCCATGGCGCGACCGATAGATAGAAATAACAATTTTCCCTAGAGTAATGAGAAGTTTGGTTCTGGCGTGGTTCATGCATGGAGTACGTAGGAAAATTATGAAGTTGATGCGAAAGGTAAGATAATTACTAGTAGTACCATATACTACTACATGGATTTGACGAAAAGATAAAGATACATACGGATCCATCAACGACATCCTCACGCCCTAGTGCACCGGGTCACCAACCGACGTGTGAGGAGTAGCGGCGTTGGCGGCAAGCTCAACGTGCTTCTGAACAATGCCGTCCAAGGTTGCCTTGCGGTCCAAGAAGGCCAGCGTCCTATTGTCCTCCTCTTGCATGTAGTAGTCCTTGTGGATGATTTGCACGTAGACGTGGGTGATTATGTCGATGGTGTCTTGCTGCGCCTGGCCACTTGCAAGCGCGACCTTGAGGTGGACATTCTCCGTATGACGGTGGGCGATGCCAGGCCACCAAGGTCGTCGAAAAGGTTGTCACCATAGAGGCCGTTGAGGGTGGCAGGCATCACAGAGCCTGGGCGCGTGGGCTGGAGGCGTACGTCAAGGTCGTCCGTGAGCTTCTTGACGACGGTGAACTTGTCGAGGAAGCCGATGAGGACCTCGTCGAACAAGGAGGCGAAGATGTCGTCCAAGCGGCCCCTCGCCCTGGCGGCCTCAAGCACTACCTGGAGACGTTCCTCAGTGCCAGGCCGCAGGCCGGCGTCGTGGACCATCTGGCATAGCCGGCTGATGCTCGCACTCATCGCCTCCATGGGTCTAGCTTCTAGTCAACTGATCTTGCGATTGGAGTGATCATTCTTGTCCTTGGGTGCGTAGGTGCGTAGGACTTCGTAGATTGGACTGGCGGGAGCCTTTATATGAGACGTGCAGACTGCGTTGAATTCACGTGCGTGTTGCCATCTACTCCTCGCCCCTCTACTACACCTGCCTTTGGCTGTATGACAGGTTGGCTAGCCACCCGTTGGGCCCACGTGTCATACACCCAAAGGCAGGTGCAGTAAGTCAATGAAGCTGCATCCCCCTCCGTGCCCGTGCATGCTTTCAATGACTTGAGACTGCCAAACATCACATGCAGTGGTTTGTTCATTGCATGTAATCCTATTAAGTAGCAAAAATACATTAAGTTATCTCGCCGATAGGAATAAAACAATACACCATGTATTTATTTACAGTGGGAGTAGTACAATTTTTGTGACATGCATTACTAGATATTGCTAGTCAAATACTAAATCCAGATGGACATGGTAGTACTAGTAGTAGTAGTACTGCCAATGTAGTAGCACTGTACTACCCGTTGGTTAAATTATTACGTGATGCTCCTCACAGTGAAGTGACAAGACCCTACGCCGGAGATGACACCTGAGTATAGGCGCCATGTTCGGCATACCATAGTCAGCCTCATCGTCTGCAGTCACTATCATCATGGCTGTAGACCTAGCCTGCTTACAACTAGCCGTGTTCGACATAAATTCCCGTGCGTAGATGTCCGTGCATTGCACAGAACACCAAGATTGGGGGGTGGACGGTGCCAGCAACGGCCATCGCGCTAGATTTTTCCATGGCCTTCTAGACGTGGTGGGGACGAGATAAGGCTGATTGTGAGAGACAAGGAGTTGTTTGTCAATAGGGAACAAGTGTGGGCATCTTTTGCAAAATTGGAGAAGTTTGGTTTGTATGCGTCAGATCTAGATCCGACGGCTATTGGTGAAAGATGGCAGGCACAACATCATCACCAACTCAGGACCTGTTTGATTCACAGGATTTCCAAAACGCAGGAATAGGACACAACAATATTACAAGTTTCAAACTGATATTGCAAATGTTAGGAGTAATGCTGCACCTACAAAGAGGGAATTACTAGGAAGTTTACGTAAGAACTTTCGTTACTTTAGGTGGATACAGCATTATCATACAAACTAAAATCCACCACCCTGACAAGTCACTAATGGGCAAATAAGTTTTCGAGTCTCTGGCCACTTGATGTTTCAAAAACAAATTCAGCTTCTGCGGAGACTTTGTCATTTAGGCTTAGGTGCTTGCGGTGATCAGCACACCATTCATTGTTGCGCCAGAGAACGCCAAACCTCATTACCTTGAGCACACTTGCCTCCAGAACAAAGAACCTGGCCAATTTAATCTCAGATGTGCTGCCTCGGTAGTCGATCAAATCAATTTTTGTAAGATGGAGATCAAGGGATTCGATGAGATTGTTATAGTGCAGCACATTTTTCACTTTCGGGTATTTTTTTATCTACAAAAGAAGAGAACATATTAGAGCAGCTGGTTGTATAAGATTGTCGTGTCATCAAGAGGTACCAATATCATTCGCTCATATGATAGGGTTGGCTGGCTAGTGATATTTTTTCACTCTCTCTCTCTCTCTTTCTCTTTCCTCTCATTTACCTAGGAGTACGTGAAGAGCTTGGGCATTTGTTGCCTTCCACTATGTGGCTTATGCCATATTTCGCAAAAATATGCCACATAATACGCATCAATGTCAAATCAAAAGATTCTGTCACCGCTCTCGCGATGTGAGAGAGTTGGCACCGCTGTGCACACAGACCCACATGTATAAACAAATCAATCAAACCAACTACACCAGCCTCTCACTCTCCCAAACAAGTGTTTTTTATTGCCTCAGTCCTCTCTCTCTCCCATGCAAGTGTTTTTCATTGCGTGAGTTAATTTGGCACCGGAGCAAAGTAGGTGATCTAGATTGGGGCACCAGGTGAGCAATGGAGGGGCATCGATGCCAAATGCATCACAAGTGAATTTGGCATGTGTTTTGGCCTACATAGTGGAGGGACGTTATAGCCCACTTTTGTACTATCTCTTATTTAGTATAAAATTTTGACCATATATTTATGTAAGAAAATGCCAATGCATGTCACGAAAAATTACACCATTTGAAATTATGTTCAAATACGAATCCAATGGTATAGTTCTTAGTGACATGCATTAACATTTTGTCAGTTAAATCTATGGTCAAACTTTGATACTACAAAATAGGAAGAGTAAACCAGGATGAAGGTAGTACTTGCTCTTAGAGTAACCATAGAGTTACTGGAGTAGTCTAAGTTACTTTCCACTATGACTAGCCTAGGCTACTATAGTAGTACAACAACAAAACGATGCAGGTGATCACGTGAGAAAAAAAATACTAAAAGCATTTCTTTTGGTGCAGTGCGTAGATGCAGTTTTGAACACTACACTTGTCATCGTAATTTGGGAAAATTATGAAAAATTTGAGCTACGTTGTGATTACCGTTTACTAATAGGAAAGAAGTTTCACCTCGATGAGTAGCTTCTCCGAGCACTGACTGCATGTAAGGAATCCAACAACTTGATCCAGATTGGGGCCGATAGATTTTCTTGCCAAGATCTTCACTGTGCGCATAGACTGGGTCAAGCTTGTGGGAATCATTTTCTAGAAGACGGTCGTAAATACATCAAGAAGAAATTTAAAACTGTGAATTTCAAGAAGACGGAGAAGAAGATGAGTGATGTACCTGAACGATTATGGTTCCAATAAAGAGTTCGGAGAATTTGGCAGACGAGTGCACCAACGCTGTCAATTTCGGTAACGTCAATGACCACAGTTTTTGTTGGACCTTCTAGATCCGATACAAGCAATCTCTCAAGGAAAGGCGCATTCTCAATGACCATAACGTGGAACAGCTGGAGTGATCTCTTCCCAGTTGATGTCTTGTTGCGGGGCCAGCAAGACACATAAATCCATCGAAGATTCATCGAGGCAATGTGGAGGCTAATGAACCCGTGGATCTGCTCAAGATGAAGGTACTCGGCCTTGATGCAGCTGCGGAGCAGGTGCTCCATAGCCTTCTTCGAGATGACAACGTCGAAGAGGTCGAGCTGCTTGAGTTGAGGGAGAAGAAGGGCGGGCGCAGCCTTAATCTGGGGAAGATTGCAGGAGCTGAAGCTGGCACGGCACAACGTTGGCGTGAGGCGGAGCGCGGACGGTGACAGAGAGCGACACCGTCCAGCTTCAAAGCTGAGCTCCTCGAGCTGATCTAGGGCGAGGAATAAGAAACACTCGCCGAACTTGGGTCGAACCTTGCAGTTGGTACTGAACATGCGGATGTCAAGGCGTCAGGCTGGCCCAGGGTGCAATGAAAGGATCTTGGAGACTGCGGCCATGCATTTGCAATCCCCGTTGCAGAGGCATCTGTCGACGGTGAGGTTGAGGGGGACGCGGCACCAGGGGGCGCCACCGTCGGGAGAGCAGGGCGGTCCGCATGGCAGATTTGGTGGGGAGGAGGCCGATGATGACGAGCAGCATGTCGTCGGGGAGGCTGCTGATGAAGTCCTGGCTCGCCGGATGCGGTCTTGGCTCGAGTCGCCTCCGCTTGTTGACTGCCTCGCCGTCCATCTCAACCGGCGGCGACGCCGGTGTACACGTGTGTTGGTGTGTGCTGTGTGTTGGGTGTGCCCGAGTGTGTCCTTCTGTGCGTGCCACCGCGCAGTGGTGAATTGTGCGCGAGTGCGTCCTCCACGCGGAAGAAGTGTGTCTTCAATGCGCCCTCAATTTACTAGCGTGCGGGGTGCTACTCCAAGTGGTTTCAACTTTGTTTACTTCACCGCGTGTCAGATGGGCCTCTAGTTACTTATTTTCACCCACTGCCACATGGGCCAGCACACGAAGATACAGAACACGAGCTGACAAGGTAGCATGTGGACTGTTTGACCGGTCAACTAAACAATATACGGAGCTATACGCTGACACAGTGAGTGTATAATCCGTCGGTATAGAGTGTTCGTGTGAGAGGGGAGGCCAGTGAGAGATAGCAGAGAGAGAGAGAAAGAGCTACTCCTTCCGTTCGATAATGTAGTTCCAACAATTTTTTGAAAGTCAAACTTTTGAAATTTTGACCAAGTTTATAAAGAAATTACTTATATCTACAATACCAAAGATAAATGATAGTATGAAGTAAGTACATGTTGTGATGAATCTAATGATCTTTCCAGATGTAAATGTTTTTCTCCACATATACTTGGTCAACCTTTTCTGAGGTTTGACTTTTCAAAACATCCATATGCTTATGGACGTGAGAGAGTCCCTAACTGGAGAGAGAGGGAGAGAGAGAGAGAGAGTGAAATAGAAAGTGAGTGAAAAAAGTGTGTGTGCGTGTGTGAAAGAGACATGGACAAACTTGATAAAAGTCGAGAAAAAACGTGTGTGTCTTATGCAAACATATCACACATGCATCTTCGACAACGGAAGCAAGGTGAGGAGATAGTGTGTGGTTGTTTGCAACCGAGAGAGCAAGACCCCTAGCACGTGGCCAAGAGGGGTCTCGACAAACAAGGGAGAGAGGTCGAGAGAGGCGTCTGGAGAAAATGCAGACATGGGGAGGAGAGAGTGTATGTTTGTCATAGAGATCCCCTCGAGATCGTGATGGGACTACATGGGTGGGAGATCGAGTGACAAGGTGTGTGCGCGATAGAAGATACCCGAGAGATATCGAGATAGACGTATGGATGTAAGGAGACAATACGTGTGTTCTCGATGGCTAGTGAGAGATAATCATACTTAGGGAGTGCTTGCGCCTATGATGGAGTGAGGGATTATGGTACTTATTAGGGGGTGCGTGTCACATAGAGAGAGAACAAGGGCGGAGAGTGTTGGATGGGTCTATATGTATAGCGCAAGCGAGACATGTTTATGTGTGAACCAGGGAGATATAAAGTTTGAGAGAGATTGAGGAGCCCCGATAAGGCTGAGTGGTGCGTCAGATAGCTGAGAGGGGGAAAGAGATATTCCATCCGCTCGACAATGCAGTGCATGTAATTTTTTTAGAAGTCAAACTTTGGAAACTTTGATCAGGTTTACGCAAATGTTATTTATATCTTCAATACCAAAAATACATCATACGAAACTACATCTCATGGTGAATCTAATGGTATATGTTTGCCGTTCTAGATGTAATTGTTTTTCTCCACGTACATGGTCAAACTTTGTGATGTTTGACTTTTCAATAAATCAATATGCTATGGACCGAGGAGAGTGCCTAAGTTGAGAGGGATCAAGTGGGTGTGAAGGAGAATGAGTAAGTGTGCAAAAAGAGCATGTGTGTGAAAGAGAAAGTGACAACAAACGATAAATTAGAGAGAGTGTGTGTTTTTTCGTTTCTTAGGCGAACATATCACGCATGCATCTCCGAGATAGAAAAGCGAGGCGAGGAGATACACGAAGATAGCTAGTGTGTGATTGTTTGCAATGGAGAGACACCCCTATAGCACATGTCCAATAGAGGTCTGGCCAACAAGGAACAAAGGTCGAGAGGGACACATGGAGAACATGGACGAATGGGGAGGGCGAGAGGGTGTGTTTGTGATAGAGAGAACCCCTCGAGATCGTGAGGGGACTATATGGGTGGGAGGTTGAGGGAGGTGCGTGCGCGATAGAAAGATGCCCCGAGAGAAATCGAGATAGACCATGCACATGTTTGTGATGGAGACTAAGATTAGCTAGTCATATACATATAGGGGGGACTGTGTGTGCCTACAATTGAGTGAGAGACCATCATACTTGGCTAGCTAGGCATGAGATTGTGTGTATGTGTGTGTGAGATGGAGAAAGAACGAGGGAGAGAGATAGAGTTTTAGATGGGCCCTATCGAAAAGTAGTGAGATATGCATGTGTATGTGTGACCCAGGTGGATGGAGAGTTTGAGAGAGAGGGGGAAGAACTCCGAGACGACAGAGTGGTGCGTGAGAGAGTTACGGGCAACGAGCCAAGGAATTTGTGTGCATACGATGTGTGCACCCAAGATATCTAGCTTGGACTAGAGAATCATACATAGTGTGCGAGAGAGACCTATAGATGGAGTATATATGCATGCAAACTAGAAAGACCCCCCCCCCACGCACACACACAAAGAGAGAGAGAAGAGAGAGAGAGAGATGGAGAGAAAGCGAGAGGGACCAACAAGGTTTGTGTGTTGGATGCGTGCGACAGAACTGAAGATTGTCGGCAAGAGAGAGAGAGAGCAGGAGTCTGGGAGAGGGGGAGGTCGCGTTTTATGCATCAAAGACTGATATAAACCAGGTTTCGATATAAACTTGCATTCAAATATTTAAATTGGAGAACATGTTGTCTGCAATCCACACATGAACGGATATATGTGTATATCAAACAAGTTCATCAATTTGACTTTCAACATGTTCATGGAGTACTATAATACTGTACAACATGCTATTCGGTTGAGGTGTTCAATTTTGGATTTAGTTCACTATTTTGACCTAGTGAACGAGCTATTTCATTGAATCGAGATATTTCATTTTGGGTTTGATTCCCGTTTTTGAGTGGGTCAACTATTTGTCATATAGTAAATCGCTAGCAACGAGCATGTAAAAACACATTACTCCCGAGCATCATCTCTCCATCTAAAAAAGAAGTGGCAAGCTAATATTTCAAAATTTGATTCGAATCGACTTGGTAAGGTAGACGTGGATGCTCGTTCTCCCAAATTTTGAGCGAACTGTTAAACATCCTCTGCTCGGTGGAATTAGCCCGAACAAATAAATGGGAGACGTGAAATTACCGTCCTATGTGGGAGACACATTAATTGGCCCGTTGTACATCGAGGGTAGGTTCGTAACTTCATCCAAGCGCGCCTTCTCCTCGGCCGAAATGACATGTGCCGAATAATTCATAAACCATGGTCGGCAAAACACGCTCTCCTCGCCCGAAATAGCTCGCACCCACTATTTCAAACACGCTCTCCTCGCTCAAATCGCTCGCCCACTATATTTTAAAACACGCCCTCCTCAAATCGCTCCGCCCACTATTTGGGGAGAAGCAAAGTTACTCTACTATCCTCGACCCTCAGACATAGACCCAAGCCGAGAAGCCTAAAGGCGGGGTAGAACTGTAACTCCCCACATTTCGCACAAATGCGTCCGTAAAACATGTTTCCACTCCCTCCCAATTCCCCCCATGCATAACTCGTGGGCGCCAAATCACCTTCTCCCCGGAAGCTCCCTTCTCTCGAGCCGCGAAACCTCAGCCCCTCCTCCATGGCGCCCCCACCGCACCAATTTCATAGCCGCCCTCCTCCCTAATGCCGGAGACGCTGTCCATTTGCCGTCGTGCACTGGGCCGTGTGCCTCTTACTCCGTGCTGCTGGAGCTGCCTCGACGACGGCCGCGTGAAGCGTACCGGAGCCGATTCACCCCCGTCGTTGTTCATGGCGCCGGAGCGGCTCCAACTTTGGATCCGTCCAGAGTCCAGGCGCTGCTTCCCTGCAGCCATCGCGACATCGTTGTTTCCCTTCCGCCGGTGGCCACCGCAACCGCGCCGGCCTCACCGACTCGAAAGCTGGACCTGCCTACTTCACCATGCCGCCAGATAGGTCGCACCCTCATCTCAAATCACTTTATTTAGGCGTCAGTTGTCTGAATTTTTATTCTGGGCCAATCGATTCCCAATGGGAAGCAACACCCCTCGAGGCGGCGGAGATCCTAGGCTGCCGGTTGGCTGGTGTCTAATATAAGGGTGCGGGGCCGCAAGTTTGCCGCAGAAGCAGTGCTTAGATGGCTATCTTAGAGTTGCTTGGGTTGAAGGTACTACCGCCGCCGGATCTGGATGACGGGGAGTTTTGTGGATTGGCCCGGGGGCGGCGCAACCACGGCAGTGCGGTGGGGCAGGGAGCGGAGTTTTGGTCGGGGCCACGGACGGTGGAGGCAAGCTGCTCTGCCGTTGGTTGCTGGCTCTTCGGGGAAGAATTCTAACACTGTCAGCCGGGAGGCACAAGATGGCCATCAAGCCATCCGGCGTAGATCAGATAGTACCAAAATAAAATAAAATCGTGTGACCCCAATTTAGTCTTCAGTCAACAGATGTGTGACCACTCTCGTACCTTGATGTTGATCTCTTAGTGTATTTCCTCAGATCAAAGAGATGTGTCGTTCTTAACATTATGCGTTATCTGCATCTTCAGCCACACCATCTTCTGACTCACCGCAGCTGCTCCAACAAGGGAAGCATACACCAGAAGGGAGCTATAGTCCCCACTCAATAGTTCCTGCATCGAACGCGCCTGCCTGACATGGACAGCAACAACAACTGCAGGGCCATCGACAAGTCATCACATGATGCTCACTCCAATGGATGGCGGCCAGATAGGTTGTACCCTCATCTTACTTGTGTGCCACATTTATGGCTTTGTTATTCATCTAAGCATGGAAAATAGATTATCACATTTCACTGTATATTCATGCCGATCTCTTACGGGTCCTGTTCAGGAGTTAACGTTGTTCCATAGTTCATCTAAGATACTTGTTCTTTAGGCTGTTCCATAGTTATCATCCATCAGCCAATGCTATCCCACAGGCTGGTGATTATAGTATTATACCACTTCTAGTATTACCTATGTTGTTCTTTAATACTTTTGTGTGCCATCTAGTTAATCTCGAGTACAAACGATACATATTATGTAGCTTTCATCTTGTTCTCCCTTTAGCTTTTGAGACCCGTTGTTGCTAGTTAACCCCAGTCCTACTATTTATGTCATTTCCTACAGGCACTCATTACATAAATCTAACTACTAGTTGTCTTCCATGCATGTCAGATATAATTGCACACACTGATATATCCACAACAACCTCACGGAGCAATGTAAAGGCCAATAAACTTGATGTCAATGATACCCAATATGATGGAACATGTAAAGGCAGTTCTTCAGAAGACTTGCAGAAATATGTTGAATCCTCTTCACCCCACAAGGTCCTTGCTCTAACTTGGCCCGTGATATGGGTACAACATGCATATAATGTCCTGGAGTGCATCTACTCTGTTGCAATGTCGTGTTCTTAGCATGCTGATCATGCATGTAAATATGTCATGCCTTCCTGTTTTTCAGTACCTATTCCATTCATGATAACATGTTTTCAAATTCAAGTACTATCATTCTACTCTATCGCAATGCCATCTGCTTAATTTGGACATCATGCTTCTGAATATCATATGCATTGTTATTCACCAGTATGTACTTCATCTGTCTACCATACCATGTTTTTTTACTATGAAGTGTTGTTCTAGTGCTCTGTTGCAATGCCATCTTAGTTTCCCAATCATACACATGTATGTTGCCTTAGTTTCTTCCTGTACGTATTCCGCTAGCATACAGTTTTACATTCAACTAGTGTTTTTTACTGTGTTGTCCTGTCGTATCCCTAGCTCTTACACCATACTCCCTCCGTCCGGATTACATGTTGCCGAAATGGATAAAAAAGGATGTATCTAGAACTGAAATACGCCTAGACCCAGCCATTTTCTCCGGATGGAGGGAATACATGTCAATATGTCATGCCTTTCTATTCTTCAGTACCTATTCCATCTCTCTGTTGTAGCATGTTTTATAATTGAAGCACCATTCTTCTATACAAGGCATGCAAGGGGAAGACGAGTATGTTAGAATCAAGGGTTACAAACCAGTCTTTGCAAAAGATCCAAACGCCAGGAGATAATAAACCAACTCCAGTTTTTATAGATACTACTCCAAAGACAGACAAACCCAATCACATCGATAATAAGCAGATTCCAGTGGCCAAAGAACTAGTCCGCTCCAGTCCAGCAAAAATATGTCAATTCCATTCTAAGAAGCGTGTGCGTATCCTTGCATCATGAAATTTTATAGCATGCTGATTGATAACCCACAAGTATAGGGGATCACAACAGTTTTCGAGGGTAGAGTATTCAACCCAAATTTATTGATTCGACACAAGGGGAGCCAAAGAATATTCTCAAGTATTAGCAACGGAGTTGTCAATTCAGCCACACCTGGATAACTTAATATCTGCAGCAAAGTAATATGGAAGTAGTGGTAACGGTAACAAAAGTAGCGGTAGCAAAAGTAATATTTTTGGTGTTTTGTAGTGATTGTAACAATAACAACAAGAAAGTAAATAAGCGAAGAACAATATGTGAAAAGCTCGTAGGCATTGGATCGGTGATGGAGAATTATGCCGGATGTGGTTCATCATGTAACAATCATAACATAGGGTGACACAGAACTAGCTCCAATTCATCAATAACATGTAGGCATGTATTCCGAATATAGTCATACGTGCTTATGGAAAAGAACTTGCATGACATCTTTTGTCCTACCTCCCGTGGCAGCGGGGTCCTAGCGGAAACTAAGGGATATTAAGGCCCCCTTTTAATAGAGAACCGGAACAAAGCATTAGCACATAGTGAATACATGAACTCCTCAAACTATGGTCATCACCGGGAGTGGTCCCGATTATTGTCACTTCGGGGTTTCCGGATCATAACACATAGTAGGTGACTATAGACTTGCGAGATATGATCAAGAACACACATATATTCATGAAAACATAATAGGTTCAGATTTGAAATCATGGCACTCGGGCCCTAGTGACAAGCATTAAGCATAGCAACATCAATCTCAGAACATAGTGGATACTAGGAATCAAACCCTAACAAAACTAACTCGATTACATGATAAATCTCATCCAACCCATCACCTTCCAGCAAGCCTGTGATGGAATTACTCACGCACGGCGGTGAGCATCATGAAATTGGTGATGGAAGATGGTTGATGATGACGACGGCGATGAATCCCCCTCTCTGGAGCCCCGAACGGACTCCAGATCAGCCCTCCCGAGAGGTTTTAGGGCTTGGCGGCGGCTCGTATCGTAAAACACGATGATTTCTTCTCTCTTATTTTTTCTCTCCGAAAGCAAATATATAGAGTTGGAGTTGAGGTCGGAGGAGCTCCAGGGGGCCCATGAGGTAGGGGTGCGTGCCCTAGGGGGGGCGCCCCCCACCCTCGTGGCTAGGTTGTGGGCCCCCTGGTCTTCATCTTTTGCAAGGATTTTTTATTATTTCCAAATAGACGTTCCGTGAAGTTTCAAGTCATTCCGAGAACTTTTGTTTCTGCATATAAATAACACCATGGAAAGTCTGCTGAAAACAACGTCAGTCCGGGTTAGTTCCATTCAAATCATGCAAGTTAGAGTCCAAAACAAGGGCAAAAGTGTTTGGAAAAGTAGATACGACGGAGACGTATCAACTCCCCAAGCTTAAACCTTTGCTTGTCCTCAAGCAATTCAGTTGACAAACTGAAAGTGATAAAGAAAAACTTTTACAAACTCTGTTTGCTCTTGTTTTTGTAAATATGTAAAGCCGGCATTCAAGTTTTCAAAAAAGATTATGACTAACCACATTTGCAATAACTCTTAGGTCTCATGTTTACTCATATCAATAGCATAATCAACTAGCGAGCCATAATAATAAATCTCGGATGACAACACTTTCTCAAAACAATCATGATATGATATAATAAGATGGTATCTCGCTAGCCCTTTCTGAGACCGCAAAACATAAATGCAGAGCACCTTTAAAGATCAAGGACTGACTAGACATTGTAACTCATGGTAAAAGAGATCCGATCATAGTCATACCCAACATAAATTAATAGTAATGAATGCAAATGATAGCTGCGCTCTCCAGCTAGTGCTTTTTAATAAGAGGGTGATGACTCAACATAAAAGTAAATAGATAGGAACTTCGCAGAGGGAAGCAGGGATTTGTAGAGGTGCCAGAGCTCGGTTTTGAAATAGAGATAAATAATATTTTGAGCGGCATACTTTCATTGTCAACATAACAACCAAGAGATGGCGATATCTTCCATGCTACACACATTATAGGCGGTTCCCAAACAAAATGGTAAAGTTTATACTCCCCCTCCACCAACAAGCATCAATCCATGACTTGCTCGAAACAACGAGTGTCTCCATCTAGCAACAGTCCCAGGGGGAGTTTGATTTGTAATTATTTTGATTTAGTTTGCATAAAGCATGGGACTGGGCATCCCGGTGACCAGCCATTTTCTCGTGAGTGAGGAGCGGAGTCCACTCCTCTTGAGAATAACCCACCTAGCATGGAAGATACGGACAACCCTAGTTGATACATGAGCTATTCGAGCATACAAAACAGAATGTTTATTTGAAGGTTTACAATTTGGCACATACAAATTTACTTGGAACGGCAGGTAGATACCGCATATAGGAAGGTATAGTGGACTCATATGGAATAACTTTGGGGTTTAAGGGATTGGATGCACAAGCAGTATTCCCGCTTAGTACAAGTGAAGGCTAGCAAAAGACTAGGAAGCGACCAACTAGAGAGCGACAACAATCATGAACATGCATTAAAATTAATAAACATTGAGTGCAAGCATGAGTAGGATATAATCCACCATGAACATAAATATCGTGAAGGCTATGTTGATTTGTTTCAACTACATGTGTGAACATGTGCCAAGTCAAGTCACTTAAATCATTCAAAGGAGGATACCAGCCCACTATACCACATCACAACCAATTTAATAGCATGTTGGCACGCAAGGTAAACCATTATAACTCGTAGCTAATCAAGCATGGCACAAGCAACTATGATCTCTAATTGTCATTGCAAACATGTTTATTCATAATAAGCTGAATCAGGAACGATGAACTCATCATATTTACAAAAACAAGAGAAGTCGAGTTCATACCAGCTTTTCTCATCTCAGTCAGTCCATCATATATCGTCATAATTGCCTTTCACTTGCATGACCGAACGATGTGAAAATAATAAGAGTGCACATGCATTGGACTAAGCTGGAGTCTGCGAGCATTCAATAAACAGGAGAAGACAAGGCAATGTGGGCTCTTAGTTAAATCAACAATAATGCATATAAGAGCCACTTCAACAATTTAATCATGGTCTTCTCCTATCGACCCCCAAAGAAAAGAAAATAAAAGAAATAAAACTATTTACACGGGAAAGCTCCCAACAAGCAAAAGAAGAACATGAAATCTTTTTGGGTTTTTCTTTTTAATTATTACTACTACTGCAAGAAAAGTAAACTAACTAAAAGTTACTACTAATTTTTTTGGTTTTTTTCTTAAGGTTTATCAAACACACAAGAAGAAAGCAAGAAAAAGAAAATAAACTAACATGGATATGACAGTGAAAGAGTATGAGCACCGACATCTAGCAATGAGTGTGTAAACATAAATGTAATGTCAGTGGGAAATACGTACTCCCCCAAGCTTAGGCTTTTGGCCTAAGTTGGTTTATTGCCAAGGATGGCCTGGCGGATATCCGTAGTTGTAGCCGGGGTCATACTGAGATGAAGAGGACTCTGACTGCCACTGGCTGGCAGTCATCTCCGGATCCCAAAAGTAATCAGACTGTCATGGAGGCTCAAATTGCGGCTCCGGCTCCGGGGCTGGTGTAGGGTTCCGGTAAGCGTAAATGGCCACCCACAGAACGAGATACGAACCTTCAGATAAATTAAGCAAGGAAGGAGCAGGCAAGGTAATAGTCTCAGGGTGATGTTTATCAAAGAACAATTTGTATTTAAGCTCCCCTTCCTTATTCTTAACAATAAAGTCATGCGCTAACATACTCTTATAATCTAAATAAGCATTGGGCGACAATTTTTCTTCTTTCTCATAGAGCCTAATAGGTATGTTATAATGTGCAGCAAGGCGTGAAGCATAAATACCTCCAAAGATGGGGCCCTTTGTACGGTTCAAACTTAACCGTTTAGCAATAATACCACCCATACTAACAGTGTTATCGGAATATAAACCATGGAACAAAATGATAATATCAGGAACACTAAGGTTTCCACAGTTTCCGAGACCAATCAAGCAACGACTAGCAAATATGGCAAAGTAGCGTAAAACAGGAAAATGTATGCTAGTGATTCTTGCATCGAAACCTTCCTGGTTTCCCCCAAAGTAATGGTGTCAATAAACCCGTCCACATCTATACGATGTGGTTAGTCTAAGGTACCCTCGAAGGGTATTTTGCAAACCTTGCAAAATTCATCTAGTGGCATCTTCTTAACAACATCATATAAATGAAACTCTACTGAAGGAGGTGTTTCTTTAGGAAAATAGTAGAAGTTTTGCACAAAAGTATTGGTGAATAAGAGATACTGATGACGTTGGTCGCGGAGGAAGTCAGTGAGGCCAGCATTCTCAGCCAATGAATAGAAATCATATTAAATCCCGGCTTTTCTCAAGAAACCATCAGAAGGCCATTCACACCGCCGGACCTCCGTGGTGCGAGGCAAATTATATTTGGGCCTCTGTACTTCTTCATTTTGCTTTTCCTTCGAGCTTCGGCTCGATGAGCCCCTCAAAAATCTCTTCATTATTTTTTGAAATAATCTAAATTTTTTAGTAACTTCAAACAAAAGTAAACCAAACTCAATAAAATTGATAGCAACTACTCCTACAAGTGCCTAGAGCCTATATCATGCATTAGAACTACTTGGAACCATATAAATTTGACGTGCAAGCTCAAGAACATGGTCATCTAGGCAGCACAAATTTGCAATGAATAAAGCACTAAAACAAAAACTAATTGGACCAATGGAGGAGTCACATACCAAGGAACAATCTCCCCAAGCAGTTTTGTGAGAAGTGCTTTGAGCAAGGAGATTGAAAATCGCAGCAAAATGAGCTAGAACTCGTGCTTGAGCTGGATATTGGTGTTTTTGGGAGGAAGAAGGAGTGTGTGGGTGCAGGAATAAGTGGAGGAGGGCCACCATGGTCCCACGAGGCAGGGGGCGCGCCCAGGGGGTAGGGCGCGCCCTCCACCCTCGTGGCTAGGTGCTTCCTGCTGTGTTCTCAGTGCCAGATATTCTCAAATATTCTAGAAAAAATCATATTCCATTTTCAGGGCATTTGGAGAACTTTTATTTTTGGGGTATTTTTTATATTGCACAGTTAAATCAGAAAACAGACAGAAAAATACTATTTTTACTTTATTTCAACTAAATAACAGAAAATAGACAGAGGGTACAGAAGGTTGTGCCTTCTAGTTTCATCCATCTCATGCTCATCAAAAGGAATCCACTAACAAGGTTGATCAAGTCTTGTTAACAAACTCATTCCGAATAACATGGAACCGGAGAAATTTCGAATAACACTAGGTTACCTCAACGGGGATATGCACATCCCCAATAATAAGAATATCATATTTCTTCTTGACAGTAGGAAGAGGAAATTCAAAACCTCAAATATAATCGATGGAATTTTTCCAATATAGTTGATACTATGAACTTGAGGTTGTTTCCTCGGAAAGTGTACCGTATGCTCATTACCATTAACATGAAAAGTGATATTGCCTTTGTTGCAATCAATGTCAGCCCCTGCAGTATTCAAAAAAGGTCTTCCAAGAATAATAGACATACTATCGTCCTCGGGAATATAGAGAATAACAAAGTCTGTTAAAATAGTAACGTTTGCAACCACAACAGGCACATGCTCACAAATACCGACAGGTATAGCAGTTGATTTATCAGCCATTTGCAAAGATATTTCAGTAGGTGTCAACTTATTCAAATCAAGTCTACGATATAAAGAGAGAGGCATAACACTAACACCGACTCCAAGATCACATAAAGCAGTTTTAACATAATTTCTTTTAATGGAGCATGGTATAGTAGGTACTCCTGGATCTCCAAGTTTCTTTGGTATTCCACCCTTAAAAGTATAATTAGCAAGCATGGTGGAAATCTCAGCTTCCGGTATTTTTCTTTTGTTTGTAACAATATCTTTCATGTACTTAGCATAAGGATTCATTTTGAGCATATCAGTTAATCGCATACGAAAAAAGATAGGTCTAATCATTTCAGCAAAGCGCTCAAAATCTTCATCATCCTTTTTCTTGGATGGTTTGGGAGGGAAAGGCATGGGTTTCTGAACCCAAGGTTCCCTTTCTTTACCGTGTTTCCTAGCAACAAAGTCTCTTTTATCAGAACGTTGATTCTTTGATTGTGGGTTATCAAGATCAACAGCAGGTTCAATTTCTACATCATTGTCATCACTAGGTTGAGCATCATCATGAACATCATCATTAACATTTTCACTAGGTTCATGTTCATTACCAAATTGTGTTTCAGCATCAGAAATAGCGATATCATTTGGATTCTCAGGTGTTTCAGCAATAGGTTCACTAGAAGCATGTAAATTCCTATCATTTTTATTTTTCTTCTTTTTAGAAGGACTAGGTGCATCAATATTATTTCTCTAAGAATCTTGCTCAATTCTCTTAGGGTGGCCTTCAGGATACAAAGGTTCCTGAGTCATCCTACCAGTTCTAGTACCCACTCTAAAAGCATAATCATTTTTCTTACTATTCATTTCATTGAGCAAATCATTCTGAGCCTTAAGTACTTGTTCTACTTGGGTTGTAACCATAGAAGCATGTTTACTAATGAGTTTAAGTTCACCTTTAACATTAGCCATATAATCACCCAAGTGTTCAATCATATAAGCATTTTGTTTTAATTGTCTACCAAAATAAGCATTGAAATCTTCTTGCTTAACCATAAAGTTATCAAACTCATCCAAGCATTGGCCAGCAATTTTAGTAGGAGGGATTTCATCTTTATCATATCTATAGAGAGAATTTACCTTTACTACCTGTGTCGGGTTATCAAGACCAATAGGTAATGGATTAAGATCATATGTTTCTTCAACAGGCGGTAGATTAAGACCATGTATTTCTTCAATAGGAGGTAAATTCTTAATATCTTCAGCTTTTGTACCTTTTTATTTCATAGATTTCTTTGCCTCTTGCATATCTTCAGGACTGAGAAGTAGAACACCTCTCTTCTTCGGAGTTGGTTTAGGAATTGGCTCAGGAATTGGCTCCGGAAGTGTCCAATTATTTTCATTGTCAACATATTATTCAATAGAATTTCAGCTTCATCCGGTGTTCTTTCTGTCGGGGCGGGATGGTCTGGCCCACGAACACCTATGGGACCGGCGGACCGAGCCCCTTTCGGTTCGGCGGGGGGCGGAGGTCGCACGAAGAGCAGATCGAGGCGAAGCACACGAGCGGTTTACCCAGCTTCGGAGCTCTTCGGAGAGATAACACTCCTACCGCTGCATGTCCGAGTGTATTGAGTTCTTGCTCGGGGCCGAGTGCTCTGATACACACCGGTACTGCTAACGAGACCGAAAGCGTGAGTGTCTCTGGACCTCCTGAACCCCTCTCGTTGCGCATGGGCCTCCTTTTATATGCTAAAGGGTCTCCGGCAGGTGGCAACGTAGACAAGGGTAAAAGTGGAAAAGGAGTGGTTGGTACAGCTACATCCGATTGTACGATGTCTGATGTATCATACCTAACCCCGACGGCGGGGACAAAGGCATTAAATGCCCGTCTCACGTCGCCCTAACGGTGCAAACAGGGACCGTCGGGGCGCCACCGCCGCCACGATGGCAAACTTGTCGGCGCTGCTTGCCATCAGCGCTCCGCTGGCCAAGACGGGTCTTGCCACGCTGCGCTGGAAAGGTCCTGGCGACACGTTAGTGGATGTCTTTGGAGCGCAGTACAGTGGTGGTTCGCGCGGCAAGCGCCTTGCCGCGGTTGTTGTCTTGTCGCGTCCGGAAGCTTGTCGCTCACCGGGCCTTCCTGGGAAGCTCCTCTTGCCGGGGCCTCGTCTCCTAGGTGCCTTGGGTGGCCTTCCTGGCAAGCTCCTCTTGTCGGGGCCTTGTCTCCTTGGCTTGACTACTTTGTTCTTGAATGGCTCCCAAGGAACCACGGAGGACCTTGGCGGTCACCCGGTAAGCCTTGCCGCGGAGGGCTGCAACTGCCCGTGCACAAGTTCGGGATACTAGGGTACCCTACTCTAGTACACCGGCAGAGCCCCGGCTGGGCCACACACGTGCCGAAGCGTTGTTGGGCCAGGCCCAAAACAGGCACGGGCACGCGGCCCGGGTTACGCCAGTAACTATCCCCACTCCACCACGCCCTCCACGAACGGCACGCGTCGAATGCGGTGTCGTGTGAGAGATCGTGGGTGAGATCGTGGGTGGTTTCTTTATTCGGAAAAACGGAACGTCCGCCCCCTCCCTCTTTATAAGCAGGGGAAACAGGGGCAGTCCGCCCATCTCGCCAGTTGCTGTCCAATCTCGAAAAAACCTCCGCTGCTCCCCCCTTCTTCCCAAGGCTGAAAAGAGAGCAGCGCTCACTTCATCGCCACCAGCATCACCAACGCCGTCGATCTCCCCACCACCTCCGCCATGGCTCCGAAGCCGACAAGGGAAGGCCGTGAAGTCGGCCGAGGCGCAGCGGCTTGCGGCGCCGCGAAGGAGCGGGCAATCTTTCCCCCAGCTCGCCGAGGGAGCCGAGGGAGAACTACTACCTCTTCCGTCGACGGAGACGCGAGCGCATCCGCGCCGAAGGTACTCCCATTGCTGCTTGAATCGGCTCCAATGGGTACCCCTTCTTCGTGTTGTTCTTCTCTGCGGTCTCTGCCCGCCTTTCTCTGAATTTTTTCTGCGATATCATGAACACCCTACGGGTTCCGCCTCCTTGACTTCACCCCCAATGTTGTTACGACCATGGCAGTTTTCGCACATCTCTGCGAAAACTTTGTCGGAGTCCATCCAAACGTAGCCCTTTTCCGCCACTTATTTGTGCCCGAGTTGAGAGAGGGGAGCCTCTTCTTGGCGGAATCGCTTGGATCTCAAGGATTGGCAAGAAGGAAGCTTATCTGGAGGGAGAGCTCCGCAGCAAGTGGGAGGAGTGGAGGGCAGATTGGTGCGGATTGTCGAGGAGAACCGCAGCCATTTACCGCCTGACGCCAAACCCCAATAGTGTGCGGCAACGATTGGAGCAACGTGGCACCGGAAGACGCTAGGCGAAGATTGCCGTCACCCGGATCCTCGCCTCGGGCTTGCCGGGCTCATCAGTAAACACCGTTGGCGCAGACTTTCTTCACCGCCGCGCCAGCCCCTTGCGGAGAGGAGGAGACCCGCTGGGAGTTCCGTAATGCGGCGGATATCATGAGGCTGCGCCCGGGCCTAAATTTCAACTTCACTGTCTCGGGCTGACGCGATGCTCTTGGAGCTGTTCAAGCCCGATCCTGATCATCCCGAAATGTTCGGGTTGCGAAGGTGTCGTTCGGCTGTGCAACAATTCCTCGCTCGACCGCATCCGTGCAATGATGCCGTTGTCGCGACTCGCATGGAATCGTTCCAACCTGGCAAGAGCTGCGGATGACGTCGTCTGAGTGTTCTTTGACAACTGGTAGAAGTGCGGTCCGCCCGATGAACAGAGGGCCTCACCCGCGACACCACCTATGATGAGATGCAGCGACGCCACCAGCCTGGAAGAGGCGGCAACAGCCATCGCCGTGGGCGAGTTCGGATTCACCGTGGAGGAGGCAGAGGCAGCAGAGGCGGCAAGCCTTGTCGAGCGAAGGGAGTTTGCCGGCGAGGAGGAGCTTGCCGAGCCTGTAGCTGAGTCGAGCGAGCCCGCCGAGGGCGCATCCTCCCCACCTTCAAACAGCTTGCCGCGAGCGGAGCCCCCAGCTCCACCAAGAAGGCGTCTTCGCAAGGCCGGAAACGTAGTGGGGCGGCAGATGGGCCAACAGCCGCAGCGCCGCGCGATGCACTCCACCGCGGCAAGCACTGTTGCCGCGGGAGCACCTCACGCCGCTGCGGCAACTGGAGCGGGGCCCTCGCAGACCACCGTTTCTGCTCCCGCCAAGCGGCCAAGGGAACCTACTCCTCCGCCTCGTCGTACTGGAGGCGGGCCAGAATTTGATCTCTCCGCGCTTAGCTCCGACGAGGAAGAAGAAGAGTAAGATTCTTTGCAGCATTTGTAGTTCTTCGATTTGTTGCTTTGTCTTGCATCTGATTTGCTTTACTCTGAACCCATTCCTTTTCAGGACGCTGGCCCAGAGAGCGTCGAAGAGAGCCAAGGCCCCGATGATTGTCGTCGAGGACGAACCCACCGCGATAGCAGGAGGCGCGTCCGAGACCACCTTGCCGGACGCGGCAACTCTTCCTCAAAGCAGCCCCCAGCGCAGCCCCCATTGTAAGTATATGGTTTACTTCTTGCTGTTCGGCGTGCATGGGTGCCCTTTCTTTCTTGTATGTCATTCGCTGATTTGTGTAGGAGCAGAGCAGCCTTACCAGGAGTGCCCTGAAACCGCTCCTGTCATGCCTTCTGCTTCGACTACACCGCCAAGGGAGGATTCCTCGGCGAGGGAGCGTTCTCCGGCAAGGGAGACTTCTCCGGCAAGGGGCAGTTCTCCGGCAAGGGACAACTCTCCGGCAAGGGACGGCACCAGCGATCCCCTGGCGGCGGAGACCATGACTGCAGACCCTAGCACAGGTAATCCTCTTGTTTGAGAACTTTCCTTGTGTTCTTCTTCTTCTGATCTTCTTTTTGATTATTTGCTTGACTTTTCTTCATTTTCCGGTCGTCAGATCCATTCGCCACAGAGCCAATGGAGACCGAGGCCGCTGGCGAGGAGGACGCCTGGCAACATTGACGACGCCACGCCATCGAAGAAGAAGTCGGCGCCGACGAGCCCGTCGCGAAGAAGCCGCTGGCTTGCCGCCGCAGAAGCCGGGCGAGGTCCGCGATCGCGACCGACGGCCCGAGGCCACAGAGCGCCAGCACTCGCCGACCGCCCGATCCCTCCGCGGCTGCTGCGGCGTCGAGCTCAAGATCCCAGCCGGCGCCTATTTGAAGGCCGGCGATGGCGTCTTCATCAAGCTCCCATGGGCGTCGAGCTCCAGGGCGCCGGCCGAAGGAGAAACTTTTGATGAAGAGTTGCTCGCCTCCGCTGGACTGACGCTGGTCGACGCACCAAACAGCAGCAGCGGCGAGTCTGAGGAGGAGCAGCTGCTGCGGAAGCTGCTGTCGCTCTACCGCGCCCGACAAGCCAAGCTGGAATCCGGGAAGCGCTTGTCACGAAGGCGGAGCAGAACATCGAGAAGCGCGGAGGAGCTCCGGGGTCTCAACCAGGAAGCTCTCCGGACCTTGGCGGAGGAGCGGAGCGACTTCGCCCGAGCGCAAAGCCTTCCTCCTCGAGAAGGCCGAAGCTGAGGAGCAACAGCGGCTTGCCGCCGAGAAGCTATCTGTGCAGGAAGGCGAGTTGGCGCAGAGAAAGGTTTATCTTGACAGCCACGAGGAGGATCTTGCCGTGCGCGAGCAAACATTTGACGGGGCTCTCAAGGAAGCAAAGGATGCTGCCGCAGCTGCCGAGGCCGCCAAGAAGGAGCTGGAGACGAAGGTGGCGCAGCTTGGAGGCCAATCTCAAGGAGAGCGGCGAGGAGCTTGCTGCACTCAAGCATGAGCGAGAAGGACGCCTACACTCTTGGCGAGCTGCAGGCCGTCTCGCCGAGAGGAGCAAGGAGCTCAGCGCCGCCAAGGACTCCAACGCAGATCTTGAGTTGAAGCCGACCACCTTGACTCGTATTTGGGACGGCGCCGAGGAGCAGGAGGTGGCCTTGAAGGAGAAGATCAAGGCCGACGAGGCGTTCTTTGGCGAAGTCTTCTTGCCGCCTGAGAACACTTTTAGGGAGAATGTGGAGCACTGGACTGAGGGTCTCGTGAATGTTGCTGCAGCCATCGACAAGGAGCTGGCGTAGCTGGGGATGGTGAATCTTGGATATTCCTCCGATGAGCACCTCCAACCCAGCGCCAACCTTAGCATGTTCTTCAAGGGCGTGGTGACGGCCCTCCAGCGACTCCGGGAAGAAGTCCCAAAGCAGCTGGCCGAGGAGTCGCGCCAGATCTGTGCGGGGGCTCTTCAAAAAGTGTTGATGAAGGTGGCCTTCCGCAATCCTGGCCTCAACCTCACCAATGTCCTCAAGTCCTTGCCGCCGGATGCTGATGTGGAAGCGCTCAAGACCCTTGTCGCACCCATCATGGACAGGGTGAGCGGGATCAAGAGGGTTGAGGGCGATCACGTAGATTAGGCCGCCCGCTTTCTCTTTTTCTTGCAGCTTGATCATGTTATGAGAACAATCTATTAGAGCTGCGACAAGCTATCTTGTAATATAACTCTATTTCGGTAGCAATTGCTATGTTATTTCCTTTACTTGATTCCTTCCTTTGTATGTTTTTGCCCTCGCTTTTAGGGAACTTGTCGGTAGCGAGCACTGGGCCACGCTGAGTCTTGAGACGTCGGCCAACTTCTTTGGCGGTGCCGCCTCAGACAAGTAACCTTGTCGCAACTAGTTGCAGCTCACTTAAGTTGTTGAGCGGACTCGAAACAAAGTAAGGCGCAACTAGCTACGAGTTGGTTCCTCAGCGCTGGAGTTTTCCATACAAAGTAAATCTGATCGTTCGAGGAAGATAACTTAAAAATTTAAAACTGATTGCTCAAACTTTAGCAACTTAGCTTTTACATCGTTTGCTTCCTGTAAGGCTAGACTTCCTTGAGCGACGCTTGGTCCACACCATTATCTTCTCCTTTCCCCCCGGCAAACTTGTGGGCGAGGGGACCTTCCTTTCTTTGAGAAAGAGAAAGAAGAGAAAATAAAGATATGGAGCCTTATGGCTCGTTATTGCTTACCGGGGGTAGGTGTTGCACAAAGTGTCAGATAACGCATGCAAAATAGAAGTAAAAAGCATGAAATTGACAAGATGTGCGAAGCACGCTAAGCTTTACTTATGCACGGGTCTGCGCCCGGCTTTGTACAAAGGATTACATGCAACATCGGCAAGACTTGTACAAAAGGTGGTTGCGGAACAGGTTCGAACAACCGCGCCTTCTGAGTAAAACTTACGAAGATGCTCAATGTTCCAGGAGTTGCTCACCGAATGCCATCTTCGGTCTCAAAGCGGACGGCGCCAGCCCTAGTGACTCGTTTCACCGGTGAGGGCCTTCCCACTTTGGCGTCAACTTGTTGGAATTCTTGGCGGACTGAGCAGCGAAGAACAAGGTCACCTTCCTCGAGACTTGGCATTAACTTTGCGGCTATGGTAGCGGCGCAAAGCTTCTTTGGTATCGAGCAGCTCGTCTGGCTGAAGACGATCCTCCTCAAGGAGCGGCGTCATCTTGTCGCATATTGCTCTTGCTCAAGCTCATCATAAGCGAGCACTCGAGGTGATCCGTATCTGAGTTCCGTGGGGAGAACTGCCTCTGCTCCATAGACTAGGCGAAAGGTGTCTGGCGGTGGCTCGATTTGGCGTCATCCTGATCGACCAAAGAACCACCGGCAGCTCCTCAATCCAGATTCTTTCCGCACTTGTGCAGCACTGTCGAAAGTTACGGTCTTGAGCCCGCGCAGCACTTCAAAGATTTGCCCTCTCCGGCAGCGGTTACTTCTCGGGTGAGCAACAGCGAGCGAAGCAGACCTTGGCGCCAAGATCTTGGACGTCTTGCATGAAGGTGAGGCTCGTGAATTGCGTGCCGTTGTCGGTGATGATCCTGTTAGGGATTCGAAGCGGCAAACAATCGACTGAAGAACTTGACTGGCCGACCGTGCTATCACCTTCCTCACTTGCTTCCACTTCCGGCCACTTTGTGAACTTGTTGATTACAGCGTACAAGTACTCAAAGCCCCGACAACTCGGGGAAAGGGGCGAGGATGTCGAGCCCCGGACCGAAAATGGCCAGGATAAAGGGATCGTCTCGAGAGCTTGAGCTGGTGGTGTATCTGCTTGGAATGGAACCGCACGCTTCACACTTGGTTACTTGTGCGATTTGCATCTGGAGGCTGTCGGCCAAAAGAAACCTTGCCGGAACGCTTTGCTGGCAAGTGCTCTGGCGCCAATGTGGTGACCACATATGCCTCCATGTATCTCTGCCAACGGCTTTTGTCCGTCTTCCCGGTGAATACAGTTCACTTTCGCACCGTGGAGGCTTCGTCGGGAGCGGGGGTTGTCGACAAACTGGTACATACTTGACTGTCGGGCTACTCTTTCCGCTTCTTCTTGCTCTTCGAAGTTCTCCGTGCGAAGGAAATGGACAATCTGCTTGTGCCTATCTTTGGAGCTTGCGGCTCGACAACAAGGTCTAAAGGCACATCTGTTGCTGCGGAACATCCGCTTCTCTGGCGAGAACCTGCGGCTCTGCCGGAAAGCTTGGCGTTCCCGGCAAGCTTGCCGGAGCAAAACTTGTCGGGGCGTCGCTTCAATGAAACAAACCACAGGGCTTGTCGGGCAGACTGCTCCTTAGCACCGTTGGTGTTGAGCACAGGGACCTTCTTGGCGGCGGCTTCGGGAAGCTCTGCCGGAAAATAGTCACCATAAATCAACTTTCTCTTCTTGCTCTGTCCGGTTGATGGCGTTACAGACGGTTGAGTCAGCTTGAGCACAAAGATCCCTGGTTCCAGATGTAACTTAAGTGCGGCGCACTTTGACAGGCCATTAGCAATGTCGTTCTGAGCCCTTGGAATATATTCCATCTCAGAGGCCGTCAAAGTGCTCTTCCAGCTTTCTCACTTCATCAACATAAGCTTCCATCAACGGACTCGATAACTCTTGTTCACTTGGCGGATGACAAGCTGTGAGTCACCCACGATAATGAGCTTCTTGATCCCAAGGTCTCTGCGATCCACGAGACCGGCAAGCAAACCTTCATACTCTGCGGTATTGTTTGTTGCTTGCTCCTTGGGAAAGTGCATCTGGACTACGTGCTTGAGGTGCTCTCCGGTGGGTGCAACAAGTAGCACGCCCTTGCCGGCGCCTTGCAGCGAAGAAGGCACCATCAAAGTACATCAGCCACTCTTTGCTTGTTTCCTTGGCCGGGATGCTCGTTTACGGAATTTCTTCATCTTGTGTTGGCGTCCATTCTGCTATGAACTCCGCCAATGCTACGCTTTGGATAGTTGAAGTGCTCTCAAACTTGAGGCGAAGCTTGTGAGTTCAGTGCCCACTCGACAATCCACTGTTGCCTCTGGATTTTGCATTATCCTCTTGATTGGAAAAGCAGTGTGCTGTGATCTCATGTGCACAGAAGTAATGGCGCAGCTTTCTCGAGGCCATGAGGAGGCTGAAAAGCAATTTCTGCACACCAGTACCTTGACCTAGCCCCTCAGAGAAGGGAACCGACAAAAGTAAATGGCGCTGCACCATTCTTTTCTGCATCTTCTCATGCGTCTACAGATCCATCCTTGTCGGGACCAGAGCTTGCCGGTGAAGCCCCCCACCTTTCGTCATTTGGATGCATCTGCCATGGTTGCTAGCTCATCATCGCCTCCCTCTCCGCTACTAACGCAACACTAACCACTTGATTGGTTGCCGCTATATATAGCAGCAACTTCTCTTGTGGCTTAGGTGCGACAAGTGTTGGAGTGGAGGGCAGTACCTCTTCAAGTCTGCGGCGCAGCCTCCGCTTCGGAGTCCATTTCATCGGACCTGCCTTTTCAAAATTTTGAAAAATGGCGAGGCCTTCAGCAGAACCTAGAGATAAACTTCTTTGAGAGCAGCTACATAACCGCAAGTCTTCGTACATCCTTGACGCGCTTTGGTGCTTCAATCTGCTCAATGGCCTTGATCTTGTCGGGATTGGCTTCAATTCCCGGCGAGACACGAAGAACCGAGAAGCTTGCGGAAGGGACTCCAAACACACACTTCTCGTGGTTGAGCTTGAGGTTGATCTTGCCTTGATTTGCAAAGGTTTCGTCTAAATCTTGAATCGAGTTGCCTTGTCCTTGCTCTTGACCACTATGTCATCCATGTAGGCTTCCACATTTACGTGCATTTGCGGCTCAAAAGCGTAATGGACTACTCTTGCAAATGTTGAACCAGCATTCTTTAATCCGAAAGGCATCCGTCTGCAAGCAGTATGTGCCACATGGGGTGATGAATGCGGTCTTCTCCTCATCCTCTTACGCCATGAAGATCGATGATATCCACGAGTATGCATCCAGAAATGAAAGCAAATCACATCCGGCCGTGGAGTCAACAATCAGTCGATCTTGCGGCAAGGAAATGGGTCTTTGGGACAAGCTTTATTGACGCCGGTAACATCGATACAAAGCCTCCATTTCCCGTTTGCCTTGCGTACAACTTCTGAGATTGGCCAACCACGTAGGATGGAGCACTCCTCGACAAGGCCTGCTGCTTCCAATTTCTTGATTTCTTCTGCGATGAATTCTTGGCGCTCCTTTGCACCTTCACGACTTTACGCTTGACGGGCGCGCATGAGGACAAAGCGGCAAGATGGTGCTCAATTACTTTCACAGGAACACGGGGATGTCGACGGTTGCCACGAAAACACGTCGACGTTCGCCCACGAGAAAAGCAACGGCGTGCCTTCCTATTTAGGGTCGAGTGGCGGCGATGGTGAAGGTACCACCGGTGCCGTCCTCCTTGGCGGACACCTTCTTGGTCTCTGGTGGAGCTGCCATCGTCTTCTTACACTTGCGGTGGAGCTCGATGGTGCGTCCTCGACGGTAGCGCAGCACTCCAAGAGGTGCGCTTGCCGGAGTGGGCATCGAGCTCTTGCGGACTTGGTCTTCTTCTTCGCCCGGGAGCTTCAGCGGCAAGTGGCTTGCAATCTGCGATTCTTTGCTTCCGGTAGATCTTGTCGGCGCAGATAAGAGCATCCTTCTTGTCGCCGAGGGCAGAGATGACACTTTTCGGGCCTGGCATCTTGACATGTTGTATGCATAGTGAGAGGCTGCCATGAATTTGGCGAGTCTTTGGGCCAAGTATCCCATTGTAAGGCAATGGAAAGTCGACAACGTCAAAAGTGACCCTCTCGATCCTGAAGTTAAACTTCATTGCCAAATGTCACCGGCAACGTGATCTTTCCCTTGACTTGCTCCTTCCCGGATTAATTCCTTGGAATGTGCGGTCTCTTCGAGCTTCGCCATCGAGGATCTGGAGTTTGGAGCACCGCGGAGGAGATCGAGTTCAAGCGGCCCGCCGTCAACTAGCATCTTAGTGACCTTGAGGTTGCGGATAGTTGGTGAAACCAACATCGGCAAGCACCGACCCGCGATTCTGCGATCGAGTGGTCCTCAATATCAAAGATGATAGGCGTCTTTGGACCATTCGAGGCTTGCGTGACTCGATGGATGGTTACGCCGCATTGACTTCCCGCATCCACCGCTTGAGCTGGCGGTGTGAAGTATCTGAAGAAGCACCGCCGTCAGCGCCACAGGACCTCTGTGGCTTCTGGAACTCCTGCTCATCGGTCTCGTCATCATCCATGTCTTCATCATCGTCGTCGTCTTCATCCTTGTCGCGGCGGCGAGGAAGTCTGTCTCCTTGCCGCTGCTTGGCCTTGCCGCGGCGTCCTCCTCGGCCGGGGCGTTTCTTGCTAGCTCCTCCGGCACCTTCACAGGCCTTCTCCTTGTCGCGTCGTTCGTATTCAGCCTTACGCTACTCGACCTTTTGCAGCTCACGGAGGTCATGACCCTTGGTGCGGTGGATCTTGCGATCTTGTTTGTTGGAGCCGTCACCTTGTCGGCGACCGCCACTGACCGGCGGTTGGTGCAGCGGCAACCTCCTTGCCGGAGCTACCAGCCTTGGCTTTCTTGGCGCTTCCTCCGTTCTTGGACTGCTCAACAACTAGCACATCTTTGCCTTTCTTCTTCCTGTTGCTCCGCCGCGGTTTTCTTTATCGGGCGGTCTCCTCACTATCGAGATCCTCCTGCTTGATATTCTCTCCGGGAGTCTCCTCCTTCCTCAACGCGTGCACACTTGTCGGCCCGGGGCATATAGCTCACTGGCGTCTCTGATCTTGCACATCGCCATCTCCTCCCGCATCCTGCGGTTTCGCGCGTTCCCGATGGAATCTGCGCTGATTACATGGCGGGGTGGACATCTGAGATGTTGTCTTTGTCTGTGGCTGAATCTCTGAATGTACTTGCGAGGGCTCTCCTTCCTTCCAGGCGGCGAGATGAAGGTCAATTTCTTGGCCATGGGGCTTGTGGCCGCCTGTAAAGGCGCCGACAAACTGATGGCATAGATCTGCCAAGAGGATATGGAGTTGTCCGGCAAGTGCATGAGCCAGGATCTGACATTGGGCTTGAGCACCAGCGGGAAGTAGTTGGCCAGGATCTTGTCGTCTCGCCCCCGGCAGCTTGCACCGCGATGGTGTAGATGTTGAGGAACTCCGACGGATGCGTCTTGTCGTCGTACTTCTCTAGTATGTCTGGCTTGAAATTCTTCTTGCTGGGCCACTAGACTTGCCGCAGCTCACAAGTGAACGCAGGGCAACCTACCGTGTACGACAAGTCGCCTGGTTCCCCTGGCGCATGCATGTCGACAGAAGGGCCTAAGCGCTGGTCGGATTGACGCGGCGCTTCTCTTGGCGCTTCGATCACGAGTTCGGCGTCTTCTTCTTGTCGTTCGTGAAGAACTTGCTTGGCGATCGCGACGAGCTCGTGGATCCGATGATGCGGTGGAGTCGCTGTCGAGGTGGATCCAGCGAGTCGGCGATCTTGGCCTACGGGCCGGAGAGTGCATGGTGGTTGCACCCCCACCGGTTTCGTCGCCATCGGCTCGTGTTTGGCGGTCTTGCCGTGGCAGCGATGCACTCGGCTGCCGCGGGCGTCGCCGTTAAGCAAAGCCGATGAGGCGTGAATGGTGGCCCTCCATTCATCGACCTTGTCGGCTGTTGGAGGTAATCCAGAGCGATTGAGCTCTCGCCAAAGCTTCTGCTGGAGTGGTGGGTGGCGATGGCGAACGGCGCGAGGAGCGGGATATGCTCGGAGTTCTAACTATGTTAGAAGGAGCAGTATCCCATCCAGGCGACCGTGCCTCGCTCGCGCCAGCATGTTGGCGTGCATGCTGGTCTTGAGCATCCCGAGATCCACCAGCTCGATCTTGGTCCAACGAGCGTATGGCATTGTGAATACCATGACGCTGTCGGTCCCGCGCCTCCTGAAAGCGAGCGCGGTGCATGTATGGACGCCGAGGTCTGCGCAGCCTTGTCCTTGGACTTGGCAGCACCGTGGGCTCCCCCGTCGACGTCCATCCTTCCGCCGGCGTCTACCCCACCACCCGTTTGCTCCGCTGGTGGTGGGTTTGACGCGGACGGAACGTCTGCCGCTGAAGCCTTCTTCTTCGGTGGCATGTCGATGAAGATGATGAAGATGTAGCTCGTGTGGACGCCGGATCAGGTTCACACAATCTCGAGCGCCCTACCGGCGCGCCAAAGATGTCGGGCGGGATGGTGCAGCCCACGAACACCTATGGGACCGGCGGACCGAGCCCCTTCGGTTCGGCGAAGGGCGGAGGTCGCACGAAGAGCAAATCGAGGCGAAGCACACGAAGCCGGTTTACCCAGCCGGAGCTCTTGGAGAGATAACACTCCCTCTTCTTTGCATGTCTGAGTGTATTGAGTTCTTGCTCGGGGCGGCCCAGGTGCTCTGATACACACCAGCTGCTAACGAGACCCGGCGTGAGTGTCTCTGGACCTCCTGAACCCCCCTCGTTGCGCATGGGCCTCCTTTTATATGCTAAAGGGGTCTCCGACAGGTGTAGCGTAGACAAGGGTAAAAGTGGAAAAGGAGTGGTTGGTACAACTACCTGTACAGTGTACAATGTACAGTGTATCATACCTAACCCTGGCGGCAGGGGACAAAGGCATTAAATGCCCGTCTACGTCGCCCTAACGGTCTGAAACAGGACCGTCGGGGCGCCACCGCTTCGCCACGATGGCAAACTTGTCGGCACCGCTTGCCACAGCGCTCACGTGGCCGCCGGCCTCTTGCCACTGTGGCGCTGGAAAGGTCCTGTGGCGACACGTTAGTGGATGTCTTTGGGCGCAGTCTGAGTGGTGGTTACGCGCGGCAAGCGCCTTTGCATGATTGTTGTCTTGTCGCGTCCGGAAGCTTGTCGCTCACGGGCCTTCCGGCAAGCTCCTCTTGCCGGGGCCTCGTCTCCTAGGTGCCTTGGGTGGCCTTCCCGGCAAGCTCCTCTTGCCGGGGCCTTGTCTCCTTGGCTTGACTACTTTGTTCTTGAATGGCTCCCAAGGAACCACGGAGGACCTTGGCGGTCACCCAGTAAGCCTTGCCGCGGAGGGCTGCAACTGCCCGTGCACAAGTTCGGGATACTAGGGTACCCCTACTCTAGTACACCGACACTTTCCCTGAAAACAGAACCAGCACAACTATCCAGGTAATCTCTGGAAGCATCGGTTAGTCCATTATAAAAGATATCAAGTATTTCATTTTTCTTAAGAGGATGGTCAGGCAAAGCATTAAGTAACTTGAAAAGCCTCCCCCAAGCTTGTGGGAGACTCTTTTTCAATTTGCACAAAATTATATATATATCCCTCAAAGCAGCTTGTTTCTTATGAGCAGGGAAATATTTAGCAGAGAAGTAATAAATCATTTCCTGGGGACTACGCACACAACCAGGATCAAGAGAATTAAACCATATCTTAGCATCACCCTTTAATGAGAACAGAAATATTTTAAGGATATAGAAGTAGCAAGATCTCTCATCATTAGTGAACAGGGTGGCTATATCATTTAATTTAGTAAGATGTGCCACAACAGTTTCAGATTCATGTCCATGAAAAGGATTAGATTAAACCAAAGTAATTACATCAAGATCAATAGAGAATTCATAATCCTTATCGGTAACACAGATAGGTGAAGTAGCAAAAGCAGGGTCAGGTTTCATTCTAGCATTAAGAGATTGCTGATTCCATTTTGCTAATAACCTCTTGAGTTCATATCTGTCTTTGCAAGCTAAAATAGCTAAAGAAGCTTCTTTATCAAAAACATAACCCTCAGGAATAACAGGCAAGTCTTCATCATCACTTTCATCAATATAATTAGTTTCAATAATTTCTTTCTCTCTAGCCCTAGCAATTTGTTCATCAAGAAATTCACCAAGTGGCACAAGTAGTATCAAGCATAGAAGTAGTTTCATCATAAGTATCATGCATAGCGAAGTGGCATCATCAATAACATCGACATATCGAGCGAATAAGCGAAGCGAGGTTTAGGTGTCGCAAGCTTACTCAAAACAGAAGGTGAATCAAGTGCAGAGCTAGATGACAGTTCCTTACCTCCTCTCGTAGTTGAGGGATAAATTGTTGTCTTAACGTCTTTCAAGTTCTTCATAGTGACCAGCAGATAAATCCCAAGTGACTCAAAGAATAGAACTATGCTCCCCGGCAACGGCGCCAGAAAATAGTCTTGATAACCCACAACTATAGGGGATCGCATAGCAGTTTTCGAGGGTAGAGTATTCAACCCAAATTTATTGATTCGACACAAGGGGAGCCAAAGAATATTCTCAAGTATTAGCAATTGAGTTGTCAATTCAACCACACCTGGATAACTTAATATCTGCAGCAAAGTATTTAGTAGCAAAGTAATATGGAAGTAGTGGTAACGTAACAAAAGTAGCGGTAGCAAAAGTAATATTTTTGGTGTTTTGTAGTGATTGTAACAGTAACAACGGGAAAGTAAATAAGCGAAGAACAATATGTGAAAAGCTCGTAGGCATTGGATCGATGATGGAGAATTATGCTGGATGCGGTTCATCATGTAACAATCATAACATAGGGTGACACAGAACTAGCTCCAATTCATCAATAACATGTAGGCATGTATTCTGAATATAGTCATACGTGCTTATGGAAAAGAACTTGCATGACATCTTTTGTCCTACCCTCCCGTGGAAGCGGGGTCCTAGCGGAAACTAAGGGGTATTAAGGCCTCCTTTTAATAGAGAACGGAACAAAGCATTAGCACATAGTGAATACATGAACTCCTCAAACTATGGTCATCACCGAGTGGTCCCGATTATTGTCACTTGAGGTTCTTTGGATCATAACACATAGTAGGTGACTATAGACTTGCAAGATAGGATCAAGAACACACATATATTCATGAAAACATAATAGGTTCAGATATGAAATCATGGCACTTTTCGGGCCCTGGTGACAAGCATTAAGCATAGCAAAGTCATAGCAACATCAATCTCAGAACATAGTGGATACTAGGGATCAAACCCTAACAAAGCTAACTCGATTACATGATAAATCTCATCCAACCCACCACCGTCCAGCAAGCCTATGATGGAATTACTCACGAACGGCGGTGAGCATCATGAAATTGGTGATGGAAGATGGTTGATGATGACGACAGCGACGAATCCCCCTCTTAGGAGCCCCGAACGGACTCCAGATCAGCCCTCCCAAGAGGTTTTAGGGCTTGGCGGCGGCTCCGTATCGTAAAATGCGATGATTTCTTCTCTCTTATTTTTTTCTCCCCGAAAGCAAATATATAGAGTTGGAGTTGACGTCGGAGGAGCTCCAGGGGGCCCACGAGGTAGGGGGCGCGCCCTAGGGGGTCGCCCCCCACCCTCATGGCTAGGGTGTGGGCCCCTGGTCTTCATCTTTTGCAAGGATTTTTTATTATTTCCAAATAGACGTTCCGTGAAGTTTCGTGTCATTCCGAGAACTTTTGTTTACGCACATAAATAACAATGGAAAGTCTGCTGAAAAAACATCGATCAAGTTAGTTCCATTCAAATCATGCAAGTTAGAGTCCAAAACAAGGGCAAAAGTGTTTGGAAAAGTAGATACGACGGAGACTTATCATTGATCATATTTTCTACATGCTTCTTACCCATCTCTCTTTTAGAAAATAAGCTTAACAGATAGAAGAATTTCTGCCGGTATAAATGCGTGAGGAAAGATTCTTGCAGAATTCTCTATACTCCAATGCGTATGTAAGTACCTGTTGTATATCACTATATTTTTACATCAGCATGTATTTTGTTAATCGCCGTGAATCCAACCTTTATCTGATCTAAATTTAGTTGTAGCAAAATGTATGATTAAAGGCCACAATGTTTATTTTTGTAAGGAAAACTGCCTGGTAGTTTTGCATCCTCAGCTGCATGAGTGTACTATCTCATATCATTGGGATTGGTTACTTTGGTTCTGCAGTGGGTTTTCAATGTTTTTTACTGTGTTGTCCTGTCGTATCCCTTGCTCTTACATCATACTCCCTTTGTCCGGATTACATGTCGCAGAAATGGATAAAACTGGATGTATCTAGAACTAAAATACGCCTAGACCCATCCATTTATTTCCGGATGGAGGAAATACATGTCAATATGTCATGCCTTTCTATTCTTCAGTACCTATTCCATATTTGTTGTAGCATGTTTTATAATTGAAGCACCATTCTTCTATATAAGGCATGCAAGGGGAAGACGGCTATGTTAGAATCTGAAGGGCTACAAACCAGGTCTTTGCAAAAGATCCAAACGCCAGGAGATAATAAACCAACTCCATTTTTCATAGATACTACTCCAGCACAGAGAAACCCAACTCCCACTGATAATAAGCAGATTCCAGTGACCAAAGAGCTAGTCCGCTCGATCCGGCAAAAGAATGTCAACTCCATTCTAAGAAGCATGTGCGTATCCTCGCATCATGAAATTTTATAGCATTCTGATCATATTTTCTACATGTTTCTTACCCATCTCTCTTTTAGAAAATAAAGTTAAATGATAGAAGACTTCCTTCATTGGGATTGTATTCGAGGAAAATATCTTGCGGGAATTCTCTATGCTCCAATGCTGATGTAAGTACCTGTTGTATATCACTATATTTTCACATCAGCATGTATTTTGTTAATCGGCGTGAATCCAACCTTTATCTGATCTAAAATTAGTTGTAGCAAAATGTTAAAGGCGCCAATGTTGATTTTTGTAAAGAAAACTGCACAGTAGTTTTGCATCTTGAGCTGCATGAGTGTACTATCTCATATCATGCACATTACTGAATTGTAGTGTTGCGTTGGTTGCCCATTCATTCATTGTGTCAATGTTGCTTTCGTATTACCTTACCTGGCTGATGATAGTTGTGCCATATTGTGTTAATTTGGTGTTGGCTAGTTGCCCAAATGTTCATTGTGCCAATGTTGCTTTCCTATTATCTGACTTGGCCAATGATAGCAATGCTAGTGTCTTAATTTGGTGCAGTCTTTGAAGATAAGAAGACAAACTCTGAAAACAGCAAGGCAACCCCATTGTTTCTTTCTAATAAATCTAGGCCAGGTAATATGCCAAAAATCATGATTAATCTGTTTGGTTCCCCTCCTAATTTATGTTATGATGCAGTGGTCAAGACACTCTCAACTATCAATAATACAAGCCTGCCAAAATCGCCATCTGAATCTGTCCAGTGTCCTCTGTCTTGAATGCAACAAAAAAAATGTATGTTTGTGAACCAATTACTGGCTGAAGGAATGATGGAAATGGTGGAGGAATCAGAGGTGCAGAATCGTGCGACACAACAACTGATCAATGTTTTCAGAGACAGTGTAGCAAAGCAGCAAGAACTTTCCCACATGCTTATGGGCGTCATTCGTGCTGAGGTTGCAGATTGTGACGTTGTAGATTGTTAGGTTCTGCTCATTTATTTGCACTGGCATCAATCTTCGATTGCCCAGTGGATGTAATTTCCTGTAATATATGCTGGATGTGCAACGTTTTTCCCCGTATGACATACCTTTGGTTGATCGGTTTTGGTCCTGTGCATAATTGCTCGTCGTAATGGGCTCAAATTATCTAATTTGGCCTAAAGACATGTACGAACTTTAGTGGGCCCATTAAGTTAATGGGTCGTTACCAGGCCGAAAGTTAATGGTCGGCCCTCTTAACTCCCTGGTCGTTAACGGTGACATCGAAGCGGGCAAATGTGGGTCCAATTGATTTCACGCGAGCCGTTAACGGCCGATACTAAGTTTGCGCTACATATGGCCCAACTATCTGCGGGCCTTTAGCGAGCCGAAAGAGACAATGGGCTTATGCGGGACCATGAAGAGCATGGGCCGCTAAGAGGCGAAAGTCGTCGTATTGCAAATGGCCCAACTATGTTGTGGGCCTTTAGCAGGCCGAAGAGAAACCGGGCTGGTATTGGACCATGAAGGGCATGGGCCGTTAAAAGGCCAAAACTCAGGTCCGACTACAAATGGCCCAACTCATTTATGGTCCGTTAACGGGCTGAAAGGCACACAGGGCCGGGAATTGGCCCAACAATTAAATGGGTCGCTAAAAGGCCAAAACTCAGGTCCGACTACAAATGGCCCAATAGATATATGGGCCGTCACCAGGCTGAAAGACACACCGAGCCGGAAATTGGCCCAACACTTAAATGGGTCGCTAAAAGGCCGAAACTCAGGTCCGACTACAAATGGCCCAACTGGTTTATGGGATGTCAACAGGCTGAAAGACACACCGGGCCGGAAATTAGCCCAACATTTAAATGGGTCGCTAAAAGGCCGAAAGATGTACATCGTGAAAATTGGCCCATCCACTGAATGGGTCGTTAACGAGCGAAATCTCATCGGGCGATATTGAGCCCAAATATATAGCTGGCTGTTAATGGGCTTGAACCGGCGATGGGCTGCAATGGTGTCAAATCTTTAACGGTCGTTGTGGGCGAATTGGCACATCTCGTATGGGCCGTGGGCTTAAATGGACCTGACACAAGTAGGCATTATATGCGCCGGCCTGCTATTTTTTACTGGGCCGGCCTTTTTCACCGGAATGGGCCACTGTTGGGCGTGCCACGTGTCGACCTACCATAGGCGCCTCCTGTCCAATGAGTGATGACATATGTCCCAACGGTGAGGCAACACGTGTTTCCTCCGGACAATGATGATTTTACACATGGAAAATCCCCATTGGTCCGGGCTGTTAACGGGTTATCGGATCCAAAACCGGACCCGATAGCTTAACGGCGTTCCGTACGGTGGATGCCACGTGTCAGTCACCCTTGATGAAAGCACTTCTGTGACGCGCGATTTATCGTCATGGAAGTGGACACTCCCGTGATGATAATTTTGGTAATGTCATGGAACACTTCTCTGACGACACAGATATGACTATCTTGATTCTGTCATAAATTTGTCATGGATGTAGATGCATGACAGAAAACGTGACCTACTGTGACAAACACGTATCATCACGGAAGTGTATTTTTTCGTAGTGATGAGTATGACTTGTGAGTAGTTACGTTTTTTCCTGAGGACATGGGAGAAGTCTTGTTATAAGTAATCATGTGAATTTGGTATTCGTTCGATATTTTGATGAGATGTATGTTGACTTTCCTCTAGTGGTGTTATGTGAACGTCGACTACATGACACTTCACCATTGTTTGGGCCTAGGGGAAGTAATTGGGAAGTAATAAGTAGATGATGGGTTGCTAGAGTGACAGAAGCTTAAACCCTAGTTTATGCGTTGCTTCGTAAGGGGCTGATTTGGATCCACATGTTTCATGCTATGGTTAGGTTTGCCTTAATTCTTCTTTCTTAGTTGCGGATGCTTGCGAGAGAGGTTAATCATAAGTGGGATGCTTGTCCAAGGAAGGGCAGTACCCAAGCACCGGTCCACCCACATATGAAATTATCAAAGTAACGAACGCGAATCATATGAGCATGATGAAAACTAGCTTGATGATAATTCCCATGTGTTCTCGGGAGCGTTTTCCTTTATATAAGAGTTTGTCCAGGCTTGTCCTTTGCTACAAAAAGGATTTGGCCACCTTGCTGCACCTTGTTTAGTTTTGTTACTTGTTACCCGTTACGAATTATCTTATCATAAAACTATACATTACCGATAATTTCAAGTGCTTGCAGAGAATACCTTCTTTGAAAACCGCTTGTCATTTCCTTCTGCTCCTTGTTGGGTTCGACAATATTACTTATCGAAAGGACTATGATAGATCCCCTACACTTGTGGGTCATCAAGACTCTTTTCTGGCGCCGTTGCCGGGGAGTGAAGCGCCTTTGGTAAGTGGAATTTGGTAAGGAAAAATTTATATAGTGTGCTGAAATTACTGTCACTTGTTACTATGGAAAATAATCCTTTGAGGGGCTTTTTCAGGGTATCTTCACCCCGACCAGTAGAGCAAAGAGTTGCTCCTCAACCTACTGAACCTACTGAAAATGTTTAGTTTGAAATTCCTTCGGGTATGATAGAGAAACTGCTAGCTAATCCTTTTACACGAGATGGAACATTACATCCCGATTTGCACCTAATCTATGTGGATGAAGTTTGTGGATTATTTAAGCTTGCAGGTATGCCCGAGGATGTTATCAAGAAGAAGGTCTTCCCTTTATCTTTAAAGGGAAAGTCATTGGCATGGTTTAGGCTATGTGATGATATTGGATCATGGAACTACAACCGATTGAAATTGGAATTTCATCAGAAGTTTTATCCTATGCATCTGGTTTATCGTGATCGTAATTATATATACAATTTTTGGCCTCGCGAAGGAGAAAGTATCGCTCAAGCTTGGGGGAGGCTTAAGTAAATGTTATATTGATGCCCCAATCATGAGCTCTCAAGAGAAATTATTATTCAAAAAAATTATGCTCGGCTTTCTCACAATAATCGCTCCATGCTCGATACTTCTTGTACTGGTTCTTTTATGATGAAGACTATTGAATTCATATGGGATTTATTGGAAAGAACTAAACGCAACTCTGAAGATTGGGAACTCGACGAAGGTAAGGAGTCAGGTATAACACCTAAGTTTGATTGTGTTAAATCTTTTATGGATACCGATGTTTTTCGTGAATTTAGCACTAAATATGGACTTGACTCTGAGATAGTAGCTTCTTTCTGCTAATCATTTGCTACTCATGTTGATCTCCCTAAGGAGAAGTGGTTTAAATATCATCCTCCCATTGAAGTAAAAGTAGTTGAACCTATTAAAGTTGAAGAAAATACTATCACTTATAATGTGGATCCTATTGTTCCTACTGCTTATATTGAGAAACCACCTTTCCCTGCTAGAATAAAGGATCATGCTAAAGCTTCAACTGTGGTTTGTAAGAGTAATGCTAGAACACCTACACCCCCTGAGAAAATTAAAGTTGAACCTAGTATTTCTATGGTTAAAGATCTCTTGGTCGATAATATTGATGGGCATGTTATTTACTTCTGTAATGAAGCTGCTAGAATTGCTAGACCCGATACTAAGAATAAACATAGACCTGTTGTAGGCATGCCTGTTATTTCTGTTAAAATAGGAGATCATTGTTATCATGGCTTATGTGATATGGGTGCTAGTGCGAGTGCAATACATCATTCCTTAAACGAGGAAATCATGCATGATATTGCACCTGCTGAGATAGAAGGTATTGATGTTATAATTAAGCTTGCCAATAGAGATACTATTTCACCAGTTGGGATTGTGTTGAAGTCTTGTGTGGGAAAGTTAAATATCCTACTGATTTTCTTTTCCTTGGTTCCCCACAAGATGACTTTTGTCCTATTATATTTGGTAGACCCTTCTTGAATACTATTAATGCTAAGATAGACTGCGAAAAGGATATTGTTACTGTTGGTTTAGGGGATATGTCGCATGATTTTAATTTTTCTAAATTTCGTAGACAACTCCATGATAAAGAATTGCCTAGTAAATATGAAATTATTGGTCTCGCTTCTATTGCCACGCCTCCTGATGATCCTTTAGAACAATATTTGCTAGACCATGAAAACGATATGTTCATGAATGAAAGAAGGGAAACAGATGAAGTATTCTTTAAACAGGGACCTATTTTGAAACACAACTTGCCTGTTGAAATTCTAGGGGATCCTCCTCCACCCAAGGGTGATCCCGTGTTTGTGCTTAAACCACTACCTGATACTCTTAAATATGCTTATCTTGATGAGAAAAAGATATATCTTGTTATTATTAGTGCTAACCTTTCAGAGCAGGAAGAAGAGAAATTATTGAAAACTCTGAAGAAGCACCGCGCTGCTATTGGATATACTCTCGATGATCTTAAGGCAATTAGTCCCACTCTATGCCAGCACAAAATAAAATTGGAGAAAGACGCTAAACCAGTCGTTGATCACCAATGACGGTTAAATCCTATGATGAAAGAAGTGGTAAGAAATGAAATACTAAAGCTTCTGGAGGCAGGTATAGTTTATCCTATTGCTGATAGTCAGTGGGTAAGTCTTGTCCATTGTGTCCCTAAGAAGGGAGGTATTACTGTCGTTCCTAATGATAAAGATGAATTGATCCCACAAAGAATTGTTACAGGTTATAGAATGGTAACTGATTTATGCAAACTAAATAAAACTACTAGAAAAGATCATTACCCTTTACCTTTTATCGATCAAATGCTAGAAACATTATCCAAACATACACATTTTTGCTTTCTAGATGGTTACTTTGGTTTCTCTTAAATACTTGTGTCAAAAGAGGATCAGGATAAGACCACTTTTACTTGCCCTTTCGGTACCTTTGCTTATAGATGTATGCCATTTGGTTTATGTAATGCACCTGCTACCTTTCAAAGATGTATGACTGCTATATTCTCTGACTTTTGTGAAAAGATTGTTGAGGTTTTCATGGATGATTTCTCCGTGTATGGAACTTCTTTTGATGATTTCTTAAACAACCTTGATTGAGTTTTGTAGAGATGTGAAGAAACTAATCTTGTCTTGAATTGGGAGAAGTGCCACTTTATGGTTAATGAAGGTATTGTCTTGGGGCATAAAATTTCTGAAAGAGGTATTGAAGTTGATAAAGCTAAAGTTGATGCTATTGAAAAGATGTCGTGTCCCAAGGACATTAAAGGTATAAGAAGCTTCCTCGGTCATGCCGGTTTTTATAGGAGGTTCATTAAAGACTTCTCAAAAATTTCTAGGCCTCTGACTAATCTCTTACAAAAAAGATGTTCCTTTTGTCTTTGATGATGATTGTGTAGAAGCATTTGAAATACTTAAGGAAGCTTTGATTGCTGCACCTATTGTTCAGGCTCCTGATTGGAATTTACCCTTTGAAATTATGTGTGATGCTAGTGATTATGCTGTAGGTGTTGTTCTAGGACAAAGAGTTGATAAGAAATTAAATGTTATCCAATATGCTAGTAAAACTCTAGACAGTTCCTAGAGAAATTATGCTACTATGAAAAAGAATTTTTAGCAGTTGTATTTGCTTGTGATAAGTTCAGACCTTATATTGTTGATTCTAAAGTAACTGTTCACACTGATCATGCTGCTATTAAATATCTTATGGAAAAGAAAGATGCTAAACCTAGACTTATTAGATGGGTTCTCCTACTACAAGAATTTTATTTGCATATTATTGATAGAAAGGAGTCGAGAACCCGTTCTTGCATAACTTGTCTAGGTTAGAAAATGTTCTTGATGACCCACTCCCTATTGATGACAGCTTTCTTGATGAACAATTAGCTGTCATAAATGCTTCTCATACTGCTCCATGGTATGTTGATTATGCCAATTAAATTGTTGCTAAATTTATACCACCTAGTTTCACATACCAGCAAAAGAAAAGTTTTTCTATGATTTAAGACATTACTTCTGGGATGACCCACACCTTTATAAAGAAGGAGTAGATGGTGTTATTAGATGTTGTGTACCTGAGCATGAACAGGAACAGATCCTACGCAAGTGTCATTCCGAAGCTTATGGAGGACACCATGCTGGAGATAGTGCTGCGCATAAGGTATTGCAATCCGGTTTTTATTGGCCTACTCTTTTTAAAGATGCCCGTAAGTTTGTTTTGTCTTGTGATGAATGTAAAGAATTGGTAATATTAGTAGACGTCAAGAAATGCCTATGAACTATTCACTTGTTATTGAACCATTTGATGTTTGGGGCTTTGATTATATGGGACCGTTTCCTTCCTCTAGTGGGCATACACATATTTTAGTTGTTGTTGATTACGTTACTAAGTGGGTAGAAGCTATTCCAACTAGTAGTACTGATCATAACACCTCTATTAAGATGCTTAAAGAAGTTATTTTTCCGAGGTTTGGAGTCCCTAGATATTTAATGACTGATGGTGGTTCACATTTTATTCATAGTGCTTTTCGTAAAATGCTTGCTAAGTATGATGTTAATCATAGAATTGCATATCCATATCACCCACAGTCTGGTGGTCAAGTAGAACTGGGTAATAGAGAACTCAAATCAATTTTGCAAAACACTGTTAATAGATCTAGAAAGAATTGGTCCAAAAAACTTGATGATGCATTATGGGCCTATAGAACTGCATACAATAATCTCCCCCTAATGGTGCCATGTCATCACCCCTTTTTGCTAATCCGTATGGCACTTGATAAAAATTCAATTCAAACTCAAATTAAAAAAAAGAGAAGTCAAATTATTATTTCCTCAAACTATATATAAAACTAAAATGTTCGGATTTTTATACAAATCCCTCTGATAAATTGTCATGTTGAAACCAACGTCGTTTGACTCATCGTGTAATCCCTAGAAAAATATAAAGTTGTCCAATAGCAAATAAAATAGCCGTTTCATTTTGTACAAATAACTATACAATTCAAATTGACTTGAAACTTGTGGGCCTCTTAAAAAAATTGTTCTTGATTTGTGTGACAAGTTTTGTACTCAACCAAATTCAATTGGTATTAATTTAAAATGCATACTAGAGAGAAATGAAATGAACAGAAAAGGGAATGGGAGAAACTACCACTAGCCTAATGTGCATATGGGCCACCGTGGTGCAGCACTGGCCCAGCCCACCACCACCACCTCTCCTGCAACAGGAGACAGAAGGTGCGTGGCGGCCATCCGCCAGCGATGGCCACGCCGTGGCGACGTGCGGCCATCGAGGCACTCGCTGACGCCCTACAAAGCCTCCCCGAGCCCCGTGCGAACCCTAGTCCTCCCTCTCTTCCCTTCCCTCACGCCGCTTTGCTCTCCCCCACACCCACCCGATGCCATCACCGTTGTGCCGTCGTCGCCGTCGTGGCCACCGGTCTCCCCGGCGCACAGGAGGACATCCAGGAGTTGTGTCGTCCTCGTCTGCGTCGATTCCGTGCACCCGTTCGACAGGAGCCGCACCGCATCGCCACCCGCTTGTCTTCTTCAACCTCGGAACGTCGGACGCCTTCGTCAAATCCATCATCGTCAAGCCCTTCCCGCCTTCTCCGAGTGCACCATCTACCCCGTGGTGAGCATCGCCCTCGATCCCCCCCTTTTTTTCCCTTCAAATCGGCGTTGTAGACCCGCGCCCACCAGAGGCCGCCATGGTCGGACCTCGCCGTGGCCGCACCCGCCCTCCTGTGTGCGCCTGCCCCAGACATCCTGCGCGCCCCCGGCCGTCCCGTTCGCGCCCTGGCGCAGCCAGTCCCGCGCGCGCATCCTGCCTAGCATCGCCACCGCCGTCGTTGCCCTTTTGCTCCTGCTGTTGTTCTTGCTGCTGCTGCCGCTTGCAAGCTGCTGCTCTACTAGTGCCGCTAGTTCCTGCCGATGCTGCTACTTGCTGTCATCGCTGCTCGCTGGTACTGCTCTCTACTGCTGCTGCTTTGCTCGCTGATGCCGCTGCTTAGCCTCAACGCTGCTGCTGCGCTTCTACACTGCTGCTTGTGGCTGGCCATGGCCAAGGCCATGGCCGAGTGTGTTGCGTGGTGTGTGTGCGTGTGTGTTCTGTGTGTGTGGCCGGGCATGTTCAATTAGTATAGGCTAATCTAGATTTAGGTTAATAATTGTTAGGTTAACGCTAGCCAATGATAGTGGCCCTCACTATTTGTTAATCTAATTTAATTAAAGTCTAGTTTAACCATAGACAATGACATATGGGACATGCATACACTATTCATCCTTTGACTATTCAATCTTTGACTCGGTCAACCCAACCCATGGTCCCACTTGTAATACACACTAGTTAGCACAGCCCCATGTGGAAGAGGTAATTAGATATTTAATTTTCGAATTGAAATTACAGAAAATCTTATAAACTTTGGAAATTCATAGAAAATAATCCGTAACTCGGATGAAAAAGGTTTATACATGAAAGTTGCTCAGAACGACGAGACGAATCCGAATACGCAGTCCGTTCGTCTATCACCTGCCCCTAGCATGCTGAACATGGAACTTTCCCCCTCTTCTCCTCTGTCCGGAATCCGCCTAACACCAGGAATTCATCCTCGGATGTTTATCCCCTCCGTCTGCAATGTGTAGTACTACGTTAGGTCGACCCTAGTTCTGCTTATCGTCATGTCATGCTTAGTGTTGCATCTGTTTGCTTATATTTACTGTTTCTCCCCACTCTTCTCTCCGGTAGACCCCGAGGCCGATGATGCCCCGGTGATTGACTACGTCGACGACGACCCCTCCTTGCCAGAGCAACCAGGCAAGCCCCCCCTTTGATCATCCCGATATCGCCCATTCCATTCTCTCATGCTTGCATTAGATTTTGCTATTGTTATTGTTTGCTCCTATTCTGATGCATATCCTGCTTTTGTAATCTGCATATTGTTACCTACCTGCTTATCCTAAACTTCTTAGTATAGGTTGGTTAGTGATCCATCAGTGACCCCACCTTGTCCTTGTTGCCCCTGCTTCATCATTGAAGACCCGATCAACGGGATCGAAGACCAGGCCCCAAAGACCGCACATCACTTTCCCTTAGTTGCTCGACACTCTTTGGGTTACTATCGAGTGCCGAGGGTGAGACCTCTTCAGCACTTCTGATGTTACCCTGTAGTGTAGCTATTCGGTCGTGGTCATCGAGGGTGATTCCGCCTTAACCACTTCCGATACGACTCTGTCGTGCAACCCCTCAAGTGTGAACTTCGAGGGTGGTTCCTCTTACATTCACCTTGATGATTACATCGAGTGGAATCCGTCAAGGGTGATTCCTCAGGTTTTCCCCTTGGCGTTAGACACACAGTTACTATGGTTACTATGACTTTATACTGAACCATGTTACTAAAGACGGTTCGGCTCTGAGGGGTACCCACGCGAGCTTAATTGTGATTGATGTGGAGTCGGGTTGACCTGGAGGGTGCCCGCGAGATAATTACGAGGGGTGGCCAGGCATTCCTAGCCCTTGCCGCAAGTCCTCGAGACGGGGCAACGGGGTCACATATTTCGTGAGTCTCTGCTTGTTACCGCGTGCTCCTAATCCACTACGATTTGGATATTTGATCCGAGGGGCCTCTGGCCTGATAGCACTAACCATCACGTGGGCATAGTATGGGCGTTCTACGTCGTATGCATCAGCCAAAGCTTAATATACGTCAGTGACTGAGCGGCGTGTCTCGGGTTGGACTGCGTAAGCACCTGCCTTGTTGAAGGAGGTAGCTAGGTCTGCTCACCGGCCGCCCACGCAACGTGCAGGAGTCCCCGGGGCGATGGCCCATGACCCCTGGGGGCATAGGTTTAGTCCGGCATGTTGACCTCTCTATTAATCCTAGGTCGGGTTGCGGCGTATTGTTTGGCCGAGGCCGGGCATGACCCAGGAAAGTGTATCCGGCCGGAGTTAATCGAGCGTGGTGGGTAAGTTGGTGCACCCTCAGAGGGAAGAAAACATCTATCGATAGCCCGTCCCTCTGATAGCGGACACTTGGAGTTGTATCCCGATCGATACAACTAGAACTGGATACTTGAGATGAGACATGGATATGAGAAATGGATAGTATGGCTCTAGGATTGCTTTCTCACAGGGAGTCGAGAAAGGATCTCTGGCCGAGGTTGATAACACTGCTACTACTTTACTTTATGCTACTCTTACCTCTTCTGATGCTGCAAGATGTTGGAGCTGCTTGAAGATGCTAGTCTTCGATAGGCTAGGCTTTCCCCTTCTCTTCTGCCATTCTGCAGTTCAGTCCACATATACAACCCATTTCATTGATACCAATGCATATGTAGTGTAGATCCTTGCTTGCGAGTACTTTGGATGAGTACTCACGGTTGCATTGCTCCCCTTTTTCCCCCTTTCTTCTTCTTTCCGGTTGCTTCAACCAGATGTCGGAGCCCAGGAGCCAGATGCCACCGCCGATGCCTACTACCACGTGGAGACCGCCGACGACCAGGAGTAGTTAGGAGGCTCCCAGGCAGGAGGCCTTGCCTTTTCGATCGATGTTGCTTTTGTGCTAGCCTTCTTAAGGCAAACTTATTTAACTCATGTGTGTACTCAGATAATGTTGCTTCCGCTGACTCTTGTGTATTCGAGCTTATGTATTCGAGCCCTCGAGGCCCCTGGCTTGTAACATAAAGCTTGTATTATTTTAATTTGTGTCTAGAGTTGTGTTGTGGTATCTTCCCGTGAGTCCTTGATCTTGATCGTACACATTTGCGTGTATGATTAGTGTACGATTGAATCGAGGGCGTCACAATAAGAGACACTTTCCGGAACGGTTCAGCCTCCGGAAGGAATAGGTACGTGTTACGGTAAGTAAACCGACTCCAAAACAGTTCTAATAGCAATTTTCTCCGTTTTGGAATATTTAAGAAAATAGGAAATTAAGAAGTAGTCCGAAAGGGACACGATGCATCCACGAGGGTGGAGGGCGCGCCCTACCCCCCTGGGCGCGCCCCCTACCTCGTGGGCACCTCGTGTGCCTTCCGGACTCCGTTTTCTTGCACGATACTTCTTTTGGTCGGTAAAGATTCATTATATAATCTCCCGAAGGTTTTAACCACCGTACCACGCAAATATATCTTGTTCTTGTTCCGAGTTGTTTCATGCCAGAGTTTTCAAGGCCAGGCATCATGTCGTCCCCCTCCTCCAACAACGCTAGCGAGGATGCTTGGCTAATGAAGATAGAGACGAAGAGAGAAGAAATCGAGGAAATAAAGGAAGGTGACAAGATCAAGGAGGTCGCAAAGGAGCAAGTCCCGGCGGTAGAGGAAGAAGACTTCTCTCAACCTTACTACTATCATCTCACCCCAACTGAGATTGAAGCTTTCAAGATGATTGAGTTAGCTCGCATACAAAATAAGTATCTCACATGTGAAAATCTTTTTTTGCAAGAGCATATCAATGCACTCAAGGGCATTATCCGCAAGTTGGAGGATCTCCTACGCTCGATGTGCGATGCTACGTCATCAACAAATCCATCATCACCTCCGAAGAAAGAGACATAGTCACATGGGTATGGGCACTCCCCTTGGCAACTGCCAAGCTTGGGGGAGGTGCCCCGGTATCGTATCACCATCACACTTCTATCTTTACCCTTTTTCTTAGTTCGATCATTTTGGTAATATTTCTTGATCTAGTAGAATAAAGTTTTTAGTATGATCTAGTTTTGGGTTTTGCTTTATGATTTCTCTATGTAATCGAGTCCGTGAGCTATATATAATAAAGATTAGTCTTGAGTCGAGAGCTTGGTTATCTTGCTATGATCTTGAGGGAATGAAAGAAAAGGAAAGAAAAAAAAAAGAAATAAACAGATCATATTGATCTTATGGAGAGTAATGACTTCACACATAAAGAGTATGATGAATAAAAGTCGTTGAGAGTTGACAAACATAGTTTTGGTCATCGTTGCAATTAATAGGAAGTAATAAAGAAAGAGAGGTTTTCACATATAAATATACTATCTTGGACATCTTTTATGATTGTGAGCACTCATTAAAATATGACATGCTAAAAAGCTGATGTTGGACAAGGAAGACAACGTAATGGGTTATGTTTTCTTATATCTGAAATAAAGTATATTGTCATGGATCATCCAACATGTTGAGCTTGCCTTTCCCCCTCATGCTAGCCAAATTGTCTACACCAAGTAGAGATACTACTTGTGCTTCTGAATATCCTTAAACCCAGTTTTGCCATGAGTGTCCACCATACCTACCTATGGATTGAGTAAGATCCTTCAAGTAAGTTGTCATTGTTGCATGCAATAAAAATTTCTCTCTAAATATGTATGATCTATTAGTGTGGAGAAAATAAGCATTATACGATCTTGTGATATGAAAGAAATAAAAGCGACGGACTGCATAATAAAGGTCCCTAGCACAAGTGGCAATATAAAGTGACGTTCTTCCGCATTAAGATTTTGTGCATCCAACCATAAAAGCACATGACAACCTCTGCTTCCCTCTGCGAAGGGCCTATCTTTATTTGTGTCTTATGCCTTATGCAAGAGTCGCGGTGATCTTCACCTTTCCTTTTTACACTTTATCCTTTGGCAAGCACATTGTGTTGGAAAGATCCTGATATATATATCCAATTGGATATAAGTTTTCATAAAGCATTTTTGTTGACACTACCCTTGAGGTAAAAGGTAGGGAGGCAACACTATAAGCCCCTATCTTTCTCTGTATCCCATTAAAACTCCGTACCCATAAGTATTGCGTGAGTGTTAGCAATTGTGAAAGACTAAATGGTAGTTGAGTACGTGGACTTGCTGAAAAGCTCTTATATTGACTCTTTCGATGTTATGATAAATTGCAATTTCTTCAATGACCGAGATCATAGTTTGCTAGTTTTCAATGAAGTTTCTGATTCATACTTGACATTGTGAATAAATTGTTACTTTAGCATAAGAAATCATATGACAATATATATATATATATATATATATATATATATATGTTGTTGTTGTTATAAGAATGATCATGATGCCCTCATGTCCGTATTTTATTTTATTGACACCTCTATCCCTAAACATGTGGAAATATTTTTCTTTATCGGCTTCCGCTTGAGGATAAGCAAGGTCTAAGCTTGGGGGAGTTGATACGTCCATTTTGCGTCATGCTTTTATATTGATATCTATTGCATTATGGGTTGTTATTACACATTATGTCACAATACTAATGCCCATTCTCTCTTATTTTACAAGGTTTACATGAAGAGGAAGAATAGCGGCAGCTGGAATTCTAAGCTGGAAAATGAGCAAATATTAGAGACTGTAATATCCCAAAATTTTCCAAATTTTGGAATGTTAATAATAAGATATTTTTGTGTACTCTAAATAATTTTTAGGTTAACTTAAACATTTTTATTTTCTGTTTGAAATCAAATGTTTTTTTGTATGCTTACATTTATTTTTGGAATTCTGCACACTTACATAGGTAGTTAACTACATTCTGTTCTAAGCCAGTTATCTCAGCCCATCTATCTCTTTTGTCTTTTGTTTTTCTTCTCTTTCCTTTTTGCTCTTGGGCCAAATTCCCACTAAGGCCCATATCAGGCGCTGGCCTTCTTCTTCGTCCTCTGTACGTTCATATGGAGCTGGAACAAAACAGAAACAGCCATGCCTCCTCCTCTCCCTTTCCTCCTCACACTCAATTCCTTGTCCGTTTCACTTCGGGGCCTGCACGAAGAATGCGGATAGCATCATGAAGAATCCATTCAGGGAATAAAAACTCAACTTTATTACTTTAACTCATCAAACGGATCCGCGAAACGTACATGCACAACCAACCATTAATGGCCACATTGAGCTCCCTTGATCTCCCCGTACTAGCTCCCTAAGCCACTATAAATTGACCCCGAGGAACCCCTCTCAACCCCGCACCTCCCAGTCCACGATCCCCTGTCCAAGGCCCTCCGACTCCCGAGCAATTGCTCGCCGGAGCCGAGCGTCGCCGCCTTCTTCTGTTGAAGCTCGCGACCTCTCCAGTAAGCCCCTCCTGCTCAAACCTCTTTCCTGGGCGAGTTATTCCCGTACGAATTTCCTGAACAATTATTTTCCTCAAACACCCATCCAGAGCACGACCTCCGCGAAGAACGCGAACCACCGGAGCTCCACGTAACTCCGGCGGCTTCTCCACCGCCGCCCGAGGACAGGGCCGAGCCTCCGTGGTGATCCTCGAGCCCGACCTGGCCTCCTCTTCCCCGTCTGCTGCTCGAGCGACGCCGGAGCCCTCTCCGCATCTGGATCCGAGCATCACCGAACGCCGCCGTCGTCTTCTCCATCGCCGGCAGCCACAACTCCGGTGAGCATCTGCCCTCCAGTTTTCTTAGCCTTCAGGTCTTGATCCAACAGCCCGCAGGTCTCCTCTGTTCCTTAAACCACGAAGGGGTATAAACCACTTAGAACATGCCACGTTGCAGCCTAATTTATATTCTCGTTATTCATTTTCAGAAAAATATCCAAACTTCGGAAATTCCTATCTCCCAAACCGTATGTCCAAATTCGACAAATAAGATATCTCCGGATTCGTTGGAACCTATAGATTTTAATAAAATTATAAAATTTCACTTTGGGGAAAATTAAAATTTAGCTTTGATGGTAAATTGAGTATTTTTTTCTATATCTTTTAATCAATAATTCATATCAAAAAGCTTATTATATAAAAATTGCTCATCGGAACCATACCTATCTTTTAGGACTCATGAATTAATTTTTCAACCATGTTCAGTTCATGTTTTAGCCTCTACACCATAATATGACCTTCTTTACTCATAATTTGACATCTTCAACCAATCAAATTGTATCCTTATAAATCTTCTTAGAAGATCCCTAGAAAACCTCTCTGGCCATATGTTACTACCACAAAATTTGGAGTTAGTAAATCATTAGTTCCAATTCCTTGAACTCATATGACTTTCAATTCCCATAGTCGACCACAAGTCTGATATTCTAAATAGTTATTTATGGAAATTTGGTTATCAAAACTTGTCTTTCAACCATTCTATATATTGACATCATGATCTTCACTTGAACCAATTAGATCCAACCGTAGTATATGACTATGTCATGTCTCGTTTAAGACCAAACTTGATTATATCTCAAACCATAGCCACGTCATGCTAATTATTCTACGAATGTATTTATTGTTAATTGGAATCTCTCATTTGGATCTTCATTTGGATTGTGTGTGTTGAGGTATTTTGTTTTATCGATAGATTTATCGTAAAGTGAAGGAGTGACACGATAGAGAATCAACTTCAAGACACAAGCAAGTTGCAATTTGATCATACTTTGTCCTATGCTTTTGAAATATGCATGATCTCTTTAAAATTTACTAGTATGCATGTTTTACTAAAAAGTTTTCCAATGTATTATTGCTAGCTAAAGCCCTAGGAACTTGTAGCTATGCTTAGCCATGCTTATAAACAAAAGGGTTGGGAAACAAACAAGTTTTAAATGTTTAAACTTGCCCTCTTTTGGGGCAACGTTTTTTGAAAACTTTTGAAAAATAAAACTATATACTATTTTCCTTCTACTCCCTGGGCGGAATGGTATTGACGGGAGCGTCTACAAGTGATTGCGCCCATCGGGTCTTCTTGATGAATCTTGAGGTCTTGCACACAAGTTTTGGTGGGGGTGAGATCTTCTAAGTATAGTTTGATGTAGCTTCGATGCGACCCACATGCTACTATGGGCTCTGGCTTAGCTTAGTACTAACGAAACCCTACCCCAGGCGCCATTGGAGAGAGGCCTTCGTCTTTGAAGTTAGGCGGCTTGGTGGTATAGAAATTTTGATTCTGGAAAAGGCTTCGTCACAATCTCCTCCTAGTCGTGCATTCAAGTGTGTAACGATAGATGGGGTTGGTTGTGTCATATGGGGAATGTGTACGACCTCTGCAGAGGGTTTAACCTAATCAATTAGTCGTGCCCCCAGTTACGGGCAATTTTGAGCAACTGAAGACTTGGAGTGAAGAAGAATCTCCCCTCTCTTTTCTAAAAGTCTATTTTAAAGGTTAAAGTTGAGGAATGAGCACACTAACTGTGTTTCACTTCAACCTTATGTTTGTTTTAAACTAATTTGGAGAATGAGCACTGGTGCGTATATCCAAGTGTGTCACTCCTACCTTTTATACCAGAAACTATTTTTTTCAAAAGAAGTTTATAAAAATTTAGTATAGGAGAAAATTGGCTTTATGCAAAGGAAACCTCCAAAATACTTACCCTACATATATATTCTGTTAAACTTTTCTTTGCAATTTGCGAGTACATTCCACGTACTCATCTGCACCTGTCATGTGCAGATCTTGACAGATTAAGAGATGATAGGGTTATGATCTACACTCAACGAGCCCAGTGCCATTCTTGGAGCCCTAACTTAGCAACTAAGTAATGTTACGCTGTATTATGTGCCAGTATTGAGCCGTGTCAATGGTATGTATTAGCTTAATTCTGGATGTATCGTTGTAGTAAAATGATGTATGTTTTACTGATATTCATTTTTGTTACTGTGTGTGCTAGCTATAATCCCCTGATAGCACAATAAGCACAGGGACTTGGATTTTGCCAAATCCGGGTCGTGACAAAATGGTATCAGAGCATACGTCGACTGTAGGACGTTACCCTAGAAAATGGTTTTGAAATAGGAAGACCTTGATAGGAACAACTTATATTTTCAATAGTACCGACAAGCATTCTCATATCCTCTTCTTTTCTTTACTAAGTTCTCATCTGCTTTCAAAAACTTAGATGACCTTGACATTGATATGGACTTTCAAGAGCCTAAACATTACTTCATGGAGATGATGCTAAGCAAAGGCGTCTCCAATACTGAAGTTTACATCCAAGAGGTTGAAGAAGAACCGAAGACACTCAAGACTATGATGGTTATGAAGATGGAGAATATTACCCCTGTCATGGAATATTCCATATGATTCTAATAGCATCCAAGCCCACCATGAGAGTTGTGAAATAAACAAAAAAGTGTGAGTAGTGTACCCAACCATGCCAACTCATGTTAATGCAGGTACTATAGGAATTGTGTGTTGAAATCTATGAGTGAATTCTGAGATATTTGACATCTATGAGTGAATTTGGAGTTTTGTTGGAGTTCATTTCTATTGATTTGATATTTTTTTTCATTTGAGTTTTGTGTTTTTTTAAATCTTGCGCTATTAGGCTATGACCTGTGTACGTATGTACTCAACCTTGAGAGGTGCAAGTTACGGATGATTAACAGAAGACCTTCATACGTGTGAAACGTCACACATGGAAGACTTTTAAGAACTGAAGGATTGAAGACTTCATGATGAAACCATAACGAGCCTATTATAATCGTTAGAAAACGATGGGATATTAGTTTTTCAATGATTTATTGTATGTGTATTCTTTCTCCTTGCTATCTAAAACTCTATGTCCTCCCTGACCAAACCTTAAACCCTATAGATGGATGGAATTATTTTGATGGGATAAGTGACATATTCAGAAGCAGAAGAATGGATTCGGAATATAGAAGTTGTAATGAAAGACAACAAGGTAAAACCAAAGAAAAAGGTGAAATATGCTTCACGGTATTTCATTCGAGAGGCTAACACTTGGTGGAAGATGCGTATAGCCATCGATAAAACCCAAAAGGCAATCACTTGGGAACAATTCAAGAACGTTCTACTTCAATCTCGTCTTATCATACGGGATCAGAAGAAAACAAGCGATGATACAAAGAAGTATTGCAGAATTTGCGGAGAAGGACACCTTACTGAGGAACATAATGATCAATGCCCAAATTGTGAAGGGAACCATCTAGCCGAAGAATGCCCTACCATTAATGTGACTTGTTTCTTATGCGAGGGAACCGATCACTGCCCCGTGCAATGTAAGATTTTCCTAGAAGTACAAAGGAAAGTCCAATAGAGTAAGGAAAGGAAGCAAGTAACACCCGAGGAAGCCTCACAGGACACCACAATATCATGGAAAGTCGTGGATGAAGAGCGATTCGCTAGAGAACCAGATAGTCTTCTTAGACCGTGCCACTCATGTGGTGAAGAAGGGCACAAATCTAACTCTTGTTCTCAAAAGGATAAGAAGAAGGAATATGCACATGAAGTTGAATCGGTTGAAATAGATTATGATCCGCAGGAGATAGCTGCCATATTAGCTAAGGAAAAGCCAAAGGTGAACGAAATCAAGACCAAGAAGAGGAAGGAGCCTTCGTTCAATGAGCTTATGAGATGCACCATGGATCTCAAAGATTCCAATCAGACTAACCAAGAAGCCTCGACCAGCACGACAGTAAAGAAGGAGAAGGACATGTCGAAAGTTATTTGTTATAAATGCAAGGAACCTTGACATTACCACAATCAATGCATCAATGAGAAGAAGGCCAAAAAGAAAGTGAGGATAGAGAGGCAAGAATCAATGCCGTAATAGGATTTTGAAGCAAGTTTTACTTCCTTAGTCATCAATTATGTAAGCATGATTTGGAATAATAAAGACAATAAAATGTGGTTAATTACCCTTTACAAGTGATGTAATTGTATTTTTCAACACTCATTATAATCCAGGAGAAGTTAGTGAGGTAACAGTGTTTGACACGTTAACAGCAGAAGACCATTCTAGAGATCATGTGATAAAGGATCATCACTGCACCGTTCATACAGGTGAAGTGATTGGACATTTGCAAGGAGAACACGGCTCTTTTACATGGAAATTTCATTACGAATGCAAGTTTTAGCACAAGCTGTGTAGTCAACATCACCCAAAAGCGTTTTACTAGGTTTGTAGGTGAAGACCTTTTTAAGAGGAGTGAGGAAGACCGAGTGTTAGAACACGCGATTCACCAATCTACATATGGGTAATGATTTGAGTACGAGATGGATTGGCCCCCATACCGGAGACTCTTATTATATACTTTTGTATGTTTGATCGGTAAATCCGAGAGACTTGAAATCCTAGAGAGTGTCGATACGACAAGCCCAAAACCATAGAATGGTAAGACGTATTACCCTTATAGTAAAGGCGATGCGTGCCTAACGTAAAATGAACGGTGAGGAAGAACGATAAGATCTTCAAGGAGTTCCATCGTAAGATATTTCAACCATCATGAGAGTCTCGATAGGTAGTTGGTGATGATTTTTAGCAAGACTTGTTATTTTGAGGAGAAGCTCAGTTTTTACTCACATGAGCTTGATGAATAACCATCAGGGAATGAAGAAACGGTCAAATTCCCCTCAAGTTTGTTCTTAAGGGTGCTAGCTTCCGAACAACTATAAGGATAATTGGATCATATCACAATCAGTGAAGACTCAAGAATGGCGCCAAAAGTCTTAGACTTAAGCATGTTGAAGAATCGGAATACAAGAAATTATATTAGGTCATTCTCTCAAGATGTCAAGCAGCAGAATGATAAGTTGCTATCATGGAGGTGATATGCTAGAACCATGGGAAAGTAACCCAAGAGACCCCAACCCTGACCTATTTTCTTGCTAGCCTTGCAAATCTCGAGGACGAGATTTCTTTTAAGGGTGGTAGTTTGTAACATCCTAAAAATTTTCAAATTTTGGAATATTAATAATAAGATATTTTTGTGGACTCTAAATATTTTTTAGGTTAACTTAAACATTTTTATTTTCTGTTTGAAATCAAATGTTTTTTTGTATGCTTACATTTATTTTTGGAATTCTGCACACTTACATAGGTAGCTAACTACATTCTGTTCTAAGCCAGTTATCTCAGCCCATCTATCTCTTCTGTCTTTTGTTTTTCTTCTCTTTCCTTTTTGCTCTTGGGCCAAATTCCCACTAAGGCCCATATCAGGCGCTGGCCTTCTTCTTCGTCCTCTGTCGTTCATCTGGAGCTGGAACAAAACAGAAACAGCCATGGCCTCCTCCTCTGCCTTTCCTCCTCACACTCAATTCCTTGTCCGTTTCACTTCGGGGCCTGCACAAAGAATGCGGAGAGCATCATGAAGAATCCATTCAGGGAATAAAAACTCAACTTTATTACTTTAATTCGTCGAACGGATCCGCGAAACGTACATGCACAACCAACCATTAATGGCCACATTGAGCTCCCTTGATCTCCCCGTACTGGCTCCCTCAGCCACTATAAATTGACCCCGAGGAACCCCTCTCAACCTCGCACCTCCCAGTCCACGATCCCCTGTCCAAGGCCCTCCGACTCCCGTGCAATTGCTCGCCGGAGCCGAGCGTCGCCGCCTTCTTCTGTTGAAGCTCGCGACCTCTCCAGTAAGCCCCTCGTGCTCAAACCTCTTCCCTGGGCGAGTTATTCCCGTACAAATTTCCTGAACAATTATCTTCCTCAAACACCCATCCAGAGCACGACCTCCGTGAAGAACGCGACCCACTGGAGCTCGACGTAACTCCGGCGGCTTCTCCACCGCCGCCCGAGGACAGGGCCGAGCCTCCGTGGTGATCCTTGAGTCCGACCTGGCCTCCTCTTCCCCGTCTGCTGCTCGAGCGACGCCGGAGCCCTCTCCACATCTGGATCCGAGCATCACCGAACGCCGCCGCCGTCTTCTCCATCGCCGGCAGCCACAACTCTGGTGAGCATCTCCCCTCCACTTTTCTAAGCCTTCAGATCTTGATCCAACAGCCCGTAGGTCTCCTCTGTTACTTAAACCACGAAGGGGTATCAACCACTTAGAACATGCCACGTTGCAGCCTAATTTATATTCTCGTTATTCATTTTCAGAAAAATATCCAAACTTCGGAAATTCCTATCTCCCAAACCGTATGTCCAAATTCGACAAATAAGATATCCGCGGATTCGTTGGAACCTATAGATATTTATACAATTATAAAATTTCACTTTGGGGAAAATGAAAAGTTAGCTTTGATGGTAAATTGAGTATTTTTGTTATATCTTTTAATCAATAATTCATATCAAAAAGCTTATTATATAAAGTTTGCTCATCGGAACCATACCTATCTTTTAGGACTCATGAATTAATTTTTCAACCATGTTCAGTTCATGTTTTAGCCTCTACACCATAATATGACCTTCTTTACTCACAATTTGACATCTTCAACCAATCAAATTGTATCCTAGAAGATCCCTAGAAAACCTCTCTGGCCATATGTTACTACCACAAAATTTGGAGTTAGTAAATCATTAGTTCCAATTCCTTGAACTCATATGACTTTCAATTCCCATAGTCGACCACAAGTCTGATATTCTAAATAGTTATTTATGGAAATTTGGTTATCAAACTTGTCTTTCAACCATTCTATATATTGACATCATGATCTTCACTTGAACCAATTAGATCCAACCGTAGTATATGACTATGTCATGTCTCGTTTAAGACCAAACTTGATTATATCTCAAACCATAGCCACGTCATGCTAATTATCCTACGAATGTATTTATTGTTAATTGGAATCTCTCATTTGGATCTTCATTTGGATTGTGTGTGTTGGGGTATTTTGTTTTATCGATAGATTTATCGTAAAGTGAAGGAGTGACAAGATAGAGAATCAACTTCAAGACACAGGCAGGTTGCAATTTGATCATACTTTGTCCTATGCTTTTGAAATATGCATGATCTCTTTAAAATTTACTTGTATGCATGTTTTACTAAAAAGTTTTCCAAAGTATTATTGCTAGCTAAAGCCCTAGGAACTTGTAGCTATGCTTAGCCATGCTTATAAAGAAAAGGGTGGGGAATCAAACAAGTTTTAAATGTTTAAACTTGCCCTCTTTTGGGGCAACGTTTTGTGAAAACTTTTGAAAAATAAAACTATATACTATTTTACTTCTACTCCCTGGGCGGAACAGTATTGACGGGAGCGTCTACAAGTGATTGCGCCCATCGGGGTCTTGCAGCGAATGCGCCCGACTGGGGTGTTGCACACAGGTTTTTGGTGGGGACTGAGATCTTCTAAGTACAGTTTGATGTAGCTTCTAGTACAGCCACATGCTACTATGGGCTCTGGCTTAGCTTAGTACTAATGGGAAACCCTACCCTAGGATCGCCATCGGAGAGAGGCCTTCGTGCCGAAGTTGCGGGCGGCTTGGTGGTATAGGGGGCTATTACGGAAAGTCTTCATCACAATCTCCTCGTAGTCGTGCATTCAAGTGTGTAACGATAGACGTGGTTGGTTATGTCATGTGGGGGACGTGTATGACCTCTGCAGAGGGTTTAACCTAATCGATTAGCCGTGCCCCTGGTTACGGACAATTTTGAGCAACTGAAGACTTGGACTGAAGAAGAATCTCCCCTCTCTTTTCTAAAAGTCTGTTTTAAGGGTTAAAGTTGAGGAATGAGCACAGTGAATGTGTTTCACTTCAACCTTATGTTTGTTTTAAACTAATTTGGAGAATGAGCACTGGTGCGTATATCCAAGTGTGTCACTCCTACCTTTTATACTAAAAACTATTTTTTTTAAAGAAGTTTATAAAAATTTAGTATAGGAGAAAATTGGCTTTATGCAAAGGAAACCTCCACCAATACTTACCCTACATATATATTCTGTTAAACTTTCCTTTGCAACTTGCGAGTACATTCCATGTACTCATCTGCACATGTCATGTGCAGATCTTGATAGATTAAGAGATGATAGGGTTATGATCTACACTCAACAAGCCCAGTGCCGTTCATGGAGCACTAACTTATCAACTACGTAATGTTCCGCTGTATTAGGTGCCAGTATTGAGCTGTGTTAATGGTATGTATTTGCTTAATTCTGGATGTATCGTTGTAGTAAAATGATGTATGTTTTACTGATATTCATTTTTGTTACTGTGTGTGCTAGCTATGATTCAGGGATAGCACAATAAGCACAAAGACTTGGATTTTGCCAAATCCGGGTCGTGACAGAGACCTATTCTGCACAACTCCAAAAGTCCTGAAATTCCATGAAAGTCAGATCTGGAATATATAAATAATATTGAGCGAAGAAAGCACCAGAGGGGGGCCACCCACCGTCCACGAGGGTGGGGGGCACGCCCCTGCCTCGTGGGCCACCTGGCAGCCCCCCGATGCCCATCTTCTGGTATAAGGTGTCTTTCGCCCTGCAAAAAATCATAAGGAAGCTTTCGGGATGAAGCGTCGCCGTCTCAAGGCTGAACCTGGCGAAACCAATCTAGGGCTCCGGTGGAGCTGTTCTGCCGGGGAAACATCCCTCCGGGAGGGGGAAATCATCACCATCGTCATCACCATTGATCCTCTAATCGGGAGGGGCTCAATCTCCATCAACATCTTCACCAGCACCATCTCCTCTCAAACCCTAGTTCATCTCTTTTATCCGACTTTGTCTCAAAACCTCAGATTGGTACCTGCGGGTTGCTAGTAGTGTTGATTACTCCTTGTAGTTGATGCTAGTTGGTTTATTCGGCAGAAGATTATATGTTCAGATCCTTTATGCATATTAATACCACTCTGATTATGAACATGAGTATGATTTGTGAGTAGTTACGTTTGTTCCTGAGGACATGGGAGAAGTCTTGTTATAATTAATCATGTGAATTTGGTATTCGTTCGATATTTTGATGAGATGTATGTTGTGTTTCCTCTAGTGGTGTTATGTGAACATCGACACCATTATTTGGGCCTAGGGGAAGGCATTGGGAAGTAATAAGTAGATGATGGGTTGCTAGAGTGACAGAAGCTTAAATCCTAGTGTATGCATTGCTTTGTAAGGGGCTGATTTGGATCCACATGTTTCATGCTATGGTTAGGTTTACCTTAATTCTTCTTTCATAGTTGCGGATGCTTGTGAGAGAGGTTAATCATAAGTGGGATGCTTGTCCAAGGAAGGGCAGTACCCAAGCACCGGTCCACCCACATATCAAATTATCAAAGTAACGAACGTGAATCATATGAGCATGATGAAAACTAGCTTGACAATAATTCCCATGTGTCCTCGGGAGCGTTTTCCTTTTTATAAGAGTTTTACCAGGCTTGTCCTTTGCTATAAAAAGTATTGGCCACCTTGCTGCACGTTGTTTGCTTTTGTTACTTGTTACCCGTTACGAATTATCTTATCATAAAACTATATGTTACCGATAATTTCAGTGCTTGCAGAGAATACCTTACTGAAAACCGCTTGTCATTTCCTTCTGCTCCTCGTTGGGTTCGACACTCTTACTTATTGAAAGGACTATGATAGATCCCCTACACTTGTGGGTCACCAATTGCCTAGGGACAAATAACTTTCTTGTTGACAAAAGCTCTCTACTAAAACTAACTTAGTTGTGTCTTTATCTAAACAACCCCTAGATTTTATTTACGTGCTCTTTATTATCTTGCAAACCTATCCTATCACACCTACAAAGTACTTCTAATTTCATACTTGTTCTAGGTAAAGCGAACGTCAAGCATGCATAGAGTTGTATCGGTGGTCGATAGAACTTGAGGGAATATTTGTTCTGCCTTTAGCTCCTCGTTGGGTTCGACACTTATTTATTGAAGAAGGCTACAAACGATCCCCTATACTTGTGGGTTATCACCTGCAACCTTCACGATCCGGCAGCGCTTCGCCATCTAGAGCTAATCTTCACCGGAGAACTAGAGGGAGGATATTAGATCCACACGGGCTTCTAAATATGAGGATTAGAGGATTATTCTAGCTCTAATTATTCTACCAGAACCAACTAGAACTAGAAGAACTAGAGGAGGCTCCAAAACTTGTGTGTCTCAATGGACAAAATCCTCTAGTGTATATATGTTTGAGGGGAGAGGAGGGGCTGCCACCAAGGAGGGAAGGTCCCTCCTTGGAGCGACGGTCAAGAGGGGTAGAGGATCCCCCCTAGTCCAACTCGGCCTCCTTCTTTAGGGAAGGGAGGCGCCTCCTCCACTTAGGCCTTGGTGGCTGATACGTCTCCAACGTATCTATATTTTTTTATCGTTCCATACTATTATATTATCTGTTTTGGATGTTTTATATGCATTAATATGTTATTTTGTATTATTTTTGGGACTAACCTATTAACCTAGAGCCCAGTGTCAGTTTCTGTTTTTTCCTTGTTTTTGAGCTTCGCAGAAAAGGAATACTAAACGGAGTCCAAACGGAATAAAACTTCACGATGATATTTCTTGGACTAGAAGACACCCAGGGGACTTGGAGTCCAAGTCAGAAGAGCCATGAGGTAGCAGAAAGGGTGGAGGGCGCGCCCTAGGGGGCGCCCCTACCTTGTGGGCCCCTTGGTGACCCCCTGGCCTAACTCTTCCTCCTATATATTCACATATATTCCAGAACCACCAGAAGCATCGACGAAAATACTTTTCCGCTGCCACAACCTTCTGTTCCCGTGAGATCCCATTTTGGGGCCTTTTCCGGCATCCTGCCGGAGGGGGATCCGATCACGGAGGGCATCTACATCAACTCTATTGCCCTTCCAATGAAGCGTGAGTATTTTACCACAGACCTACGAGTCCATGGCTAGTAGCTAGATGGCTTCTTCTCTCTCTTTGATTCTCAATACCATGTTCTCCTCCGATGTAATCTTCCTTTGTGGTGTGTTTGTCGAGATTCGATGAATTGTGGATTTATGATCAGCTTATCTATGAATATTATTTGAATCTTCTCTAAATTCTTATATGCATGATTTGATATCTTGTATTTCTCTTTGAAATATCGGTTTGGTTTGGACAACTAGATTTGTTTTTCTTGCAATGGGGGAGGTGCTTAGCTTTGAGTTCAATCTTGCGTTATTTCACCCAGTGACAAAGTAGGGGTAGCGAGACACGTATTGAATTGTTGCCATCGAGGATAAAAAGATGGGATTTTCATCATATTTCTTGAGTTTATTCCTCTACATCATGTCATCTTACTTAAGGCGTTACTCCGTTCTTTATGAACTTAATACTCTAGATGCATGCTGGATAGCGGTCGATGTGTGGAGCAATAGTAGTAGATGCAGGCAGCAGTCGGTCTACTTGACACGGACGTGATGCCTATATTGCATAATCATTGCCTTGAATATCATTATAACTTTGCGATTTTCTATCAATTGCTTGACAGTAATTTGTTCACCCGCCGTATTATTTGCCTTCATGAGAGAAGCCTCTAGTGAAACCTATGGCCCCCGGGTCTATTTTCCATCATATTAGTTTCCGATCTACTATTTTGCAATCTTTTATTTTCAGATCAATAACCAAAAAACCGAAAAATATTTTATCTTTTGTTTAGTTCTATCTATATCAGATCTCACCTTTGCAAGTGTCCGTGAAGGGATCGACAATCCCTTTATCATGTTGGGTGCAAGTGTTTGATTGTTTGTGCATGTGCATCTATTGGGGACTTGCGCGTTTCTCCTACTGGATTGATACCTTTGTTCTTAACTGAGGGAAATACTTATCTCTACTATGCTGCATCACCCTTTCCTCTTCAAGGTAAAAACCAACACAAGCTCAAGATGGCTCAAGAGAATACCAAATTGTGTGACTTTTCCAATACTAATAATACTTATCTCTCGCTTGCTTTTTGTTTGCTCATGTGTTTGATTGCTTGCTTGGTCACGATGGCTCAAGAGAATACCAAATTGTGTGACTTTTCCAATACTAATAATAATGATTTTATTAGTACTCCGATTGCTTCCGCCACTAGTGCGGAATCTTATGAAATTAATGCCACTTTGCTGAATCTTGTTACGAAAGATCAATTTTCCGGCCTTCCTAGTGAAGATGCCGCATGCCATCTAAATAATTTCGTTGAGTTGTGCGATATGCAAAAGAAGAATGAGATGGATAATGATATTGTTAAATTGAAACTATTTTCATTCTCACTACGAGATTGTGCTAAAACTTGGTTTTCATCTTTGCCTAAACATAGTATTGATTCATGGAATAATTGTAAAGATGCTTTTATATCAAAATATTTTCCTCCCACTAAGATCATCTCCCTTAGGAACGATATTATGGATTTTATGCAACTTGATCATGAACATGTTGCACAATCTTGGGAGAGGATGAAATTGATGATACAGAATTGCCCTACTCATGGTTTAAATTTGTGGATGATCATACCATTTTTTTATGTCGGATTGAACTTTGCTTCTAGATATCTTTTAGATTCGGACACGGGAGGTACTTATATGGAAATTACTTTAGGAGAAGCTACTAAACTCCTAGATAATATTATGGTTAATTATTCTCAGTGGCACACCGAAAGATCTTCTACTAGTAAGAATGTGCATGTGATTGAAGAGATTAATGTTTTGAGTGGAAAGATGGATGAACTTATGAAATTGTTTGCTAGCAAGAGTGCTCTATTGATCCTAATGATATGCCTTTGTCCACTTTGATTGATAATAATGAATCTATGGATGTGAATTTTGTTGGTAGGAACAATTTTGGTAACAACGCGTATAGAGGTAATTTTAATCCTAGGCCGTTCCCTAGTAAGTCCTCTAATAATTATGGTAATTCCTACAACAATTCTTATAGAAATTATAATAGGATTCCCTCTGGTCTTGAGAATAGTATTAAAGAATTTATGAGTTCGCAAAAGAATTTCAATCCTTTGGTTGAAGAAAAATTGCTTAAGATTGATGATTTGGCTAGGAGCATTGATAGAATTTCTCTTGAGATTGATTCTTTGCAAATTAGATATATTACACCCAAGCATGATATTAATGAATCTCTAAAAGCTATGAGAATTTCCATTGATGGGTGCTAAGCGAGATTGGTTTGTAAAAGCGTGTTTTTCTAGTTTTTGTGAAAATAATGATGAAGATCTTAAAGTGATTGATGTGACACCTATTGAATATTTGTTTTTCAATATAAATCTGGATAAGGATGGGACTGGAGATGAGTCAATTTTAGCTAGAAGGCGTCCCAATGGTTCAGATTTTATAGATCTTGATGCAAAAGTTGATAAAAGTGGGATTGGAGAGGTCAAAGCTTTAAGTAGTGATGAACCCCCTCCTTTGGATTTCAAGGAATTTCATTATGATAATTGTTCTTTAATAGATTGTATTTCCTTGTTGCAATCCATGTTGAATTCTCCTCATGCTTATAATCAAAATAAAGCTTTTACTAAACATACCGTTGATGTTATGATGAAATCTTTTGAAGAAAAGCTTAAATTGGAAGTTTCTATCCCTAGAAAACTTTATGATGAGTGGGAACCTACTATTAATATTAAAATTAAAGATTATGAGTGCCATTATTTGTGCTATTTGGGTGCTAGCATTTCCACTATTCCAAAAACTTTATGTGATGTGTTGGGTTTCCGTGAATTTGATCATTGTCCTTTAAATTTGCATCTTGTAGATTCCATTATTAAGAAACCCATGAGAAGAATTAATGATGTTCTTATTTTTGTAAATAGGAATTATGTGCCTGTAGATTTCATTGTTCTTGATATAGATTGCAATCCTACATGTCCTATTATTCTTGGTAGACCTTTCCTTAGAACGATTGGTGCAATTATTGATATGAAAGAAGGAAACATTAGATTTCAATTTACGTTAAGGAAGGGCATGGAACACTTTCCTAGAAATAAAATTAAGTTGCCATATGAATCTATTATGATAGCTACTTATGGATTGCATACCAAAGATGACAATACCTAGATCTATTGCATTATGCCTAGCTAAGGGCGTTGAACAATAGCGCTTGTTGGGAGGCAACCCAATTTTATTTTTGTTCTTGTTTTTTTGGTTCTTTTTTTCAATAAATAATTCATCTACCATCTGGTTAGATGTGTTTTTGTGTTTTAATTAGTGTTTGTGCCAAGTAAGACCTATGGGATAGCTTACGGTGATAGTTGATTTGATCTTGCTGAAAAATAGAAACTTATGCGCCCAGGAAAAACAATTCTCATTTTTAACAGAAGCACAATAAAATACTAGTTCTTTTTGCATAAGATTAATATACAAATTTTCCAGGCTGTCCTAATTGTTCAGAATTTTTGGAGTTACAGAAGTATTCGAGAGTTACATATTGCTACAGACTGTTCTGTTTTTGACAGATTCTGTTTTCTATGTGTTGTTTGCTTATTTTGATGAATCTATGGGTAGTATCGGGGAGTATGAACCATGGAGAAGTTGGAATACAGTAGATATTACACCAATATAAATAAAGAATGAGTTCACAACAGTACCAAAAGTGGTGATTTATTTTCTTGTAGTAACAGATCTCATGAGGTTTTCTATTGAGTTTTGTGTTCAAGTTTTGGGTAAAGATTTGATGGACTATGGAATAAGGAGTGGCAAGAGCCTAAGATTGGGGATGCCCAAGGCACCTGATACGTCTCCAACGTATCTATAATTTTTTATTGTTCCATGCTATTATATTATCTGTTTTGGATGTTTAATGGGCTTTAATATGCTCTTTTATATTATTTTTGGGACTAACCTATTAACCGAAGGCCTAGTGCAAATTGCTGTTTTTTTTGCCTATTTCAGTGTTTCGCAGAAAAGGAATATCAAACGGAATCCAAGCAGAATGAAACCTTCGTGAGGATCGTTTTTGGAACAAACGCAATCCAGGAGACCTGGAGTGGACGTCAAGGAAGCAACGAGGCGGCCATGAGGCAGGGAGGCGCGCCCAGGGGGTAGGCGCGCCCCCACCCTTGTGGGCCCCTCGTAGCTCCACCGACCTACTTCTTTCGTCTATATATACTCTTATACCCTGAAAACATCCAAGGGAGCCACGAAACACTTTTTCAACCGCCGCAACCTTCTGTACCCGTGAGATCCCATCTTCGGGCCTTTTCCGGCGCTCCGCCGGAGGGGGAATCGATCACGGAAGGCTTCTACATCAACACCATAGCCTCTCCGATGATGCGTGAGTAGTTTACCACAGACCTTCGGGTCCATAGTTATTAGCTAGATGGCTTCTTCTCTCTCTTTGGATCTCAATACAAAGTTCTCCTCGATTCTCTTGGAGATCTATTCGATGTAATACTTTTTGCGGGGTGTTTGTCGAGATCCGATGAATTCTGGGTTTATGATCAAGATTATCTATGAACAATATTTGATTCTTCTCTGAATTCTTATATGCATGATTTGATATCTTTGCAAGTCTCTTCGAATTATCGGTTTAGTTTGGCCTACTAGATCGATCTTTCTTGCAATGGGAGAAGTGCTTAGCTTTGGGTTCAATCTTGCGGTGTCCTTTCCCAAAGGATGTTAGGGTAGCAAGGCACGTATTGATTGTTGCCATCGAGGATAAAAAGATGGGGTTTATATCATATTGCTTGAGTTTATCCCTCTACATCATGTCATCTTGCTTAATGCGTTACTCTATTCTTATGAACTTAATACTCTAGATGCATGTTGGATAGCGGTCGATGTGTGGAGTAATAGTAGTAGATGCAGAATCGTTTCGGTCTACTTGTCACGGACGTGATGCCTATGTTCATGATCATGCCTAGATATTCTCATAACTATGCGCTTTTCTATCAATTGCTCGATAGTAATATTTTCACCCACTGTAATATATGCTACCTTGAGAGAAGCCACTAGTGAAACCTACGGCCCCCGGGTCTATTTTCCATCATATTAATCTCCCGTCAACTAGCTATTTCTATCATCGTTTATTTTGCAATCTTTACTTTTCAATCTATACAACAAAAATACCAAAAATATTTATCTTATTATCTTTATCAGATCTCACTTTTGCAAGTGGCCGTGAAGGGATTGACAACCGCTTTATCGCGTTGGTTGCAAGGTTCTTAATTGTTTGTGCAGGTACTAGGGATTTGGGTGTAGTCTCCTACTGGATTGATACCTTGGTTCTCAAAAACTGAGGGAAATACTTACGCTACTTTGCTGCATCACCCTTTCCTCTTCAAGGGAAACCAAGGCATGCTCAAGAGGTAGCAGCACCCCAAGGTAATATTCAAGGACAACCAAGAGCGTAAGCTTGGGGATGCCCCGGAAGGCATCCCCTCTTTCGTCTTCGTCTGTCGGTAAATTTACTTGACACTATACTTTTATTCACCACATGATATGTGTTTTGCTTGGAGCGTGTTGTATGGTGTGAGTCTTTAATTTTTAGTTTGCCACAATCATCCTTTTTGTACACACCTTTTGAGAGAGACACACATGAATCATGATTTATTAGAATACTCTATGAGCTTCACTTATATCTTTTGAGCTAGACAATTTTGCTCTAGTGCTTCATTTATATCTTTTTAGAGCACGGCGATGGATTTATTTTGTATAAATTATTTAACTCTCATGCTTCACTTATATTATTTTGAGAGTCTCTTTAAACAACATGGTAATTTGCTTTGGTTACGAATTTAGTCCTAATATGATAGGCATCCATGAGGGATATAATAAAAACTTCCATATAAAGTGCATTGAATACTATGAGAAGTTTGATTCCTTATGATTGTTTTGAGATATAAAGATGGTGGTATTAGAGTCATGCTAGTGAGTAATTGTGGATTGTAGAAATACTTGTGTTAAAGTTTGTGATTCCGGTAGCATGCACGTATGGTGAACTCTTATGTAACGAAGTTGGAGCATGATTTATTTATTGATTGTCTTCCTTATGAGTGGCGGTCGGGGACGAGCGATGGTCTTTTCCTACCAATATATCCCCCTAGGAGCATGCGCGTAGTACTTTGTTTCGATGACTAATAGATTTTTGCAATAAGTATGAGAGTTCTTTATGACTAATGCCGAGTCCATGGATTATACACACTCTCACTCTTCCACCATTGCTAGCCTCTCTAGTACCGCGCAACTTCCATTGGTACCATACACCCACCATTTACCTTCCTCAAAACAGCCACCATACCTACCTATTATGGCATTTCCATAGCCATTCCGAGATATATTGCCATGCAACTTCCACCGTTCCGTTTTATTATGACATGCTTCATCATTGCCATATTGCTTTGCATGATCATGAAGTTGACATCGTATTTGTGGCAAAGCCTCCATTCATACTTTTTATACATGTCGCTCTTGAGTCATTGCACATCCCGGTACACCGCCGGAGGCATTCATATCAAGTCATATTTTGTTCTAAGTATCGAGTTGTAATTCTAGAGTTGTAAGTAAATAAAAGTGTGATGATCTTCATTATTAGAGCATTGCCCCATGTGAGGAAAAATAAAAGAGGCCAAAGAAGCCAACAAGAAAAAGAGAGAAAAGAGAGAAGGGGCAATATTACTATCCTTTTGCCACAGTTGTGCTTCAAAGTAGCTCCATGATATTCATGATAGAGAGTCTCCTATGTTTTCACTTTCATATACTAGTGGGAACTTTTCATTATAGAACTTGGCTTCTATATTCCAATGATGGGCTTCCTCAAATTGCCATAGGTATTCGTGAGCAAGCAAGTTGGGTGCACACCCACACTTAGTTTCTTTTTGAGCTTTCATAAACTTATAGCTCTAGTGTATCCGTTGCATGGCAATCCCTACTCACTCACATTGATATGTGTTGATGGGCATCTCCATAGCCCGTTGATACACCTAGTTGATGTGAGACTATCTCCTTCTTTTTTTCTTCTCCACAATCACCATATTTTATTCCACCTATAGTGCTATATCCATGGCTCACACTCATGTATTGCGTGAAAGTTGAAAAGGTTTGAGAAAGTCAAAGGTATGAAACAATTTCTTGGCTTGTCATTGGGGTTGTGCATGATTTGAATACTTTCTATGATGAAGATGGAGCATAGCCAGACTATATGATTTTGTAGGGATAGCTTTCTTTGGCCATGTTATTTTGAGAAGACATGATTGCTTTATTAGTATGCTTGAATACTATCGTTTTTATGTCAATATTAAACTTTTGGTTTGAATCTTGTGGATCTAAACATTCATGCCATAATAAAGAAAATTACATGGATAAATATGTTAGGTAGCATTCCACATCAAAAATTTTGTTATTATCATTTAGCTACTCGAGGACGAGCAGGAATTAAGCTTGGGGATGCTTGACTATAATTTTTTATTGTTCCATGCTATTATATTATCTGTTTTTCATGTTTTATATGCATTAATATGCTATTTATATTATTTTTGGGACTAACCTATTAACCTAGAGCCCAGTGCCAGTTTCTGTTTTTTCCTTGTTTTTGAGCTTAGCAGAAAAGGAATACTAAACGGAGTCCAAACGGAATAAAACTTCACGATGATTTTTCTTGGACCAGAAGACACCCAGGGGAATTGGAGCCCAAGTTAGAAGAGCCACGAGGCGGCAGCAAGGGTGGAGGGCATGCCTTCGGGGGGCGCCCCCTACCTTGTGGGCCCCTTGGTGCCCCCCTGACCTAGCTCTTCCTCCTATATATTCACATATATTCTAGAACCACCAGAAGCATCCACGAAAATACTTTTCCGCCACCGTAACCTTCTGTTCCCGTGAGATCCCATCTTGGGGCCTTTTTCGGCATCCTATCGGAGGGGAATTCGATCACGGAGGGCATCTACATCAACTCTATTGCCCTTCCGATGAAGCGTGAGTAGTTTACCACAAACCTACGGGTCCATAGCTAGTAGCTAGATGGCTTCTTCTCTCTCTTTGATTCTCAATACCATGTTCTCCTCGATGTTCTTGGAGATCTATCCAATGTAATCTTCTTTTGCAGTGTGTTTATCGAGATTCGATGAATTGTGGATTTCTGATCAGCTTATCTATGAATATTATTTGAATCTTCTCTGAATTCTTATATGCATGATTTGATATCTTTGTATTTCTCTTCTAATTATCGGTTTGGTTTGGCCAACTGAAAGTGCTAGTTATCGACTAGAGGGGGGGGGGTGAATAGGCAATTTTTATGAAAGTCTTCAAAACATGGGAGTTTCGAAGCCAGACAATCGAAATGAACCTATTGATATGCAGTGGAAGGTAGACTACACTAGACAAGCCATAGTCAAGTAAGCAACGAAGTGAAAGCATGAAGACTATTAGCAGCTAGGTAGTATGGATCAGGATGGAAGATAATATGAAGCCTAATAACAACAGGCTTCACACAACGAAGTCAACCAGATCATGCAAGCAGGCAATGACTTCATGAAGACAAACTGTAAGTAAAGAGAGGGAAGTGATAGAACCAGTTGCTTGGAGAGGACAAGGATTTGTTGGACCAGTTCGATTCTTTGTGACAATCAGACGTCTGTTAGGGAGGCTGAGATTCAACTCAGAAGACCGCGTCTTCACCTTATTCCCCTTGAGGTAAGAACACTTAGTCCTCGCCCAATCACTCAGGTAAGTCTTCAAGGTAGACTTCCAAACCTTCACAGACTTCGTTCACCGGTAATCCACAATGACTCTTGCATGCTCAAAACGCGACGCCTAACCGGCTGGAGGATTCACGGTCCTCAAGTGTAAAAAGTCTTCAGATCATGCGGACAGAAAGACTTCAGTGATGCCTAACACTCTTTGGCTTTGGGTGTTTTGGGCTTTGTCCTCGCAAGGATCTCTCTCTCAAATGCTTCGGAGCTGGGTTGCTCTCAAACGACAAAAGCCGTGCACTAACTCTGAGCAGCCACCAATTTATGGTGTAGGGGGTGAGATATTTATAGCCAGCACTACAAAAAAAGACATCCGTGACATTTTGGGACGAACGAAAAAAAATTTTGTCATACATATGACACTTCTATGACGATAATTGTGACAAAACCCGGTATCATCATAGATGTGGTGGGCTCCTACTTCTATGACAAAAAATCATGATGTAAAATGGGCTTTTCGTCACAGGCGGGCCGGAGACGCAATGCATGACATTCTTTGGGCCGTCCATGATGTAAAAACCGTGGTAGAAGCGAGGGCGAGGAAAATTTCGGGAGTTCTCGATTACGGTGGGAGGTCGGGGCCGAGTGATGCTGCTTTCTCGTACGACGCTGCTGCGTGTGTGCGGCGTTGGCTCTAATCAACCCGAAGCGAGGCGTTGGGCTCTAATCGAACCCGAGTGATTGCACCGCAGTTACGCTACATCGAACCCGAGCGATCGATCGATGGCTGTTAACTGAACCCGATCGAGCGATTCCTTCACTACTGCTGCTAACTGAAGCCGATCGATGCTTCCTCTGGATGAACAGTGAGTGTTGCCGGGGGGGTTGGATGAACAGTTCCCGATGGGGGTGGATGAACAGGACCCCCGTGGTGTTGCCTCTGGATGAACAGGACCCCGATCGATCGAGCTGGTTGGGGCTGGATGAACAGGACCCCGTGGGGGACTGGATGAACAGGACCACCCCGTGGAGGGCAGGATGAACAGTAGATGGTGGAGGGCTGGATGAATAGTAGCCCGTGGAGGGGTGGTTGAACAGGAGCCCGTGGAGAGGGCTGGTTGAATAGTAGCCGGTGGAGTAGCGCGCGGTGGAGGCTGGATGAACAGGAGCCCCGTGGATGAACAGTCGCAGGTGGAGGTTGGAGGAGGTCGACGGTGGATGAACAGTAGCTTGTGGAGGCTAGAGGGGGTCGACGGTGGAGATGAACAGTATCTCGTGGAGTCCCGTTTTGCGGTACGCCACACCCCTCCCGATGAACAGGACCCCCGTTTCAACCGTAGGAGGTCCGTTTCGTCCGTTTTGTGGTACGCCACACCCCTCCCAATCAACAGACCCCGTTTCAACCGTAGGAGGTCCGTTCGTCCGTTTTGGCGGCACGCCACACCCTCCCGATCAACAGACCCCGTTTGACCGTAGGGAGGTCCGCTTCCTCCGTTCTGCGACGCCAGCCTCGCTTCCATCGCCTGTTACGCCCAAGCCCTCCCGATGAACACGACCACGCATTCCGTTCCGACCCGGCCGGTTGGCTCCCACGCGTTCCGTTGCCTCCCGATGAACACGACGCATTCCGTTGCCTCCCCATGAACACGACGCATTCCGTTGCCTCCCCATGAACACGACGACGACGCTGTTTCTCCGTTCCGACCCAGCCATGTCAATGAGCCCTCGCCATACGTATGCGCGAGTAGGCGTTCGAGACCCTCACCAGATGTACACATACGTGGCCGTATTTTCTTTCTTGCACCCTGGCCGCCTCTACTACAACACATGGGCGCCTCTACATCCACCAGTATATATGTACGTACACGTTCACGACCAAAATGACAACGCTGCATACGCTTTGACCAGGTGGGTCCCGACTGTCAGGCAATTCCTTGCGTGCGAAGATGTAGCTGGTGGGTCCCAGCAGTCAGGGGGGCAAATCGTTTTTTTTACCCGGATGCACTTCCTTGCATGCGAAGGTGTAGCTGGTGGGTCCCAGCAGTCAGGGGGGAAACGTTTTTTTCACGAAATACGGTGGCCCGTCTGGTGGGTCGCTGCTGTCAGGTGGAGGAATAATTATTTTGCGCGTAATAAGGAGGCACTTCCTTGCTGCGGCCGTGGACCCAACTGTCAGCGTCTCCACGCACAGTACTCTTCTGATGGAAGTCGGTCATTGACCACATTGACCATGCCGCGCCGAGAGCACCACGGCGGTGGACAACGGCGAGGCCTAGGAAGGGGACGTCGCAGAGCCGGGGAAGACGCGACAGTGGAAGCCCGCGCGTAGAGGAGTACGAGGGTTCACTGGTTCGGCTGCGGTGTGAGGTCGTGCCGCCAGCAGGCCTGGCCAGCGGTGGGAATAGTAGGGGCGGTGAGGCCTCTGGCAAAGACAACCGCCACGGGAGGTAGGAGCATGCGGCACGACCGGGCTGCTTTGGGCGGCCGGAGCAAGAAGACAAGAGGTTGAAGAAGCACTACGGCCGTTGGATGGACATCGTGACGGTCACTAGAGCTAGAATCATTCATATTGACTAAGTTGACAAAGCCCTTCGTCCCGTCAACTTAGTAGGCCCTAAGTCAGCCTCCCACCAAGGTGGGTCCCAGCTAGCCGGGGAGTATTCATTTTTGTGCGTAATAAGGAGGCACTTCCGGTGGGTCCGAAATGACAATGAGGGGAACGTTTTTCACGAAATCGGTGGCCCGTCCGGTGGCTCCCAATGATCGGGAAACGATTTTTTGCAAAATACTGGTGGCCCGTCTGGTGGGTCCCCATTGTCAGTGGAGGAATAATTATTTTCCGCGTAATAAGGAGGCACTTCCTTGCGGCTGCCATGGACCCAGCTGTCAGCCTCTCCACGTATAGTACTCTTCCGATGGAAGTCGGTCGTTGACCACATTGACCACGCTGCGCTGAGAGTACCACGGCGATGGACAAGGGCGAGGCCTAGGAAGGGGACGACGCGGAGCCGGGGAAGACGCGACAGTGGATGCCCACGCGGAGAGGAGTACGAGCGTTCACCGGTTCGACTGCGGTGTGAGGCTGCCGTCGCCGCAGAATTACATGGGGTGTGGGTGAGTAGAGGGATGCCCTGGCCAGCGGTAGGAGTAGTAGGGGCATCGAGGCTCACAAGGCAAGACAGCCGCCACGGAGGCGGAGAGGGCGGTCCCCAAGGCCGCTGCTTTGGCGGCCGGAGCAAGAAGATCGTAGATTGAAGAAACACGGCCGTTGGATTGACATCCAACGGTTACGTCTGCTAGAATCGCTTGTTGACGTATATAATAACTAAAAAATCTTGCATACGCGTCAACTAGACAGGCCCACAAGTCAGACCACTCCCTCTTTTTAATAATTTATATATAGCTCATGGCAACTTCTTATGCAATTTATTGCGATCGTTTTTGGTTGGCCAGGCCAATTTCGCATATTTCGTGGGTTCCAAACTATTTTTAATACCGAAATGTCGAGCCAGATTTAAAGTACTTTGGAGATATATTTAAATTAGGTTAATGCCCAGTGAAATAGGAATCTGAAAATGTGAAAAAATTCAGAAATTATAAAGTAATTGCCAATTTGTCATCTGTTTTTATATTTACAACCCATTTCGTATTACTTTCAAGATTTTCAGGCGTCTTGAAAGAGTTGAAGCCCATCAGGGCATAGAAAAATAAGTAGGCCTTGATTGGGTATTCTTCAGAAAAAATAAACTGGGCTCATTTTCACAAAGAAAAAATAGCTGGGCTGGTCACATGGTGAACATAAAATATAAGCACAGGATGGGCCAGGCCTGACCAGTTTAAACCTTGCTCCGTCTCAACAATACCAAACAAAAAAAATACTGCTCGAGTAGCTACGTCCCAGGTCTCAGCCGATCTTGTGTTGTTCTCTTGTCTATTGACTATATACGCTCACAATGTCGTGGGCGCCAGATGTCAGGAAAACACCAGGAGGAAGCAATTTATTTTTCCATACGCTGACGTGGTGGGCCCCTACTGTCATCCTCTCCATTTACTTCTGCCGATTCCTGTTGTTTGTTGACAATGTTGACAACACGAGAGGGCGGCGCTGCGGCGAGCGCACCAAAGCGCGCGGAGGACGTAGGTGTTAACGATTTAGGAGACGGTGGGGCGGCGATGCGTCTTGTTGGCGCAGCCGACCATGGGAGGCGGAAGTGGCGGCCCGCCCGCTGGTTTGGTTTTGCTTACCGAGGAAAACATGACTGAAGAAACACGACAGACTGTAAAAGCAGCATGAGTACTTAACAACCTTAACTAAAACCAGCAGGGGCACTTAACAACCAAAGCTGAAAGCAGTATGAGTACTTATACAGGTTCAACCGTATAAACCACGCCTCGAACAGTGCTACTTTGCTTATAGTTAACCAAGGGTGAGGCCTCCAAGCCCCAGGACAAGGCCCAGGTGCCACCCTGCGCATCCACAACCTTCTGAAAGCGGCTTCATCTCGCAACGTGGTCAATAAACAGGATATTCGCTTTAGAGCCATGGAAAAGCATGAACATAATCTTCTGTCCTATTCTCCAAGATGGACGGGCCTTCATTATTTGAGACCACCCATGAATAAGTATCTTTTCACCTCCAAGGGGAATTGAGTAGGTCAACATAAACATCATGTTGTGACCAAGCGCAAGTCTGACTCGACGATGGTCAGCATCTCAGATAGGAACAATAGAACTCGGCAGTTCTGTTTCAAGAAGATCACAATCAAAAACTGTGTATAAGCAATAGTTTATGAACAACATATATAATGTAAAACAGCTTGTACCATAAGTTTCTCGACACGCTTGGACCTCTTCAACGAAAGTGCAGCAAGGCACACATATCCCACGTGGCCTTCCACCATTAAAACGCCCACAAGGACCTCAAGACGATCAATAAAGTGTAGGAACTTGTGGATGTCGATCCAGTCAACTTCAAAGTGCCATTAGTAACAGGAAGTTATTACATAGTAACAAACAAGCAGACTGCTTTACTCTGAAAAAACCTACACGTGCCACCAATTATAAGAAAATATTAGTTAGAAGTAGCATATTCGTGAGAGATTCGTTGCTACTTCTAAAGTTAAATTGTGATTACTTAGACATAATAGGTGGATTAAGAAGTAATCGAGGCAACAAGCAAGAACCAGATACAAAACTAACATGGATGAACAATTGGAACGACGTCGGGGTGGAAGATCGCAGTGAAAATGAGACCATGTTCTGTTTCCATCAACATTCGTGCGCCAACTTTCAGTCCGTAACACTTGAGAAAGTTTATCCAAGTTCGGCCATAGAAAAAGCAGCGATCTTCTTGGTTCATGAACCCAACTCGGAACTTATATCCATGGCTTGTCTTCACTGTGACCATTAAACTAGTGTATTCAGTTATGGCAAGGCCGAGCATCTTGAGTACATGTGTTCTGGCAGAGCAAATAATACACTGCAGGAAAAATAATATGAGAACACAACACGTTCAAAAAAAAAACCCACCCTCCCGGATAGAAAAGAGGATTCTAGGAACATACTGTGCGCATTTCAAAATGCTGTGTTAGGATGAGAAGGAACAAGTGTGGCGTCTCGCCGAGGGCGCAGAAACCTGTAGGGTACTCGCACTTTGGGCAATCGCAAATGAAACACACTAGATTCGATGGGAAGAAAAATGCATCAACGGGCGGCTGCCATCCTAGGATTACCTGCGACCAAGGGACTTGGATTTATCGGGGATGGATGAAGAATTTGTACTGGTTCTCCATGAGAAAACCCTATGCAATCGCCGAGAGGGGTTTTCTCTGAACAAGGCACGAGGGGAAGGGATTCAGCCCAGGTGAAATATTGCCGCTGGGTCATTCCAGCTTATCGCTTAAGCCGGAAAGGGGGGGGTTGTGATTTGATGGCTCATTGCATTACTACAGCGCTACGACCGGGGTGTGTCTACCGTGAAGTTGTGCACTCTAATTTGTGCATATGGCACGTGGACCCCATTGTCAGTTGCCCCACATATCAGCGGAAGGAAGTAGAAAGACAGGAGTAACTAGTTACACATAAATATATTTTTTGACAGAGAGATACTCCCTCTGTAAAGAAATATACAAATCTTTTATATCACAGGCTCACCTTGCCGAGAAATATACTCCCTCTGCAACACACGGGCATTATGGGGGTTCAGCTTTTTTTATAGGGGTTTAGATGAGAATATAATACTCAGATAGGCTCACGGTTCTGGACTTTGGGCCGCAGGCTGACCCTACATGTTTGGGGGCCCATGTGTTCTACCTCAGTGCTTTTCATATTGCAAGCAATCGGTACGGCGCTGGTTTTAGATGATGTCGCAAGGCAAATACACAAAATTGAATAAAGCACGGTAGCTGTTGGAATGAAATCGAACGACAGTTCCTAACCAGCAATCAGAGTTGCAATTCTATCAACGATATACCATGTGATAAATAATATTGTCGTACTACTTATACACACAGGACACTTGTTTCACCATGCCAGATTATTACATCAAAATCTCTCAGAGGATAGATCAGTTCGGCGATTGCGTCGCTAATTTCAAAGTTGATTTGGACCAGCTCTCCTTGCCGAGAAAGTTCGATTTTGACATCATCCCCTACCGCAAGATATGATTTAGATTTGAACCTTGACCATCCTTTAGCATCAATCATCATGCGACCATCCTTTGTACTTACGGTATATTGAGCAGGTTCATTCACACCAAGGCTGCGCATGGTAAGAGAAACTTGGCCGCCTGGATTGTTGAACGACTCCCTCGTTGCTCTAGGAATTCTCTGTTTGCAAACAAGAAGACATACCCAAACAGTTAGATCAACACAGTGAATCATGTGAAACAACATGGAAAGAAAAAAGAACGAAGCACTTGGGCGGCCAATGCTTACCAAGAAGGTGGACATGTCGGTTTATGTAAGGACTTTGGTATATGAAGTGCAAACTGCAGCCCAGTCTGTTGCCGGTGCAACTGCACGGGCCGGAGCAGATGCAAGTGCAAGTCTTGGTGTAGGTGCCGAAGCCGCTGCTGCTGCCGGAGATGGTGCTCCTTGTAGAGCTGGTGCCGGTGTCGGAGCAGGTGCCGGTGTCGATGCTCGATCCTCCGGTAGATCAGACTGATCCGCTGACGCGGTCGGTGCCCAATCCTCGGTGGATCGGTGAGGCTGCGCCATTGTCGATGCTATAGCAATCGCCGATTGCTCCGATCTGTCTTGAGACAGCGGTGATCGTGTCCGGTCTGCTATGATCAGCTTTCTAACTTGACTAGGATCCGTGGACCGTGATCCAGTTTTTTCTTTGTTTCTTTTAAACGCGAGAAGGACTAATTGTGGCATTTTGTTAAACCAAACTGCAGTTCATCATAGAGATTCAGCTTGTACTGACAACAATGATCGATCTAATTGTTTCCAGTAATATAAGTGATGGACAGTGCCTTCGTTACTGACACGACATAAGAAGTGAAACCTGCAAAAATAGCCATCATAGAGCAAACCAAACGGTTTATTCTGTGATGAATGTCACATGGCAAAACCTGCATCGTAAAATTGCAGGAAAAGAAAGAAAACATGACATTAAATCAATAAGATTTATACAGTAAATCAATAAGATTTACTTGATGTGACACGAGTGAATCCTTACGAGGAAATCACTATGTTGAAGTACTAAACAGAAGATTGATCGTCCAACTACGCGTGGCATGCAGGGGCCCTGCCTACTCCCACAAGCAGGACAGTCCAAAGGTCATGACAAATCGTATGGACCGGACATACATGGACCGGAAATCACGGTGGGTGCGATAAACCCTGCAATGCATACATATATTGGAGTGTAACCATAATTGATAAACCGTCCTCACAAAAATATGATCTGGATACTTCAAAATATATGATCAATTGAGTGGATGAGACATTAACATAGACCTTTCTCAGGACTGACCACACACCAAAAGCGGCAGTACTAATAAAGAATACAGGTTCACAAACACAAATCAAGTACTGAACAATAGTACTTACTACAGACAAGCAAAGTTGCACTAAGTAAACTCTGCAGACTATTTCTTGCCACCGACCTACGGGATGACACCCGCATAACTGACTAGGCCATGGACTTCGTGTGTGAGATGTCTACATGCACCATCACCATCTTGTCAACCTTGGAGAAACTAACAGAGTGGTCTTTCCACTCATAAACATGATGATGAAGACAGGCCGCATCGGATTTGTTGGGAAGCTTTACAAGAACCACACCCTTCGTAATCGAAGGCACAACCAGGAAATTGTTGTGGTCAAGTACAGCCTTGAGAACACGCCTGGCAAAATGCTACAGGAAAACACTAGTTCGGGACACGTGGCGACAAGGACACAACAATTTGGATAGTTCAGCAGTAGAAATCATCATCAGGTCTTCCAGTTCACACCGCATGACTTTGAGAACTTCATCTCCACCACGGACCTGGTTCTAATTCAAACAGAAACCATATTTTATTACTACCTCCGTTCAGAAATATAAGATGATTTTCGATATTATACTCCATATATGACTACATATATGCACAGAAATGAGTGAACAAAGACACTAGAACATGTCTTCAAAGGCATGAGAGCAGAGGGATTACATGCAAAATCCATAACACAAGTTACTGAGGCAAATATACCCTCTTAAAAGGTAGCATTGATGTTCATAAAGTACTCCCTCCGTCCCAAAATTCTTGTCTTAGATTTGTCTAGATACGGATGTATCAAGTCACATTTGAGTATTAGATACATCCGTATCTAGACAAATCTAAGACAAGAAATTTGGGACAGAGGGAGTAGTGGAAAGTAATCTATAAGAAATCGGTGTCAACCTCTCGCATGTTTTGGTCAAAAGAGGAATTTAGAACCGTCATTTGGCACACAAAATCACATGCAAGATCACCCGTAAAGTTGTACTACTAGTACTAGTACTGCGTGTTAGATGAAAAAACACGATCAAGATCGAGAAAAGATCGTCAAGAAGAGATATTACCTGGACTTGCTTAATGAGGGATCCCGGAGAGGGGGGCTTGGACAGGGCGATGGCTCTGAGCTTGTCTGCGGTAGTCTCGGCGGGGTGCTTGCGCTTCTTCGTACCTTGAGCCTCGACGGTTTTGGCCGGAGCCATAGACATCACTTCGGCCGGTGCTCCAGCGTCCACCAAGAAACTGTCAAATAGAAATAAAAGAAAAGAAACCATAATCACAAACCCAAAAGAAGAAAAGAGAGGGAGTTATAGGATCGGTCTCGGGGTTGCAAGACCGGGCCTTGGCCAGAATCAACACCATTGATGCGCTCACCTTTCCTTATTTGGGAGAGAAGAACAATGGCAGAAGCAGGTCGGGGTTTTCTTGAAGAAATGAGGAACAAGATGAGGCGAAGCGAGGTTGGGTAGAGAGGAAGCTGAGAGAGAAGAGTGAAATGATGGTTGCTTCGTCATCCAACTTACTTCTTTGGAAAGGAGGGGTTTTGTGATTTGACGGCTCATTGGGCATTACTGTGGCGCTTCGATCGGGGTAGTCTACCGTCACTCTACTACGAAGTAATTTAGTGCATGGCTGGTGGACCCCGATGCTGTCTGTCCCACACGTCGGCGGAAGTGAGTAATTTAGTGCATGGCTGGAGGACGATCCGCACGGTAGAGCGTTCCATTGTTTTTTAGAAGAAGAAAATGATTACAGCAAGCGTTTCCACTCTTATGACGGAGGAGTGCGAAACACGACAGCCATTGAACATACACAGTGCTCCTACTACTAGGCATGTGCAGTGGTTCATACGTCAGTACTACACAATCTTGTTGCTAGTGTAGTAAGATATGACGATAACAAATGATGTTGTGCGCATGTCAACTACTCCTATATGTGACATAGTACCGCTTTTTCGACTGTCCGGTCGGGAATGAACGGTGAGATCAATGTTAATAGAACTAGGTCCACAACGCACGGAGAGTACGGTGCTACAGTACTCCACGAAACATGAACCATATGAAGCACGAATAGTGTTAGGCAGGGTGTATGAAGGGTGCGGGATGGGGAGCAAAAGTTCCCTTCTCGACCCACTTTTGGGTGTTTGGTAGAGTGCATGAAGGGTGCATGAGTCCACACTAGTAGGTTGACAAAAATACACGAAGAGGAAACAACTATATTGAGATGAGAATGCAACCAAACACACACACACGCTTTGTGCTACAGTGACTGATCTGCACCGTCTGAGTTTGGTCCAACGGTCATGTTGCGCCGAGACATGGACATGCCCATGCAGAGGGCGCCTAAACACCACCGAAGTCCCTCTACTTCTCGAAGCACACAACATTGGTGATGCAGGGTGCAACCGCCCGCAGAGCCCGCTCCCGGTCCACGAGAGCCAGCTCGTCAAAGACGGCGTCCAATGGCACGAATGGATTCCGGTGACGGAGCCCTGAAAGGATTTGCCCGGTAACGGCGACGGCATCCTGCAACCCCTCCTTGTCCAGCTCATCCGCCACCATCGCGCGGAGACGGCTCAGCTCCTCGGAGATATAGGTGAAGAAGGAGACCAGGTCAGGAAGCCGCATCTCGTTGAAGTCGACCGGGTGGTCGAACAGGTTTAGCCCGACGACGGCCAAAGATCGTCGCTACCGGGCACGACGGTAGGCATCGCGCAGCCACAACACGTCGTGGCAACTTGGTCGTGGTGGCGATCTGGACCTCGTCATGATCGGCTGCTCGCGCTCCGGCCCGGCTCCCACGGCCTATCGTATCTCCCGCTTTCTGCAGCAACGCCGCCGACGCCTCGAGCATCTTTGTGCTGGACGCCTGCCGCTTTTGAAGCTCCATGAACTCCCGCACATAACGGAGGAGCATGGCACTCCTCTCCTCTTTGAGCTCACGGAGCTCCACGTCCTTGGCCCTGAGCTCCGCATCCTTGGCATGGAGCTCCTGTATCAGGCGCCTCACCTCGGACTCCGTGATCTGATGCGCCGCCATGGCACCAGGTAGAAGCAATGGGGATAGGAACCAAAGGGGGTGAAACGGCTGAAAGGCAATACAATCTACGGGAAGGCGGAGGGAGCGGGGAATCTTTTGGTTTTCACCACGGTAAAACACCAGTCGACGACTTCTCACATCAGGGAGCAGTGGGTTTTTACAGGCGGAGTCATTGTGACTAATTGCCGTCGTGCCTGCTCCGTCAATCAAAAATTAAAAATCCTGCCGCGCTGCTCCGTCAATCAAAAATTAAAAATCCTGCCGCACCCAAACACCAGAGCAACGCCATGGTGGATATTTAAATTTACCTGCCGCAAGTAGATAAAAAAGGGGTGAAAAAACAAATGTGGCGGCCTAGCTAATCGGTCGAACTAGCCCAACTAGCTAGCCACCGTGCTTCACCGATGTACTCGGCAGAAAGGTGGTCTTTCGTGATTTGACAACTCATTTACTTGCTTCGCGCCACGACCGAGGAGGACCCGAAACGCAGCGGTAGGGCGTCCCACGTCGAGAAGAATATGTCGTGCACCACCCGGGAGGACCCCGAAACCGCGCGGTAGGGTGTGCCACGTCTCGGCACAGAGGAAAAATGTGCGTGTAAAAATATACCATATCAGACATAGTACCTATGGTTCGACCTCGGGACCCAGCGAGTCGGTCGAAAACACCCCACTAGCCACACAACTTCATCATGCAAACGTGGCACAGAGGATAGATGTGGTTAGCTCCGTCTCGACCAGCCACAATGTCTCTTGTTCTAGGCGATTCTTCTATTTTCCAAGCTTTTTTTAGTTGTAATAACACCATGGCAAGCTAGCTCTGCTCTTCGTGTGTGCCCGTGCAAAGGTTAGATGATGGAGAGAAGAGAGATTGAGATTGCAGACCTGGGACCCACCAGTAAGTGAGACAACGGTCATGCACGTGTTGACGAGGCACTCCCTCTACTCTACTCAATGAAAGTACAGTATAAATAAAATCAAGTTATGGTACAAAGCCAACAACCGTTCGTTTTTTCAGGCTATCGACTTACGCTTTGTAGTCCAGGTTGCCAGTCCGAATCTCGTCTTTCAGATTTATTAGTTTTAGGTCCAAATTTGAGTAATTACAAGTGGGACCCCCGTGTGTTGTTCCGATATTTCAGTGTAGGATGGTCTTTTTGAACAAACACTTTGCGTGGTTAGACAAGTAACGTCACGAGTTACACGTATTTTGCAAGTTTACGAACAAAAATGACAGCGGCATAGAATATCACATCCACCCCGCAGCTTAGATACTATGGTGATACGAGTTTTTACACCGTTGGGAGTGAGATCCAATGGCTTGGGAGTAGTCTATGTAATTATGCACAATTTCCAAACTCTCCAAAGGTTTTTTGTGCAAATAAAACATTCAGGCCTCGTGTGTGCCGCTGCATCTTCGATCCAACGGCTCCCCGGTGCTCATATTAGGTGCTCCCCGTAGCTTAATTACCCGCTACGGTGATATGAGCATCTAGGTCGTATGATCAGTGCTCGGATGGCACATGCTTAGTACTTGTACTTTTCATGCATTTCCCAAACTCTATCACCGTATATTGCAAAAACATTCAAACCTCCTATTGTGGGCGTTAGATCTCGGTGAACTCGTATCACCATAGAATCTACGGTGCAAGGGAGCACCTCATACTCTCCCGTGCGAGAAAACATAAGGTGCTATCGCAGCTTGGATGCTACGGTGATCTGAGCTTGGAGGTCGCTTGATCCGAGATCCAATGGCATCCGAAAGCGATCATTGTGCTTGTAAGCGGTGGCGAACTCTTTTGGGGCTTTTACGCAAAAAACATTGAACCACCGAGGAGGTGTTGGGTCACAAATCCAACGCCTCCGAAGAGCTTGTATCACCAAAGCATCTAAGGTGTGGTAGCACATGATATTCTTACATACGAGGAGAATATGATGTCCTCCTTCATCTTAGATGCTACGGTGATACGAGCTTCGAGGTCGTTGGATATGGGATCAAAGGGCATCTAAGTAGTTTTTGTACAAATTGTGTGCAATTCTCAAACTCATCAAGGTTTCCTACAGAAATATTAAGACACATCATGTGAGCTGCTATATCTAAGATCTACAAGCTCCAAGCAACTCGTATCGGCATATAGCATCTAAGGTATGGGGGCACATGATATTCTCCCGGGGAGGAGGGGTGGGGTTGTGCACAACCAATCTATGGCTGGGAGGGTGGGGACAAATATAATCTAAACAACCCTAAATAGAGCTCCACAATTTTATCTAAGGTCGAGGGGTTGACCCCCGACAATCATAGCTCCGCCTAAACACAACATTTGCATGTCTTTGTAGTACTAGACTTAATATTCATGTTTCAGTTTCATGTTCATTTTAAATATTGAACCGAGGACCATGGATGTCTTACATTTTACTCCTTCGTTCCTAAATATTAGTCTTTTTAGAGGCTTCAAATGGACTGGCACATACGGATGTATATAGACATAGTTTAGAGTCTAGATTCACTCATTTTGCTCCGTATGTAGTCACTTGTTGAACTCTCTAAAAGATTAATATTTAAGAATAGAAGGAGTATTTTTGAATTCGTGGCATACATGTATGGTTTGGAAAAATAGATGCACTATACTTATTGGATTGTTGTTGTGTTCGTGCGTGTGTGTCTCTGTCTGTGTGTGTGTGGTCATATGCTTGATACATACAAAGTTTTCTCACCTCCATATTGTTCATCTTTTAAATTTGAATTTGCATTGGAAAACTTACTAGGGATACCATGAAATGTGAAATCCACGTTGAGATCACTATATCACAAACTCACTCTAATTCAAGAACTCGTCATAAATCAATTACCACGTTGAGATTAGTATTTGCAAGGAAAATAAGGGTATTGTAATACACATAGATTCGTTCGGCAATTTAAAAGGTTCCTTTCGTATTCTCGAATGGTAGGACCCAACGGCGTACCAGCCAGACCTTGTCTCGTGTTGATCCTTAAAAAGCCGGGCTCGTGTCCTTCGGTGGCATGCGTGGTACGCACATTAGGCAACCCCAACCAGTCGAGCCTCAGCGTTTCAAGTCAAAATATCTGGCGGCCAGAATTCCAGCCCTAGGAAATTCCCCTCATGTCCCCGGTCCATAATGACTATTGATGAACAACGGAGGGATGCTTTAGTAACTAGGCAACTTTACCTACCGTGCCGAGCACGGCTCAATTCCCTTGGTCGCCGCTCGTCAAGGTCACCCGTCAACTGCATTGCCTAGTACTACTACTACTACACCAGGATGAGCACAGAATTGAGCCCGTTTGTTCGTGCCTAGTACTTGAGTTAATATATCGTGCAATGCACCGGGCGATGCGGAGGGATTATCCTTTTACTCTGCATATATAACTTGTCTAAAGTCTAACTAAGCAAAATGTTTGACCAAATCCTTTCTTAAGAAATACAACATGACATATGTATGGCTTGAAAATTTATTACATGATGCAGGTTATGATATTGTTTCGAATCCTGGATCTTAAATTTCAGAAAATCCAAAAGTGAGCATAAATTCTTGAAACTAAGCATGGTCACGTGATATGGCAAAAATATTACTTCGTAAGTTTTTTCTTCAATTTGAGACAAGCTGCTTATGACAAGTTGCACAAATGAAGAGCCAAGGTATTTTGGAACAAAGACCTGTCACGTTAAGGCGAACGCTTTCACTATTGAAACCGTGGGTGTTTACGTGCTGCCACGAGTCCCCGCTTCTCATCGGCAGGTGCCGTTTGAGCAAGCGTGTGAGTCGACGGGAGGCGTGTGAGCAGACCGCTGCACCGGCTGTCAGGGAGGCGTGCGGGCAGACTGCTGTGCAGGCTCACCGGGAGGCGAGCCCTTTGACCAGGCTCCACCGCCCATCGACGTCCCAACTGCTCCCACTTTTAATGTCGCCGGTGCTGCAGTTTAAAATCAACCCCGCACTACCCCATATCGCTACAATCCTCTCTCTTCCTCTCCGATTCTCCCGTCGTCTACCTCCAACTAGCCTGACCTAAACGTACGCCATGCCGCATCACGATGGTCTACCCTTCGTGTTCCAGTTTCCTGAGGAAGACACCCAGCCGGAGTCTCAAGAACATAAGGCGCTTTGGGGACGAGCTTGAATCGGCCTTGCGGGAAGACGCCGCTACCGTCTCCTCGCCCCGTTCGCTCCCATTGCCCCGACTGTGCCAACGCCCATCCCCGTGGCATTGATGGGCTGGGAGCCGCACATTATCGCCGAGCTTGATCCCACGGGGTTCCACGAGGTCCCCGCCGACTTTCACACACCGGTGCACCTGCCAGCGCCTGCGCGTGCACTGACGCGCACGCCCGTGCCGGTGCTTTTGCACCTGCCAACATCGCGCTGGCGTCTGACGCAGCGCTGCCGCGCCGTGGTGCCCGTGCACACCAATGTCTCCGCCGTGCCGTTGACAGCGCCTGTCCCCGCGCAGCTGCCAGTGCCCCCCTCAGCGGCATGGATGGCTGCCGCCGACCGCTTCCTTGCACCAACGCCGCAGGTGCCAGTGCCCCCCTCAGCGGCATGGATGGCCGCCGTCGACCGCTTCCTTGAAGCTAGGCCAACGTCCAGGAGTACGCCAACAACGGCGCAAGACGCTGCCGTCGTCGTCGGTCAGTGGCCCGACGACACACAGAGCACGGCAGAGGAGCCGCTTCCCACCGCGAGACGCCCCGCCACCGCCGCGTAATCTAAATTTGCCATGAAAAACGTTCGGATTGCCATGATTAAAATCCGAACGTTTATCATTTCCATTTATTTTATATCGATCGTCGTATAATTTAAAGTCGGAGTCAGACTGAACGAAATGTATGGTTTGATCGATTGAATGTTCTGCTAGAGCCGTTTCAAATTAAATATAAAACGTCATCAAGCCACATGTATTCCTTGTCATCCAACAACCTAGACTGCTTCAATGTCGAGCGCTCAACACGTTTAGCGTGCAGTTAATTTCATGCCAAAAATAGTGCTAATCACATGACAACACGCAAATAATATATCCTAGTAGTTAATATCCGCATGCACTTAATATACTTCCAAATTAACGTGCATTGCACGCGTACCACCGACTAATGCTGCTAGTACGTGGAAACTGGTGCGGGACTTATGAACGCGTGCGAGATATGGTCAACGCCAACATCGCCTCATGAAGTTCTTCCTGTTTGCCCGTGCGTCTAAACGTAGAAGGGGAGGAGAGAGAGAGAGAGCACACATGGAACCCACCAGTAAGTGAAGGCGAATAGTACTAAAAATAATATTACATTATATCCATTAATTAGGTTGTGGTAATATAAAAACATTATGTGAACAAAGGGGGTACAACAAACATTGCTATTCTCATTATGTTGCCTATTGACGTGCGGCTTGAAGGCCCGGTCGCATGTTCGATCCTCGTACTTTATTTTTTAATTTGTATATGGGTCCAAATTTGTTTCATGACATGTGGGCCCCTCGGTGTGTAGTTTGTAGCACTTTAATTTGTGGGTCGAAATTTGTTCCATTCCAAGTGGACTATCGGTGTGTAGTTTTGTAGCTTATTTATAATAATTAAAGAGAACAACATAGTTTTTTCAATAATACCATGGTGCGACGTTGAAGGCGAGAAAGGATGTGCAAGAGAGCGATGACCGAGCCAGAGGGAAATCAACTAGGGGAGTTGCGTGGGTTGCAACGGTGTTTGGAGTAGTTGTGGGATGAAGAGGTAGTAGCTTCAACGCGTGGAAGATACGGTGTGAGAAAGCGAGGTCAATCGAGAGACATATAGATATAGAGACAAAGTGAGTGTGGTCCGACATTCATTGCACAAATATATATGCTCTGGAGAGATATTGTCCGATTGAGCTTTTTGGCAAGGGTGAGGGTTGTAAGATAGAGCTTGAGAGATGATCCGATCCGCAGGCGTGTAGATATATTTTGTGCGTGGGAGGAAGCAAGGTCAACCGATCACATAGGGTCGCCGTGCGATCGAAAGAGTGAGACGGGTTGGAGAGAGTGACCTAGATAGACGATGTGCGTGAGAGAGTATACAATGTGAATAGGTCGAATTGGGCTCAAACATGGTGATATATCGTTTTTGTCCGATAAAGAGCGAGGTCAATCGAGACATACGAAGAGAGAGAGAGAGGGAGAGAGAGAGAGAGAGAGAGAGAGAGAGAGAGATTGAGCGAGTGAGCGTGGCCCACCATGAGGTCGAAAGAGTGGCGGCAGCTTGGATGTACTGACCTAGATAGACAATCTGCATGAGAGAGTATAGAGTGTGTCGATCGAGGCCCGAGGCGGGAGATCTATCAGTTGTGGGTGCAAGAAAACGAGGTTAAACGAGACTCGAGCCAAGAGAGCGAGATTGAGCGAGTGTGGCCCGCCGTCTTGGAAGAAAGAGTGAGACAGTCTCGAGGGAGTGACCTAGATATACAACGTGCGTGCGTGCGCACGAGAGGTTGGGGGGGGGGGGTAGATAGGCAATGCATTTATTTAGCGCGAGAGGGTGATAGGGAGAGGGGGGGGGGGAGAGAGAGCTCATCATGGGGTGCAATGGAGGGTGTGTTAGGTAAATACATTTGGTAACAGAGTGGAAAAAGGGGTTGTGTAGTTGTGAGACTTAGAGATCGGAACATGGAGAGAAAGAATGAACGTGTGTTGGAAACCGATAGCTTCCTAAGGTGGTTAGGAGAGGAAGATTGACCCGTCTGAGGACGTATGTAGCATTTGTGCGGGGGGAGGGGGCTAAAAACAACATTTGAATGTACATAGTACGTGACTTAATATCGATGTTTCAATTCGCTGTACATTGTAATATTTGAACGGAGGACCAGACATACGGGCAATTATTTTGAATTTGTGCCATACTAAGTTTCGAAAAGTTGACATTGACTCAGTTTGTTGTGCTATTTTGTAGGTCATATGTTTGAATCCATCCAAAAGTTTTCTCACTACCATGGTGTTCATCATATACATATGAATTTGTATTAAAAAAGTAGCGTGTATACAGTGAAATGTGAAATCCACGTTAGAATTGGAGGTCGCTACGTGACACACACTCTAATTCAAATAACTAACTCCGTGACACACACTCTAATTCAAATAACTAATTATGTGACACACACTCTAATCCACGTTAGCATGGGTACCGTTTCGATTTTTTTCCAAATAACTCCTCATTAATTAATTTATAGTACTCCCTCCGTTCACTTTTATAAGACCTTGAAGACATTTCAGACAATGTGCAAAACAGTTCATTTTAAGTTCTCTGAAACGACTTACAAAAGTGAACGGATGGAGTATCTCGTTTCGAATGACTAATTATTGCAAGGAAAACATGGGCATGGTAATACATACAGATTCGTTTGCAAATGAAAGAAGATTCGTTTGCATTCTCAAATATAGGCGCACTAGGCAGACCAGGGTCGTGTCGGGGTGGACGGTGCTTCGGTGCCTTTAAGGCAACTGCCTTGGGTCACTGACATGTGGGCTAGCCACCTGTTAGGCCCACATGTCATGGACACAAAGGCAGGTGCCTTAAGGCACCGAAGCATAGTCCTGTCGGGGTGGTCGCGTGTGTCGGACGGACGCATAGCATCCAGCCACCCACCCCCCTCCCCCCAAAGAAAGGACGACGACAATATAAGTTCACGCTTCCACGTTTCGGATTGAAATATCTGGCGGCCCCAATTCCAGCCCTACAAAATCTCTCTTCTCCACCGTCCCCTTCCGCGCCTAGATTGCTCAAATCCCTAATTCGCCGCCAACCCTCGAATCGCCCCTCGTCTCGTCTCTTTCCCCACCGTTCCCCACCTCTGTGCCGGACGACGATGACGAAGACGACGGTCGTGCTTCACCACCGCACCGGTTACCTCATCTACGCCTCGTCCACCGCACCGGGTGGTCCATCGACAACGTCGGCCGCATAACCGACATGCCTCACAGAACCTTGAGTTCCATCGCATCAGGTGCGCTTCACCGACGCCGTCTCTCACCGGGGCTAATTCCCCAAGCACATCGTCGCACCTCCGCCCCCCGAGGCCGTTGGGGCTTCACCAACGGTCTCGTCCACTGCATCATAGCGCTCCGCTGCCACTCAAGATCTGCATCCGTGCGCGGCCAGCCAACGCCAGCGCATCACCCTCAACGGCTCTGAAGTGACCCGCACTCTAGCTAGGCGAGCATGCCCAAACGCCGGCCCGAACTAGGTATCCACATATCACTCCCATGTGCACCGTTAAAGCGATATTTCGATATCCTTTCACTGCTCTCTTAGCTTACACGCCTATGCAACTCTGACTTTAACTCTTATTTCTTCTGGAGATATCATCTGAAACAAGCAAATCCATATTTTAGCGAAGCATGACAGTGCTACGGGATCTGGTACACATCCTGCACACCCGTATAACCTTGTAAGTATCCGTCCTCCGGTACAACATCAAGGTCGATTCCTCTTATTTGATCAACCATTCGCCATGTCAAAAATACAGAGGGGGATGCAAGGAGCACAAGGCCTGCACATCCAAGCAAGTGGTATCATGGACTTGTACATGGAACATCCCAAGCGCAAGCAGAGCTGTAGTGAGCCTGTACAACGAGCTAGCGTAAGTCCCTGCATTTCATTTAATTCGTACTGGCATTCGTGTATGATTTGTGTGCAGTGGCTGATCCACGAATTCAAGTTACCAGGGGCGAACATTTAACTTAAAAAATACGAAGGCACTTGCACTCCGGAAATCAACATAACTTGAGAAATGTGAAGCTACATGCACTTTGAAAACTAGCTAATGATCCAAAGTAGTTCAGATTATAAACACTAAATGATGCAAGCACCAAAAAACACAAAATGCAACATGGTGTACAAGGACTACAAACATGGTGCATACCTGCTTGAATTATTCATTCTCTGGCTGAAAATATCAAAGTGTAATTGCATCGTATAACCAGGCGCAAACCGCATATCAATATATCTATCCTGCACAAGTATGCCAATAGTTTCAAACAACAGATTAGAAAAGTATTTATGCTATGTTGTCATGATACGGTGACTTTCTGGTAGATGGCCTCGGCGTTTCCTCAAGCTATGAAAATGCACTATAATTTGCTTGTCATCAATGCCTACAAATCTATGTCTCTCTCAACATAGTAGATCATCATTAGACACTAAATCCTTCAATGAGCTTGCAAAATGCTTGCATTAGATCCCTCATGACACTATATGTTCATCACCAGGAGCATGTAAAATGTTTGCATCAAATCCTTCATTAGCGATCTGTTCATTAGACACTTGAGCTCAAGAACAACATGAACTTGTATGTTTGCACGGAAACTTGATTAGATACATCAGATTGATCGATTCGGTATTGATTGGGGAGTTATAAAATAAGTAGAAATTGGTTTCATTTTCTCATAGATTCCCTACATACAAGCAGTTTTACAACACCGTCGGGTTTAACTATTTGCCGTAAATTGAAGAGTTGAATTAGATATAATCGGGGATGTGATGTACACGCTTTCGTTACATGCTACTCTTGCAAGCTACATTGTCCGTTTGCACAAGCTCGATGCCATGCCCGTCTTGCCGCCCGCTGCCTCCCACGCAGGCTACACCCGTGGTTGGATCTTCATCTTCTTGTCCTTCTGCTCGCTTGAAGCGGCCGCCCTCCAACGAGGGCGCGAGGAAGTGTTGTGTCGGCCTGTCCAAGCGGCTAGGTTAGGAGCAAACCAGATCGGAGGTGGAGGGAATGAATTGGGATTTTTCCTGCTTTGTGGATCGATATGGGAGGCACTTTCGTTTGGGCATGAGCCTGCTATAGGGCCTGCCTTGCACTTATGTTATTGGCCCATCCAAATTGAAACATCTTTCTTCATTTTTTACATTGCACCTTTCGTCGTTGGGACAAACAAAACTAGCGTGGGCCAACCTCGACGACTCAAACTAGGTGCACACTTTCCAGCCACCGAGGCGGCCGCCCATACCAGCCCCTATGGTGGCGTCGCCCCTTTGCGTGTATGATTGGATAGTGAAAAGTATTCCGATGGCGCTTTTGATTTACCCACGTAATGGTTGAATTTCTTGTTTCTATGAACTGAGTTCACCAATAATGTGAAGGATGCCAGTCTTTTCATCCTATTGTAGATTGCTTAGATCTCGATATGCAAAAAGTAATCGCATGAAATATATACAGTAAAAGCCAGTGTGATGTGTTTGGCTACAACTAGTATGACTACACGTTCTCATATAACATATCAAGGACGCACCATCTTACCAGATTAACCATTCGACTTACCCATGCAGTGTGGGAAGAAAGAAGTATTGGGACTGCGTATCCAAGCAATTGATGCCATGGACTCCTTCGTACAACCTTGTAAGCAAAAAATAAGTTGAAGTGTGCATGTACAAAGAACTAGCGTAAGTTCGATTTACACCTTCTCGAATTTTAGTTAGCCACTTATTGCAAAATTGTTCAATTACGTTTCTTGGCTTAATTTAGTTTTGCTCGACTACATAATGGCATAGCTCGTTAATCATATTGTAGATCATGCGCCTATCTATGTGTTTGATACTTACTGTTAAGAATTACCTGTTTGCCTTAACTTAAATATCTACTTGTTTGTTTAACTGCTTTGCTGGTGCAACAACGGGTTACAATGATGTTAATAACTACTTTTCAACATCCAATTGAAACTCTTTAATTCCTTGTTTGTTTAACTGGTTTGCTATTATAACTCCCAGTTGAGATGTTTTGCTAACTTCAACTTTTCTGAATCCAATCGGAACTTTAATGGCAAAACAGGTTAGCCCAAGATCAAAGAGCGAGGTCCCCATGGACGTTGCATCATCCCACAAAGTGGCACCGCCCAATCGTGCCAACCGCTGATGCTCTAGAGGCTAAACTAGTGGTAGAAAGAGATTCTCGCTTCCGCACTTAGAGATGAAGTTGACATGTTGAGGAAGCAAACAACACAATCACAAGCGATACTCAAGACAACCATTAAATATTTGGTGGATTTCAAAATGAAGCAAGCTGAGACCCGACCCAGATTGTTAAGGTCCTAAAGGAAAAAAGGAAATTAAATTCCTACTTGGTAAATCATAGGTGAAATGTTCTTTCCATAGTTGAATAACCTTTGTGTTGTCTGTTCATGTAATCAATCAAACCATTTGTTTTAGAGATCATGTAATAATTGTGTTTTTTGTTTTTGGTTTGTAATTTTATTTGAGCACAAGTCTGTATTAATTGATAAGACTGGAGACATTTCATTTGGATTGCTGTGCCAGACCTACAAATATGCCAATCGGGCTGAATGTGCATTCAGCAATAGTAGTATAGATGGACCATAAGTGGCACGCATCGGAAAGGGCCAAGATGCTGGCTAAAAAAAGGATGTTGTTGTAGCCAAAAAAAAGTACAACGACCTGGCTTATGTATGTTAGTTGATATTATTGAACCATATACTCTATAAGTGTTTATCTGTTTGTTAGTTCCGTACATTCTTGGTTGATTGACCCGGTATTTGAATCTTGATACATCGCTTGTGTACATATCTAAATGGGAGTACACATTATGCTGCGTGTGACATTTGAGTTGGACATGAAGTGTTCCAAATATTCGAATTCACCTTAAACTGGATTCTAGTTTACGAATTTGAGTATCGACATTTGTAAACCATATTCATATATGACAGTGGAATACATATTTGTCGTCCTTTTGAAGATATATAAAAACACATAGAATGATTTATAAAGATTCATATAGGAATACAAAATGGATTCGAATTTAGTTGCCAAGGTAAACGTGGATGCTTATTTTCCCAAAATTGAAAGAAAGCAACAAAATGTCCACTCCCGTCGGCTGCCCGAAGCCAAGTGTTTGGGAGATGGAAATTACTGTCTACCCATTACATGGACAATCCATCGGCCCGATTTCCACTGCTCTAAATAGGGGTAGGTTAGTAACTTCAATTAGACATGACACGACCGCCTCTGAGCCCATTCCGACACGGTGGGCGTCAAACATGGGTGGCAAAACTCATTTGATTCAAGCTCGTCCGAAAGACCTATGTTTCTCCCTCCATTCCCCATTCATACACGGTGGGCGACAAAACAAACTCTCCTCTTCCGAAATCGATGTAGGCTAATATTTTAAATAGGGGTAGATGTGTAACTTCCATCAGACGTGACACAACTGCCCTACCTGTCAGCCCCGTTCATACACCGTGGGCGCCAACCGTGGTGACAAAACACCCTCTCTTCGCCCAAAATAGTTACCGGCAAATATTTGGGAGATGCGAGATTACCGTCCTATCCCCAACCGACGAGACTTCCAAATTTTAAACGGGGGCTAAGTTCGTAACTTTCCCATATTTCGGTAGCGTCCCAAAACATGGTTCCCCGTACCTCTCCCTCCATTTTCCCATTCATACACCGCCCGCGCTAGAACAACCCATCCCCACACCAGCCTCCGTCCGCCACCCCATCCATCGCCGCCGTCCTCCACCACATCCATCGCCACCGTCCTCCACCATGCCGGAGCGCCTACCAAGACCGCGTCGTCCACTGCTAGAGATGGACGTTTCTCATCCACGGCGACGAACCAATAGCCTTGCATCGCGTCCTCTCGCTTCATCGGCGCTGTCATCCTCTTTGCCGGGGCCGCTCACACGACCTTCTCTTCCACCGCAACGGGACTTATCCCCCGATGCACCCGTCTACCGTCGCAGATCTGCTTCAACGCCACCGACAGCCATCGCACCCTCGATGCCTACACAGCACCGCAAGAGAGGTGGTACTTCATATCTCCTCAACTTTTTGATCTCAACCAGAAAATAGATCTTAACTTGGTTACTCTACTTTCTTTTCAGCTCTTAGAATTTAGTTCTTAGTTCGAAGCAAACAATGGATGCTAAATATCATTTCTCCGGTTTGCAGCTTCAAATCTGCCATCGCACAGCCATAATACGGTTTAATTGATCATGCTTAGGGTTTAATTGATCATGTTGGTTCCGTGGTCGTTTCTTTAATAGAAATCGGAGGGGAAACCCTCTTTTGCTAAAAAAATATGCCTAGAGTTTCCCCCTTTTATGATCACTATACGGTTAGAATACGTGCTTCGTGTCATAATAACACTGCTCCACCCATCAAGCTAAACAAGCTTAGTTGTTCAAGTACGAATCTGATATTATTAAAACAGAGTTGTTTAATTGGTCAGCTAAATTTTCCTAAATTAGTTTCAAAAATGCATGTTACCGCTCGGGTGTGTATCTCCGTGTGTGTGGTCCGTCATCACGGTTGGGGAGGTGAACTTTGCATATGCAGGGGTTTATAGGGAGACACTCTCGAGTTGAATCCATAATGCATTCCATAGATAATCTGACTACTTTTAATGTTTTCATGAATCTCAGATTACGAACAGCATCATAATGATTATGAGCTTGCGCGCATGAAAAGAATAAAGCAGAACAATGCCATGGCTGTCAAACTTGGCATTAGGGGACTGAAATCAAGTCTGGATGCAATGCAATGCAAACGCTCTCCACGTACAGATTAATGCTCATAATATGATCCTAACAGTGATTATGAGCTAGAGGGAGACCTAAGTCAATGTAGCTCCCTAGTGGAGGAGTCGGAGGAAGATGCCCTATCTTATTCACCCATCAAGGTACTTTCTCTAACTTTCCAAGGTTACATTGCTCGCACATATCTTGCAACTGATGCTTTGCATTGCTTCTACTTTGTTGAACTGCCATTAGCTTAGTTTACACATCATGTATGTGAATACGCCCTGCCTATCCATTTTCAGTACATATTCCATCTATCATCATACCATATTTATCCATTCAAATGTTGTTCTTGTGTATCAGACATTCAAAAGGAAGAGGGCGATTGCTGATCGTGGAGGAGCACAAGAAAAGTATTTGGAAAAGGTAGTGGCACCTGATAAACCAAATAGCCAATTAGGTATAGTTGCAATATCACCTGACCCACAAAATACCCCAACTCTAGCAGACTCTAGCCCTACTACACTGGTCATTTCTGATGCCCCAACTCAGCAGACCCCAACTGCAGAAAACAATATGATTATGCCAGTTGACATAGCAACAGTTGTAGGACGCAAAACCCCCATTCCAGCAAAGAGTACACCAAATCCAGTTGCCAAATCCCTTTTCGAACCAGAGAGAGCCCCAATTGCAGCAAATAGGACCCCTGTTCCATTTCTTCCCAGTTTAGAAAATGAAGCTTATGTTGTTGTCAGGAACTTTGTGCGCATCTTTCCTTCATGGAAAGATTATACCGCAGACAGAGAACAATTTCTAGTCTTCCTCTGCAACTTACGCGTAAGTAATGCACTAACGTTATTCATGGTCATTACTGCATATGTTTCTGCTGACAGAAGACACAAGATTTCATTCTTTTAAATAGGCGAGGAGCAAACTGGATTGTCATGACAAGCAAGGGTTGGTTGCGCTTTTCAAGCACTCGTTGATTGTAGCGACCCGACCTCAGATGGTCAAGTCTCTATGCTTCTGTGTCATCCCTGGATCGGTAATCTTTGACACACGATTACTCGAAGGATTTATATGAGTAGCAATCACACACTTATTACATCGAATGTCTCAAAAGAGAACTTATTACAATAATATGGCTTAAGGCCATCTAATGCGATAACAGCAGAAGGCTTGGAAGATAAAGTGAGTCCATCAACTCCAACGGCATAAGCGAAAGCCGCAACAGCGACCTACAATCCTTACTCCTCGTCGAAAAGTCTGCAACATAAAATGTTGCAGCCCGAGAACAATTCAGCACATGGAATATCTTTGGCAAAGTAACACATAGAGAGTAATGAAAGAATAAGCTATACTACATGCACATATGGCTGGTGGAATAGCTCTATGGTTACAGTTTTGCAAAAAGCCAATTTTTCCCTACATCAAAGGAATAAATTTTACTTTAACTATCATGGTGGTTGAAACATCATTGAGAAGGTATAACCCCAACTCAATCCCAATTAAAGTGATTAACAACCCAGCAATATTAATTTAGAGTGATGAGATACATGTGAATACTCAAGTACTAGATACTCAGAATTGTCCATAACCGGGGACACGGCTAACCATGATTAGATTGTACACTCTGCAGAGGTTTGCGCACTTTTCCCCACAAGACTCGATCGCCTCCGTTGGTTTTCTCGCACTGCATGGTGTTTGACAGACGGATGACCGAGACACAGTCTTTCAGAAACATTAACTCTCTACTCCGGATAGATCATACCAAACCTATAAAACCCACTACCTGCTGATCTACCTCTTCGAAAGCTTCACATAACTTACTCAACTATGCTAGAGCCCATAATAGCTTGTGGCTGCACGGAAGTTTCTAGCATGAATAATCTCAGTTCCCTTTGAGCACAGGTGGCGGTCCTTAGGAAGATCACACGGGTACCCGGATTTCCAAAATAAAGCAGACAACACGGGTTCCCCAGTGCCTCAATCCACCCGGATGTGTATTTAAGTTGCCACCTTAAAGTAAACCATTAATTAACAATCTCACATCTGTCGTGAATATCTCTCGAACCCAAACCACGTCTCACGAGCATAGCATAGCAATATAAGCAACACGTAGAAGTAACTCCCAAGGGTTTGATAGTAGCAGGGCAATAGGTTCCTACCTCATCATCTACTTCCCAACCCACAAATTAATGACATCCTAACCATGCAATGTTTGAGGGTTGAAACTAATGCATAAAAACGGGTATGAAAAGGTATGATCAAGGTGTTACTTGCCTTGCTGACGATCCGTGAATCCTAGAGACTCGTAGTAACACGCTTCGCACTCTGGGAATTGTATCGCAAGCAAACAATACATACATAAGCAACAAACAAAGATGCACAAACGAACTTCAACTTAAAGCGGTTGACCGGAGATTTCAACTTAAGAACTCCGGTTTGCAAAAAGAATCAAACCAAACGAAACAACGAAACTCAAACGGCGAGAGAAACAAGATCCGTTTACTAATCTGAACTAGAGTCAAATTTTACAACGACAAAAACTGGTTTAAGTTGGCTATTCGGAAAGAGGGTTTCGAGATGAAACTCCAGGCGCTTGAATCGCCTGATTCCGATAAACAAGCGAAAAGTTATACTAGTTTGAACATTGGTTCAGAAATCAAATTCGGAATAACCGCGGAATAATTCCGATAAAAGAAATCAACGAGCGTCTAAGCGAGCGAGCGTTCGTTAGCGTAAACTAAACGGCGAACATGCTCAGAAAGCGAGCGAGCGGGTGAACGTTCTCAAAATAAATAAACCGAAAAAATAAACCGATCTAATAAAAAAGCGGCTAGGGTTTTTTCTTTAAAAAACCGAAGGTTATTTTAGAAAAAGAAGAACCGTGACAGGCTACCTCCGCGAGGGTCCGCGAGGCGGGCGGCGGGTTCAGCAGGGGGTCTGGCGAGGGCGCGGCTCGGCGAGGGGGGGACGGCGACGGCGCTGGTGGCGGTGGACGGCACGGGAGGCGGCGACGGCGGCAAGGCGGCGACTCGCTCGGGCTTCCCGGGTTGCGGCGGTGGCGTTGGTGGCGGCGGTGGTGGCTAAGGGGAGAGGGGGGGCTATTTAAAGAGGGGAGGGGAGGTGGCTTGGAGGAGGGGGCAAGGCGGCGGGGCGGAGTCCGGCTCGGACTCTGAGTCCGACGACTTGGGCCGACTTTGCTCAGTGGGCCGTTAGCCCGATCGGTATGATTTCCTTTCTTAAAAAAACATTCCATGAAATTTATAAAAATCCTAGAAAAATAAATAAAATCTAAAATTCCAAAACAAGTTTTCTTTGCCTAAATAAAATATTTAGAACAAGATGAACTTCTCTTGGCCCCTAAAATGCAAATTTTTAAACATATGCAAATTTTTCACTAGGCAAATAAAATTCCAAATAAGTAAAATAAAATCCCAAAAATGATTTTAACATTTTTCCTCCGGTATTTCAATTAGTTTTGGAGAAGTCATATTATCTCCTCTCGTTTATTTTAAACTTGAAATATTTTTCCGAGAGAAAATAATAAAATCCAATATCCTCGTCTTTCATTATTTGATAAAATTCAAATATGAAAATCGAAAAAATCCCCAACTCTCTCCGAGGGTCCTTGAGTTGCTTAGGATTTCGAGGATAGCAAATGAATATGCAATAAAATATGATATGCATGGATGACCTATGTATAACATGCCAAATTGAAAATTTGGGATGTTACAAACCTACCCCCCTTAAGATGAATCTCGTCCTCGAGATTCGGGTTGGCTAGAAAATAGGTGCGGATGGTCCTTGCGAATATCATCTTCTCGCTCCCAGGTGGCTTCCTCCTCGGTGTGGTGGCTCCACTGAACTTTACAAAACTTGATAACTTTCTTTGCGAGTGACTCGGCTGTCGAAATCCAAAATCTGTCCCGGTTTATCCTCATAAGTCAAATTACTATCCAATTGTATCGCCTCCAGGGGCACTGTATCCTTTACTGGTATGTCGGCCATCTCAGCGTGGCACTTCTTCGATTGTGATACGTGAAACACATCGTGAACTCCTGACAGTCCTTGGGTAACTCCGGTTTGTAGGCAACTTCTCCCATTCGCTCCAAAACACGATACGGTCCTACAAATCTTGGGGCTAACTTTCCTTTTACTCCAAAGCGTTTCACTCCCCTCGTGGGTGATACTGTGAATAGGCTCATCTCCCGATTTCATAGGTTACTTCCTTGCGTTTTGAATCTGCGTAACTCTTCTGCCTAGACCGAGCAATCTTTAGTCTATCTACGATCGGTTTAACCTTCTCCTCTGAGTCTTTGATCAAATCTGGTCCAAACAACCGACGGTCTCCAACCTCGTCCCACATCAAGGGTGTTCTACACTGCGTCCGTACAGAGCTTCGAACGGTGCCATCTTCAAACTGGCCTGGTAGCTGTTGTTATATGAGAATTCTGCGTACGGCAAATTGTCATCCCAACTAGATCCATAATCTAGTGCACAGGCTCTTAACATATCCTCCAGAATCTGGTTAACTCTCTCTGTTTGTCCATCCGTCTGTGGGTGGAACGCTGTACTGAATTCCAATCTGGTACCCAAAGTCTGGTGTAGTTGATGCCAAAACTTTGAAGTAAACTGTGTTCCTCTATCTGATATGATGCTCCTCGGAACTCCATGCAAACATACGATCCTGGTCATATATATCTTGGCCAACTTGGCACTTGTATAAGTTGTTTTCACTGGGATGAAGTGAGCTACTTTGGTCAACCGATCCACTACTACCCATATTGAATCATATCCTGCTTTGGTTACGGGTAATCCGATTGATAAAATCCATGCCAAGTTTATCCCACTTCCATTCGGGTATCGGCATAGGCTGCAACAATCCTGCTGGCTTTTGATGCTCTGCCTTCAATCTCTGACATACATCACATACGGCTACATACTCGTCAATATCCTTCTTCATACCAGTCCACCAGAAACGTTCCTTCAAATCCAAATACATCTTGGTGTTTCCGGGGTGTATCGAGTATGGTGAGTCATGAGCCTTTTGAAGTATTAACTTCACGATCTCCGAATTGTTGGGCACATAAATCCGATCCTCAAACCACAAGGTATCGTGCTCGTCCTCGCGAAAACCTTTGGCTTTTCCTTTGCCCATCTTTTCTTTTATCTCAGCAATCTCCTTATCCTCCTTTTGAGCGTCTCGAATCTTGTCTAACAAGGTCGACTGAACCTCCATTGTTGCAAGAAAACCTCTTGGAACAATCTCCAACTGAAGATCCATAATATCCTCTCGCTAACTCCTTTGGCGGTCCTCTACCTTCAAGGATATTGGCATAACTCTTCCGACTCAAGGCGTCTGCTACAACGTTGGCCTTTCCTGGATGATAGTGTAGCTTCATGTCGTAATCCTTTATAAGTTCCAGCCATCTCCTCTGAGGTTTAACTCCTTCTGTGTGAAAATGTACTTTAAACTCTTATGATCCGTGTACACATCACAACGGTTTCCCATGAGATAATGTCTCCAGGTCTTCAATGCATGTACTACAGCTGCTAGCTCCAAATCATGCGTGGCATAGTTCAACTCATGAGGATTCAGTTGTCGTGAGGCATACGAAACAACTTTTCCGTCCTGCATAAGAACACATCCAAGTCCTAAGCGAGAGGCATCACAATACACTTGAAACTCCTTATGTATATCTGGCAATGTCGACTTTGGGGCTGTAGTCAACCGCTTTCTTCAACTCTTGGAAACTTGTCTCACAATCCTCATCCATTTGAACTTGGTATCCTTCTTTAGCAATTCTGTCATTGGTTTAGCAATCTTGGAAAAAAATTCAATAAATCTCCGATAATATCCTGCCGGTCAAGGAAGCTGCGAATCTCATTGGTAAGTGGGTGCCAACCATTCGATCGAATTGAATTTTACCGATCTACTGCTATACCTTCTCCCGATATAACATGCCCAAGAAATCCAACTTCCTTCAACCAAAACTCGCACTTGCTGAATTTGGCATATAACTGGTGTTCCTGAAGTTTCTCAAGAACCAAACGTAGGTGTTCTGCGTGCTCCTCGTCGTTCTTCGAGTAAACCATAATATCATCGATAAACACCACAACAAACTTGTCCAAATACTCCATGAACACTTTGTTCATCATACTCATGAAATAGGCGAGGCGTTAGTCGGTCCAAACGACATGACCGTATACTCATATAATCCATATAAATGCGGTGAATGCTGTCTTTGGTATATCCTTCTCTCGGATCTTCAATTGATGGTATCCGATCGTAGATCAATCTTAGAAAACACCTTAGCTCCTTGCAACTGATCAAACAGATCATTAATCATCGGTAAGGGATACTTGTTCTTTATTGTTACTTCATTCAGTAGCTCGGTAATCAACAACCATCCGTAGGGATTTATCCTTCTTCTCCACCGAAATCTTTGGAGCTCCCCAAGGTGATGAACTTCTCTGAATGTAACCTTTCTCCAATAGCTCCTTGATCTGCTTCTTAATTTCCTCCAGATCATTTGCGGGCATCCGATAGGGTCTCTTTGAGATTGGCCTGCACGGTATTAGTTCTATCAGAAACTCGATGTCTCGATCCGGTGGCATGCCTGGTAACTCTTCCGGAAAAACATCTGGATAATCCTTCACTACTGGTACTTCCTCTTGTACAACTCCCGTGAGGGAATTCACTTGGCTCCTCCTAGGCACATGCCTAGATACATATTTAATCCTTTTTCCCTCTGGGGTGGTAAGATAAATCGACTTGCTAGCATAGTCAATACTTCCTCCAAACCTTGACATCCAATCCATACCTAATATCACATCCAATCCTTGCGACTCCAAGATTATTAGGTCAGACGGAAAAACATGTGTGCCAATGATTAGGGGTATCTGGGTGCACCACTTGCTAGCCATATACTCTGCTCCAGGAGAGCTCACTAAAAGAGGGGTCCTAAGGGTCTGGGTTGGTAACTTAAACTTATCCACAAATCCCCTTGATATGTATGAATGTGATGCACCAGTATCGAAAAGAAGAATAGCGGTAAATGACTGAACCATAAACTTACCTATTACCGCGTCCGGCTGCTCTTCAACTTCCTCCACGTTAACATGGTTCACTGTCCTTTGTTGAATGGATTGGGCTTCTTCCGGCGCTCCCATTTCCGTTTCCATTCTTTCCTTGAGGCAGTCATTGGCATAGTGCCCCTGTCTTCCCGCACTTAAAGCAAACAACTTGGCTCAAGTCTCTCTTGGCGGGTGTAGCTGGGTTTGAGCGATTCTAATTATTGTTGGCTGCATTTCCATTCCCATTCTTCGCACCATTATGCGATCCTCCTCCAAAGATGGTTATGTCCTCCATGGTTATGAACTAGTCCTCCCGAGTTCGGGGTTAAGCGAGGTTTCCGTGAGCTCCTGAGTTATACTTCCCTTGTCCATACTTCCTCTTACGACTCTCAATTTGCTGCTGCTTTCCTTCAATCATTAGGGCCTTATCTACCAACTCCTGGTAGTTGTTGAAAGTTGCCACCATCAGTTGCATACTCATCTCATCATTCAGTCCTTCCATAAACTTCTCTTGCTTCGCGGCATCCGTGGCCACATCATCAGGGGCATAGCGTGATAACTTGCTAAACTCATCCACGTACTGGGCCACAGTACGGTTCCCCTGGCGTAAGTTGCGGAACTCACGCTTCTTTATCTGCATGGCTCCAGTTGAAACATGGGCCGTGCGAAAAGCTTGTTGGAACTGGTCCCAAGTGACATTCGCTATAGGAAAAGTAGCCGTGTAATTCTCCCACCATGCGGCTGCTGGTCCATCCAATTGATGTGCGGCAAAACGCACTCTTTCAGCATCCGTGCATCCTACGGTGGTTAACTCCCTTCCAATACGGCGTAACCGGTCATACGCAACTATTGGCTCGGTGCTCTTTGGAAAACACCGCGGTTGTAACCTCGTAAAGCGGGCTAAATTGTCCACGGGTGGCGGGTTGTTGTTGTTGTTGTTGTTGGCATTGCCACTGGTTACGAACTAGCAATTGCATCAAGGCATTCTGCTGTTGGATCAACCAAGTGAGCTCCGGTGGGAAAACAAAACCGGGTCACGTCTGGAGGCATCGATGGTTTAGATGGGAGAGATTAGAAATAGAAAGAGGTCTAGTGAGAAAACACTACCCATATGCACATGAGGCAAACACACATTCATTCAATCAAGCAAGCAAGGGCATACAAAAGCGATCTAGGACTATCGCATAAGTGCTCAACTACTACTAGTTACATGGGGAAAATACTACTATTATATGGTGGTCATCTAGAAATTTTGATCGGTGGAAGACTCCATGATGTCTCGCTCCAATTCGTCTTCATAGTCATCCTCACTTGGCTCTGAGCCGGTGTCGGCGATGCTGATGTCGGTGTCTGGACAAGCGGGGTCTTCTTCCTCTTCTTGCTCCTCTTCCTTGGGTGTTGGTCCTCCCATGAAGACTCCAATCTTCTTGACTAGGTCGTCGTTCTTCTCCAGTAGTATCTTGATTTCTTCCTCATATCCATCGTGTGTAGACTTGAGTTCTTCCTCCAATTCGATGATCTTTGTTTTCGCCTTCTTCAAATCCATCATGTCTGCGCACATCTGGTTCACTTGACGTCGAATGTGCTGGTTTAGCTCCTGGATGTAAGCTGCAATGGATCTATCCTTCTTGGTGCTGATTACTTCCCATTGCTCGTCTCGGCGCCCACATATTTGGTATATGGTGTCTTTAAGCTCCTTATTGTAGACTTCTCCAATGCATCCCATGGTAATGTGAGCTGCCATACTCTTTCCCAAACTCCATGTTGGTGCATTGAAAACACATACTATGGGTTCCGTGCTTGGCATAAACGTCCTTCCGAACTAGAGCTTGAATCTTCCAGATTCTTCTTACGGTAAGGTGGTGTTGTACGTCCCGGTGAAGCTTGGTATTCCAATATTCAGGTACCTAGTGACTTCCTTCAAGTGGCGTCCGAAAGGTGTGTCTTCATCCGGTTGTGCAAACTTGTACTTCATCTCCGTCATCCTAAGGAGTGGAAAAATGGAGAGGGGTCAGAAATGAGTAGAGAAGAGTGACCTATGGTTTTATCTTAGTGGTCGTGTCCTACACTCAGCGTGTGCTCTGATACCATCTTGTAGTGACCCGACCTCAGATGGTCAAGTCTACGTGCTTCATGTCATCCACGGATCGGTAATGCTTTGACACACACAAGACTCGAAGGATTTATAACGTAGTAGCAATCACACAGTTATTACATCGAATGTCTCAAAAGAGAACTTATTACAATAATATGACTTAAGGCCATCTAATGCGATAACAGCGGAAGGCTTGGAAGATAAAGTGAGTCCATCAACTCCAACGGCATAACTGAGCTGCACGACAACGACCTACAATCCTTACTCCTCGTCTGAAAAGTCTGCAACATAAAATGTTGCAGCCCGAGAACGGGTCAGCACATGGAATATGCTGGCAAAGTAACACATAGAGAGTAATGAAAGAATAAGCTATACTACATGCACATATGGCTGGTGGAATAGCTCTATGGTTACAGTTTTGCAAAAAGCCAATTTTCCCTACATCAAAGGAATAAATTTTACTTTAACTATCATGGTGGTTGAAACATCATTGAGAAGGTATAACCCCAACTCAATCCCAATTAAAGTGATTAACAACCCAACAATATTAATTTAGAGTGATGAGATACATGTGAATACTCAAGTACTAGATACTCATAATTGTCCATAACCGGGGACACGGCTAACCATGATTAGATTGTACACTCTGCATAGGTTTGCGCACTTTTCCCCACAAGACTCGATCGCCTCCGTTGGTTTTCTCGCCTTTGCATGGTGTTTGAGAGGCGGATGACCGAGACACGATCTTTCGAAACATTAACTCTCTACTCCGGATAGATCATACCAAACCTATAAAACCCACTACCTGCTGATCTACCTCTTGAGAGCTTCACGTAACTTACTCAACTATGCTAGAGCCCATAATAGCTTGTGGCTGCACACGGAAGTTTCTAGCATGAATAATCTCAGTTCCCTTTGAGCACTGGTGGCGGTCCTTAGGAAGATCACACGGGTACCCCGGGATTTCCAAAAATAAAACAGACAACACCGGGTTCCCCAGGTGCCTCAATCCACCCAGATGTGTATTTAAGTTGCCACCTTAAACCACGTCTCACATCTGTCGTGAATATCTCTCGAACCCAAACCACGTCTACGAGCATAGCATAGCAATATAAGCAACACGTAGAAGTAACTCCCAAGGGTTTGATAGTAACAGGGCAATAGGTTCCTACCTCATCATCTACTTCCCAACCCACAAATTAATGACATCCTAACCATGCAATGTTTGAGGGTTGAAACTAATGCATAAAAACTGGGTATGAAAAGGTATGATCAAGGTGTTACTTGCCTTGCTGACGATCCATGAATCCTACAGACTCGTAGTAACACGCTTCGCACTCCGGGAATTCTATCGCAAGCAAACAATACATACATAAGCAACAAACAAAGATGCACAAACGAACTTCAACTGAAAGAGGTTGACCGGAGAGTTCAACTTAAGAACTCCGGTTTGCAAAAAGAATCAAACCAAACGAAACAACGAAACTCAAACAGCGAGAGAAACAAGATCCATTTGCTAATCTGAACTAGAGTCAAATTTTACAACGACAAAAACTGGTTTAAGTTGGCTATTCGGAAAGAGGGTTTCGAGATGAAACTCCAGGCGCTTGAATCGCCTGATTCCGATAAACAAGCGAAAAGTTATACTAGTTTGAACATTGGTTAATAAATCAAATTTGGAATAACCGCGGAATAATTCCGATAAAAGAAATCAACGAACGTCTAAACGAACGAACGTTCGTTAGCAGAAACTAAACGACGAACATGCTCGTAAAAACGAACGAACGGGTGAACGTTCTCAAAATAAATAAACCGAAAAAAATAAACCGATCTAATAAAAAAACGGCTAGGGTTTTTTTTCTTTTTAAAAAAACCAAAGGGTTATTTTAGAAAAAGAAGAACCGGCGGCGGGCTACCTCCGCGAGGGTCCGCGAGGCGGGCGGGCGGGTCCGGGAGGGGGGTCTGGCGAGGGCGGCGGCTCAAGGGAGGGGGACGGCGACGGCTGGAGGCGGCGACGGCCAAGGCGGCGACTCGGCTCGGGCTTCCCGGGTCCCAAGGGCGGCGATGGCGTTAGTGGCGGCGGTGGTGGCTAAGGGAGAGGGGGCTATTTAAAGAGGGAGGGAGGTGGCTTGGAGGAGAGGGCAAGGCGGTGAGTCCGGCTCGGACTCGAGTCCCGTGGCCAGCAATGACAGCGTCTTGTGATGAAGCGGCGTGGCTTGGGCCGGTTTGCTTTGTGAGCCGTTAGCCCGATCGGTATGATTTCCTTTTTTTAAAACATTTCGCCGAAATTTATAAAAATCCTAGAAAAATAAATAAAAATCTAAAATTCCAAAACAAGTTTTCTTTGCCTAAATAAAATATTTAGAACAAGATGAACTTCTCTTGGCCCCTAAAATGCAAAATTTTAAACATATGCAAATTTTTCACTAGGCAAATAAAATTCCAAATAAGTAAAATAAAATCCCAACAATGATTTTAACATTTTTCCTCCTTTATTTCAATTAGTTTTGGAGAAGTCATATTTTCTGCTCTCATTTATTTTAAACTTGAAATATTTTTCCGTAGATAAAAATAATATAATCCAATATCCTCGTCTTTCATTATTTGATAAAATTCTAATATGAAAATAAAAAAAATCCCAACTCTCTCCGAGGGTCCTTGAGTTGCTTAGGATTTCGAGGATAGCAAATGAATATGCAATAAAATATGATATGCATGGATGACCTATGTATAACATGCCAAATTGAAAATTTGGGATGTTACATTGATGAAGTATCATTCCTACCTGAAGCAAGCGCACTTCGATGGCAAGCCTCTGAATGAAATTTCTATAAAGTCTCTGGTACTACATTTATCCGACGGTGATTGGAATAATCTTGTTACACATTGGTCTCGTCTGCAGCGTAAGGTACTGTCTATGATATCACATCACAATTTGAACTACATTTCTGCATTTGCCTTAATGTCTCACTTGTACGAAAACTGTTAGCATTAGAACATTCGTTCTCGAGGGACCACCGAATCTCGCAACTATACTGCACACTGCATTGCTCTTGTGAGTACCTCTTGCCCTGTATGACCATACTTACTTTCATAGCTGTTTGATTATGTAGCATCATTGCACATGTTAGCCTCGTAATCGTCCATTTGGTGGACATTATAAGATCCGTATGGACTCTTACACAAATTTAGAATCAACCCAATGCTTTTGAAGAGGTTTAGCTTTGCACTCCTCTTGTAAGGACTGAACGTGGTCTATCACTGTACTTACATTAACAGCTACTCCCTCCGTCCCATAATATAAGAATGTTTTGTACAAGACACCAAAGTGTTCAAAACACTCTTGTATTATGGGAAGAGGGATTGGTTCATTTTGTAGCATTCTGCATCTTATCTCCCTCGCCCACCATTTACTAAAAAAGATCAGATCTATATTTAATCTTACCAACAAGTAGAATACGTAGACAATGCCAGTGCAGAAGTGTAGCCCATTGCTCTTGTCAGTACATTTTATCCTGTAACGCTTGTACTTCCAGGGATTGGTAGTTGATTGTGTAGCATCAATATGCATCTTATCTTCATTATCCTCTATCCCTTCCAGTATTATCATATCTATAATTACTCTCTACAAAATGTAGAGTACATTCTATGCTTATGAAGAAGATTCTGTGCTGAAATTCTTGAGTTATCCTTCCCTTGACATGGAGAAGGGCATTATAAAGCCGATGTTAACTGTTAATGTAAGTCAGTCCTTCTAAAGCCTTTATCCTCAACTGCTGTTTAATTTGCTCATACTCCCTATCGTTTCTTCTTTGTTTAGTTTGTTGTTTCTACCAAAATGCATGTTCGTAAGAACCGTAAGTTCTAAGTTTTACTTGTAAAACCAAATTTCTTATTCATACCATGCACATTACTTAATACTCCCTATATGTATGCTTGTTTTTGTGGATCTATAATCCGATTGTGGTGAAGCAGCCAACGTTTGCACCTTGTCATCTCTGTTTTGTCTTCTTGGCGTGGTGATGATATGAACAACATGCCATGCACATTATCCAAAATAGATACAATGATTTTCTTTGCCCTTCATCTATGCTTGTTATGTTGACATGGTAATCCGGTGGTGTGGTGAAGCTCCCGCATTATGAACAACGCCAAATTATGCTATTGATATTTTGAACTTACTCTTTATTTTCTAATTTGAAATTGGATAGAATTGATGTAACAATTGTCATCTTTGTTTATACACGTGCAAAACCTGTCATCTCTCTCGCTTTGTTTCAGGTGATATGCACGATGGCATGCACAAGTCTGTCAAGGCTGTGAGACAAACCCAACATATATTGCAGCAAAGAAGGCAAAACATCTTGAAGATAGCGAGACAACCCCAAAGTCTTGTCTTGATGCAGTGTTCAAGTTACTTGAGACTAACGATCGGAGAAGCTCACATAATTCGTTGTTCGAATCAGTTCGACTTCTTACATCCCAAGTTCTAGCGTAAAGGCATTCTGCAACTCAACTTCGACTTGAAGTCCTATCTCTAAAAAGATTATGGAGAACACCAATGAGAACCTCATCGCTAAACAGCTACACTGAAGCTAGGACCGACATGCTAGGCCGGTCTCACGGCCTTGCTTTCAAGGCTTGGCCAGTTCCCCATAAGGCTAACCTTTCTTGAACTGTCTTGGAAGTGGTCTCGGTTCAAGATTATTTTGTTACGCTGCAATGGTGCCCAATTTTTGTAATCTGCTTCTTCATTGCGCTTTATGATCACTGGTGGCGAACTTCGATGCCCAGTGGATGTAATATACCTTAAATCCTTTATTGTATAGTGTAGGTTTATTCTTAGTTACTATGCCGTAATTTGTTTATTGTATAGAGTAGGTTTGTTCTTAATTCCTACTAGTTACGCAGCAGCCCGAAATGAACCCCGGCCCATGATTGTGCGAATCAAATCACGGGCATGCCAAAATTGTCTCGGTCCTTGTTTGGCCCAATAAGATATCGGCTGCGAGCAGGCCGGATGCAAATTGGGTCGTAGTTAGGCCCAACTATATGACGGGCTTTTAACAGGCTGAAATTAATATAGGGCCGAAATGTTAAACGGGCCCTTAACAGGCCAAAACTAATATCAGGCCGAAATACTAAGTGGGCCTTTAGCAAGTGGGCCCAAAAGCATAGTGTCCAGTTGGCGGGCCGAATCTGATATGGGCCATAATTGAGCCCAAAGCCTCTTAAAGGGCCGGACCTGATCAGGGCCGTAATTTGGCCCAGAACGTGGTAGGCTTTTAACGGGCCGGATCTCATATGGGCCACTATTAGGCCGGGCGTGGCAGGTGCCATTAATGGATCGATCAAATATGGGCGACATTTGGCCCAAAACATGGCAGCCGATTAATGGGCGGCCTACTAGGGTCCTCAAAATCTTGCGGGCCTACAGCTGGGCCAGCCCATTAATGTCGGCAAAATCTCGTGGGCCTTTAGTTGGGCCGGCCCATTATGACCCGCAAGAATCTTGTGGGCCCTTACCTGGGCCGGCCCATTATGGCACACAAAAATTTTGTGGGCCTTTACTGGCCGCCCATTATGGCCCGCAAAATCTTGTGGGCCTTTAGCTCGGCCAGCACATTATGGTCCGCAAAATCTCGTGGGCCTTTAGCTGGGCCGGCCCATTATGGTCCGCAAAATCTTGTGGGCCTTCAGTTGGGCCGACCCATTTAAACTTGATGGGCCGGTCCACATGTCCACATATCATAGGCGTCTCGCCCATTGGATGAGTGACACCGTGCCAGCCTTGACACGACACGTGTCTCCTCCGGCCAATGATGATTTTACACATGGAAAATCCCCATTGGTCGGGTCATTAACGGGTTATCGGATCCAAAACCTGACCCGATAGCTTGACGGCGTTCCTTACGGTGGATGCCACGTGTCGGTCACCCTTGACAAAAGCACTTCTGTGACGCGCGATTTATCGTCATGGAAGTGGACACTTCTGTGATGATAATTTTGGTAATGTCATGGAACACTTCTACGACAGCACAGGTATGACTATCTTGATTCTGTCATAAATTTGTCATGGATGTACATGCATGACAAAAACCGCAACCTACTATGACAAACACGTATCATCACATATGTGTATTTTTTTTGTAGTGCAGGAGGCAACCCGACCTGATTTGTCCGAAATGACACTGGGTCACTAAGGAACTGACACGTGTCCAACGCTCAGATTTCAAACACACGTGGCAGCTTAACTTGGGCTACAAGTAAAGGTGACTCATCCAGCTCTGGATAAGATTTTTGCTCCCATTGTCTTCGCTCGAATACATAGGATTTGGTTGAGCATCACTTTAGTCACTCTGACTTTGTTCACTTGGACCCCACTTAATAGTGTGGTGGTTCCTATGACTCAACAAAGAAGAAACGGAAATTACGAAACAACTATGTCTTCGCACTCCATAGTCTTCACGTGAATGTCTTCTCGAGTCATAATCTTTGTTGTGAATATCTTCACATACCACCATTGTCTTCAATGTCTTCACACATTTTTAGGGGTCATCTCTGGTAGGTAAACTTAATCAATGAGGGACTACTACCTGTGTTATCCTACAACTCTCACAGAGACATTAGTCCCTCAACCAAGTTTGTCGTCAATACTCCAAAACCAACTAGGGGTGGCACTAGATGCACTTACAATCTCCCCCTTTTTGGTGATTGATGACAAACTGGTTGAAGTTTTCAACGGGGATAAAATTATGTGAAATTGTAAGGGTAAAGTATTGTCTTCATAAGTAGCAAAAGGCTCCCCCTGAAGATGTGCATATAAGTAGTTTGCTCTTGAATGCAAATGCACATGGCAGTTTCACTTGTGGAGATCCTCTTCAACTGATGAAGACAATTTATCATGCATATATAGATATAGAGAAGATAATGACATGCATAATGAAAAATGGACGTCTGCGGAATGAGTTCATGTGGAATTTATCATCGCATCACAGAATAGCAGACAAAGTAGCAGAAGACCATCGAGTTTAAGTGTTACAACCCAAAGAACCAAATGTATAAAAAACGAGAGTTGTAACCACTCAGCAAAAATTATAGCAACCACCCATATGGACCCGCTTGAAGACTATCAACTCATATGCTTCATCCAGTGCCTCTGAAGGTAAGATTTCTCCAGTTCCCATAAGCTTAATCGATTCACTAGGAGGGACTTCATCTAGCACATTTGGCATCTCTCTTTGCGAGCCGTTAGTCTCATCGAACCGCACATCCACAGTTTCAATCACTTTATAGTGAAAGAGGTTGAAAACTCTGTAGGAGTGCGAATCCTTTCCGTAACCAAACCTAAAACCTTCATGTGCTTTCGGTGCAAATTTTGAAGTGTGATGTGGATCCTTGATCCAGCACCTAGCACCAAATACTCAAGTAACCGGCGTTTGGCTTCTTACCCCCAGAGCTCATAGGATGTCCTATTCATTAGCTTGTGAAGGTAAACACAGTTGATGACGTGGCATTCAGTATCAATGGCTTTAGGCCAGAACTTCCTGGGAGTCTTGTACTCATCAAGCATCGTTCGAGCCATCTCAATGAGTGTCCTATTCTTGCGTTCCACGATGCCATTCTGCTGAGGTGTGTATGGAGCAGAGAACTCATGAGTGATGCCCAATGTATCAAGATAAGTGTCGAGGCCTGTGTTCTTGAATTCTGTGCCGTTGTCACTTCTGATGTGCTTGATCTTGATGCCATAGTTCATCATGGCACGGTTGGCGAAGCGTCTGAAAACATCCTGCACTTCATTCTTGTAGAGGATTATATGCACCCATGTATATCTTGAATAATCATCAACAATAATGAAGCCATAGAGACAAGCAGTGGTAGTAAGAGTAGAGTAGTGAGTGGGGCCAAATAAGTCCATGTGAAGTAGCTCGAAGGGTTGAGATGTCGTCATGGTTGTCTTTGAGGGATGCTTGGCCCTAGTCATCTTTCTAGCTTCGCAGGCACCACACAGATGATCCTTCTTGAACTTGACGCCGTCGATGCCTACGACATGTTTCTTCTTTGCAAGAGTGTACAAGTTAACTAACGTTTGGCTTGTTACTAGTCAGGAGCTCATAGGATGTCCTCTTCATAAGCTTGTGAAGGTAAACACAGTTGATGACGTGGCATGCAGTATCAATGGCTTCAGGCCAGAACTTCCTGGGAGTCTTGTACTCATCAAGCATCGTTCGAGCCATCTCAATGAGTGTCCTATTCCTGCGTTCCACGATGCCATTCTGCTGAGGTGTGTATGGAGCAGAGAACTCATGAGTGATGCCCAATGTATCAAGATAAGTGTCGAGGCCTGTGTTCTTGAATTCTGTGCCATTGTCACTTCTGATGTGCTTGATCTTGATGCCATAGTTCGTCATGTCTCGGTTGGCGAAGCGTCTGAAAACATCCTGCACTTCATTCTTGTAGAGGATTATATGCACCCATGTATATCTTGAATAATCATCAACAATAATGAATCCACAGAGACAAGCAGTGGTAGTAAGAGTAGAGTAGTGAGTGGGGCCAAATAAGTCCATGTGAAGTAGCTCGAAGGGTTGAGATGTCGTCATGATTGTCTTTGAGGGATGCTTGGCCCTAGTCATCTTTCCAGCTTTGCAGGCACCACACAGATGATCCTTCTTGAACTTGACGCCGTCGATGCCTACGACATGTTTCTTCTTTGCAAGAGTGTACAAGTTAACTAACGCTTGGCTTCTTACCAACAGAGCTCATAGGATGTCCTCTTCATAAGCTTGTGAAGGTAAACACAGTTGATGACGTGGCATGCAGTATCAATGGCTTCAGGCCAGAACTTCCTCGGAGTCTTGTACTCATCAAGCATCGTTCGAGCCATCTCAATGAGTGTCCTATTCTTGCATTCCATGATGCCATTCTGCTGAGGTGTGTATGGAGCAGAGAACTCATGAGTGATGCCCAATGTATCAAGATAAGTGTCGAGGCCTGTGTTCTTGAATTACGTGCCGTTGTCACTCGATGTGCTTGATCTTGATGCCATAGTTCGTCATGGCACGGTTGGCGTTGCCCTGAAAACATCCTGCACTTCATTCTTGTAGAGGATTATATGCACCCATGTATATCTTGAATAATCATCAACAATAATGAATCCACAGAGACAAGCAGGTAGTAAGAGTAGAGTAGTGAGTGGGGCCAAATAAGTCCATGTGAAGTAGCTCGAAGGGTTGAGATGTCGTCATGATTGTCTTTGAGGGATGCTTGGCCCTAGTCATCTTTCCAGCTTTGCAGGCACCACACAGATGATCCTTCTTGAACTTGACGCCGTCGATGCCTACGACATGTTTCTTCTTTGCAAGAGTGTACAAGTTAACTAACGTTTGGCTTATTACCAGTCAGGAGCTCATAGGATGTCCTCTTCATAAGCTTGTGAAGGTAAACACAGTTGATGACGTGGCATGCAGTATCAATGGCTTCGTGCCGTAACTTCCTGGGAGTCTTGTACTCATCAAGCATCGTTCGAGCCATCTCAATGAGTGTCCTATTCTTGCGTTCCATGATGCCATTCTGCTGAGGTGTGTATGGAGCAGAGAACTCATGAGTGATGCCCAATGTATCAAGATAAGTGTCGAGGCCTGTGTTCTTGAATTCTGTGCCGTTGTCACTTATGATGTGCTTGATCTTGATGCCATAGTTCGTCATGGCACGGTTGGCGAAGCGTCTGAAAACATCCTGCACTTCATTCTTGTAGAGGATTATATGCACCCATGTATATCTTGAATAATCATCAACAATAACGAAGCCATAGAGACAAGCAGTGGTAGTAAGAGTAGAGTAGTGAGTGGGGCCAAGTAAGTCCATGTGAAGTAGCTCGAAGGGTTGAGATGTCGTCATGATTGTCTTCGAGGGATGCTTGGCCCTAGTCATCTTTCCAGCTTCGCAGGCACCACACAGATGATCCTTCTTGAACTTAATGCCATCGATTCCTATGACATGTTTCTTCTTTGCAAGAGTGTACAAGTTCCTCATGCCGGCATGCCCTAGCCTCCGATGCCAGAGCCATCATTCTGAAGCTTTTGCTAGAAGGCATACGTTCAACTGTGGTCCTGCTGAGAAATCTACTATGTAAAAGTCATCTTTTCGATACCCTTCAAAGACTAGAGATTTGTCAAACTCCATCAGCACAAGACAACGATATTTTCCAAATATCACAATCATGTTCAAATCACAAAGCATTGAGACAGACATTAAGTTGAAACCAAGGGATTCAACAAGCATCACTTTATCCATGTGTTGATCCTTTGAGATTGCAACTCTACCTAAACCCAATACCTTGCTTTTACCAGTGTCAGCAAATGTGATGTGAAGAGTGCCTTTCTCAACGGCAAGATTGAAGATGAAGTGTATGTTGCACAACCACCTGGCTTTGAAGATCCAAAACATCCTGATATGGTATACAAGCTCAACAAGGCACTGCATGGCCTCAAACAAACCCCACGAGCTTGGTATGACATACTCAAGGACTTCCTGAAGAGCAAAGGCTTCATACCTGGTTCCCTGGATCCCACTCTCTTCACGAAGACATACGATGGTGAATTGTTTGTGTGCCAGATCTATGTGGATGACATTATCTTGGTACCTTGACAAAAGATACAGTGATGAGTTTGGGCACATGATGCAAGAGCAATATCAGATGTCCATGATGGGTTAGCTAAAGTTCTTCCTTGGTCTTCAAATTCGTCAACAGAGCAACGACATCTTCATATCTCAAGAGAAATACCTCAAATATTGCCTGAAGAAGTTTGGAATGCAAGACTGCAAAGGTTACTCAAAGCCAATGCCAACCAAAAGTCATCTGGGCCCCGACGACAATGGTAAAGAGTTTGATCAAAAGGTATACTGCTCCATGATTGGTTCTTTACTCTATTTATGTGCATCTAGGCCAGATGTCATGCTTAGCGTTTGCATGTGTGCCCGATTCCAAGCGGCACCAAAGGAATCACATCACTTAGCTGTGAAGCGAATTCTTCGATATTTGGATTACACCCCAACACTAGGATTATGGTATCCAAAGGGCTCAGAGTTTGATCTAGTTGGATTCTCATATGTTGATTATGCTGGTGACAAGGTTGATCGCCAGTCCACATCAGGCACATGTCACTTTCTTGGACGATCTCTTGTCTGTTGGTCTTCAAAGAAGCAGAACTGTGTGTCTCTCTCCACTGCTGAATCTGAATACATTGCTGCTGGATCTTGCTGCGCTCAGCTTCTATGGATGAAGCAAACTCTCAAGGACTATGGCATCCATCTGAAGCAAGTGCCACTCTACTGCGACAATGAAAGCGCCATCAAGATTGCCAACAACCCAGTTCAGCACTCGAAGACAAAGCACATTGAAATTCGTCATCACTTTCTCAGAGACCATGTCATGAAGGAAGATATTGATATCATTCACATCAACACTGAAGAGCAATTGGCAGATATCTTCACAAAGCCCTTGGATGAGAAAAGGTTTTGCAAGTTGCGGTGTGAGCTAAATATCTTAGAATCCTCGAATGTCCTGTGATTGGACACACATCCTAACGCTTATGCATGTGATGACTTAGATGTGCAACACACGAAGTAAAGTATATCTTCAATCAATGAAGACATACACTCTAAGTGTGAATACATTAATGTGGAATATGACTTTGGAGCGCCACGATAATTGTGCGTCGTGTCTGGGTCTAATACTTCCTATACGGTGGGTAACGCCACCACCAAACCTTTGTTTGAAGTGTTTGATTTGGCGTCACATTTGCAGAATCTTCGCATTTGGTTTGTCTTCAACATTGATTTGACTTCATGTTTATCTTCACAATGTTGATTTGGTCTTGTACTGATATATATAATATATTTGTGTTCTGTCCTCTATAGCATTCACTTATAGCTATGTCTTCTAGTTTGAATCTTTTGATCTAAGTGGATGTGATCGGACCCTAACCCCTTCTATGCTTCCACCTCAGATTCCATCTATCTAAATCATATGCATTCTATTGAAATTGTCAAATTTCTTCTCTACGTCCCTCTCAGCAGAAGATACAGAGACAAAAGTTGAATCTATTTTAATGCTATATCCTTATTGCCTGAAACCCGGAGAAGCCGGAATGACCACCCGACAGTCCAGGCGTGCGCGGGAACATGGAACAACTTCCAATGTGTTGCATGCTTGCCACGTATCCTTCAAATGTGAACCGCCAGGGGCACCTGCGTAATTACACTATGCTGTCCCTTTCCTTATAAATACACAACTCACTGCGGTCATTATTTCTTCTTCCACCTCGCCACCTCGCACAAACCCTAGCGCCTCCGCTAGCTCGCGTCGACGCCGGAGATGAAGCGCTTAGCTGCCGCGACCTCTTCGACGCCGTCCTCACGCCGGCTGCGGACCTCGTCCTCTCCACCGCCGCCGTAGGTGTCTTCCGCCGCCAAGTTAGGGCGCGGAAGATCGAACTGCTCGGCCTCCCTCTCAACTTCGTCTAGCAGTTCTTCGTGTGGTAATTAAAACTTACTTTTTACTGCCATTTTGATCCATCAGATCCATCCACTTCAACCAAAAGTGGCTTCTTGACTTCCAAAACTAGATCTGTCTTCTTCTGCATCTCATATCTTGCAAAGTATATTCACTTATGCTTCACAACTAGTTAGATTCCTCACTTGTACTTATTCTTGGATTCGTACAAATCTGGAACAAACTCTCATCAAATAAGTGAATGTCTTTGTGCTATGAGGTCAATGTCTTCAAACTGATTTATCTTCAAAATGTTCTGAGAATGCATATGACCTCTTCCCTTCCCTCGCACCTCTAATGATGTCACAGGTACATGTCCATGGGAGAATCCCTTGGTTCTCACAGTCTGCATTCATTTGCAGAGTTTTTACAGCATCACATCAACTCTCCTGAAGCTAGTTCCTATCTGACCAGCAAGAGGAAGCCATTCACAGTCTTGAAGCCATTCAGTTTGAATATAATGGCAATAGAGAAGTCTGCTAGAAAGGGCGGTAGGCAGCACCGTGGGGATACATCAAAGGATTTTCCTCCTGATCTGTATGAACTGTACAATACAGATCCTAAAGAAAGCTATGGCCAATGCAAGACTCGAATCCAATGGATTCGACGATATTGGGCGGAACAGTGGTTCAAGTATAACTTTGTGACCCAAGAGTATGCTGAGAAGAATGCCATCAAGCGACCATGGGGATATATTCTATATAGAAATCTTAAACCCAAGAACAAGTCCAAAGCCATTGCACAAGGCTTCTACCGTTGCATGGTCCATGGACCGCAGCCAGACAATGCCGACCCATCATCTCTGCTATGGTGTCGTGAAGACAATCTCTTCAAGTGCAATTTCCAGTTTGGAAAGTAGTCTGCTGCAAAGAACAAGAAGGCACTTGGACTCGACTTCAACCCTGGTCCATCTGCTCCAAGGGCTGATGGCACCCGTGATGCCAATCCAAATGTCGTCGGCCCCTTCTATAACCTTGAAGGCCTCATCACTCACATAGCAGTGCAGGGGCCGATGTGGATCACTCAGCTGATGATGCAAATTCTGATGAAGCGCCAACTCCATTAAGCCGCCGAAGCAAAAGAAAATAAAGGCTTCAAAGCCCTCTGTCGCACCAAGAGCTTCACATGTGAAGCCATTGGCCTCTGCACCTCCTGAAGCTAGTGTGCAATCTGAAGATCTTTCTCGTGTCTCCAAGAAGACACAGAAGTCCAAGAAGAAGAAGAAACTCATCAAGAGTTCTGCGCAAGAACTGACCCCAGCTGCCGTTCTGCGCAATGAGGATGCCACCATTGATCTGTCCAACAATGAAGATCTTGGTGATGATGCACTTGAGTTACTGATCAAGAGCAAGCAAGAGCCAGAGATCTTCAATGATCAGCCCCTTTTTGACGTGGATATTTTTAACAACTTCATCGACGAATGGTTTGATAACCCAAGCCTCAACATCGATGATCTTCAGCTTCCGATTGAGATCAGTGTCACCTTCCACAGAGCCATTGCTAATGAGTTGGCTCTGGCTCAGAAGATCGTCGAGCTGAAGAACAAGATTGACTATGAGAAAGCTCAATTCAAGAAGAACATGTCCAAGCTCAGTGTGGCTGATGTTCAAAGCTTCAAGCATATGTTGCATAACCTCGAGGAAGAGTTTCATAAGAAGCGTGAAGATGCAAAAGGTTCAAGAGAGCGGATGAAACACTCCGCAAGAAAATGTGTTCAAGTTCACAATGAGGCCGAAAGGCGCAAGGCACTTGGGCGTCCTGACCCCAAGATGGCTGCCAAACAGAAGAGGAAGCCTGTTGTGGCCCAAGCTAAAGCATCAAGGCAGGAAGCACCTCGCATTGTCTTCCCTGCCAGCATGTCAGGCTTGAAGCCTAAGGTCCCCTCGGCAGCTTCAGAACTGAAGAAGACAAGGGCATCTGAGGCCGAAGCCAAGAAGCACAAGCACAAGAATGCCTCTGATGGTGCTCCATCAACAAAGAAGCCGAAGATAAAGTCTTCGCGGAAAGAGCGTGCTGCTACCATAGAGCCACTTGTTGTCGAGCCCATCTCAGTTGCTCGTCCTGCCTTCAAAAACCAAGAGCGTCAACTTGTAGTGCATGAGCCTACTTTCATAGAGGCTCCTGAAGATGAAGAAGTTCCAGCTGTCGACCCCATCACAGCTGAAGACATTGGTCATGGTGACAATGTAGAAGATGATGAAGTCCTTCCTCAGATTGAGCACCAATAGGTGTCATCGCCTGTTCTCACAAATAGCAAACTCATCAGCATTTGTCATCCTTTGACGCCAATTGCTCAGGATGCTTCGTGGGCTGATCGCCCTCAACAAGAGACCCCAAGTAATGAAGACACATCCAGTACTCCACCACCTCAAGTCACCACTCCGGTGCTTGACGACGACTACATGGTCCAGACCACTCCATCACCACAGGTGTCATGGATTTGTCACGGCAGATGTCCTAGTGTGAGGACTTAGTCGTGAGACCAACGCATCTTTGTAGTAGCTTGAGAGGGGTTGAGCGGAATCAAGAGATGCAACACAAGACAAGGATTTAGACAGCTTCAGGCCCCGGGAAACATCATCCGAAATAGCCCTACATGTTGTTTGTGGCTAGATCTCATTATGCTCATGAGGGAGACGCCGTAAAAGCCGGCTCCCCTTTGTTGTGTCTAGCCCTAGAGATTATTGCTTCTTGCTTGTCCCTCTTTGGGGAGCTCTGCCCCTCCTTATATAAGTTGAAGGGGCGGGTTACATGTGGAGTCCTATTAGGACTAGGACTAGTCTACCTTCTAATACAAACCGGATACAAGTCCGGGTCTTAACTCCTTGTAAGGTAAATATTCCTTATGCCCTTCCTTGTAAACCGACCCACCATAGCATGAACCGGCCTTCTGGGCCTTGGGCCTTGTCATCCGTCTGGCCAGCCCGCCGGGTTATCAGTGAGTCGCCAAGTCCGGCCGGGTTATACTTCGTGCCGGGTTACGCCGTGGGGTATATCCCCGACATTAGCCCCCAGTTTAATTTGGATTTATCCATGTTAAACTGATCTACAACATAAACACAAGAACAAATTTGGCGGGTTGAGCTCCACTTTAAATATTCTTAAACCGGCACTTGATCATCCTTAATTCCTTGTCATTTCTTCCTTCTGAAAAATCCGAGTCAATATACCAGCTTCAATTTGCTTGCAGAAGATATTTTGTAAATAAAGAATACATTTGAATCGGCCTTCAATGCTCTAATTTGACAAAAATATTGGTCTTCAAATATTCAACTGATATCAGCCGGTTTGCAAATGTAGAACTTGCCGGTTTATTATTGCCAAAATTGTCGGGTTATGAAAACTGATGATCCCGGGTCATGACCGTTTATAGACGCCGAGTTATAATTGTTGCCAACGCTGGGTCACACAATTAATCTTCCTGATTTGCCCTTTATAAAAGCTGATGATCCCGGGTTATAAGGATGTTCCTCCTTTATATGCATATTACCTGTAGCCCCCAAGTCTTAAGAGGAGAACATAGTGATAACTTAAGACTTGTTTCAATATAAATGTTGCAACCTTGAAGAAATCCAGTTTGTTCATCTTCTTATTATAGGGGATCTGCATATCCCCGTTGAGGTAACTTAGTGTTATTCGAAATTCCTCCGGTTCCATGTTATACGGAATGAGTTTGTTAACAAGACTTGATCAACCTTGTTAGTGGATTCCTTTTGATGAGCATGAGACGGATGAAACTAGAAGGCACAACCTTATGTACCATGTTTATACTTTCTGTTATTTAGTTGCAATAAAGTAAAAATAGTATTTTTACATGCTTCCTGATTTATCATGCAATAAAAATATCCCGAAAATAAAAGTCCTCAGAACGCCATGCCAATTTAATATGATTTTTTCGGGAATATTTGAGGATTTTTAATGCAAAAATTACCGCGGGGGGAGCTGCCACCTGGCCACGAGGGTGGAGGGCGCGCCATACCCCTCGGGCGCGCCTGCCTCGTGGGCCCACGGTGGCCCTCCTCCACTTATCCCTGCACCCATCTTCTTCCTCTGTCTCACACAAACCCGAAAAACCAACTCAAGCTCGTGTTCCAGCCACTTTTGCTATGATTTTCGATCTCCTTGCTCAAAGAACCTCTCGCGAAACTACTTGGGGAGATTGTTCCTTGGTATGTGACTCCTCCATTGGTCCAATTAGTTTTTGTTCTAGTGCTTTATTCATTGCAAATTTGTGCTGCATAGGTGACCATGTTCTTGATCTTGCATGTCAAATTTATATGGTTCCAAGTAGTTCTAATGCTTGATATAGGCTCTAGGCACTTGTAGGAGTAGTTGCTATCAATTTTATTGAAGTTGGTTCACTTTTTGTTTGAAGTTACTAAAATTTCAGAAATTTTTCAGAGAAAACAATATGTTTAGGAAGATGTTCCAAGGTGGTTCTTCAAGGAAGCAAGGCCCTAGGCTTGCAATGCGCGATGCCGATGAGGAGCCCCCAAGGGACGCTCCCGTGAGGCCCTGTGAATGGCCTTCGGAAAATTTTATGGATCAAGCGGGAATCAAAGAAGAATTTAACGCATATTTGCGTAACGCCGGTCTTGTGGACTTCGAGGCAGACAAATGCCCACATTATCATGATCTCACTAGCTCATTTGTGAAGAGGTTTGAGTTTTCATCTTTGCGTAATTCCCCTTCTGTCATGTTTGATCTTTATGATAAATCTTATACCATGGACTTAGAGGATTTTACTTTTTCTTGCAAACTCCCACAATGGGGTAGTACTGTTGATCCCCGTAAATCTGAATTTAGAGACTTTCTTGCTAGTATAACTGTGGGGGAATCTAGAGATATAATGCAAGCCACTATAGGGAGCATTCACTTTCCTGCTATACATTATTTTGCTCTATTCATCGGTAGGTGCATAAATGCTAAGGATGAAGCATGTCACATGTCTGTCCCTGATCTCAGCATTCTCAGGAGTGCTGTGTTGGGAGACCAATCTTATCATATGGGAGCCATTGTAGCTCGTAGGTTATATCTTAATAGATATAACGGAGATTTCTTTGGAGGAATTTATGCAACCCGCTTAGCTAATTTTCTTGAGATAGACATTCGTGAGGGTGATATGGAGTTACCCCCTACTTATTTAGATTTTGATTCTATGGTTTCTCACCAGTTTGTTGAGAGGACTGAATCACCTCTCCAGTATCGACTAATCTTTAAGAAACGGCATGTTGTCCGTATTACTCTTCCTGCTCCTGCCTTCTTTGATTCTCAGACAAAAGGAAGATATGTTATTACTAGAGAGGAGGCAGATGAGTACGAGAGGAGAGCGGAGGCGGCTCGACGCCACGCTGCAGCTTAGGAGGTGATATCCGCTGCATCACAGTACGACCCCAGCTACACCTACGGGTATTCGCCAGGCTATCCCTGGCAATGAACCAACTTAGGCCAAAAGCCTAAGCTTGGGGGAGTACGTATTTCCCACCGACATTACGTTTATGTTCACACACACTCATTGCTAGATGTCGGTGCTCATACTTTTTCACTGTAATATCCGTGCTAGTTTATTTTCTTTTTCCTGCTTTCTTCTTGTGTGTTTAATAAACTTTAAGAAAAACAAGAAGAAAAATTAGTAATAGTTTACTTTTTCTGCTGTAGTAGTAATAATTAAAAAGAAAACCCAAATATATTTCCCGTTCTTCTTTTGCTTGTTGGGAGCTTTCCCGTGTAAATAGTTTTATTTCTTTTCTTTTCTTTGGGGGTCTATAGGAGAAGACCATGATTAAATTGTTGAAGTGGCTCTTATATGCATTATTGTTGATTTAACCAAGAGCCCATATTGCCTTGTCTTGTCCTGTTTATTTAATGCTCGCAGATTCCAGCTTAGTCCAATGCACGTGCACTCTTATTATTATTCACATCGTTCGGTCGTGCAAGTGAAAGGCAATTATGATGATATATGATGGACTGACTGAGATGGGAAAAGCTGGTATGAACTCGACCTCTCTTGTTTTTGTAAATATGATGAGTTCATCGTTCTTGATTCAGCTTATTATGAATAAACATGTTTGCAAAGACAATTAGAGATCATAGTTGCTTATGCCATGCTTGATTAGCTATGAGTTATAATGGTTCACCTTGCGTGCCAACATGCTATTAAAATGGTTATGATGTGGTATGATGGGGTGGTATCCTCCTTTGAATGATTTGAGTGACTTGACTTGGCACATGTTCACACATGTAGTTGAAACAAAATCAACATAGCCTTCACGATATTTATGTTCATGGTGGATTATATCCTACTCATGCTTGTATCCAATGTTTATTAATTTTAGTGCATGTTCATGACTGTTGTCGCTCTCTAGTTGGTCGCTTCCGGTCTTTTGCTAGCCTTCACTTGTACTAAGCGGGAATACTGCTTGTGCATCCAATCCCTTAAACCCCAAAGTTATTCCAGATGAGTCCACTATACCTTCCTATATGCGGTATCTACCCGCCGTTCCAAGTAAATTTGTATGTGCCAAACACTAAACCTTCAAATAAACATTTTGTTTTGTATGCTCGAATAGCTCATGTATCAACTATGGTTGTCCTTATCTTCCATGTTAGGCGGGTTATTCTCAAGAGGAGTGGACTCCGCTCCTCACTCACGAGAACATGGCTGGTCAACGGATGCCCAAGTCCCATGCTTTATGCAAACTAAATCAAAATTAATTGCAAACAAAACTCCCCGGGACCTGATGTATGTTGGAGGCACTCGTTGTTTCGAGCAAGCCGTGGATTGATGCTTGTTGGTGGAGGGGGAGTATAAACTTTACCATTCTGTTTGGGAACCGCCTATAATGTGTGTGACATGGAAGATATCGCCATCTCTTAGTTGTTATGTTGACAATGAAAGTATACCGCTCAAAATATTATTTATCCCTATTTCAAAATCGAGCTCTGGCGCCTCTACAAATCCCTGCTTCCCTCTGCGAAGGGCCTATCTATTTACTTTAATGTTGAGTCATCACCCTCTTATTAAAAAGCACTAGCTGGAGAGTGCAGCTTTCATTTGCATTCATTACTATTAATTTATATTGGGTATGACTATGACTGGATCTCTATTACCATGAATTACAATGTCTAGTCAGTCCTTGATCTTTAAAGGTGCTATGCATTTATGTTTTGCGGTCTTAGAAAGGGCTAGCGAGATACCATCTTGTTATATCATATTATGATTGTTTTGAGAAAGTGTTGTCATCCAAGATTTATTATTATGACTCGCTAGTTGATTATGCCATTGATATGAGTAAACATGAGACCTGAGAATTATTGCAAATGTGGTTAATTATAATCTTTGCTGAAAACTTGAATGTTGACTTGACATATTTACTGTTGGGGAACGTAGTAATTTCAAAAAAATTCCTATGCACACGCAAGATCATGGTGATGGCATAGCAACGAGAGGGGAGAGTATTGTCCAAGTACCCTCGTAGACCGTAAGCGGAAGCGTTATGACAACGCGGTTGATGTAGTCGTACGTCTTCACGATCCGACCGATCCAAGTACCGAATGTACGGCACCTCCGAGTTCAGCACACGTTCAGCTCGATGACGATCCCCGGACTCCGATCCAGCAAAGTGTCGGGGATGAGTTCCATCAGCATGACGGCGAGGTGACGATGATGATGCTCTACCGGCGCAGGGCTTCGCCTAAACTCCGCGACGATATGACCGAGGTGGAATATGGAGGGGGGGCACCGCACACGGCTAAGGAACGATCCGTAGATCAACTTGTGTGTCTATGGGGTGCCCCCCTGCCTGTATATAAAGGAGCAAGGGGGTGCGGCCGGCCCTAGGAGGAGGCGCTTGAGGAGTCCTACTCCCACCGAGTAGGACTCCCCTTCCTAGTTGGACTAGGACTTGGGGGAAGGAGGAGAGGGGAAAAGGAAAGGGGCGCGCCCCCTCCTTGTCCTATTCGGACTAGGGGGGGGTAGCTGTGGCTGCCCTTGGCCCCTTCTCCTCTTTCTCCACTAGGCCCACTAAGGCCCATTAGGTTACCGGGGGGTTCCGGTAACCTCCCGGTACTTCGGTAAAATGCCGATTTCACCCGGAACACTTCCGATGTCCAAACATAGGCTTCCAATATATCAATCCTTATGTCTCGACCATTTCGAGACTCCTCGTCATGTCCGTGATCACATCCGGGACTCCAAACAAACTTCGGTACATCAAAACTTATAAACTCATAATAAAACTGTAATCGTAACGTTAAGCGTGCGGACCCTACGGGTTCGAGAACTATGTAGACATGACCTAGAACTATTCTCGGTCAATAACCAATAGCGGAACCTGGATGCCCATATTGGTTCCTACATATTCTACGAAGATCTTTATCGGTCAAACCGCATAACGACATACGTTGTTCCCTTTGTCATCGGTATGTTACTTGCGAGATTCGATCGTCGGTATCCAATACCTAGTTCAATCTCGTTACCAGCAAGTCTCTTTACTCGTTCCGTAATACATCATCTCACAACTAACTTATTAGTTGCAATGCTTGCAAGGCTTATGTGATGTGCATTACCGAGAGGGCCCAGAGATACCTCTCCGAGCAATCGGAGTGACAAAACCTAATCTCGAAATACGCCAACCCAACATGTACTTTTGGAGACACCTGTAGTACTCCTTTATAATCACCCGATTCGTTGTGACGTTTGGTAGCACCAAAGTGTTCCTCCGTAAACGGGAGTTGCATAATCTCATAGTTACGAGGAACATGTATAGGTCATGAAGAAAGCAATAGCAATATACTAAACGATCAAATGCTAGGCTAACGGAATGGGTCATGTCAATCACATCATTCTCCTAATGATGTGATCCCATTAATCAAATAACAACACATGTTTATGGTAGGAAACATAACCATCTTTGATTAATGAGCTAGTCAAGTGAGGCATACTAGTGACTATATGTTTGTCTATGTATTCACACATGTATCATGTTTCCGGTTAATACAATTCTAGCATAAATAATAAACATTTATCATGATATGAGGAAATAAATAATAACTTTATTATTGCCTCTAGGGCATATTTCCTTCATCTCCCACTTGCACTAGAGTCAATAATCTAGATTACGATAATGATTCTAACACCCATGGAGTCTTGGTGTTGATCATGTTTTGCTCGTGGAAGAGGCTTAGTCAATCGGTCTGCAATATTCAGATCCGTATGTATCTTGCAAATCTCTATGTCTCCCACCTGGACTTGGTCACGGATGGAATTGAAGCGTCTCTTGATGTGCTTGGTCCTCTTGTGAAATCTGGATTCCTTTGCCAAGGCAATTGCACCAGTAGTGTCACAGAAGATCTTCATTGGTCCCGATGCACTAGGTATGACACCTAGATCGGAAATGAATTCTTTCATCCAGACTCTTTCATTTGTCGCTTCAAGCAGCTCGTACTCCGCTTCACATGTAGATCCCGCCACGGCGCTTTGTTTAGAACTGCACCAACTAACAGCTCCACCGTTTAATAAAAATACGTATCCGGTTTGCGATTTAGAACCGTCCGGATCGGTGTCAAAGCTTGCATCGACGTAACCATTTACGACTAGCTCTTTGTCACCTCCATATACGAAACATATCCTTAGTCCTTTTCGGTATTTCAGGATGTTCTTGACCGCTGTCCAAGATCCATTCCTGGATTACTTTGGTACCTTCCTGCCAAGCTTATTGCTAAGCATACGTCGGATCTGGTACACAGACATTGCATACATGATAGAGCCTATGGCTGAAGCATAGGGAACATCTTTCATTTTCTCTCTATCTTCTGCTGTGGTCGGGCATTGAGTCGACTCAATTTCACACCTTGTAATGTCTGGTAAAAATCCTTTCTTTGCACGATCCATTTTGAACTTTTCAAAACTTTATCAAGGTATGTGCTTTGTGAAAGTCCAATCAAGCGTCTTGATCTATCTCTATAGATCTTGATGCCCAATATGTAAGCAGCTTCACCGAGGTCTTTCATTGAAAAACTTTTATTCAAGTATCCTTTTATGCTATCCAGAAATTCTATATCATTTCCAATCAATAATATGTCATCCACATATAATATCGTAAATGCTATAGAGCTCCCACTCACTTTCTTGTAAATACAGGCTTCTCCAAAAGTCTCAGATAAAACCATATGCTTTGATCACACTATCAAAGCGTTTATTCCAACTCCGAGAGGCTTGCACTGCACCATAAATTGATCGCTGGAGCTTGCACACTTTGTTAGCATCTTTTAGATCAACAAAACCTTCTGGTTGCATCATATACAACTCTTCTTCTAGAAATCCATTCAAGAATGCAGTTTTGACATCCATTTGCCAAATTTCATAATCATAAAATGCAGCAATTGCTAACATGATTCGGACAGACTTAAGCATCGCTACGGGTGAGAAAGTCTCATCGTAGTCAACCCCTTGAACTTGTCGAAAACCTTTTGCAACAAGTCGAGCTTTATAGACAGTTACATTACCATCGGCGTAAGTCTTCTTCATAAAGATCCATTTATTCTCAATGGCTTGCCGATCATCGTTCAAGTCAACAAAAGTCCATACTTTGTTCTCATACATGGATCCCATCTCAGATTTCATGGCTTCCAGCCATTTTATGGATCTGGGCTCACCATCGCTTCTTCATAGTTCGTAGGTTCGCCATGGTCAAGTAACATGACTTCCGTAATAGGATTACCATACCACTCAGTGCGGATCTTACTCTGGTTGACCTCGTGATTCAAGAGAAACTTGATCTGAAGTTTCATGATCAATATCATTAGCTTCCTCACTAATTGGTGTAGTTGTCACAGAACCGGTTCTAGTGATGAACTACTTTCCAATAAGGGAGCAGATACAGTTATCTCATCAAGTTCTACTTTCCTCCCACTCACTTCTTTCGAGAGAAACTCTTTTTCTAGAAAGGATCCGAATTTAGCAACGAAAATCTTGTCCTCAGATCTGTGATAGAAGGTGTACCCAATAGTCTCTTTTGGGTATCCTATGAAGATACATTTCTCCGATTTAGGTTCGAGCTTATCTGGTTGAAGTTTCTTCACATAAGCATCGCAGCCCCAAACTTTAAGATACGACAACTTTGGTTTCTTGCCAAACCATAGTTCATAAGGCGTCGTTCAACGGATTTTGATGGTGCCCTATTCAACGTGAATGCGGCCGTCTCTAAAGCATAACCCCAAAACGATAGCGGTAAATTAGTAAGAGACATCATAGATCGCACCATATCTAGTAAAGTACGATTACGTTGCTCGGACACACCATTTCGTTGTGGTGTTCCGGGTGGCGTGAGTTGCGAAACTATTCCGCATTGTTTCAAATGTAAACCAAACTCGTAACTCAAATATTCTCCTCCACGATCAGATCATAGAAATTTTATTTTCTTTATACGATGATTTTCCACTTCACTCAGAAATTCTTTGAACTTTTCAAATGTTTCAGATTTGTGTTTCATTAAGTAGATATACCCATATCTGCTCAAATCATCTGTGAAGGTGAGAAAATAACGATACCGCCGGCGTGCCTCAACATTCATTGGACCACAAACATCGGTATGTATGATTTCCAACAAATCAGTTGCTCGCTCCATAGTTCCGAGAACGGCGTTTTAGTCATCTTGCCCATGAGGCACGGTCCGAAAGTACCAAGTGATTCATAATCAAGTGATTCCAAAAGCCCATCATTATTGAGTTTATTCTTGCGTTTTACTCCGATATGACCCAAACGGCGGTGCCACAAATAAGTTGCACTATCATTATCAACTCTGTATCTTTTGGTTTCAACACTATGAATATGTGTATTACTACTATCGAGATTCAATAAAAATAGACCACTCTTCAAGGGTGCATGACCATAAAAGATATTATTCATATAAATAGAACAACCATTATTCTCGACTTAAATGAATAACCTGCCTCACATCAAACAAGATCCAGATATAATGTTCATGCTTAACGCGGCACCAAATAACAATTATTTAGGTCTAAAACTAATCACGATGGTAGATGTAGAGGTAGCGTGCCGACCGCGATCACATCGACTTTGGAACCATTTCCCACGCCGCATCGTCACCTCGTCCTTAGCCAATCTTCGCTAATCCATAGTCCCTGCTTTGAGTTGCAAATATTAGCAACAAAACCAGATTATCAAATACCGGTACTATCATGAGCATTAGTAAGGTACACATCAATAACATGTATATCACATATACCTTTGTTCACTTTGCCATCCTTCTTATCCGCCAAATACTTGGGGCAGTTCCGCTTCCGGTGTCCGATGCTTGCGAGAAGCACTCGATCTCGTGCTTAGGTCCAGACTTGGGTTTCTTCTCTTGAGCTGCAACTTGTTTGCTGTTCTTCTTGAAGTTCCTTCTTCTTCCCTTTGCCCTTTTCTTGAAACCGGTGGTCTTGTTGACCATCAACACTTGATGCTCCTTTTGATTTCTACCTCCAGCGGCTTTTAGCATTGCGAAGAGCTCGGGAATAGTCTTGTCCATCCCTTGCATATTATAGTTCATCACGAAGCTCTTGTAGCTTGGTGGCGATGATTGAAGAATTACATCAATGACACTATCATCGGGAAGATTAACTCCCGGTTGAATCAAGTGATTATTATACCCAGACATTTTGAGTATGTGTTCACCGATGTAACTATTCTCCTCCATATTGCAGCTGTAGAACTTATTGGAGACTTCATATCTCTCAATCCGGGCATTTGCTTGAAATATTAACTTCAACTCCTGGAATATCTCATATGCTCCATGACGTTCAAAAACGTCATTGAAGCCCCGGTTCTAAGCCGTAAAGCATGACACAATGAACTATCGAGTAGTCATCAGCTTTGCTCTGCCAGACGTTCTTAACATCGTCAGTTGCATCAGCAGTAGGCCTGGCACCCAGCGGTGCTTCCAGGATGTAATTCTTCTGTGCAGCAATGAGGATAATCCTCAAGTTACGGACCCAGTCCATGTAATTGCTACCATCATCTTTCAACTTTGCTTTCTCAAGGAACGCATTAAAATTCAACGGAACAACAAAGACGAGCCATCTATCTACAAAGTAAACATAGACAAGCAAAATACTATCGGTACTAAGTTCATGATAAATTTAAGTTCAATTAATCATATTACTAAAGAACTCCCACTTAGGCGGACATCTCTCTAGTCATCTAAGTGATCACGTGATCCAAATCAACTAAACCATGTCCGATCATCACGTGAGATGGAGTAGTTTCAATGGTGGACATCACTATGTTGATCATATCTACTATATGATTCATGTTCGACCTTTCGGTCTCCGTGTTCCGAGGCCATATCTGTATATGCTAGGCTCGTCCAAGTTTAACTTTGAGTATTGGCGTGTGCATCTGTTTTGCACCCGTTGTATTTGAACGTAGAGCCTATCACACCCGATCATCACGTGGTGTCTCAACACGAAGAACTTTCGCAATGGTGCATACTCAGGGAGAACACTTCTTGATAATTTTAGTGAGAGATGATCTTAAAATGCTACCGTCAATCAAAGCAAGATAAGATGCATAAAGGATAAACATCACATGCAATCAATATAAGTGATATGATATGGCCATCATCATCTTGTGCTTGTGATCTCCATCTCTGAAGCACCGTCGTGATCACCATCATCACCGGCGCGACACCTTGATCTTCATCATAGCATCGTTGTCGTCTCGCCAATCTTATGCTTCTACGACTACCGCTACCGCTTAGTGATAAAGTAAAGCATTACAGGGCGTTTGCATTTCATACAATAAAGCGACAACCATATGGCTCCTGCCATTGCCGATAACTTCGGTTACAAAACATGATCATCTCATACAATAAAATATAGCATCACGTCTTGACCATATCACATCACAACATGCCCTGCAAAAACAAGTTAGATGTCCTCTACTTTGTTGTTGCAAATTTTACGTGGCTGCTACGGGCTGAGCAAGAACCGTTCTTACCTACGCATTAAAACCACAACGATAGTTCGTCAAGTTAGTGATGTTTTAACCTTCATAAGGACCGGGCGTAGCCATACTCGGTTCAACTAAAGTGAGAGAGACAGACACCCGCCAGTCACCTTTAAGCACGAGTGCTGCATAGCGGTGAAACCAGTCTCGCGTAAGCGTGACGCGTAATGTCGGTCCGGGCCGCTTCATCTCACAATACCGCCCGAACCAAAGTATGACATGCTGGTAAGCAAGATGACTTGTATCGCCCACAACTCACTTGTGTTCTACTCGTGCATATGACATCTACGCATAAAACCAGGCTCGGATGCCACTGTTGGGGAACGTAGTAATTTCAAAAAAAATCCTACGCACACGCAAGATCATGATGATGGCATAGCAACGAGAGGAGAGTATTGTCCACGTACCCTCGTGACCGTGGCGGAGCGTTATGACAACGCGGTTGATGTAGTCGTCGTCTTCATGATCCGACCGATCCAAGTACCGAACGTCACGGCACCTCCGAGTTCAGCACATCGTTCAGCTCGATGACGATCCCGGACTCCGATCCAGCAAAGTGTCGGGATGAGTTCCACAAAGACGACGGCGTGGTGACGATGATGATGCTCTATCGGGCGCAGGCTTCGCTTAAACTCCGCGACGATATGACCGAGGTGGAATATGGTGGAGGGGGCACCGCACACGGCTAAGGAACGATTCGTAGATCAACTTGTGTGTCTATGGGGTGCCCCCGCCCCGTATATAAAGGAGCAAGGGGTGCGGCGGCCCTAGGAGGAGGCGGCCAGAGGAGTCCTACTCCCACCGGAGTAGGACTCCCCTTCCTAGTTGGACTAGGACTTGGGGGGAAGGAGGAGAGGGGGAAAAGGAAAGGGGGGCGCCGTCCCCCCTCCTTGTCCTATTCGGACTTGGGGGGGAGGGGCGCGCGGCTGCCCCTTGGCCCCTTCTCCTCTTTCTCCACTAGGCGCACTAAGGCCCATTAGGTTACCGGGGGGTTCCGGTAACCTCCCGCATCTCGGTAAAATGCCGATTTCACCGGAACACTTCCGATATCCAAACATAGGCTTCCAATATATCAATCTTTATGTCTCGACCATTTCGAGACTCCTCGTCATGTCCGTGATCACATCCGGACTCGAACAAACTTCGTACATCAAAACTTATAAACTCATAATAAAACTGTCATCATAACGTTAAGCGTGCGGACCCTACGGGTTCGAGAACTATGTAGACATGACCTAGAACTATTCTCGGTCAATAACCAATAGCAGAACCTGGATGCCCATATTGGTTCCTACATATTCTACAAAGATCTTTATCGGTCAAACCGCATAACGACATACGTTGTTCCCTTTGTCATCGGTATGTTACTTGCCCGAGATTCGATCGTCGGTATCCAATACCTAGTTCAATCTCGTTACTGGCAAGTCTCTTTACTCGTTACGTAATACATCATCTCACAACTAACTTATTAGTTGCAATGCTTGCAAGGCTTATGTGATGTGTATTACCGAGAGGGCCCAGAGATACCTCTCCCATAATCGGAGTGACAAAACCTAATCTCGAAATACGCCAACCCAACATGTACTTTTGGAGACACCTTTAGTACTCCTTTATAATCACCCAGCTACGTTGCTAGACGCTTTGGTAGCACCCAAAGTGTTCCTCCGTAAACGGGAGTTGCATAATCTCATAGTTACAGGAACATGTATAGGTCATGAAGAAAGCAATAGCAATATACTAAACGATCAAGTGCTAGGCTAACGGAATGGGTCATGTCAATCACATCAGTCTCCTAATGATGTGATCCCTTTAATCAAATAACAACACATGTTTATGGTTAGGAAACATAACCATCTTTGATTAATGAGCTAGTCAAGTAGAGGCATACTAGTGACTATATGTTTGTCTATGTATTCACAAATGTATCATGTTTCCGGTTAATACAATTCTAGCATGAATAATAAACATTTATCATGATATGAGGAAATAAATAATAACTTTATTATTGCCTCTAGGGCATATTTCCTTCATTTACAACAACAAGAGCGAACAGAGTTTGTAAAAGTTTTTCTTTTTCTCTTTCAGTTTGTCAACTGAATTGCTTGAGGACAAGCAAGGGTTTAAGCTTGGGGGAGTTGATACGTCTCTGTCATATCTACTTTTCCAAACACTTTTGCCCTTGTTTTGGACTCTAACTTGTATGATTTGAATGGAACTAACCCGGACTGACACTGTTTTCAGCAGAATTGCCATGATGTTGTTTTATGTGCAGAAAACAAAAGTTCTCGGAATGACCTGAAACTCCACGGAACATCTTAGAAATAATAATAATAAATCCTCGCCAAAGATGAAGACCAGGGGCCCACACCCTGTCCACGAGGGTGGGGGGCGTGCCCCCCTCCTGGGCGCGCCCCCCTACCTCGTGGGCCCCCTGGAGACCTTCCGACGCCAACTCCAACTCTATATATTGGCTTTCAGGGAGAAAAAAATCAGAGAGAAGAAATCATCGCGTTTTACGATACGGAGCCGCCGCCAAGCCCTAAAACCTCTCGGGAGGGCTGATCTGGAGTCTGTTCGGGGCTCCGGAGAGGGGGATTCGTCGTCGTCTTCATCATCAACCATCCTCCATCACCAATTTCATGATGCTCACCGCCGTGCGTGAGTAATTCCATCGTAGGCTTGCTGGACGGTGATGGGTTGGATGAGATCTATCATGTAATCGAGTTAGTTTTGTTAGGGTTTGATCCCTAGTATCCATTATGTTCTAATATTGATGTTGCTATGACTTTGCTATGCTTAATTCTTGTCACTAGGTCCCGAGTGCCATGATTTCAGATCTGAACCTATTATGTTTTCATGAATATATGTGTGTTCTTGATCCTATCTTGCAAGTCTATAGTCACCTATTATGTGTTATGATCCGACAACCCCGAGGTGACAATAATCGGGATACTTCTCGGTGATGACCATAGTTTGAGGAGTTCATGTATTCACTATGTGTTAATGCTTTGTTCCGGTTCTCTATTAAAAGGAGGACTTAATATCCCTTAGTTTCCATTAGGACCCCGCTGCCACGGGAGGGTAGGACAAAAGATGTCATGCAAGTTCTTTTCCATAAGCACGTATGACTATATTCGGAATACATGCCTACATTACATTGATGAATTGGAGCTTGTTCTGTGTCACCCTATGTTATGACTACTACATGATGAACCGCATCCGACATAATTATCCATCACTGATCCAATGCCTACGAGTTTTTCCTATACTGGTTTACGCTTATTTACTTTCCCGTTGCTATTGTTACAATCACCACAAAACACCAAAAATATTACTTTTGCTTCCGTTACTTTTGTTACCGTTACCACTACTATCACACTACTTTGCTACTAAACACTTTGCTGCAGATATTAAGTTATCCAGGTGTGGCTGAATTGACAACTCAGTTGCTAATACATGAGAATATTCTTTGGCTCCCCTTGTGTCGAATCAATAAATTTGGGTTGAATACTTTACCCTCGAAAGCTGTTGCGATCCCCTACACTTGTGGGTTATCACACAGCAACAGAAACGAAGCGGCGTGGTTCCGGACAAGGCTGTGTAGACGACGATTTAGCGATGGCGGTTCACCGGACAGCTCTCCAACAACAGTTCTCCACGAGGCGACTCAGCACGGCCACACATAGCGACTTAACACCAAGGCCAGTGACTCGGAGTGGAGTTGCGCGGCGGCGGTTTACCGGACGGCTCTCCAATGGCGGCTCATAGGCACAGGCAAGTGATGACAGGCTTGAAGCAGCAGAGGACCGCGGCAGGTCGATAAGATGCAGGAGGCGGAACGAATCCGTGGCGACGGGGTGGCTTGATGAACCAAGGCGGGTCTCAGCTGCAGCAGCTCGGACGATCGCGCAGGAGCGAATCACCAGGCCAGCTTAGTGTGCCCCTGTGGATGCAACATGGGCGGTTTATCGCCTGGCAACAGCTTTGAGGCAGCTCAGGGCACGGGAGGCCGAGTGGGGGCGGCTCAGAGTGAGCAGAGGCAACCCATGGTGGTGCTGCCGGCGGATGCAGCAGCTGACGGCCGAGGCAGGTGGTTGAGGAGAAGTGGAAGCGTCCCAGCGCTGGGCAGCTCAGAGGAGGAACAGCTGCAGCGAGCGTGGCGACTCAACATGGAGGCGAACAGCGAGAGGCCGGGACGAGCGGGGCTAGCCCAAAACTGAGAATCGGCTCATCACTAATTGGTTTTTGAGAGCTCACGTGATCAAATACAGGCCTTCAAGTAATATTTCGTGGTAGGAGTTTTCTGTTGCCATCAATGTGCAAAAAATCGCAGCCAAAGGTATCTGAAAATTCATCACTTAACACTTGGAGTAGATGGCAGAGAACTTGGGGAAACAACTTGAAGCAGCACCGCGGCGTCTACGGTCGCGATGATGGTGCCCGGTGACTTAGCTCGAAACCGGGCAAGGAGCGGCCTGAGAATGGTGGCGGCCCATGGTGATGTGGATACGGTGCAGGAGCCGGCCGGAGTGGAGCGGAACAGGCCGCAGTCATGCCGGCTCAGGCGTGGCCATGGCGGCTCAGGCGCGGCCTCGGCAGCCTGGAGGCGAGCAACGAGGCGGGCGGCCTGAATCTAGGTGCGCAGCGGACCCATGGCATTTCCACAACGGCGGCGGTGTAGGAGTCCGGGTTGTGGCCCTTCTTCTTCTCCTTTTAATGGATCCGTATTGACCCCGGCCTACAGGATTTGCATGTTGATAGCTTGCCTCTGATCAATCTCTCTTTTTCCTTCGTAATCATGTGCTAAACCCACGTAATAGCTTTTCCTTCTTCAATTCTTGAATTAACCTCCTGGGAGATTCCTTGCATGCATGTAGCGATCAGAGTTTGACAAAATAAAAAGGCGATTTTGACTTCAGGTGATGTACTAGTCGCAGGTACACCATTGAGCTTGATGTTTGATGTGATGGAATAGCTTCCGCCGTTGTTGCTTTTGGTTTCTGCGCTGGGGAGTAGCAGTCATAGTTCCGGTTGATGTCTTCGGGAATTTAAACCGTGTCTAATTAGAAAAAGGTTTCAGACAACTTCACGGTCTCGGCGACTCTGTACGCGGCGGCGTCAACTCGCCGGAAGTGATCCGGCCACGATGGATCGCCCCGTCGCGTGTGACGGTGCACACAGAGGCAACCCTAATTTCTCTTATTTAACTTGAACCTTCACGGATCGTCAAATCTGAAATGATGAACTCAAAGTTGATGCAGATCCTCCGGAGCTGAAGCTTTCTTATCCAAAAAATTGTGAATTTCTCGATCCCTGGGAGAGATCCCTTCAAGAACTCAACACCATCGTGCGCGGGCCCCACAGTGGGCGCCAACTGTCGTGGATTTGTCACGGCAGATGTCCTAGTGTGAGGACTTAGTCATGAGGCCAACGCATCTTTGTAGTAGCTTGAGAGGGGTTGAGCGGAATCGAGAGACGCAACACAAGACAAGGATTTAGACAGCTTCGGGCCCCGGGAAACATCATCCGGAATAGCCCTACATGATGTTTGTGGCTAGATCTCATTATGCTCATGAGGGAGACACCATATAAGCCGTCTCCCCTTTGTTGTGTCTAGACCTAGAGATTATTTCTTCTTGCTTGTCCCTCTTTGGGGAGCCCTGCCCCTCCTTATATAAGTTGAAGGGGCGGGTTACATGTGGAGTCCTATTATGATTAGGACTAGTCTACCTTCTAATACAAACCGGATACAAGTCCGGGTCTTAACTCCTTGTAAGGTAAATATTCCTTATGCCCTTCCTTGTAAACCGGCCCACCATAGTATGAACCGGACTTCTGGGCGTTGGGCCTTGTCATCCGTCTGGCCAACCCGCGGGGTTATCAGTGAGTCGCCAAGTCCGGCCGGGTTATACTTCGTGCCGGGTTACGCCACGGGGTATATCCCCGACAACAGGCGTCGCCCGCATTCCGCAGGCTTCGCAAAGGCCCTAGGCCACAGGTCGCCATGTCGAGCATTCCAGAGGGAGAAGTGCAACAAAGCTCAGTAGCACGCCAAGTGTTTCCTGAATCCACTCCCACTGTGAATGTCTCTGAGTCTGAAGCAAAAGCTGCTGAAGACATTCCAGCTGCATCAGCCGATGACCATCAAGAACCTCAAGAAGAAGAAGGAAGAGTTGCCACACCTCCTGTCACTCAAGAAGTTGTTCTCGAGGAGAACGTGTCTGTGCCCGACCCTCCTGCTACTAAAGAGGAGGTTGAAAACATTGAGGCGGCCACAAACAACACTGCTGAAGCCAATGACGTTGTCATGGATGAAGACATTGTGGCGCCTGAAGCTAATGTTGCACCCGAAGGTAGTGTGCAACCTGTAGCCACTATTAATGCCGAAGCTGCTGTTCCACCCCCAAGGCCTCACACTATTGAGCAGGCATATGATCGCAGCCAACTTGTCACAATCCGATGTTCTGGTTCCTCCCACTGCTCCCGGACCACAATTTGAATACCAAGTGGAGCAAAGGCCTCAGGTCCAGAAGCCAAAGCCCAGACTACCAAGATTTCCCGGTGCTGCAACATCGCCAGGATCGTTCAATGTAAACAGCTTCAGGGCGCGTAACACATTCTTTGACAGTGCCAAGAACCCGTACTCGAAGCCAAAGATCTCATCTGATCGCTTCTGGAGCTATCAGCAGCGCAGTTATTACTCATGTATCTTATACAATCAAGGGTGAATCTTTCCTCACATGTGTCTGGATTGTGAAGCCACTGCTGGTCTGCCCTGCTTGGAAGAAGCTCTAGACTATTTCAGAGATGCTGGCCTTCTGCAGTTCGTCATTGACAAAGAGCATTGGAATGAGGAGCTTCGGCTGCAATTCTATGCCACTCTTCACATTCGTGGCTACAACAGGAATCCAAAGACTTGGGTCCTTGAGTGGATGACAGGTGATGTGCACCATGAAGCCAAAGCTCAAGATATCATTGAGCTTACTTCCCTGCCCACTTTAGGCGAGCTCTATGAACCTGGTTGTTAGCTACATAGGAATGCATTGGAGAGCATATTTCAGAAGCCTGAGCCCAACATGAATCAGATGCTCAGCATGATGAAGCCACTGCCACAAGATGCTGAATATCCTAAGGAATTCTTTGTCGAAGACCTCGAGTATCTGCCCCATACCATTTATCACATTGTAAGGCAAACTCTATGGCCCATCAAAGGACATTCTCCTGCAGCCAAGCTTGAAGGCACGATGAAGACATTGGTGTTCTATATTCTCAATGGCATCAGCTTCAATGCTCAAGATTTCTTCATCAGGCAACTTGTTGCATCTGGAATAGATCTATTTGGCTTGAAGTTTTATGCTCCATGGGTGATGCGCTTAATTAAGCTTCACTCTTCTGTCAACTATCAGCCCTCTGCATGCAACCATCTTATCTTCTTGCCTAAGGTTGATATGTCTGTCGAAGCCATCTACCCTGAGCCTGCCAAGGAGCCAATTTATCTTCATAATGTTGATCGCCAAAGCTTTTAAAAACCAATTGAGGGAGTTCTTGCTGCAACTCGTGTTTGTCCTCTGTTTGGAAATACACGTGCACCTCATCGTGCAACTACTGAAGCCATTGAAAGCACCATTGCTCAAAGGCCTCGGAAGCGGTCTCATGTACTCAATGACCGACAGTTTCTTGTGGCCTTGCATCAGAAACATGATAAGCACCATGATTGGCTGAAGCGTCAGATGCAGAGCCTCTTGGTGGATGTTAATCGCATTCGAAATCTTGCCACCAAGAATGCATTCGTATCACATGAAGCCTGTCGGAGGTCCTGGAAGAGTCTGACATTACTAAGCTCCGAAGACGATCTTCGTGAAGATGGCTTCACGGACCACTACAAATGTGATTCCATGCCTCCCCGGAATGCTGTCTTGCGTCGTACTCCTTTCTTAGAAGACTCGGAGTATTCATCTTCGGCTGCAACTGTTGTTGCGAGAGTCGTCGATGAAGAAGATGATGCCACTTCATCAACCATGACTTAGCCGCGTCTCGACACTGCACCAGGCCCCTCTGCACCACCGGACTCCAATATCGACCCTGCACCTTCATCTACTCCTGATGGGAACGAGTAGATGCTCTATGTCTTCAAACCTTTTTGGTCCTTACTGACAGAAGGGGGAGAAGCATATGAGTTGATAGTCTTCAAGCGGGTCCATATGGGTGGTTGCTATAATTTTTGAATATGTTCCATGGCATTCTGTTGTTCAGTTGCAATTTTAGAAAGTGTTTTGTAGCTAGGTTTAGATTCACATTCAGAGTCATCTTCACTTTATGTTTGAAAGTAAGCATCACGTGAGTTTACCTTGGCACCACGTGCCATGAAGCAGTAGGTGGGACCAGAGTCGTCCTTGTCGTTAGCATCAACGTTGGTGACGGAGCCATTGTCTTCAGTGTTGAAGATGGACTTGGCAATGTAGGCTGTAGCTAGAGCCAGACTTGCAATGCCAGGGTCAGGCTCCTCCTCAGACTCCACCTCTGCCTCCTCAGAAGCAGACTCCTCCTCTGAATCCATCTCCTTGCCAACAAAAGCACGAGCCTTGCCAGATGTGCTCTTCTTATATGATGAAGACTTGGACGAAGACTTGGAAGAAGATTTTGAGGATTTCTTGTTCTTGTCATCAGAATCATATTCCTTGCTTTTCTTCTTCTTCTTGGTCTCATTGTCCCACTGTGGACATTCAGAGATGTAGTGACCAGGTTTCTTGCACTTGTCGCATGTTCTCTTTTTTGTGATCACGAGTGGAAGCTTCATCATTTCTTGAGCTGGATCTTAAAGACTTTCTGAAGCCTTTCTTCTTGGTAAACTTTTGGAACTTCTTCACAAGCATAGCAAGCTCCTTCCCAATGTCTTCAGGATCCTTAGAACAGCTGTCAGAATCTTCTTAGGAAGAGGAAACAACTTTGCCTTCAAAGCACGAGTTCGGCCATAGTTGGGACCATAGATATCTCTTTTCTCAGATTGCTGGAACTCATGTGTGTTGAGCCTCTCAAGTATGTCAGACGGATCGAGAGTCTTGAAGTCAGAGCGTTCTTGAATCATCAGGGCCAGGGTGTCGAAGGAGCTGTCAACTGATCTCAGAAGTGTTTTGACGATTTCATGCCTAGTGATCTCAGTGGTGCCGAGTGCGCGAAGCTCATTTGTGATGTCAGTGAGGCGATCAAACATGAGTTGGACATTCTCATTGTCATTTCTCTTGAAGCGGTTGAAGTGGTTGCGAAGAACACTGATCCTTGAGTCTCTCTGGGTTGAGACGCCTTCGTTGACCTTGGAGAGCCAGTCCTATACTAGCTTCGAAGTTTCTAGAGCACTCACACGACCATATTGTCCTTTGGTCAGATGACCACAGATGATGTTCTTGGCAATAGAATCCAGTTGAATGAACTTCTTGACATCAACAGGGGTGACACCTTCACCAGCCTTGGGAACACTATTCCTGATGACATACCAGATGTCGACATCAATGGCTTCAAGATGCATACGCATCTTATTCTTCCAGTAGGGGTAATCAGTGCCATCGAAGACAGGGCATGCAGCCGAGACTTTGATTATCCCTGCAGTCGACATAGCTAAAACTCTAGGTGGTTAAACCGAATCACATAGAACAAGGGAGCACCTTGCTCTGATACCAATTGAAAGTGCTAGCTATCGACTAGGGGGGGTGAATAGGCGATTTTTATGAAAGTCTTCAAAACATGGGAGTTTCAAAGACAAACAATGGAAATGAACCTATTGATATGCAGCGGAAGGTAGACTACACTAGACAAGCCATAGTCAAGTAAGTGATAAAGTGAAAGCACGAAGACTATTAGTAGCTAGGTAGTACGGATCAGGATGGAAGATAATATGAAGCCTAATAACAATAGTATTCACACAGTGAAGTCAATCAGATCATGCAAGCAGGCAATGACTTCATGAAGACAAACTATAAGTAAAGAGAGGGAAGTGATGGAACCAGTTGCTCGGAGAGGACAAGGATTTGTTGGAACAGTTCCAGTTGTTGTGACAACTGTACGTCTGGTTAGGGAGGCTAATATTCAACTTAGAATACCGCGTCTTCACCTTATTTCCCTTGAGCTAAGAACACTTAGTCCTCGCCCAATTACTCAGGTAAGTCTTCAAGGTAGACTTCCAAACCTTCATAGACTTCGTTCACTGGCAATCCATGATGCTCTTGGATGCTCAGAACGCAACGCGTAACCGGCTGGAGGATTCACAGTCCTCAAGTGTAATAAGTCTTCAGATCACGCGACAGAAAGACTTCAGTGATGCCTAACACTCTTTGGCTCTGGGTGTTTTGGGCTTTGTCCTCGCAAGGATCTCTCTCTCAAATGCTTCAGAGCTGGGTTGCTCTCAAACGACAAAAGCTGTGCACTAACTCTAAGCAGCCACCAATTTATGGTGTAGGGGGTGGGCTATTTATAGCCAAGAGGCAACCCGACCTGATTTGTCTGAAATGACCCTAGGTCACTAAGGAACTGACACGTGCCCAATGGTCAGATTTCAAACCGGCAGCTAGACTTGGGCTACAAGTAAAGTTGACTCATCCAGCTCTGGATAAGATTTTGCTCTCATTGTCTTTGCTCGAAGACATAGGATTTGGTTGAGCATCACTTCAGTCACTCTGACTTTGTTCACTTCGACCCCACTTAACAGTGTGGTGGTTCCTATGACTCAACAAAGAAGAAAAGGAAACTACGAAACAACTATGTCTTCGAACTCCATAGTCTTCACGTGAATGTCTTCTCGAGTCATAATCTTCGTTGTGAATATCTTCCCATACCACCATTGTCTTCAATGTCTTGACACATTTTTAGGTGTCATCTCCGGTAGGTAAACTGAATCAACGAGGGACTACTACTTGTGTTATCCTGCAATTCTCACAGACACATTAATCCCTCAACCAAGTTTGTCATCAATACTCCAAAACCAACTAGGGGTGGCACTAGATGCACTTACACCAACTAGATTGGTTTTTCTTGCAATGGGAGAGGTGCTTAGCATTGGGTTCAATTCTGTGTGATTTCACCCAGTGACAAAGTAGGGGTAGCGAGACACATATTGAATTGTTGCCATCAAGGATAAAAAGATGGGGTTTTGATCATATTACGTGAGTTTATTCCTCTACATCATGTCATCTTCCTTAAGGTGTAACTCCGTTCTTTATGAACTTAATACTCTAGGTGCATGCTGGATAGCGGTTGATGTGTGGAGTAATAGTAGTAGATGCAGGAAGGAGTCGGTCCAGTTGACACGGACGTGATGCCTATATTGCATAATCATTGCCATGAATATCGTTATAACTTTGCTCTTTTCTATCAATTGCTCGACAGTAATTTGTTCACACTACAAAAAAAGGCACATCCGTGACATTTTGGGTCGAACGAATTTTTTTCTGTCATGATTATGACACTTCTATGACAATAATTGTGACAAAACCCAGTATCATCATAGATGTGGTGGGCTCCTACTTCTATGACAAAAAATCATGACAGAAAATGGGATTTTCGTCCTGGGCGGGCCGGAGACGCAGCTGCATGACATTCTTTCGGCCGTCCATGACGGAAAAAACCGTGGTAGAAGCGAGGGCGAGGAAAATATCTAGGAGTTCCCGGTTACGGTGGGTGGTCGGGGCCGAGCGATGCATGTTTCTCTCATACACGTACGCGCGTGGGTGCGAGGCATTGGGCTCTAACTGAACCCGAGCAAGGTGTTCGCCTACTGAACCCGAGCAATTGCACTGCAGGCGACACATTACTGAACCTGAGCGATCGATCGATCCCTGGCTGTTAGCTGAACCCGATAGAGCGATTCCTTTTCTACTGCTGCTAACTGAAGCCGATCGAGCGGTTCCTTTGCTACTGCTGCTAACTGAAGCCGATTGAACCTACTGCCTCTTGATGAATAGTGAGCGTTGTTGGGGGTGTTGGATGAAAAGTTCCTGGTGGGGGTTGGATGAATAGGACCCCGTGGTAGTAGAGGACGTTGCCGCTAGATAAACAGGACCCCGATCGAGCTGGTTGGGGGTGGATGAACAGGACCCCGTGGAGGGCTGGATGAACAGGACCCCATGGAGGGCTGGTTGAACAGTAGCCGGTGGAGGGATGGATGAATAGTAGCCCATGGAGGGGTGGCTGAACAGGGCCCGTGGAGAGGGCTAGTTGAACAGTAACCGTTGGAGGAGTAGTGGAGGCTGGATGAATAGGAGCCCGTGGATGAAAAGTAGTTGGTGGAGGCAGGAGGGAGACGTCGTGGATGAACAGTTGCAGGTGGAGGCTGGAGGAGGTCGACGGTGGAGATGAACAGTAGCCCGTGGAGTCCAGTTTTGCGGTATGCCACACCCCTCCTGATGAATAGGACCCTCGTTTCGACCGTAGCGCTCCAACACAAGTCCGTTTCCTCCGTTTTGCGGTATGCCACACCCCTCCCGATCAACAGGACCCCGACTTGACCGTAGGAGGTCGAAGAGAAGTCCGTTTCCTCCGTTTTGTGGTACGCCACACCCCTCCCGGTAAACATGATCGTGTTTCGACCGTAGGCGGTCAAACACAAGGCCGTTTCCTTCGTTATGCGGTACGCCAGGCCTCGTTTCGGCTGTTCCATCTAAGCTGGTTGGCTCCTGATGAACACGGCGATGCAGTTTCTCCATTCCGACCCAGCCGGTTGGCTGCCGATGAACAGGACGCCGTCGCTGCCTCTCCATGTACACGGGCCCTGGCCATACGTATGCGCGAGTAGGCGTTTGAGACCCCGCCTGTATGTACGTACGTGGCCGTATTTACTTTCTTGCACCCTGGCTGTACGTACGTGTACATGCTACGTCCGCGCCTCTACTACGACATGTGCCCTTCCTTACTCGGCCATGGTTCATCACTGCAGCCTGCAGACAGACCGATCGACCATTATGTACATACACGTTCGCGACCAGAATGACAACGCTATGTACGCTTCGACTAGGTGGGTCCCGACTGTCAGGGAGGATAAGGAGGCACTTCCTTGCGTGCGAAGATGTAGCTGGTGGGTCCCAGCAGTCAGGGGGAGGATTCTTTTTTGCGTGTAATATGGAGGCACTTCCTTGCGTGCAAAGATGTAGCTGGTGGGTCCATCTGTCAGCCTCACCACGTACAGTCCTCTTCCGATGGCTGTCGTTCATTGACCACGTTGACCACACCGCGTGGACAGCACCAGGCGGTGGACGACGGTGAGGCAGGGAATAACGCGGAGCCTGGGAACATGCAGAGGGTAGTACGAGGGTTGACTGGTTCGGCTGTGGTGTGAGGCTGCCTTCGCCGCAGAATAACAAGGGGTGTGGGTAGTAGAGGGATGGCCTGGCCAGCGGTGGGAGTAGTAGGGGCGGTGAGGCCTCCGCGGTAGCACAGCTGGCCACGAGAGGCAGGAGCACGCAGTGTTTTGGATGGCTGGAGCAAGAAAATCAGAGGTTGAAGAAGCAGGACGACCGTTGGATGTTGGCAATCCAACGGTCACTGGTGATAGAATCGTTTGTTGACTGAGTTGACAAATCATCCGTACACGTCAACTTAGTAGGGCCACAAGTCAGCCTCCAAATCTGGTGGGCCCCAGCTGTCATGGGGAGCACTCGTTATTTTTCGCTTAATAAGGAGGCACTTCCTTCCGTGCCAGGATATAGCTGGTGGGTCCCAGCTGTCATTGGGAGTATTCATTATTTTTGGCGTAATAAGGAGGTACTTGCTTGCGTGTGGCCATGGACCATGTGGGTCCCAACTGTCAGCCTCTCCATGTACATCCCTCTTCCAATGTTATCGTTTGTTGACAACGTTGACCACGCCGTGCCGAGAACACCAGCGCGATGGACGACGGCGAGAGCCAGAAAGGGAATGACCCGGAGGCGGCGAAGCCACAACAGTGGAGGGATGTGCGTGAGTAGAGGGATGGCCTGGCCAACGGTAGGAGTAGTAGGGGCGGTGAGGCCTGCGTGGCAGCACAACCGGCCATTGGAGGCGAGAGCAAGCGGTCCCGCCGGCGCTGCATTTGGCGGCTGGAGCAAGAAGATCAGATATTGAAGAAGCATGACGACCGTTGGATTGACATCCAACGGTTATGTCTACTAGAACCGTTTGTTGATGTATATAATAAGTAAAAAAATCTTGCATACGCGTCAACTTAATAGGCCCAAGTCAGACCATTCCGTATTTTTTAATAATTTACAGCACATTGCAACTTCTTATGCAATTTATTGCAGTCCTTTTTTTGTTGGCCAGGGCCAGGGTTACAAATTTAAACGAAATTTCGCATATTTCTGTGGGGTCCAAACTATTTTTAATACCGAAATGTCGAGTGAGGGAGTCCTGGACTAAGGGATCCTCGGGCGTCCGGCCTGTTATTCCTTGGGCCAGACTGATGGGCTGTGAAGACATGAAGGCCGAAGGCTATACGCGTGTCCGAATTGGACTCTCCTTGGCATGAAAGGCAAGCTAGGCGACCAACTATGAAGATTCCTTCTTATGTAACCGACCCCATGTAACCCTAGATCTCTCTGGTGTCTATATAAACCGGAGAGCGTAGTCCGGATAGGGAGATACTCATGACCATATTCACATAGAACTCTTGTAACACTCATATTCATCAAGATCAATCAAGCAGGAAGTAGGGTATTACCTCCATAGAGAGGGCCCGAACCTGGGTAAACATCATGTCCCCCGTCTCCTGTTACCATCGATCCTAGACGCTCAGTTGGGGACCCCCTACCCGAGATCCGCCGGTTTTGACAACGACATTGGTGCTTTCATTGAGAGTTCCACTGTGCCGTCGGCAAAGGACTCGATGGCTCCTTCGATCGTTAGTAATGATGTTGTCCAGGGAGAAACCTTCCTCCCCGGACAAATCTTTGTGTTCCGCGGCTTCGTACTGCGGGCCAACTCGCTTGGCCGTCTGGAGCAGATCAATAGCTACGCCCCTGGCCACCAGGTCAGATTTGGAAGCTTGAACTACGCCGCGGATACCCGTGGAGACTCGATCTTCAATGGGTTTGAAACCGCAGCGATCGCTCCCCCTCGTCCCGACGAACATGACTTATATCTGTTATCGGATTACGTCCAGAAGATGGATCCTGTTGCTGCAACGGCTTCAAAACCGAAGCAGATCGTGCCCTCCGAGGCCACAAAGTCCGCAGTGTTGGAGCCGCACACGGACTTGACATCCTGCAATGTTTGCGTCAATGGAACTTCGGACTCGTCTCCGGCTATACGTTCCGGATCAGGTGCGCCTGCGGACACCGAGCTGGATCGGTTATCAATTTTTGAATTTAGCGCCGCAGACATCTTCCAGCATTCACCTTTGGGTGACGTACTAAACTCTTTAAAGAACTTGTCCTTGGAGGAAGACTCACAGCCGAACTATGTTCGGTTCGAGCTAGAGGTGGATGACGAGGAACTTTGCTTCCCACCTGCCACCCACTTCATAGCCACTGTCGATGACTTAACCGACGTGCTTGACTATGGCTCCGAAGACATCGACGGTATGGACGACGATGCCGACAAGGAGCAAGGCCAAGACCTGCCATTCACTGGACGTTGGACGGCCACCTCTTCGTACGACGTGGTTGATACACCTAAAGGATCTGGCGACGACAAAGAAGAGCCAGATGCGAACAAACCCTCTGAGACGCAGTCCAAGCGCCGGCAGCCCAAACGCCATTCTAAGTCCCGTCGCTCAAAAGATGGAAACACTGGCACCGGAGAAAATAGTACTCCGGGCGACGCCGAAGACAATGAAGACTCTGTCGGAGCTGCATCCGAATAGGAGGAGCATGACAACAGGTAAGACAACCCTGATGAACAGGCCATGGAAGATGACTCGGAGGACGATAGTTACCGTCCACCCTCCGAGGAGGAGACAAGCCTCGGCAACCAAGACTTCATCGTGCCTGAGGATCCTCTGGAGCAAGAGCGCTTTAAGCTTCAGCTCATAGCCACTGCAAGGTGCCTAAAAAAGAAAAAACAACAGCTTCAAGTTGAACAGGATCTGCTCATCGACAAATGGACTGATGACCTGACAGCCGAAGAATACGGCCTTAAGCGCCCAGCCAAGAGCTACCCGAAATGCAGACTGCTACCTCAATTCGATGAGGAGGCACCAGAACACACATCTTCCTCGCGTAATGCGGAATGACCACCACGTGGTCGAGACAGGGCGGCCAAACAGCCACCCCGCGGTAGGAATAAAGCGGCAACTCAGGCCGAACAGTAGCCTACCTCACCGCCCCGTAAAAATAGAGACGGAAGAGTTCGGGGTCACATGTACGACCTCCGACAGACCCTGGACAGTAGAGAAGGATATACAAGATCGATCTACGGATCGCGAGGACGTGCCTCGAGGCACGATGACGGCTACCTATTTGGACATGACAAACCTAACCACGCCCGGGCTGAATGCCGCAGACGGACTCCATCAGAGCTACGCCACGATGCGGCCCGCTATAGAGGCACCGCACACCCTCTCTGCTTAACAGACGAGGTGCTGGATCACGAATTCCCCGAGGGTTTCAAGCCTGTCAATATTGAATCATACGACGGAACAATCGATCCCGCAGTGTGGATCGAAGATTTTATCCTCCAAATCCACATGGCCCGAGCAGACGACCTCCACACTATCAAATACTTCCCATTAAAGCTCAAAGGACCAGCTCGACACTGGTTAAATAGCCTGCCTGAGAATTCTATCGGCAGCTGGGAGGACTTGGAAGAGGCTTTCCTTGATAACTTCCAAGGAACTTATGTCCGGCCACCAGATGCCGATGACCTAAGCCACATAGTTCAACAACCTGGAGAATCAGCCAGAAAATTCTAGACTAGGTTCCTAACCAAAAAGAACCAGATCGTTGACTGTCCGGATGCCGAGGCCCTAGCAGCCTTCAAACACAGCATCTGTGACGAATGGCTAGCACGGCACCTCGGCCAAGAAAAGCCAAAGTCTATGGCAACCCTTACGGCACTCATGACCCGCTTTTGTGCGGGTGAGGACAAAAACACAGCCAGCGAAGCAGGCCCCACTGAGGCTAAAAACAGCACCGGCAAGCTCCGGCACAACAGACATAAACGCCAAAGCAACAGCGACAACACCGATGACACCATAGTCAACGCTGGATTCAGTGGCTCCAAGTCCGGCCAACGGAAGAAGCCTTACAAAAGAAACCGCGAAGGACCTTCCATCCTGGACCGCATACTCGACCGACCGTGCCAGATACATGGCACCCCGGATAAGCAAGCCAATCATGCCAACAGGGATTGTTGGGTTTTCAAGCAGGCTAGCAAGTTAAATGCCGAAAACAAAGAAAAGGGATCACAAAGTGAGGGCGAGGACGAAGAGCCCGGCAGCCGAACAACTGAAGCGGAAGAAATTTCCCCTCAAGTCAAAATGGTGAACATGATATACGCTACACACATCCCCAAAAGGGAGCGTAAGCGAGCACTTAGGGACGTCTACGCAGTAGAGCCAGTCGCCCCAAAATTCAATCTGTGGTCATCATTCTCGATTACCTTCGATTGTCGAGATCACCCAACTAGTATCCACCACAGCGGTTCAGCCGCACTAGTCCTTGACCCAATTATTGACAGGTTTCACCTAACACGAGTCCTGATGGACGGTGGTAGCAGCCTCAACCTGCTCTATTAGGACACAGTGCGGAAGATGGGCATTAACCCCTCACGAATCAAACCAACAAAGACTACCTTTAAAGGAGTCATACCAGGCGTAGAAGCCCGCTGCACGGGCTCAATCACGCTAGAGGTGGTCTTCGGTTCTCCAGACAACTTCCAAAGCGAAGAGTTAATCTTCGATATCGTCCCCTTCTGCAGCTGCTACCACGCCTTTGCTTTCGGACGAACCGCGTTTGCTAGATTCAATGCGATTGCCACACTATGCTTATCTCAAGCTCAAGATGCACGGTCCACGTGGCGTCATAACGGTCAATGGTTGTCTGAACGCTCCCTCCGAGCAGAGGAGCACATCGATGTCTACTACACAACCTTCTTCTTGTAGACGTTGTTGGGCCTCCAAGTGCGAGTTTTGTAGGACAAGAGCAAATTTCCCTCAAGTGGATGACCTAAGGTTTATCAATCCGTGGGAGGCATAGGATGAAGATGGTCTCTCTCAAGCAACCCTGCAACCAAATAACAAAGAGCCTCTTGTGTCCCCAACACACCCAATACAATGGTAAATTGTATGGTGCACTAGTTCGGCGAAGAGATGGTGATACAAGTGCAATATGGATGGTAGATAAAGGTTTTTGTAATCTGAAAATATAAAAACAGCAAGTAGCAAGCGATAAAAGTGAGCGTAAACGGTATTGCAATGCTAGGAAACAAGGCCTAAGGTTCATACTTTCACTAGTGCAAGTTCTCTCAACAATAATAACATAATTGGATCATATAACTATCCCTTAACATGCAACAAAGAGTCACTCCAAAGTCAATAATAGCGGAGAACAAACAAAGAGATTATTGTAGGGTACGAAACCACCTCAAAGTTATTCTTTCAGATCGATCTATTCAAGAGTCCGTAGTAAAATAACACAAGCTATTCTTTCCGTTCAATCTATCATAGAGTTCGTACTAGAATAACACCTTAAGACACAAATCAACCAAAACCCTAATGTCACCTAGATACTCCAATGTCACCTCAAGTATCCGTGGGTATGATTACGATATGCATCACAAAATCTCAGATTCATCTATTCAACCAACACAAAGAACTTCAAAGAGTGCCCCAAAGTTTCTCTGGGAGAGTCGGAAAAACGTGTGCCAACCCCTATGCATAGGTTCATGGGCGGAACGCGCAAGTTGATCACCAAAACATACATCAAGTGGATCACGCGATATCCCATTGTCACCACAGATAAGCACAGCAAGACATACATCAATTGTTCTCAAATCCTTAAAGACTCAATCCGATAAGATAACTTCAAATGGAAAACTCGATCCATTACAAGAGAGTAGAGGGGGAGAAACATCATAAGATCCAACTATAATAGCAAAGCTCACGATACATCAAGATCGTATCACCTCAAGAACACGAGAGAGAGAGAGAGAGAGAGAGAGAGAGAGATCAAACACATAGCTACTGGTACATACCCTCAGCCCCGAGGGTGAACTACTCCCTCCTCGTCATGGAGAGCGCCGGGATGATGAAGATGGCCACTGGTGAGGGATCCCCCCTCCGGCAGGGTGCCGGAACAGGGTCCCGATTGGTTTTTGGTGGCTACAGAGGCTTGCGGCGGCGGAACTCCCGATCTATTCTGCTCCCCGAAGTTTTAGGGTATATGGATATATAGGCAAAAGAAGTCGGTCAAGGAAGCCACGAGGGGCCCACGAGGGTGGAGGGCGCGCCCCTGCCTCATGCCTTCCTCGTTGCTTCCCTTACATACACTCCAAGTCTTCTGGATTGCTTCCGTTCCAAAAATAACTCTCCCGAAGGTTTCATTCCGTTTGGACTCCGTTTGATATTCCTTTTCTGCGAAACACCTTTGAAACAAGGAGAAAAAGCGAAACTGCACTTTGGGCTCACGGGTTAATAAGTTAGTCCCAAAAATAATATAAAAGTGCATAGTAAATCCCATTAAACATCCAAGATGGATAATATAATAGCATGAATACTTCATAAATTATAGATACGTTGGAGACGTATCAGCATCCCAAAGCTTAATTCCTGCTCGTCCGCTTAAATTTGATCAATGATAATTTCAATCACCTTTTATAGCATCATTATATGTCATAACACTAGCTCATATCATAAAACTTTGCATGAGCAAGTAAAAAACTATTCACATGTTAAAGTATAGATCATAAACTTTTTTGAAAACTAACAAACCATGTTATTAGTCATCAAACAATTACAATTCATCTTATTTTCAGAAAGAGTCTATGTCAGAGCTTTGATTCCGCAAACTTCACATACTCAACTATCATTTAGTCTTCCATGATTGCTACCACTCAAAGCATATTTTTAGAACAAATAGTATTCATCGAACACAAAGAAATATAGGGGCTTAATGTTTCACCTCCCAACCTTTTACCTCAAGGGTAATGTCAACCATAATAATTCATGCTCAAATATATTTGAATGGCCATATATGCTTAGATCTTTCCATCACATGATGCTTGCCAACTAAAGGGTAGGTTGGAATGAGAAGGAATACTATTGACTCTTGCATAAAACTAAAACATAGGCCCTTCGCAGAGGGAAGTAGGGATTTGAAGAGGTGCCAGAGCTCGAAGCAAAAACAGAGATGAAAATAATTTTGAGAGGTATGCTTTCATTGTCAACATAATGAGGAAGAGTTCCCAATATCTTCCATACTAGATACATTATAGGCGGTTCCCACGTAGAAAGGTAAATTTTTTACTCCCCCTCCACCAACATTCACACTCCACGGCTTGTCTGAAACAACGGGTGCCGTCCAACTATCAACATTCCTGGGGCAGTTTTGTTTAAATTATTTGCAAATTTGTTTTTCATCTTTTGATCATAGAACTGGGCATCCCAGTTACCAGCCATTTTCTCGTGAATGATGAGCGGAGTCCACTCATCGTGAGAATAACCCACCTAGCATGGAAGATCTTGACAGCCCCTAATTCGCTACATGAGCGATTCGGGCATACAAAACAGATTATTATTTGAAGGTTTAGAGTTTGGCACATGCAAATTTACTTGGAACGCTGTAAATACCGCATATAGGTAGATATGGTGGACACTCATGGAAGAAAATTGGTTCAAGGAATTTGGATGCACAAGCAGTATTCCCGCTTAGTACAAATATTTTGGCTAGCAAAGGATTCTAAATAGCAAGCACCACATGTTAGAGGATCCATAACAATATAACTTCTATACAAATATACTCAAGCATAACTCATTATGTTGTCTTCCTTGTCCAACTTCAACTCCATATATAATTTTAGATTTATGACATTCAAATCATTCAACCATTTACTCATAGGATATAAGTGAAGCACACGAGTAAATGACAAACTACTCCAAAAAGATATAAGTGAAGATCAATGAGTAGTTAAATAATTACGTAACTATGTGAAGACTCTCTCTCATTTAAGAATTTCAGATCTTGGTATTTTATTCAAACAGAAAGCAAAACAAAATAAAATGACATGCCGCTCCAAGCAAAACACATATCATGTGGTGAATAAAAATATAGCTCCAAGTAAAGTTACCGATGAACGAAGACGAAAGAGGGGATGCCTTCCGGGACATCCCCATGCTTAGAAGCTTGGTTTTCCTTGAATATTACCTTGGATACTACTCATAGATTCATCAAAATAAGCAAACACCACATAGAAAACAGAATCTGTCAAAAACAGAACAGTCTGTAGTAATCTGTATCAAATGTATACTTTTGGAACTCCAAAAATTCTAAAATAAATTGGTGGACCTGAGGAATTTGTCTAGTAATCATCTTCAAAAATAATCAACTAAATAGCACTCTCCAGTAAAAAGTTTTAGCTAATCTCGTGAGCGCTAAAGTTTCTGTTTTTTATAGCATGATCATAATGACTTCACCCAAGTCTTCCCAAAGGTTCTACTTGGCACAAACACTAATTAAAACACAAAACCACATCTAAGCAGAAGCTATATGTATTATTTATTTCTAAACAGAACCAAAAAGCAAGAAACTAAAATAAAATTGGGTTGCCTCCCAACAAGCGCTAACGTTTAACGCCCCTAGCTAGGCATGATGATTTCAATAATGCTCACATAAAAGATAAGAATTAAAACATAAAGAGAGCATCATGAAGAATATGACTAGCACATTTAAGTCTAACCCACTTCCTATGCATAGGGATTTTGTGAGCAAACAACTTATGGGAACAATAATCAACTAGCATAGCATAGGAAGGCAAAACAAGCATAACTTCAAAACTTTAAGCACATAGAGAGGAAACTTGATATTATTGCAATTCCTACAAGCATATGTTCCTCCCTAATAATAATTTTCAGTAGCATCATGAATGAATTCAACCATATAACCATCACATAAAGCATTCTTTTCATGATGTACAAGCATAGAAATTTTATTACTCTCCACATAAGCAAATTTATTCTCATGAATAGTGGTGGGAGCAACCTCAACAAAATAACTATCATGTGATTGAAAATTAGGATCAAGATGACAAGTTTCATGGTTATCATTATTCTTTATAGCATACATGTCATCACAATAATCATCATAGATAGGGGGCATGCTTTCATCATAGTAAATTTTCTCATCAAAACTTGGGGGACAAAAAATATCATCTTCATCAAACATAGCATCCCCAAGCTTGTGGCTTTGCATATCATTAGCATCATGGATATTCACAGAATTCATACTAAAAACATTGCAATCATGCTCATCATTCGCATATTTTATGCCAAGCATTCTATGTAATTCTTCTTCTAGTACTTGAGCACAATTTTCCTTCCCATCATTTTCACGAAAGACATTAAAAAGATGAAGCATATGAGGCAACCTTAATTCCATTTTTTGTAATTTTCTTTTATAATATAAACTAGTGATAAAACAAGAAACTAAAAGATTCGATTGCAAGATCTAAAGATATACCTTCAAGCACTCACCTCCTCGGCAACGACGCCAGAAAAGATCTTGATGTCTACTACACAACCTTCTTCTTGTAGACGATGTTGGGCCTCCAAGTGCAGAGGTTTGTAGGACAATAGCAAATTTCCCTCAAGTGGATGACCTAAGGTTTATCAATCCGTGGGAGGCGTAGGATGAAGATGGTCTCTCTCAAGCAACCCTGCAACCAAATAACAAAGATTCTCTTGTGTCCCCAACACACCCAATACAATGGTAAATTGTATAGGTGCACTAGTTTGGAGAAGAGATGGTGATACAAGTGCAATATGGATGGTAGATAAAGGTTTTTGTAATCTGAAAATATAAAAACAGCAAGGTAGCAAGCGATAAAAGTGAGCGTAAACGGTATTGCAATGCTAGGAAACAAGGCCTAGGGTTCATACTTTCACTAGTGCAAGTTCTCTCAACAATAATAACATAATTGGATCATTTAACTATCCCTCAACATGCAACAAAGTCACTCCAAAGTCACTAATAGCGGAGAACAAACGAAGAGATTATTGTAGGGTACGAAACCACCTTAAAGTTATTCTTTCAGATCGATCTATTCAAGAGTCCGTAGTAAAATAACACGAAGCTATTCTTTCCGTTCAATCTATCATAGAGTTCATACTAGAATAACACCTTAAGACACAAATCAACCAAAACCCTAATGTCACCTAGATACTCCAATGTCACCTCAAGTATCCGTGGGTATGATTATACGATATGCATCACAAAATCTCAGATTCATCTATTCAACCAACACAAAGAACTTCAAAGAGTGCCCCAAAGTTTCTACCGAGAGTCGGGGAATGACGTGTACCAACCCCTATGCATAGATTCATGGGCGGAACCCATAAGTTGATCACCAAAACATACATCAAGTGGATCACGTGATATCTCATTGTCACCACAGATAAGCACGGCAAGACATACATCAAGTGTTCTCAAATCCTTAAAGACTCAATCCGATAAGATAACTTCAAAGGGAAAACTCAATCCATTACAAGAGTAGAGGGGGAGAAACATCATAAGATCTAACTTTAATAGCAAAGCTCACGATACATCAAGATCGTATCACCTCAAGAACACGAGAGAGAGAGAGAGAGAGATCATACACATAGCTACTGGTACATACCCTCAGCCTCGAGGGTGAACTACTCCCTCCTCGTCATGGAGAGCGCCGGATGATGAAGATGGCCACCGGTGAGGGATCCCCCCTCCGGCAGGGTGCCAGAACAGGGTCCCGATTGGTTTTTGGTGGCTACAGAGGCTTTCGGCAGCGGAACTCCCGATCTATTCTGCTCCCCGAAGTTTTTAGGGTATATGGATATATATATATATGTGAAAGAAGTCGGTCAAGGAAGCCACGAGGGGCCCACGAGGGTGGAGGGCGCGCCCCCTGCCTCGTGCCTTCCTTGTTGCTTCCCTTACGCACACTCCAAGTCTTCTGGATTGCTTCCATTCCAAAAATAACTCTCCCGAAGGTTTCATTCCGTTTGGATTCCGTTTGGACTCCGTTTGATATTCCTTTTCTGCGGAACACTGAAACAAGGAGAAAAAGCGGCGGCCTTTGGGCTGCAGGTTAATAAGTTAGTCCCAAAAATAATATAAAAGTGCATAGTAAAGCCCATTAAACATCCAAGATGGATAATATAATAGCATGAATACTTCATAAATTATAGATTCGTTGGAGACGTATCACACACCGCCGCCCTAGTAGCAGAGGTACAAAGCGGCCTTCTCAAGCAGCACCATGGTACGGCTGTCGAGCCCCTGGACATCATTAAGAGGTTCCAGTCTACACTTCAGCAGGACAGCGTGGCTCGTCAGGAGCTCTATTAGCAATTCGGACTCCGTCCCAGTCTCGATGAAGTAGTGGCATTCGCACCAAGCGTACATAATTACGCACTCAAAATCTCATGGACATTGACGGAGGCACAAGCTAACCCGGGATCTACAGTTCGGCTAGACCGATCATGGACACACATACTTTCACCTTTTTCTTTTTGTTTCAGGTTCCTTTTCTCACGGCCCTGATCACCAGTCCCTTTGAAGGATCGGCACACAAAGGAGGCAAGCAGTATAGGTGTGTAGGGTAACCTCTATACGTTCTTCTTGATGGTATCTCCACTTATTTCTCAGGACCCGCACGCTGCGCCCTCTTGATCCTGACATGTTAAATAGCCCGGATGCTTACCGCACTATTTTAAACAAGATACGCCTTGATGTATCCATCCAGTTATAATGAAAATGGTTTGCGGCCCAGTTTCTGTGGTTTTCGCTTCTTACTTCATTATATTTCGATCGGCTTATCGGCTGCATCGGTACTCTTACAGACGTTTCATATTAAATGGGGGCTACTCATGACCCCTGTCTGGCAGCAAAGTCCGAACACTTCTTACATATAAGTTCGGCACCCTGAATTTAGCATTATATGCATTGGCTCCGAATCATGTCTTTGGTCAATAGTTGGGTTGCCCGGCTCCTGTGCTTGCTACCCTACGTTCCGCTCTATCGGCCAGGGTAGTAAAGGGAGAATTACTGCGATTGTGCCCTGGCCTTGTCCGGATGAGCACCTCAGTAGAGAAAGTCGAAAACTGACTGTCATGATACGGAGAGAGTCGGTCAGCTGTTCGAGGGTTACAAAATCGTTGGAGATTTTTTCCGCGTTATGCGAAGGATCGGCACTTCCCGATTAGATGCTGACAGCGCCCCGGCTTGGACCAGGAGCTACGCACTTGCTTTATTATAAAACTCCTATGGCTAAGTGAGGGCGTTTAAGCCGTATAGTCTGATTGCCTTGTTCGTTGCGCTAAACAACTCCTTCAAAGGACCATATAATTGGATGAAGATTGTTTAGATTCCATCCCGAACACCTCCGTACTACCTACGCGAGGGCAGAAGCCGACGACTGGCCAACCCTTAGATTACAAACAACACGGCCGCACAGGAGGAAACAATTAAAGCATAACAAAATTACATTACAGGCATTGTTTCCATAATACAAGGCAAGGGAAACATGAATACATTTATTCAAATAGAATGTCCTGCGAACATTAAGATGCCACAAGTCGAGACCCTTCTATGACATCCGCAAAATATCTCTCGGGTGTGCGGTGCTCCTTGCCCTCCGGCGGCCCGCTGACAACTTCAACGGCGTTCATCTTCGCCCACCACATCTTGCAACGAGCGAAGGCCATACAGGCACCTTCAATACAGGCAGAGCGCTTGACGACGTCCAGCCGCGGACAGGCTTCCACTAGCCGCCTCATGAGTTCAAAGTAGCTGTCGGGCATAGCTTCGGCTGGCCACAGCCGGATCATAAAATCCTTCATGGCTAGTTCGGCCACCCTGTGCAGCTCCACCAGCTGCTTCAGCTGATCGGTGAAGGACACGGGATGCTCTGGCGTCGCGTATTGCGACCAGAATAGCTTCTCCGTAGAACCCCCTCCTTCGGCTCGGTAGAACTCTGCAGCGTCTGATATGCTGCATGGCAGATTTGCAAAAGCCCCTGGGGAACTCTGAACCCGGGTTTGTAAAAGGTACTGCTTCTCCGCATACCTGCTTTGCACCTTAAAAGCCTTACCCGCCGTGATCTTCTTGGCCTCCTAGATCTCCTGGAAAGTGGCCTGGGCCTCATTCCGTGCAGTCTCCGTGCTCTGACGAGCCTCGATGAGTTCGGCCCCTCGAGCCGACGCATCATGCTCCAAGGTCTCACATTTTCTCACCGCATCCTGGAGCTCCTGCTGGATTTCTTTGACCCGGGCCTCGAGCTTCTTCCGGGTGGCATGCTGCTGGACAGCCTTCTCCTCAGCCTCGCCCAGGGCCTTCCTCAGGGCCTCGACCTCGGTCGCGGCTCCTGCACATATTATGACACTACAATCAATACACAGCGCCTATACTTTCCGAATACACAGCAAGTCGTTACTCACCTTGCTTCTCCTGGAGCCGAACCTTAACCTCGCCGAGCTCGCTCTCGGTCCGCTCCAGCCTCTGCCTCAGTTCAAAGACTTCGGCAGCATACGAGGTTGCGGCCAACAGCGACGCCTGCTTATACATACATATCACGTTAGTCTCCTACAATAAAAGATTGATCCTCTGTCTGGTTCTTCTTGCCGAGCACCGGACAGTGTCTTAGGGGCTACTGACTACATGGGGTTTTTCTTTTTCTATGTCACTTACCTCGAAACACATCAGCGAGTTGTCTGCGAACTTCGTTCAGTCCACTCTTGGCGGACTGAACCTTCTCGATCACCATGCCCATAAGGACACGGTGCTCGTCCATAACGGAGGCGCCTCGTAGCGCCTCCATCAGGTTATCCGGTGCCCCTGAATGGACAGGGGCCACCGGTGGATGCGGCACACCCCCTCCTTCAAAGGGGGCTGCTGGCCCAACTCCGGAGCCATAGGGATCTTCAGAATCATATTCGACCGAGTGCCGAACTGGATGCGCCCCTCTTCGCCAGTCTCCGTGGGGATCGGCTCCCCCATGTGTCCGGCAGTGGAGGCTTCGCCGCGTGGCGCCTCCCGGACAGCGTCCTGGGCTCCTCCCCGGTTCGGAGCGGCCCTCCGGGACAACACTTCGGTGTCATCCCTGGCCCCGGGGGAATAAGCAGGTGGTGGCGACATGCTCACCACCTTCGACGGAGCCAACGAACCTCCAGACGAGGATCGTTGGATTAGGTCGCGGGCCGGACTGCAATAATACAGTTAACTATGTCAAGATAATGGAGAGAAAGGGCCGGATGTGCGCACAAGTGGGCCATGTCACTTACGATGCGGCCTGGGGCTTAGTGCAGGGGCGTTGTTCCGGACTGCTATCAATGTCCCACGCGGTGTTGACCGCCGGGACGCCCTTCCCCTTCTTGGGCGTTTCCGCCTCTAGATGCGCCGAAACCGCCCTCTTCTTCTTCCTCTCCTCAGGGGGAGGGTTGTTTTCTTCCTCCTCCTCCTCTTCCTTGTCGTTGTCCTCAGGGATAGAGGAATGAGCTTCGTCGTCTTTGAACGTCACGTCCGAAGTGCCCTTGCGATGGGGGCCACTCTTGGCCCCCTTTGACTTCTTCTTGGCCTTCTTCTCCGGTGCCTTATATGGCGCCGGCACCAGCATCTTCGCTAGACGCAGGATGACTGGTTCTTCAGGCAACGGAGCCGGACACTGGATCCGCTTCACCCTCTCCACCCAGTCCTGAAAAAGCAACAATAAGAGCTCAGGCGTCATCCTTGAAAACAAATAAGTGGAGAATGCATGGAAAATGACATACCTCGCTAGCGGGGTGTTTAGCATCGTGTCCGCGATCTGAATCTGTGGCTGGCAGTTTCTCATTGCCCTTGAAGAGCAACTTCCATGCACCTCGTGTGTAGTCTCGAAGAGCCTCACCAGGGTCTGGTGCTTCTTCGGATTGAACTCCCACAGCGAGCGGCTTCGGCGCTGGCATGGAAGGATCCGGCGAACTAACATCACCTGGATCACATCAACAAGCTTGACGCTCTTGGTTACCATGCTCTGAACGCGCGTCTGCAGCGCTATCAGCTCGTCAGGAGAACACTAGTCCGGACTCTTCTCGACCCAGGAGGTGAGTCGCATAGGAGCGCCGGAGCGGAATTCGGCAGCTGCGGCCCAGGTGGTGCCGCGTGGTTCTGTGATGTAGAACCACTGCTTCTGCCACTCCTTTACCGTATCCACAGAAGTGCCTTTGGGCCAGGAGACGTTGGACAACTTACTCACCATTTCCCCTCCACACTCCGTGTGCTGGCCGTCCACCACCTTCGGCTTCACGTTGAAGACTTTGAGCCACAGCCCGAAGTCGGGTTGGATGCGAGGAAGGCCTCACACACGATGATAAACGCCGAGATGTTGAGGAAGGAATTCGGGGACAGGTCATGGAAATCTATCCCGTAATAATACATCAGCCCGTGGACGAAAGGGTGGAGTGGAAACCCTAGCCCGCGGAAGAAATGGGGGATGAATACTACCCTCTCGGTGGGCTTCGACGTGGGGACGACTTGTCCCTCAGCCGGCAGACGATGGGCGATATCCTTCGCCAAATATCCGGCCGCCCGAAGCTCAGTAATGTCCTCCTCCTTGACGGAGGAGACCATCCACTTGCCCTGACCACCGGATCCGAACATGGTTGCTTGAGTGGAAAGGAGATGAGAACTTGAGCGCTGGAGCTTGAGATTGGCAAGGAGGAGACAGAGAGAGAGAGCGTGAGAAGAGGAAGAGGGAATCCTTATCCCCTTATAAAGGCAGCAAATATTAAACGCCTCCTCACCCGCCTTAAGGTTCTCCTATTCCCAAGGGTTGTATAAACGGCATGGTTGGGTTACCCATGCCTGCATTGATGAGAATCCCGCGATAAGGGGACACGATCTCTGCTTTGACAAGACATGCCAATGGCAACCGCGTCTTGAGGCGTGGGGCGTCGAACACCATAACGGTTGGGAATTATAACCGGTCAGATGCAATGACATGTTACAAAAAACGTCGGAGGATGGAACTCGTGTAAAAATATATATATATTCTCTCGGTGGTTGTGTACGGTGTGTGTTACAGGTCTGGATACAATCATTGCATCCGAAGTCTATCCTGGAGATCGGAAAAAGGGGAACCCGCCTTGCAATGTCGAAGACAATCTGCGCGCCGGACTCCTCTTGTAACACTCATATTCATCAAGATCAATCAAGCAGGAAGTAGGGTATTACCTCCATAGAGAGGCCCCGAACCTGGGTAAACATCATGTCCCCCGTCTCCTGTTACCATCGATCCTAGACGCACAGTTCGAGACCCCCTACCCGAGATCCGCCGGTTTTGACACTGACATCGAGCCAGATTTAAAGTACTTTGAAGATATATTTAAATTAGGTTAAAGCCCAGTGAAATTGGAATCTGAAAATGTGAAAAAATTCAGAAATTATAAAGTAATTGCCAATTTTTCATGTGTTTTTTATATTTACAGCCCATTTCATATTACTTTCAAGATTTGCAGCCGTCTTGAAAGATTTGCAGCCCATCAGGGCGTAGAAAACTAAGTAGGCCTGGATTGGGTATTCTTCAGAAAATATAAATTGGGCTCATTTTTAAAAAGAAAAAATAGCTGGGCTGGTCATGTGGTGAACGTAACATATTAGCCTGGGCTAGACGGGCCACAACCCAGTTGAAACCCTGCTCCATCTCAACAATAACAAAAAAAATACTGCTCGAGCAGCTACGTCCCAGGTGTCGGCCGATCTTGTGTCGTTCTCTTGTCTATTGACTATATACGCTGACAATGTCGTGGGTCCCAGATGTCAGGAAACCACTAGGAGGAAGCATTTTGTTTTTCTATACGCTGACAATGGAGTATATATAACAAAAAATGAGGAACTTCCTTGCGTACGGCCATGGACATGGTGGGCCCCTACTTGTTGGGGAACGTAGTATTTCAAAAAAAATCGTACGATCATGCAAGATCTATCTAGGAGATGCATAGCAATGAGCGGGGAGAGTGTGTCCACGTACCCTCGTAGACCGAAAGCGGAAGCGTTAAGTAACGCGGTTGATGTAGTCATACGTCTTCGTGATCCAACCGATCAAGTACCGAACGCACGGCACCTCCACGATCTGCACACGTTCAGCTCGGTGACGTCCCTCGAACTCTAGATCCAGCTGAGGCCGAGGGAGAGTTTCCTCAGCACGACGACATGGTGAAGGTGATGATGAAGTTACCGACGCAGGGCTTCGCCTAAGCACTACAACAATATGACCGAGGTGGAAATCTTTAGAGGGGAGCACCGCACACGGCTAAGAAATCAACTTGTGTGTCTATGGGGGTGCCCCCTGGCCACGTATATAAAGGAGGGAGGGAAGAGGTGGCCGCCCTAGGAGGGCGCGCTAGGTGTGTGGGGAATCCTACTAGGACTCCCCAGTCCAAGTAGGATTCCCCTCCTCTTTCCTATTCCTAGTAGGAAAGGAGGGAAGGAGGAGGATGGGAGAAGGAAGGAGGGGGGCGCCGCCCCCTCCTAGTCCAATTCGGACCAGCCCATGGGGGGGCACGCGGCCACCCCTTGAGGCCCTTCTCTCCTTTCCCGTATGGCCCATTAAGGCCCACTACTTCCCCGACGAATTCCCGTAACTCTCCGGTACTCCGAAAAATACCCGATTCACTCGGAACCTTTCCGATGTCTGAATATGGCCTTCCAATATATCAATATTTATGTCTCGACCATTTCGAGACTCCTCGTCATGTCTGTGATCTCATCCGGGACTCCGAACAACCTTCGGTAATCAAATCACATAAACTCATAATACAAATCAGCATCGAACATTAAGCGTGCGGACCCTACGGGTTCGAGAACTATGTAGACATGACCGAGACACATCTCTGGTCAATAACCAATAGCGGAACCTGGATGCTCATATTGGCTCCTACATATTCTACGAAGATCTTTATTGGTCAAACCACATAACAACATACGTTGTTCCCTTTGTCATTGGTATGTTACTTGCCCGAGATTCGATCGTCGGTATCATCATACCTAGTTCAATCTCGTTACCGGAAAGTCTCTTTACTCGTTCTGTAATGCATCATCCCGCAACTAACTCATTAGTCACATTGCTTGCAAGGCTTATAGTGATCTGCATTACCGAGAGGGCCCAGAGATACCTCTCCGATACACGGAGTGACAAATCCTAATCTCGATCTATGCCAACCCAACAAACACCTTCGGAGACACCTATAGAGCATCTTTATAATCACCCAGTTACGTTGTGACGTTTCATAGCACACAAGGTGTTCCTCCGGTATTCGGGAGTTGCATAATCTCATAGTCAGAGGAACATGTATAAGTCATGAAGAAATCAATAGCAATAAAACTCAACGATCATAATGCCAAGCTAACGGATAGGTCTTGTCCATCACATCATTCTCTAATGATGTGATCCCGTTCATCAAATGACAAGACATGTCTATGGTCAGGAAACATAACCATCTTTGATTAACAAGCTAGTCAAGTAGAGGCATACTAGGGACACTCTGCTTTGTCTATGTATTCACACATGTACTAAGTTTCCGGTTAATACAATTCTAGCATGAATAATAAACATTTATCATGATATAAGGAAATATAAATAACAACTTTATTATTGCCTCTAGGGCATATTTTCTTTAGTCTCCCACTTGCACTAGAGTCAATAATCTAGTTCACATCACCATGTGATTTAACAGTAATAGTTCACATCACCATGTGATTAGTTCACATCATCGTGTGACTAATACCCAAAGGGTTTATTAGAGTCAATAATCTAGTTCACATCGCTCTGTGATTAACACCCAAAGAGTGATCATGTTTTGCTTGTGAGAGAAGTTTAGTCAACGGGTCTGCCACTTTCAGAGTTGTATGTATTTTGTGATTTTTTTTATGTCTACAATGCTCTGCACGGAGCTACTCTAGCTAATCACTCCCACTTTCAATATGTATCTAGATCGAGACTTAGAGTCATCCAGATTGGTGTCAAAGCTTGCATCGACGTAACTCTTTACGACAAACTCTTTGTCACCTCCATAACCGAGAAACATTTCCTTATTCCACTAAGGATATTTTTGACCGTTGTTCAGTGATCCACTTCTGGATCACTATTGTACCCTCTTGCCAAACTCATGGTGAGGTACACAATAGGTCTGGTACACAGTATAGCATACATTTATAGAACCTATGGCTGAGGCATAGGGAATGACTTTCATTCCCTTTCTATTTTCTGTCGTGGTCGTGTTTTGAGTCTTACTCAACTTTACACCTTGCAATACAGGCAAGAACTCCTTCTTTGACTGTTCCATTTTGAACTACTTCCAAAATCTTGTCAAGGTATGTACTCATTGAAAAATCTTATCAAGCGTCTTGATCTATCTCTATAGATCTTGATTCCCAATATGTAAGCAGCTTCACCGAGGTCTTTCTTTGAAAAACTCCTTTCAAACACTCCTTTATGCTTTCCATAAAATTCTACATCATTTCCGATCAACAATATGTCATTCACATATACTTATCAGAAAGGCTGTAGATCGCCCACTCACTTTCTTGTAAATACAGGCTTCACCGCAGGTCTATCTAAAACTATATGCTTTGATCAATTTATCAAAGCGTATATTCCAACTCCGAGATGCTTGCACCAGTCCATAGATGGATCGCTGGAGCTTGCACATTTTGTTAGCACTTTTAGGATTGACAAAACCTTATGTTTGTATCATATACAAATCTTCTTTAAGAAATCCATTAAGGAATGTAGTTTTAACATCCATTTGCCAGATTTCATAAAATGTGGCAATTGCTAACATGATTCGGACAGACTTAAGATTCGCTACGAGTGAGAAAATCTTATCATGGTCAACACCTTGAATTTGTCAAAGACCCTTTTTGACAAGTCGAGCTTTGTAGATAGTAACACTACTATCAGCGTCCGTCTTCCTCTTGAAGATCCATTTATTTTCAATGGCTTGCTGATCATCGGGCAAGTCAACCAAAGTCCACACTTTGTTCTCATACATGGATCCCATCTCAGATTTCATGGCCTCAAGCCATTTTGCGGAATCTGGGCTCATCATCGCTTCCTCATAGTTCATAGGTTCGTCATGGTCAAGTAACATGACCTCCAGAACAGGATTAACATACCACTCTGGTGCGGATCTTACTCTGGTTGACCTACGAGGTTCGGTAGTAACTTGATCAGAAGTTTCATGATCATCATCATTAACTTCTCACTAATTGGTGTAGGAATCACTGGAACTGATTTATGTGATGAACTACTTGCCAATAATGGAGCAGGTACAATTACCTCATCAAGTTCTACTTTCCTCCCACTCACTTCTTTCGAGAGAAACTCCTTCTCTAGAAAGGATCCACTCTTAGCAAAAAAGATCTTGCCTTCGGATCTGTGATAGAAGGTGTACCCAACAGTTTATTTTGGGTATCCTATGAAGACACATTTCTGCGATTTGGGTTCGAGCTTATCAGGTTGAAGCTTTTTCACATAAGCATCACAACCCCAAACTTTAAGAAACGACAACTTAGGTTTCTTGCCAAACCATAGTTCATATAGTGTCATCTCAACGGATTTAGATGGTGCCCTATTTAACGTGAATGCAGCCGTCTCTAAAGCATAACTCCAAAATGATAGTGGTAAATCGGTAAGAGACATCATAGATCACACCATATCTAATAAAGTACGGTTATGACGTTGAACACACCATTACACTGTGGTGTTCCAGGTGGCGTGAGTTGCGAAACTATTCCACATTGTTCCATATGAAGACCAAACTCATAACTCAAATATTCACCTCCACGATCAGATCGTAGAAACCATATTTTCTTGTTACGATGATTTTCCACTTCACTCTGAAATTATTTGAACTTTTCAAATGTTTCAGACTTATGTTTCATCAAGCAGATATACCCATATCTTCTCAAATCATCTGTGAAGGTCAGGAAATAATGATACCCACCGCTCAAAGTGCAACTATCCCTAGGTGGTTTTGGTAATTCATAACAACATATAGCTCATTGAGCTAATGCTATTCCAAGACAAATATTTCAGGAAAGCTCAATGAATGGCATGGCATGGATGATGAAAGTGGATCCCTCAAAATATCAAGGACAAAGGATTGGCTCAAGCTCAAAAGCTCAAGACTCTACATTTTACGGAAGTCATTGGAAGAATTGTTGCTCATGAGATGTCACTCAAGGATAAGGAGGAACTTCACAACAAGTCAAGTGGTGCTTACAAAGCCTCATGTGAAGCCCCCACATCATCAAGTGATAAACAAACCTTCAATGAAGAATTGAGCTTAATGGTGAAGAACTTCAACAAATTCTACAATGACAAAAGATCTTCTAGTCGAGAGCGAAATTGCTACAATTGTGGGAGACCCGGACACTATTCCAATGAGTGTACGACACCCTACAAAAGAAGAGAAGATTCTCCCAAGAGAAGAAGTAGAAGAGAAGAATCACCACCAAGAGAGAGAAGGAGTAGAGATGATCGTTATGAGCGAAGACCCTCATGGAGAAGCAAGGATTAGGAAAGGAAGGACAAGTCATCAAAGAGCTACACAAAGCGAAGACATCAAGCTCATGTTGGTGAATGGGTATCCGACTCAGACTCAACAATCACTCTGAGAGAACCTATCACTCCGACTCCGAATACACTCAAGATGAAGGTGTTGCCGGTTTAGCACTTGTGTCAACCAACTCCTACGACATATTTGAATCACCAAATGAAGGAATTGGAAGATGCTTCATGGCCAAAGGTCCTAAGGTAATACACCCCGAGTATGTTGATTTTAATAGTGATGAACATGACTTGCTATGTGATGATGATTTACTTATTGACAACTCTAGTGATGAATACTATGATGAAACGTCAATTAATCATGCTAATCAAGATGAAACGAATGACAATGATAAGGAGAAGATTGAGCGTCTAACTAAAGAACTAAACACTCTTAAGTTAGCTCATGAAACTATCTTCGAAGATCATCGAGAACTTTTAAGGGCTCATGAGAAGTTACGCTTTGAAAAGCTCAATCTTGAGCAATAGCATGAGTTCCTAAAAGCGATCAATGATGATCTCCGTAAGAAAAGTTCTTCTTATATTGACAAGCGTTTACTCTTATCTACTTACATGCCTCAAGTCAAGTCTAGCAACAAGAACAAGAAAGATTCTTCTTCTAGTAGTAACAATAACAATGCTAAATCCAATATTGTTGCTTCTAGTAGCTCTCTTGATTCCACTAATGATTCTCTTAGCCAAGTTACACTTGAGCAAGAAAACAGCTTATTGAAGGGAATTATAGAGAAAGGTGTATACAAGAGCCTTGCCGGGAGTAAGCAATTTGAGGAAATTGTGCATAAGCAAGGAAGGCACCTTAGGAAGAATCAAGGATTTGGGTTTGAACGAAAGTTCAATGCCATTGGAGTTGAGTGGGAAGAAGATCAATACCCCAAGACGAAGTTTGTTCCTCAACAAGATAAGTATGATCCTACTTCCTTCAAGGGAACACAAGCACAAGATGATCTTCCACCACAAGACCACAAGAACAAGGGCAAGGACAAGCTTCAAGAGGAGATTGATGCATTTGAAGAAGCACCTAAGGCCCTGGTCAAGTGGCTTCCCAAGACTACTTCAAGTTCTACTTCATCAAGCACAACTACTACACCAAGGATTCCCATCAAGATGATGTGGATCCCGAAGAAGAAGAACTAGAGAGTTCTTGAGGGTGACTCCGCCAACATTTTTTCACTCATATCATTATGGCAAGGACAAGTGCAATCAACTTCCATATCTTGCACTAGTTCAAGGAGTCACAAAACCCTCATGTTGGTAAGGCAAGGGACAAGGTAACCTAAAGTTTTCATGGACATCATTTTGTGTGTGCATCACTCTATGTCTATGGATATTCTTGTTTGTTCCTTGTGGGACTAACCCATGTAGGTATTGAAAGTGCAACTCACTCCAAAGGATTGCTCCAAAAGATCTACATCAACATTGAGCATCCACATCTTCGACACCTATGAGGGAGTCCTGGATTAGGGGGTGTCCGGATAGCCGAACTATCACCATTGGCTGGACTCCTGGACTATGAAGATACAAGATTGAAGACTTCGTCCCGTGTCCGGATGGGACTTTCCTTGGCGTGGAAGGCAAGCTTGGCGTCTGGATATGTAGATCTCCTATCATTGTAACCGACTACATGTAACCCTAACCCTATCCGGTGTCTATATAAACCGGAGGGTTTTAGTCTGTAGGACGAACAACAATCATACCATAGGCTAGCTTATAGGGTTTAGCCTCCTTGATCTCGTAGTAGATCTACTCTTGTACTACCCATATCATCAATATTAATCAAGCAGGAGTAGGGTTTTACCTCCATCGAGAGGGCCCGAACACAGGTAAAACATTGTGTCCCTTGTCTCCTGTTACCATCCGCCTAGGCGCATGATTCGGGACCCCCTACCCGAGATCCGCGGTTTTGACACTGACATTGGTGCTTTCATTGAGAGTTCCTCGTGTCGTCATCCTTAGGCCCAATGGCTCCTTGATCATCAACAACGACGCGGTCCGAGGTAAGACTTTTCTCCCGGACAGATCTTCAGATTCGGCGGCTTTGCATTGCGGGCCAATTCACTTGGCCATCTGGAAGCGGTCGAAGCTACGCCCCTGGCCATCAGGTCAGATTTGGGAGTTTGAACTACACGGCCGACATCCGCGGAGACTTAATCTTCGACGGATTCGAGCCACAACCAAGTGCGCCGCACTGTCTCGATGGGCACGATCTAGCTCTGCCGCCGAACAGTGCCCTGGAGGCCGCACCAGCGTCCGCTCCGACCCTTAGCTCGGAGCCGACTCCGTTGATCGAGGACGAGTGGTTGGACACGGCCTCGGGGGCTACGATCTCTACGGTGATTGAGCCGAACTCCATCCCTGTCCTTTGCGAAGACCGTGACTCCAAGGTGCTGGACTCCCCTCCGGACTCCGAACCCTCCGCGCCCATGCCAATCGAATCCAATTGGGCGCCGGTTATGGAGTTCACTGCCGCGGACATCTTTCAGCACTCGCCCTTTGGCAACATCCTGAATTCACTAAAGTCTCTCACTTTATCAGGAGAGCCTTGGCCGGACTATGGTCAGGAAGGTTGGGATGTGGACGACGAAGAAATTCAACGCCCACCCACCACCCACTTTGTAGCCACTGTCGACGATTTAACCGACATGCTCGACTTCTACTCCGAAGACATCGACGGTATGGATGACGATGTCGGAGACGACCAAGAACCAACGCCTACGGGGCATTGGAAGGCCACCTCGTCATACGACATATACATGGTGGACATCCCAAAAGATGGGAACGACGATGGAACAATGGAGGATGACCCCTCCAAGAAACAGCCCAAGCGCCGGCGTTAGCGGCGCCGCTCCAAATCCCGCCACAAAGAAAAGCGGTGATTCCGCACGGAGATAATAACACCGGCGGTGCCAAAGACAACCCCTCCAGCGAGTTCAGCACATCAGAGGAGAAGCCAGCCCTCATGATAGAGTGGCGAACGAGGGAGGTGGATGGCGATAATTATATGCCTCCCTCCGAAGATGAGGCAAGCCTCGGCGACGATGAATTTGTCGTGCACGAGGATCCCGACGAGCAGGGCGTTTCAAGCGTGGGCTTATGGCCCACGGCAAGCGGCGGCTTAGAGTGACCAAGACTTGCTAGGTGACGGATGGACTGAAGTCCTTGCAGCGAAAATGCTGAACTTCGAACGCCCCTCCAAGAGATACCCAAAACGCAGGCTGCTACCCCAATTAGAGGAGGAAGCACCCAAACCTACATCACCGGCGCATGATGCGGCCGACCGGCCACCCGTGGTCATGACGAAGAGGCCTCTAGGCCCTCCATTCAAGCCACACTCTGGCGTCGCTCGAAAAGTACCAAGGCACGGGGAAACACGCCAGACCCGTGAGACATATTGGAGGACAAGGCAAGGCAAACAAGACCGATCTACGGATCGCGTGGGCGCCCCACGACACGTGATGATAACCGTCACGCCGGATACTGACAATTCCGGCGGGCGAACCACGATGAACAAAGCTCATTTGAGTTGCATCGTGATATAGCTCAATAAAGAGGCGCCGCAGACCCACTATGCTTCACAGACGAAGTGATGGATCATCAAATCCCCGAGGGTTTCAAACCCATAAACATCGAATCATACGATGGCACAACAGATCCTGCGGTTTGGATCGAGGACTACCTCCTCCATATCCACATGGCCTGTGGTGATGATCTACACGCCATCAAATACCTCCCACTCAAGCTTAAAGGACCAGCTCGGCATTGGCTTAACAGCTTGCGGCCAGAATCAATTGGTTGTTGGGAGGACACGGAAGCCGCATTCCTTGATAACTTCCAGGGCACATATGTGCGACCACCAGACGCCGATGACCTCAGACACATAATTCAGCAGCCAGAAGAATCGGCCAGACAATTCTAGACACGGTTCCTAACCTAGAAAAATCAAATCGTTGACTGTCTGGATGTAGAGGCCCTTGCAGCCTTCAAACATAACATCCGCAATGAGTGGCTTGCCCGGCACCTAGGACAGGAAAAGCCGAAATCCATGGCAGCCCTCACAACGCTCATGACCCGCTTTTGCGCGGGAGAGGACAGCTGGCTAGCTCGAAGTAACAACTTGACCAAAAACCCTGGTAGCTCGGATACCAAGGACAACAATGGCAGCTCGCGTCGCAACAAGCACAAGCGCCGCGTGCAGCGATAATGCTGAAGATACGGCGATCAATGCCGGATTCAGAGGCTCTAAACCCGGTCGTGAAGAAGCCGTTCAAAAGAAATACTCAGGCCCGTCCAATCTGGACCGAATACTCGATCGCTCGTGCCAAATACATGGCACCCCGAAAAACCAGCCAACCACACCAACAGGGATTGTTGGGTCTTCAAACAATGAGAAAGTTAAATGCCAAACTCAATGAAAAGGGGCTGCATAGCGATGGCGAGGAGGAGCCCGGCCGCCGAACAATAGAGGACGAAGGGTTTCCCCCACAAGTGCGGACGGTGAACATGATATACGCAACCCACATACCCAAAAGGGAGCGGAAGCGTGCGCTAAAGGGCGTATATGCGATGGAGCCAGTCGCCCCAAAGTTCAACCCATGGTCCTCCTGCCGATCACCTTTGATTGAAGGGACCACCCCACTAGCATCCGCTTCTGGCGGATTCGCCGCGATGGTTCTTAGCGCAATCATTGACGGATTTCACCTCACTAGAGTCCTGATGGACGGCGGTAGCAACTGAACCTGCTCTATCGGGATACAGGTCGCAAAATGGGCATAGACCCCTCAAGGATTAAACCCACAAGGGCGACCTTTAAAGGCGTCATACCAGGTGTAGAGGCCAATTATGCAGGCTCGATTACACTCGAAGTGGTCTTGGATCCCGGATAACTTCCGGCGAGGAGTTAATCTTCGACATAGTCCCGTTCGCGATGGCTATCACGCCTTTGCTTGGACGAACCGCATTTGCAAAGTTCAATGCGGTGCCGCACTACGCATACCTCAAGCTCAAGATGCCAGGCCCTCGAGGAGTAATCACGGTCAATGGAAACACCGAACGCTCTCTCCGAACGGAGGAGCACACGGCAGCCCTCGCGGTGGAGGTGCAAAGCAGCCTCTCTCGGCAATTCTCGAGCCCGGCTATTAAACGTCCGGACACCATCAAGCGCGCCCGGAGTAATCTACATCAAGACCGCCTAGCACGATCCGAGCATGCGTAGCAATCCGGCCCCAACCTCAGCCCTCGCGAAATTGTGAAGCCAGTACTACACGTACATAACTACGCCCTGGAGATACCATGGGCATAGGGGGAGGGGCACGACCACGGCACGCCCAGAATGCGGCTCAACCGCACCAGGGGCTCCCGATTGTGTCATTCTTTTTCTTTTTTCTTTTCTTTTACTTTTAGGACTTCGTTTTCCCCGAAGCCCTGTCCGGCACTATCATTGCCGAACTCACGATGCAACAACCAGGGAAGCAGAAAGCTACGTCGAGTGTCCAGGTGGTCTCTACTACGAGCATTATACATGTTTTACATACCATCCCGCAGCTTACCCTGGAGGGGACATGTTAAATAGTCCCATGCCTTGCTTATCGCACTATTTGTATCGTTACGCTTTCATTGCAGTACCTTTTGAATAAACAATACACAGCTCTTGCCTATTATTGCACTCCTTTCTTTATCTATATATATGTTCATTTATGACATGTTGCACCGTACACTTTAGTACGGCCAATACACCGAGGGCTTAAGTACCCGAAAATATGGTGTGATAAGTCCGAACACTTTCACAAGTGCGGCACCCGAACTTATAGCATTATATGCATCGGCTCCGAATCATGTCACAGGTCAATAGTTGGGTTTGCCCGGCTCCCATGTTTTGGTACCTTACGTTCCGTTATACCTGGCTAAGGTAGCTGGGAGAACCACTGCGATTGTGCCCGGTTGAGCTGGGTTGAGCACCTCGGTGGAAAGCTAAAACTGACCGTCATGATAGAGGCGAGAGCGATCGCTGTTCGAGAGGTTTTTCGGGTCCCTAAAGACTTATGCCGCTTAGAGCGAGGAGTCGGCATTGTCCGCCAAAGGCGTGGATAGCGCCTCGAACTTGGTCTTCCGAATACTAGGGGCTTACCGAAATTTAAAATTATAGAATTCTATGGCTAAGTGAGAGTGTTCAAGCACTATAAGTCCGGTTGCCTTGTTAAATCGCGTTGGCGCCTCCCTCGAAGGACCCAAGAATGGGAACAAGAGCGCTCAAGTTTATCCCTTGACACTTTCGTGGCATGGGGGTGAAGCCAACGAATTGCCATCTCTCAAATTTGATAAGCGGCCGCCTGAAGGTAATATTTTAAATTCTGGCGTTGCTTAAGCGCATATGAACAAGTTTTCAGCGTCTGAGGATAACAAATGCGAGTCTATTCAAAATTACATCTTTGGAGCATTCACCGCTATAAAGCGGGCACCCTTCATGACGCCCTCATAGTACATTTCGGGCTTGCGATGCTCCTTGCCCTTCGGTGGCCCGTCCGTCACAAGCTTCTCGACATCCGGCTTGCCCTAGTGCACTTTAGCATGGGCAAGGGCCCGGCAGGCACCTTCAATGCAGACGGAGCGCTTGATGACTTCAATCCATGGGACAAAGGCGTCCACCAGCCGCCGCACTAGCCCAGTAGCTCCGGGCATGGCTTCCAATGGCCACGGCCGAATTATGAGGCCCTTCATGGCCTGTTCGGCGACCTTTTGAGCTTGACCAGCTGCTTGACTGGTCGCTCGAGGGCACGGATGTCCGCCTCGATATCTTGAGACCGAACACCTTTTCCGTCAAGCTCCCCTCCTTGGCGCGGTAGAACGCAGCGACATCGGACACACTACGGGCAGATCTGCGAATGCTCCTGGAAAGCTCCGGATTCGGGTAAGTAATAGGTAATTCACTTTCACATGCTTGCTTTGCATAAAGAATGCCTTACCCGCCACTATCTTCTTTAATGATTCAATTTCTTGGAGGGCCTTTTGGGCTTCAGCCTTAGCGGCTTTGGCACTCTCAAGAGCCGAGGCGAGCTCGGACTCTCGAGTCTTCGAGTCACGCTCCAAACTCTCGTGTTTTTCCACGAGCACAGAGCTCTTGCCGCACCTCCGCCACCGTGCCTCCTGCTTCTCTCGCTCGGTGCGCTCATGGCCGCTTTGCTTTCGACGCGGACACCGCTTCCTTCGTGGTCGCCACCTCGTTCGTGGCCCCTACAATACCCATGTTAGTCCTGTCATTTTTGCAACCAAATCCTTTCTATAAGGTATTTCTTTAATAAGGTATTGCTTACCTTCCTTGTCCTCGAGCTGCTTCTTGGCAAGGCCGAGCTCGTTCTCGGACCGCTCGAGGCTCTGCTTCAATGCATTGACCTCCATGATCGGTCTTGGCGAGAGATCGGCAGCCGCACTGCATTCCCATATTGACATACTTATGTTAAACTCCTGCGTATATCTTTTTAGATCCTAAGTCCGGCTTTTCTATCCGAACACCGAACTAAGCATCGAGAGGCTCACCGTCTATGCTGTAATATTTTTACATATTCTAAACTTACCTCAAAGCACATTAGAAGGCTGGTGCAGAACTTCGATCGGCCCGCTCTTGGCGGTGAACTTTCTGGATCACCACACTCATAACAATGCGGTGCTCCTCGTCGATGGAGGCACCGTTAAGCGCCTCCGACAAGCTATCCGGTGCCTCCGGATGGGCCGGAGGTCACCGGCGTCATGATCTCGCCCTTCTTCTGAAGGGGCCGCTTGCCGGACTTGGAACCACTGAAGGTTCGGTCAGAAGTCCCGCAGGCGGACTTAGAGCCCTCAGGGGTCTCGCCCCCTTTGCGCCCAGAGTCCGGGAGGTCGCCTTGTGGCGCCTCCAGGACCACCTCCTCCTGGCTGGGGCCCCTTTTGGGACTCCACCGCGTTGTCGTCGGCGACACGAGGAGAGGAGGCGGTCGAAAGTGAAGTGCTATTCACATCCGACGAATCCAGGGAGCCGCTTGATGAAGCGGCGAGCTCGTCCTTGGGCAGGCTACATGGTCATATTCGGCGTTAGAAGACACTATGCGACAACTAAAAAGTCATGAACTATTCCGGAGTCCGGACACTTACGATCTCGCCAGGGGCTTGGCCCTTGTTGGCCACTCCTCCTCGTCGTTGTCGGCGTTGGTGGAGAAGTCCGGAGGAAGGGTCCTTCCTTTCTTGGACCCTCCGGCCTCCCCAGTCGGGGCGGCCTTCCTTTTCTTCTCTCCCCCCGCTGGGGGAGAGGCTTCCTTTTCCTCCTCCTCTTCCTCAGGGGAGGATTCCGCCTCAGAGTCGTCGAACGATGAGTCCGACAGCACCTGGCGCCGGGAGCTCCTTCGAGTTCTCGTGGCCTTCTTCTTGGCCTTCTTCTCTGGCACCACATGAGGTGCCGGAGCCAGCAGCCCCATCAATCGGGCGTCCGCTGGGTCTTCTGGCAAGGGGGCCGGACATTTAATCTGTCCGGACGTCTTGACCGATCTGTCGAAAGGTTACGGAGTTTCAGATCCCGCATAAACTCAAACTATGAAAAAAGAGTCCCATAAAGGGTAAAATAACTTACCTCGCTGGCTTGACACTGCGAGATGAATCCGCGATCTTCGGTAGCGGATGTGGGAGCCTCGGCGCCCTTGAACAGCACCTTCCAGGCATCTTCGTACGTAGTGTCGAAGAGCCTTTTCAGAGTTGGGTGTTGTGCCGGATCGAACTCCCACAATTTGAAGGCCTGTTGTTGGCATGGGAGAATCCGGCGGATGAGCATCACCTGGATTACGTTGACAAGCCTGAGATTCTTGTCCACCAGGTTTCGGACGCAGGTTTGGAGTCCGGACAGCTCATCCGAATCACCCCACGTTAGGCCCGTCTCTTTCCATGATGTGAGCCGTGTGGGGAAGCCAGATCGAAATTCGGGGGCCGCTGCCCATTGAGAGTCGCGCGGCTCGGTGATGTAGAACCACCCCGATTGCCATCCCTTTATGGTCTCCACAAAGGAGCCCTCGAGCCATAGGACTTTGGCCATCTTGCCAACCATGGCACCTCCGCACTCCGCTTGGCGGCCTCCCACTACCTTGACTTGACATTGAAGGTCTTGACCATAAGCCGAAGTGGGGCTGGATGCAGAGGAAGGCCTCGCACACGACATAAACGCCGAGATGTTGAGGATGAAGTTCGGGGCCAGATCATGGAAATCCAGGCCGTAGTAGAACATGAGCCCCCAGACAAATGAGTGAAGTGGAAAACCTAGTCTGCGGAGGAAGTGGGTGAGGAACACCACCCTCTCATGGGGCATGGGGGTGGGAATGAGCTGCCCCTCGTCGGGTAGCCGGTGTGCGATGTCGCTGGACAAGTATCCGGCCTTCCACAACTTTTTGACTTGTCCCTCCATGACGGAGGAGACCATCCACTTGCCTCCCACTCCGGACATGGCTGGAGAAGGTTGAGGAGGGATGTGCGGACTTGGGCGCTGGAGCTCGAGTGTGCGGAAATGGATGAGCAGAGGAGGAAGAAGGCGTAGGTGAAAAGGTGGATCCTTATCCCCTTATATGGACGGACGAAGCTATGCTTCCCTCGCCAGCCTGGTAAAACTCGCTTATCTCCCAAGCATCGTAACCAATGGCGCGGTTGGGTTACCCACGTCCGTATTGATGGGAATCCCGGAATAAGGGGGCACGATCTCCGCTCTGATAAGACATGCCAAGGAAACCGCCTCGCTAAACGCGCTGAGGTGGAACAGTAAAAATGATTCGTATAAAGGCCTGGCCATGGTGTGATGTCACGCCGCGGAATACGTCAGCAGATCTATGCAAAGGTTATTCTCTCTACGGTAGTATGTGGAACTTGTTTTGCAGAGCCGAACACTATCCTTGTGTTCAAAATCTTCTATGAAGTATTCGAGGAGGAACCCGCCTTGCAATGCCGAAGACAATATGCGCCGGACTAAATGCGTCATTGAAGCCTGGTTCAGGAGACTCTTGAGGAGTCCTGGATTAGGGGGTGTCCGGGTAGCCGAACTATCACCGTTGGCCGGACTCCTGGACTATAAAGATACAAGATTGAAGACTTCGTTCCGTGTTCGGATGGGACTTTCCTTGGCGTGGAAGGCAAGCTTGGCGATATGGATATGTAGATCTCCTACCATTGTAACCGACTCTGTGTAACCCTAACCTTATCCGGTGTCTATATAAACCGGAGGGTTTTAGTCCGTAGGACGAACAACAATCATACCATAGGCTAGCTTCTAGGGTTTAGCCTCCTTGATCTCGTGGTAGATCTACTCTTGTACTACCCATATCATCAATATTAATCAAGCGGGAGTAGGGTTTTACCTCCATCGAGAGGGCCCGAACCTGGGTAAAAACATCGTGTCCCTTGTCTCCTGTTACCATCCGCCTAGACGCACAGTTCGGGACCCCCTACCCGAGATCCGCCGGTTTTGACACCGACAACCTACATGAAGTCATCATCGACAAAACCCAAGGTTAGTTTATCCCTCTAAGGGGGGATCTCACATCTAGGGGGAGCTTAACTCTAAGAATTGAGTCAAAGCAACTCTAATGATGTGAACACATAAATGCTTTATGTAAAAGAGGTAACCCCTCTTGAGCTTAAACGATGAGTATGACCTATGATCAAATGTTCTCATTTGACTCCTAAGTCAATATACTCATATATAGATGACCTAGTCATCACCAATTGTTTGATAGATGCTAGAATTGGTTGTGCATGCTTTGCCACATATTTCATTTGTCATTTTATTGTGTGAGCATGTTGGTTGCATATTTTACTCATTCGAGGACATCCACTTGTTGTTTTGATTGATTGGTTTCTTTCTCTTTGGCCAAGTGGATGGACAAGAATGCCTAAGAACCTTCTCTAGCTATCTATGCTTTTCTCGTCTCAAACTCTATTCATGCTACATCACAAAATTTGATCAAGTCGATTCGAACCACTGCATGTGAGGAGCACTTGAGTCCCCGATTCGTCATAGACTTAAACTTCCAAAACTTCTTTGTGATTTTCGGTCTGACCGATTCCTCCATTTCGGTCATACCGAGATCACTAAGTCGATCTAGGTTTTCAATCTCGGTGCAACCGATTTGAACTTTTCGGTCACACCGAGTTGCTGTAACTGTTAACAGTTATGCATCTCGGTGCCACCGAGTTGTTCAACTCGGTCACACTGACAGTGTCGGGCTATATATTCACACGGGCAGATTTTGGAAAACTTTCTCCGAAACTCCTCGCCCGCGCATAGCTCGCTCTGCCTACTAGGTCTACGGATCGTTGACTTCGTCGCCATCCGCCTCCAGCCGCTGGTCTCCGCCGCCATCAACGGAATTCTTCTCTGCCGTTGCCGCCGTAGCGAGTTCACCGCCGAACTAGGGTATGAACTCGATCACGATGCTATCCTCGTCTGATTCTCAGCACATTGTGTTCTAATGCATCTTGCCACAATTGAAACACCTCTATCCAGTCAAAACAATCCTTAGAATAGTTGTGATTCGAAAATTTAGGGTTAGGTTTCCGCCAAAACCATCTCGGACCCACCGAGTTGAAAAACTTCGGTCCCACCGATTTGGCTAACGCCATTGCACTAGTAAGTCTCGATCGACCGAGAATTACAAATCGGTGTGACCGATTTTAGAGCTTTGTGAAACCCTAGCAGTCTCGGTGCCATCGAATCGTGACTCGGTGCGACCGAGTTCACTAGTTTAGGTTCCAAAACTGCTTCGGTATCACCGAGTTTAAAAATCGGTAGATCCGAAATGCTTTACGTGGAAAACTAAAACTAAGTTTTTGAATCATTCTTTTGCAAAAATCTCAGCATTATTTTATGCTCATCCACTCTACCTCATCAATAACTATTCACGAGGTCAAGATCGGTGTGTGCAGCATGTCGGACCAAAGTGACAGCCGAGCAGTCAAGAGCAGATTCACATGAGTGAGGGCACTAGTCCCTCTAGCAGCTCGAGATGAGGGGCGAAGCACTCCCGATGGTGCCCAAGGCTGCCACAAGGACAAGGAAGAAGAAGACCTCGAGAATCTAAGGATGAGGATTATGTGGCGATTGAGGATGAGGCCAGTTCAAAGAAGAAAGTGCTCAAGAAGGAGTACAGCTCAAGCAGTTAAGCCGGGCATGAAGATCAAAAGGCTGCAGGTAGACAACCAATGTCCAAAGCCGAGTCTCCACTCAAGCTTCTTTGGAATCCCAACCCAAAGAACCTGCATTTCTTTGAAGGAAAGAAAAGGAAGGAAAGGGTCAAGAAGACCATGGCGAGTGATTGGGAAGCCTTCTATGATGGAGGAAGAAGAAGAATAAGAGGTTGCTGAACCAGCACCCAAGGCACATAAGCTGATGGGTGATGCCATAAAGTCATGGGCTGCAACTTCAAAGCCCAAAGCTGCCCCTAAGACCAAGAGTGCACCAAAGAGGAATACCAGTAGTATACCGGTAATTTGAGAAGAACAGGCCCCAATGCAGAAGTTGATCTTTGAGGAAGATGAAGAAGGGCAGGTCCTAAGGAAGCTCAAGCCAAAGATTCCAGACCACAATGATGCTCATCCTGTGGCTGAGAACATGAAGATCAGGAGAGATCAAGGGTTGAGACTATGGATAGAGATAGATCCATATGCCACCAGGAGAAGGACTGCCGTAGATTACAGGTTCCACACCAAGGAGCAGCAGGACTTCTATGAGACCATCTTATTGGATAAGAAGCCCATAGTTTGTGATATGAGGTGGGTCGACTGGACCTACATTCAGGAGAATGCAGAACACTATTCTGGAGTGTATGACAACTTTAGTGCTTGTGGAGTTGCAGATTTTGTCGGACAGAAGCTCACTAACTGGAATGACGAGCTCATTATGCAATTCTACTCCACAGCACATTTCTATCCAGATGGCAGGATAGTTTGGATGTCTGAAGGAACGAGATACCAGTCAACCATAGAGGAATGGGAAAGTCTGATCAATGCCCCTAAGGAAAGTGAAGATGACTTGGACATTTATGCCAAGAAGAAGATGGGTCACAACTCAATGTCACAGATGTACAAGGAGATCCCAGATGATGCACTTGAGACTTTCAAGTTTGGATCAGTTCATTTTCTTCATCGGGGCTGCCTACGATCAAGCTGGATCCTAAGGCACACTCTGTTGCCCAAATCAGGTGACCACAACATGATCGGAGGGCATGCAATCAATTTGCTTCACATATTTGATGTGCCTCGAAATTCAAGGTCATGAGCCTCATAGTTGAAACTATCAAGAGGACAAAGACACACGGAAGAGGAGGCTGTGGATATGCCCCACAGATTCGTGGAGTTGATTAACTCAAAGATGGGCACAGGGAAGTATCTGTTGGATAAGGAACACATGGTTCTCTATCCTGACTTTGAGGACAATCAAGTTGTCATGACTGAGAATGAACCATCATCAGTACAAGTCCAAGAGAAGAAGGAAAAGGCAAGGAAAGAGAAGGCTACCAAGATGCCAACTCAAGCAGAGGCATCTGATTACTTTCTGAAGAACCAGCAGGAGCAGCTTGGTTACTTGATAGCATCAACTCTGCGGATTGAGAAGGGGTTGGCCACCCTAACTCAAAACCAGGAGAGCCTGGAAAGAATCATGGAACAAAAATTCCATGATCATGATGTCAAAGTAACTGAGATTTAGTCAGCTGTGGAGCAGCTACAGGATGATATGCAGGAGAGGAAGGGCAGAACAACGACTGATGCATTTGCCAGAGTGACACGAGCTCAGAGATCAGCTGCAGAGCCAGTCACCAGAGTCACTTCATCAGCTCCAGCTACAGCTCCAGCGCAACCAGCTCCAGCACCAACTCCTTCAACTCCTTCCACATCTACTGATGCCTTTGTCCTTGGAGTTCTATCTACACCACCACCAGAAGACCAAGCTTGAGAGACGATATAGTCCTATGCATTTTCTAGCAACTTTTTGGTAACTTGTTGCCAAAGGGGGAGAAAAATGTATAGATCATAGGCTTCGAGAGAGAGAGAGATTTGCTTTTGTTCTCTCTTGTCTTCTTGGTTGAACTTCGTTTGCTTTGATTGCTTGAGGTACTATGCTTTTACCTGTGAGACATTGATGATCATGTGTCTGATCATAAGCTACACTTATGCTTGTTATATGTTATTATCTTACTTATCCTTATATGATCATTCACCATGCTTGGTGATGAGTGCTTGTATTCAATCTTTATTATTTTGAGCGCTCCACCAAGATGTATGTGACATGGAAGAGTAACCCATGAGCCTAATTCCTTGTGCATTTGCAGTCCAAAGCAAATCTTAAAATATGCACAAATTTAGGGGAGCTCTTGCTTATCACATACTTCTCGATGCACGATGTTTTCAATCTTATTATCATTTTTCGAAGCTTTGATCTATATGTTGTCATCAATTACCAAAAGGGGAGATTGAAAGTGCAACTATCCCTAGGTGGTTTTGGTAATTCATAACAACATATAGCTCATTGAGCTAATGCTATTCCAAGACAAATATTTCAGGAAAGCTCAATGAATGGCATGGCATGGATGATGAAAGTGGATCCTCAAAATATCAAGGACAAAGGATTGGCTCAAGCTCAAAAGCTCAAGACTCTACATTTTACATTTTAGTGATCCAAGATCACATTGAGTCTATAGGAAAAGCCAATACTATCAAGGAGGGATGAGGTGTTGCTTAATGAACCTCTTGCTTCATGTGCTTAGTGATATGCTCCAAAACCCTCCACTACTTTCTCACATCCACATATGACCTAAACCTAAAGTCAAACTCGGCCCTACCGATTCTTTCTATCCGGCGCCACCGAATTCAAATGTCATAGCCACTGCCACAAACCCTAGGCAAATCGGTCTTATCGATAGGGATCTCGGTCTCACCGAGATGGGATTGTAGTCTCTCTGTTGCCCTTCGTAACGTTTCGGTCTAACCGAAGTAAGCGACCAGTCCCACCGAGATTGCAATGTAAACTCTCTGTTTCCCTTTCGTAACTTTTCGGTCTCACCGAAAGAGCGAATCGGTCCCACCGAGTTTACCTGACCAACTCTCTGGTTAGCTAATTACCAAATTCGGTCTCACCGAGTTTGTGTAATCAGTCTCACCGAGATTATGTTATGCCCTAACACTAACCATATCGGTCCTACCGAGTTGCATGTCAGTCCCACCAAAAACCCTAACGGTCACTAGGTTTACTAAATCGGTCCGACTGAGTTTTATGATTCGGTCCCACCGAGTTTGGTAAATTGTGTGTAATGGTTAGATTTTGTGTGGAGGCTATATATACCCCTCCACCTCCTCTTCATTCGTGGAGAGAGCCATCGAACAAACCTACACTTCCAACTTACCGGTTAGAGAGAACCACCTACTCATGTGTTGAGGCCAAGATATTCCATTCCAACCATATGAATCTTGATCTCTAGCCTTCCCCAAGTTGCTTTCCACTCAAATATTCTTTCCACCAAATCCAAATCCTATGAGAGAGAGTTGAGTGTTGGGGAGACTATCATTTGAAGCACAAGAGCAAGGAGTTCATCATCAACACACCATTTGTTACTTCTTGGAGAGTGGTGTCTCCTAGATTGGCTAGGTGTCACTTGGGAGCCTCCGACAAGATTGTGGAGTTGAACCAAGGAGTTTGTAAGGGCGAGGAGATTGCCTACTTCGTGAAGATCTACCGCTAGTGAGGCAAGTCCTTCGTGGGCGACGGCCATGGTGGGATAGACAAGGTTGCTTCTTCGTGGACCCTTCGTGGGTGGAGCCCTCCGTGGACTCGCGCAACCATTACCCTTCGTGGGTTGAAGTCTCCATCAACATGGATGTACGATAGCACCACCTATCGGAACCACGACAAAAACATCCGTGTCTCCAATTGTGTTTGAATCCTCCAAACCCTTCCCTTTACATTCTTGCAAGTTGCATGCTTTATTTTTCCGCTGCCTATATACTCTTTGCATGCTTGCTTGAATTGCATGAAGATTGCTTGACTTGCTTAAAGATAGCTAAAATCTGCCAAAGTCTAAAATTGGGAAAAGGTTAAGTTTTTAATTGGTCAAGTAGTCTAATCACCCCCCCCCTCTAGACATACTTCAAGGTCCTACAACCGCAAGCTTTAACACTCATCGGACCGCATACATCAGTATGTATTATTTCCAATAAATCAGTTGCTCGCTCCATTGTTCCGGAGAACGGAGTCTTTAGTCATCTTTCCCATGAGGCATGGTTCGCAAGCATCAAGTGATTCCAAAAGTCCATCAGCATGAAGTTTCTTCATGCGCTTTACACCAATATGACCTAAACGGCAGTGCCACATATAAGTTGCACTATCATTATTAACTTTGCATCTTTTTGCTTCAATATTATGAATATTTGTATCACTACGATCGAGATTCAATAAACCATTTATATTGAGTGTATGACCATATAAGGTTTTATTAATGTGAATCGAACAAAAATTATTCTTTGACTTAAATGAATAACTGTATTGCACTAAACATGATCAAATCATATTTATGCTCAACGCAAACACCAAAGGTTCAACACTAATCCCGAAGGTAAAGGGAGTGTGCGATGGTGATCTTATCAACCTTGGAATCACTTCCAACTCACATCATCACCTCGCCCTTAACTAGTCTCTGTTTATTTTGCAAGTCCCATTTCGAGTTACTACTCTTAGCAACTAAACCAGTATCAAATACTGAGGGGTTGCTATAAACACTAGTAAAGTACACATCAATAACATGAATATCAAATATAATTTTGTTCACTTTGCCGTCCTTCTTACCTGCCAAGTATTTAGGGCAGTTCCACTTCCAGTGACCATTTCCTTTGCAGTAGAAGCACTCAGTTCCAGGCTTGAGTCTAGCTTTGGGCTTCTTCATGGGAGCAGCAACTTGCTTGCTATTCTTCTTTGAAGTCCCTCTTTCTTTCCCTTTGCCCTTTTCTTGAAACTAGTGGTCTTGTTAACCATCAACACTTGATGCTAATTCTTGATTTCTACCTTCGCCGATTTCAGCATCGCGAAGAGCTTGGGAATTACTTCCGTCATCCCTTGCATATTATAGTTCATCACTAAGTTCTAGTAACTTGGTGATAGTGACTAGAGAACTTTATCAATTACTATCTTATCAGGAAGATTAGCTCCCACTTGATTCAAGCAGTTGTAATACCCAGACAATCTGAGCACATGCTCACTGGTTGAGCTATTCTCCTCCATCTTGTAGGCAAAGTGTTGTCAGAGTTCTCATACCTCTCGACGGGCATGAGTATGAAATACCAATTTCAACTCTTAGAACATCCTATATGCTCAGTGGCATTCAAATGTTTTTTATGTCCCGGTTTTTAAGCCGTAAAGCATGGTGGACTAAACTATTAAGTAGTCATCATAACGAGCTTTGTCAAATGTTCATAACGTGTGCATCTGCTCCTGCAATAGGTCTGTCATCTAGCGGTGCATCAAGGACATAATTCTTTTGTCCAACAATGAGGATAATCCTCAGATCACGGACCAAGTCCGCATCATTGCTACTATCATCTTTCAACTTCTTTTCCTCTAGGAACATATCAAAAATAAACGGGAAGCTACATCGCAAGCTATTGATCTACAACATACATATGCAAATACTATCAGGACTAAGTTCATGATAAATTAAAGTTCAATTAATCATATTACTTAAGAACTCCCACTTAGATAGACATCCCTCTAATCATGTAAGTGATCATGTGATCCATATCAACTAAACCATGTCCGATCATCATGTGAGATGGAGTAGTTTTCAATGGTGAACATCACTATGTTGATCATATCTACTATATGATTCATGCTCGACCTTTCGGTCTCAGTGTTCCGAGGGCATATTTGCATATGCTAGGCTCGTCAAGTTTAACCCGAGTATTCTGCATGTGCAAAACTGGCTTGCACCCGTTGTATGTGAACATAGAGCTTATCACACCCGATCATCACGTGGTGTCTTGGCACAACGAACTGTAGCAACGGTGCATACTCAAGGAGAACACTTGTACCATGAAATTTAGTGAGAGATCATCTTATAATGCTACCGCCGTACTAACCAAAATAAGATGCATAAAGGATAAACATCACATGCAATCAATATAAGTGATATGATATGGCCATCGCCATCTTGTGCCTTTGATCTCCATCTCCAAAGCACCGTCATGATCACCATCGTCACCATCTTGACACCTTGATCTCCATCTAAGCATCGTTGTCGTCTCGCCAACTATTGCTTCTATGACTATCACTACCGCTTAGTGATAAAGTAAAGTAATTACATGGCGATTGCAATTCATACAATAAAAGCGACAACCATATGGCTCCTGCCAGTTGCCAATAACGGTTACAAAACATGATCATCTCATACAACAATTTATATATCATCACGTCTTGACCATATCACATCACAGCAAGCCCTGCAAAAACAAGTTAGACGTTCTCTACTTTATTTTTGCAAGTTTTACGTGGCTGCTATGGGCTTTAGCAAGAACTGTTCTTAACTACGCATCAAAACCACAACGATTTTTCGTCAAGTTTGTTGTTTTAACCTTCAACAAGGACCGGGCATAGTCACACTCGATTCAACTAAAGTTGGAGAAACAGACACCCACTAGCCACCTGTGTGCAAAGCACGGCGGTAGAACCAATCTCATGAATGCGGTCATGTAATGACGGTCTAGGCCGCTTCATCCATCAATACCGCCGAATCAAAGTATGACATGCTGGTAAGCAGTATGACTATTATCGCGTACAACTCTTTGTGTTCTACTCGTGCATATAACATCTACGCATAGACCTCGCTCAGATGCCACAGTTGGGGAACGTAGTATTTCAAAAAAAATCCTACGATCACGCAAGATCTATCTAGGAGATGCATAGAAACGAGCGGGGAGAGTGTGTCCACGTACCCTCGTAGATCGAAAGCGGGAGCGTTCAGTAACACGGTTGATGTAGTCGAACGTCTTCGCGATGCAACCGATCAAGTACCAAACGCATGGCACCTCCGCTATCTGCACATGTTCAGCTCGGTGATGTCCCTCGAACTCTAGATCCAGCTGAGGCTGAGGGAGAGTTTTGTCAGCACGACGGCATGGTGACGGTGATGATGAAGTTACCGACACAGGGCTTCGCCTAATCACTACAACAATATGACCGAGGTGGAAATCTGTGGAGGGGGGCACCACACACGGCTAAGAAATCAATTTGTGTGTCTATGGGGTGCCCCCTGGCCACGTATATAAAGGAGGGAGGGAAGAGGTGGCCGGCCCTAGGAGGGTGCGCCAGGTGTGGGGAATCCTACTAGGACTCCCCAGTCCAAGTAGGATTCCCCTCCTCTTTCCTATTCCTAGTAGGAGAAGGAGGGAAGGAGGAGGAGGGGAGAAGGAAGGAGGGGGGTGCCGCCCCCTCCTAGTGCAATTCGGACCAGCCCATGGGGGGGCGGCTACCCCTTGAGGCCCTTCTCTCCTTTCCCGTATGGCCCATTAAGGCCCACTACTTCCCCGGCGAATTCTCGTAACTCTCCGCTACTCCAAAAAATACCCGAATCACTCGGAACCTTTCCGATGTCCGAATATAGCCTTCCAATATATCGATATTTATGTCTCGACCATTTCGAGACTCCTCGTCATGTCCGTGATCTCATTCAGGACTTCAAACAACCTTCGGTCATAAAATTACATAAACTCATAATACAAATCGTCATCAAACATTAAGCGTGCGGACCCTACGGGTTCGAGAACTATGTAGACATGACCGAGACACATCTCCGGTCAATAACCAATAGCTGAACTTGGATGCCCATATTGGCTCCAACATATTCTACGAAGATCTTTATCGGTCAAACCGCATAACAACATACGTTGTTCCCTTTGTCATCAGTATGTTACTTTCCCGAGATTCGATCGTCGGTATCATCATACCTAGTTCAATCTCGTTATTGACAAGTCTCTTTACACGTTCCATAATGCATCATCCCACAACTAACTCATTAGTAACATTGCTTGCAAGGCTTATAGTGATGTGCATTACCGAGAGGGCCCAGAGATACACAGAGTGACAAATCCTAATCTCGATCTATGCCAACCCAACAAACACCTTCAGAGACGCCTATAGAGCATCTTTATAATCACCCAATTATGTTGTGATGTTTGATAGCACACAAGGTGTTCCTCCGGTATTCGGGAGTTGCATAATCTCATAGTTAGAGGAACATGTATAAATCATGAAGAAAGGAATAGCAATAAAACTCAACGATCATAATGCTAAGCTAACGGATGGGTCTTGTCCATTACATCATTCTCTAATGATGTGATCCTGTTCATCAAATGACAACACATGTCTATGGTCAGGAAAGATAACCATCTTTGATTAACGAGCTAGACAAGTAGAGGCATACTAGAGACACTCTGTTTTGTCTATGTATTCACACATGTACTAAGTTTTCGGTTAATACAATTCTTGCATGAATAAAAAACATTTATCATGATATAAGGAAATATAAATAACAACTTTATTATTGCCTCTAGGTCATATTTCCTTCACAACTGTCATCCTCTCCACGTACAGTCCTCTCCCGATTCTTCTTGTTTGACCATGTTGACAACGCGAGAGTGCAGCGCCGTGGCGAGCGCACCAAAGCGCGCGGAGGACAACAGCGAGGCCTCGGACGTCGGCGTTAACAATATAGGAGACGGTGGGGCGGTGATGCATGCACTGATGCGCAGCCAACCGTGGGAGGCGGAAGTAGGCATCCCCACCGGCTCTGGTTTGGTTTTGGCGGCTGGAGGAAGACAGGACTGTAGAAAGACAACAGACTGTAAAAGCAACATGAGTACTTCACAACCTTAACTGAAACCAACAGGGGCACTTAACAACCATAGCTGAAAGCAGTATGAGTACTTATACAGGTTCAACCGTACAAAGCACGCCTCGAACAGTGCTACTTTGCCCACAGTTAACCAAGGGTGAGGCCACCAAGCCCTAGGACAAGGCTAGGCGCCACCCCACGCATCCACAACCTTCTGAAAGCGGCTTCATCTTGCAATGTGGTGAATAGACAAGATATTCACTTTAGATCCATGGGAAAGCATGAACATAACCTTCTGTCCTATTCTCCAAGATGGACGGGCCTTCATTATTTGAGACCACCCATGAATAAGTATATTTTCACCTCCAAGGTGAATGGAGTAGGTCGACATAAACATCACGTTGTGACCAAGCGCAAGTCTGACCCGACCATGGTCAAGCATCTATATATGAAGAATAGAACTGGGCAGTTTCTGTTTCAAGAAGATCACAACTGTAAAATTGTGTATAAGAAAGAGTTTATGAACAACATATATAACAGAAAATAGCTCATACCATAAGTTTCTCAACATAGTTGGACCTCTTCAACGTGTGCAGCAGTGGCACACATATCCCGCGTGGCCTTCCACCAATGAAACGCCCCACAAGGACCTCAAGACGATCAATAAAGTGTAGGAACTTGTGGATGTTGTCCCAGTCAACTTCAGTGCCATCAGTAACAATCGAGGTCTTATAGAATAACAAATGAGTAGCCTGCTTAACTTTGAAATAACCTACACGTGCCACCAATTATAAGAAATATTAGTTAGAAGTAGCATCTTCCTGAGAGATTCGTTGCCACTTCTAAAGTTAAATTGTGATTAGTTGGACAGAATAGGTGGATTAAGAAGTAATCGAGGCAACAAGCAAGAACCAGATACAAAACTAACATGGATGAACAATTGGAACAACGTCGGGGTGGAAGATCACAGTGAAGATGAGACCAGGTTCTGCTATTTCCATCAACATTTGTGCGCCAACTTTTAGTCTGTAACACTTGAGAAAGTTTATCCAAGCTCGGCCATAGAAAAGCAGCGATCTTCTTGGTTCATGAACCGAACTCGAAACTTATATCCATGGCTTGTCTTCAATGTGACCACTAAACTGGTGTATTCAGTTATGGAAAGGCCGACCATCTTGAGTACATGTGCTCTGGCAGAGCAAGGAATGCACTGCGGGAAAAATAATATGAGAACACAATGTATTCCCTATCCAAATCTATAAATAATTTCCCCCTTCACGCCAGTGTTGACCATGGTACTAGTACCTTTTATCCAAATATAGCAATCCAAATTTCCAAATTAGTTAACAACATGTTCGAAACACCCCACCCTCCCGGATAGAAAAGAGGATTCTAGCAACATATTGTGCGCATTTTAAAATCCTGTGATAGGATGAGAAGGAACAAGTCTGGCGTCTCGCCGAGGGCGCAGAAACCTGTAGGGTCCTCACACTTTGGGCACTGCAAATGAAACACACTAGATTCAGTAGGAAGAAAAATGCATCAACGGTGGCGGCTTCCATCCTAGGATTACCCGCGACTAAGGGACTTGGATTTATCGGGGATGGATGAAGAATTCGTATCTGGTTCTCTAAGAGAAAACCCTATGCAATCGCCGAGAGGGGGTTTTCTCTGAACAAGCAGACGAGGGAGAAGGGGATTCAGGCCCAGTGAAATATTGCTGATTTGTCCGTCCAGCTTACTGTTAAAGCTAGAAAGGTGGGGGGTTTTGTGATTTGACGCCTCATTGGGCATTACTGTGGCGCTACGACCGGGGTGAGTCTACCGTGCAGTTGTTCACTCTAATTTGGTGCGTGGCACGTGGACCCCGTTGTCGGATGCCCCACATATCAGCGAAAGGAAGTAGAAAGGCAGGAGTAACTAGTTACACATAAATATATTTTTGACAAAGATATACTCCCTCTATAAAGAAATATAAAAATCTTTTATATCACATCTTTATACATAATAAAAATCAAGGGGAATATACATAACATAATATGGGGGTTCAGGGCTCACAGCTCTGGACTTTGGGCCACTGGCCGATGGGCCTGCATGTTTGGGGGCCCATGTGTTCTACCTCAGCGCTTTCCATATTGCAAGCGATCGGTACGACGCTGGTTTTAGATGTTGTCGCAACGCAAAAACAGAAAATAGAATAAATCACGACATTTGTTAGAATGAAATTGAACAATAGTTCCTAACCAACAATCAGAGTTGCAATTCTATCAGCGATATCCTACGTGATAAATAATATTGTCGTACTACTTATACACACATGACACTTGTTTCACCATGCGAGATTATTACATCAAAATCTCTCGGAGGATAGATTAGTTTGGCAGTTGCGTGCTGCTACTGAAGAATTTCAAAGTTGATTGGGACCAGCTCTCCTTGCCGAGAAAGTTTGATTTTGACATCATCCCCTACCGGAAGATTTGATTTAGATTTGAACCTTGACCATTGTCGGTGTCAAAACCGGCGAATCTCGGGTAGGGGATCCCGAACTGTGCGTCTAGGCGGATGGTAACAGGAGACAAGGGACACGATGTTTTTACCCAGGTTCGGGCCCTCTCGATGGAGGTAAAACCCTACTCATGCTTGATTAATATTGATGATATGGGTAGTACAAGAGTAGATCTACCACGAGATCAGAGAGGCTAAACCCTAGAAGCTAGCCTATGGTATGATTGTTGTTCATCCTACGGACTAAAACCCTCCGGTTTATATAGAGACCCGAGAGGGCTAGGGTTACACAGAGTCGGTTACAATGGGAGGAGATCTACATATCCGTATCGCCAAGCTTGCCTTCCACGCCAAGGAAAGTCCCATCCGGACACGGGACGAAGTCTTCAATCTTGTATCTTCATAGTCCAGGAGTTCGGCCAAAGGTTATAGTCCGGCTATCCGGACACCCCCTAATCCAGGACTCCCTCAGTAGCCCCTGAACCAGGCTTCAATGACGACGAGTTCGGCGCGCAGATTGTCTTCGGCATTGCAAGGGGGGTTCCTCCTCCGAATAATTCATAGAAGATTTTGAACACAAGGATAGTGTCCGACTCTGCAAAATAAGTTCCACATACCACCATAGAGAGAATAATATTTGCACAAATCCAATCTGCTGACGTATTCCGCAGTGTGACATCACACCTCGGCCAAGCCTTTATTCAAATCGTTTTCTTGTCCCACCTCAACAAGACTTAGCGAGGCGGTTTCCTTGGCACGTCTTGTTGAAGCAGAGATCGTGTCCCCTTATTCTGGGATTCTCATCAATACGGGCGTGGGTAACCCAATCGTGCCCATTGGCACGTCTCCTCTATAGAAGGCGAGTCCCAAACGGTCACGGGGAAGGCTCTTGGTATTCAACCTCTTTATAAAGAGACCAAGGCTCTACCCTTTCTTTCAATCTCAATTGAATCCGCCCCTCGCCTCGAGTTCCAACACCCGAAGCTCCAGATTCAGGCGCTTCGGACCTTCAATGATGTCCGGTTCCGACCTTCAAGGCCGGTGTATGCCTCCCTCCGTTACGGAAGAAGACGTGCTAAAGCTAAGAGATGCCAGATACTTAACTGGTGAAATTTTGCATAGGCTTCCTGCTCAAGGGCAGGTTATTCCCACTCCCAAGCCTGGTGAGAGCGTGGTGTTCGCGTCTCACTTCCTTCGGGGGTTAGGCTTCCCGACGGACCCCTTCGTGAGGGGGCTCATGTTTTATTATGGGTTGGAATTTCACGACTTGGATCCGGAGTCCATCCTCCACATCTCATCGTTCATTGTCGTATGCGAAGCCTTCCTCCGCATTACTCCTCACTTCGGATTGTGGCTTAAGACCTTCAAAGTGGAGCCGAAGATGATCAAGGGGCAGCAAGCGGAGTGCGGAGGGGCTGTTATAAGCAAGAATGTTGACGCTCCATGGCCCGAGGGCTCTTTTCAGGGGGAGTTAAGCTTATGGCAATGAGAGTGGTTTTATATCACAGCTCCCAGGGGCGCCAAGTGGGTGGCGCCACCTGCCTTTCGCTCGGATCCTCCCCCGCGGCTGGTGTCATGGGTCAATAAAGGGCTCGACTGGGGGCCGTCCAAGGACGTGCCCTTGTTGCGAGCCGCATTCAAGATCTCCTGAAAGAGACATCAACCTCGACCGTAGTGGCGCATGTCATGTTGATTCGCCGCACTTTGCCTGCAAACTTCGCCCCTCACTTTGTGGGAGTTTAATCCGGAGGGACCACGAGCTCTCCAACACTTTCTGGTAGCGACGCCCATGGAGATGTACAAATTGTTCTTGGATCACAAGCAATGTGTCCGGACTCGACCGAGGACGTGAGGTCCGAGCCGCAATCGCCCGGATACTCAAGTAAGTAGCCATGTACCCGGACCACGCTATCTCATATATTCATCATAAAATTGCCCTTAAAAGAGTTGTCCCTTAAACAAGAGTGGATAAGCGAAAGCAAAGCTAATCAGTGTCGGCCCCCCTCCCGAGACCACGCCGGATCCCGTGTTAACCAGATCTTTGGAGGTTGCGCCTTTGGAAGAAGGCGAAGGGGGGAACAAGGAAGCTACCGTCTCCCCGAAGGAGGCTGTCGGGAAAGGAGGAATCGAGAATCCCTCCATCCAGGGAAAGAAGAGGACGGCCTCTGAATACCCGGAGACCATGGTCTCAAAGCGGGGGAAGAAATCTTCGTCAGAGGGTCCTGCAAGGCCGAGGTTACTGCAGCCGCCTTTGTGCCCTCAAGGGGATCAGCCCTCCAACGAGCCGTAAGTAGAGAGGCGAGTTTTAAAATAAGAGACATCCCTATTCTATTCCTGAGAAAGATAACTGAACTTTTACCTTGTAGTTCGGATCCCAGCCCTTCTCAGCAGAGCTCATCTTCAGGGGATCTTCGTCCGGAGATGATGGAGAGCGGAACGCCTCCCCCTGCCATACCGCCTTGCGAGGCGGGCGACCCTGAGGTGTCGTCACGGAGGGTTTCTCCGAATCCGGCAGGGCCGGAAAGCAGCCGTATGGCTCCCCAAAGCCCTCCGTGTCCGGCCTTTGAAAATGGCCATCAGACGAGTCCGGCACCGTCCGGTGCATGGTCGGAGGAGCTGAAGGATCTGCTCGGGTGAGCGTCTATCTCAGAAGAACACCATGCATTGATGGGCACGGTGATTGAAAGGATTTCATCTGTGGAGAGCGGGTTGCACGAGGCCGTCAGGAGTTTACTGACAGGTTTTGAGGTACGCGAAATGATGTACCTTTTGAAAGTTCCGCATATAAAAGATGTGCCTTGTATAGATAGTAGCCCCTGAGACTCGGTGCGTTGTCAAAAATGACAGCGCACCGAGGATCATAATCCCAGGTATAACATGTTGCTCTTCCTATGTAGGTGGCGAAGTGTCCGGTGGCTAGCCGGACTGATGAATTTGGCGAGCTAAAGCGGCAACTTGACGTGGCGGATGCCGACATCGCGCTTGTCAACAAGCGGCTTGACGAGTCACAAGGTATGCAATTTCTCCGCGGACACACTGGTAAGGGGCTCGATGCCGTGCCTTACAACATGTATGCTTTATGCGAGAAGTGCCGCTGCCATGGAGAACCTTTAGGCGGAACTTCGCCCGAGCCAAGGAGCAGGCGAGAAAAAGTGATGCGGCTGCCTTAAAGGCAGTGAAGAGCTGAAAGACGAACAGTCGCTCAGCCAAGCAGGAAGGAAATGGCCGAGATGGCTGTGAAGTTGAAGGATGCTGCCGACCGCTGCAAGCTTCTTGAAAAATAAGATCGGGCGGAACAAAAGGACCAGGAGAAGGCCACTACCGAGGCCAAGGATGCTCGCTCTGCAATGAGAGCCATGAAGCAGGAGCTACATCAGGCCAGAGATATCGCGGCTGGAAAGCCCTTTATGCTACGGATGAAGTTCGGGGATCCTAAATATGCTCAGTTGGACCGGCTGTGGAGTGCGGCGGATACTTATCTGGACTTGGCGGCAAGTGCCGCAGACGCGGCCGAACACTTCTGAGATCAACAGGATCACGAAGTGGAAAAGCTTTTTTGGTCGCAATTCCACAATCCAGAGTGCCCACTTCCATTAACCGAGCGTTTGGCCGAATGGGCGGAGCTGAATAGGTTATCCGGACTCGCCATGAAGGATGTCGTGAGTCATCTATGGCCGGAAAGGCCCGAGCCGAAGAGTTATTTTGGTTTGGTGCAGCAGTTCCTTGGTGCGGTGCCGCATATCAATGCAATGAAGAGGTCAGCATGCATAGAGGGTGCGCGGATGGCTCTTGCCCGTGTGAAGACATACTGGGCAGAGATGAAGGCCTCCGACATTGCATCCCAAGATTCGGACGGGAGCCGAGTACCTGCCGAGCACTATTTTCAGGAAGTTCTGCAGGCGCTCGTTTAATAGAGACGCAGGTTTCGAAGGATATCATGTTCAATAACATGTATTATTGTAAAACAATGTTCGATGGAATATAAATGCTTTTTATACTTGTGCTCGCAAGAATTAAAATACCTCATGTGCGGCCGTTAATGTATATGTGTATATAACTTTGAAAGATGGCGTCTTGACTTTCACACATATAATGCGGGGTGTTCGCGAGCGCATTTTCACACTTGATCCAACGTCTTGGTCCTATAAAGGAGGTGATAGCGCAGCGAACTAGGCAACCGGACTATAATGCTTTATCACTTTCACTTAGACATAGGAGTTTGACAGTGGGGCTACTATATAGCCCCTAGGGGCACCACGCTCGCCCAAATTCGGGGCGCGTGTGTGCCTGACCGGGAAATGGCCCTTCGTTAATGCGGAGGAATCCTAAAGATTCCGGTGGGTCATCGAGTGGTTGACCAGTCTCACGCTATATCATGACAGTCAGTTTTCAGCTTTCTCTACTAAGGTGCTCGCCTGGCCGAACCGGGGCACAATCGCAGTAGTTCTCCTGGTGCTGCCTTAGCCGATAGAGCGAAACGTAAGGCAGCAAAACATAGGAGCCGGGCAAACCCAACATTTGACCAAAGACATGACTCGGAGCTAATGCATATAAGGCCAAACTCGCGACGTCGAACACTCCATAAGGTATTCGGTCTTTATGAAAACAGGCTGAACAACGCCCTTAGTAATAAGCCCCTGGTGTCCAGGTACGCGCAAAATCCTGATGTGGCCAATGCCAAGACGCCAGCCTCCACCTCGGTTATAGCAAGAAACCGGGGGATGTGTATCAACAAGAGATAGTAAAAAAAGGTTTACGCAGGGTCTTAATCTGAAAAGAATCCTTGGAACGGGTCCCTACTGCGTCTGCGCCTGTGGCTCCGTTGTGCCGTATCACAGGCCGGGTGTAGCACGGTGTTCATCTGTAAAAAGAGAGGAACTTAGTTGAAAAAGATCGTGCGAAAATGTACGTTATATTAAATAAACAAAGTACAATTAAAAAATGAATAAAATTGAGCTTTATTGTCTCTTGTTGTACATGCGCGGAGCCCCTTGTATGGGGGTATGCGGCTAGTAAGCCCTTGTATGTTTACGCCGGACTCGTCTAGCCATGTCCGGGGTCTGAACGACCTGTTTGGGTGCTTTGATTAGTGAAGCCGGTTTAGTGTGTGGCTGTTAAGGTAGCCGCACAATCTTCCGCGCTCGAGGAACACTCGATATTTCCCTTTAATGAGATGATGCCTTGTGGATCAGGCATTTTAAGTATAAGGGATGCATAATGCGGTATTGCGTTAAAGCGGGCGAAAGCTTCGCGTCCCAGTAGTGCTTGATAGCTACTTGTAAATAGGGCGATGTGGAAGGTTAGCTTTTCGCGGTGGAAGTTGTCGGGTGAGCCGAACATAACTTCTAGCATGAGAGAGCTCGTACAATGGGCATCTGGGCCTGGCGTTACCCCTTGAAAGGAAGTGTTGCTATGGAGAATTGTTGTTGGGTCTATCCCCATTTTGCGGATTGTGTCCTGATATAGCAGGTTTAAATCACTGCCGCCGTCCATTAGGACTTGTGTAAAGTGGAGTCCGTCAATTATCGGATCTAATACCAAGGCAGTCCAGCTGCGATGCGGATACTTCTAGAGTAATCTGATGGTCAAAGGTGATTGGTTTTAACAACCAAGCGGGACTCCTCTCAGGATAGGCCGTATGGCCAGATCTCTATGGGCGCCACTCTGTTTCTCCCCTTTTGTCACGTGAAGTGAATTTACTGTTTTGACTTCTTGTGGGAAATTCTTTTGTTTTCCGGTGCTCTGCTTGTGGGGTTCGTCATCGTCCTCGCTTGGTGAGTTGAGCCCCTTGTGTTCGGTGTTGAGTTTGCCGGATTGCTTGAAGACCCAACAATCTCTGTGGGTATGGTGTGCAGGCTTCCCGGGAATACTGTGGATTTGACATATCGTGTCCAAGATTTTGTTTAGGTTAGATAGCTCGTCCCTGTTATCCTTGAGGGGCAGCTTTTTCTGATTCTGCCGAGAGCTTTTGAATCCGGCGTTGACTGCCGTGCTCTTCGGGTTGGTCCGGCGCTGGTCCTTGCTGCGTCGCGGTTTCCCGTTTCCATCCCTAACTTCGAATGTACTTGGGTCGCTGGTACTGCATGTTGCCAACCAGCTATCTTGTCCTGCACAAAAGCGGGTCATGAGGCTTGTTAATGCGGCCATTGTTCTTGGCTTTTCTTGGCTGAGGTGTCTGGCGAGCCATTCGTCTTGGACGTTGTGTTTGAAAGCTGCTAAGGCTTCAGCGTCCGGACAGTCGACTATTTGGTTCTTTTTTAGTAAGGAATCTGTTCCAGAATTTCCGGGCTGACTCTCCGGGTTGTTGAATTATGTGACTTAAATCATCTGCATCCGGAGGTCGGACCACAGTCCCTTGAAAATTTGCAGAAAAGCATCCTCGAGCTCTTCCCAACTTCCAATGGTGTTTTCGGAAGGCTTTTAAGCCAATGCCGCTGGCCTTTGAGCTTGAGGGTAAGTATTTTATGGCGTGGAGGTCATCTCCTCTAGCCATGTGTATGTGGAGGATGTAATCCTCAATCCGCACTCCGTGGTCTGTTGTTCCGTCGTATGCCTCTATGTTTACGGGCTTGAATCCCACTAGAAATTCATGATCCGACCTCATCGGTGAAACATAGGGGTGCGGCACCCCTATATCTAGGCGTACCGTGATGTTCGGATATTTGATGTGTTGCATTGCTTATTAGAGCTTGCTTTCTTGGCCCATAGATAGATCTGGCTGGGCCATCTTTTTGATGCGAATCCTTGTGCGGATCGCGTGCCGGCTTGTGTGCGACGTCCTTTGCCGCACTGTGTTGTCCATGGGGTCGTTTGTCCGACCGGGTGGCTTCCTTATTTTTTGATTGCGGAGGCTCTAGGGCCTCATTGTCAAATTCCGGCAGTAATTTTCGCTTCGGATAGCTCTTTGTGTGGCAACTGTCGCCGTATTTGTCTGCGGTGTTGAGTACTTTGCTCCATCTAATTCTGAGTGCATCTTCCGCTATTTTGAGCTTCCGCTTCTGCTTTTTCAGGCTACGCCGATGGCGGCGAGCCTTTTTTGAGGTTCTTCTGCTCCAGCAACTTGTCCGGCGTGAGGTCGTCCAGGACAGTTGTCTTCGCCGAGGATGGGTTGTTTATCCAAGTTGCCTGTTCGGACGGTTGCTTTCGATGGCATGTTAAATGCGTCCGCCGGTTCGCCCTGCTCTATGGCTGGGTCTGTATGGCTGCTTTCTTTATCGAGGTGGGGTTTGGAGCGGCGCTTACGACGCCGCTTTGATTGCTTTTCGAGGGAACGATCCCTCGTTGCGTCCCTTTGTTCCTTATTGTCGTTTCCTTTAGGTGTATCCACCATGTATACATCGTGAGACGGGGTGGTTGTCCAGTGGCCTATAGGCCCTGATTCCTGTTCGTCTCCTACATCGTCGTCCATACCGTCGATGTCTTGGTCAGTCGAGCATGTCGGTTAAATCATCGGCGGTAGCTCTGAAGTGGGTGGTGGGTGGGCCTTGAATTTCTTCGTCGTCGCATCCCAACCTTGCCGACCATAGTCCGGCCAGTGGCTCTCCGATAGAGAGAGAGACTTTAGTGAATTTAGAATTTCGCCAAAGAGCGAGTCTTTGAAAGATGTCCGCGGGCGGTGAACTCCATGATCGGGCGCCTAATCGGATTCGATTAGGCGGGGCGCGGAAGGTTCGGAGTTCGGAGAGGAGTCCGGCACCTTGGAGTCACGAAGCCGCAGCGATGTATGGTGTTCGGCTCGATCATCGTAGAGATTGCAGCCCCCGAGGCGGTGTCCAACCACCCGTCCTCGATTGGCGCAGTCGGCTCCGAGCTAAGGGTCGGAGCGGACACTGGTGCGGCCTCCAGGGCACTGTTCGGCGGCAGAGCTAGATCATGCCCATCGTGACAGTGCAGCGCGCTTGGCTGTGGCTCGAACCCGTCAAAGATCAAGTCTCCGCGGACGTCGGTCGTGTAGTTCAAACTTCCAAATCTGACCTGATGGCCAGGGGCGTAGCTTCCGATCTGCTCTAGATGGCCAAGCGAATTGGCCCGCAGTGCAAAGCTGCGAATACGAAGATCTGTCCGATGAAAAAGTCTCGCCCTGGACCGCATTGTTGTTGATGATTGGAGGAGCCATCGGGCCTAAAGATGATGACACAGAGGAACTCTCAATGAAAGCACCAATGTCGGTGTCAAAACCTGAGGATCTCGGTAGGGGTCCCGGCTGTGTGTCTAGGCGGATGGTAACAGGAGACAAGGGACACAATGTTTTTACCAGGTTCGGGCCCTCTCGATGGAGGTAAAACCCTACTCCCGCTTGATTAATATTGATGATATGGGTAGTACAAGAGTAGATCTACCACGAGATCGGAGAGGCTAAACCCTAGAAGATAGCCTATGGTATGATTGTTGTTAGTCCCTACGGACTAAAACCCTCCGGTTTATATAGAGACCAGGAGAGTGCTAGGGTTACACAGTCGGTTACAATGGGAGGAGATCTAAACATCCGGATCGCCAAGCTTGCCTTCCATGCCAAGGAAAGTCCCATCCGGACACGGGACGAAGTCTTCAATCTTGTATCTTCATAGTCCAGGAGTCCGGACAAAGGTTATAGTCCGGCCATCCGGACACCCCCTAATCCAGGACTCCCTCAACCATCCTTTAGCATCAATCATCATGCGACCATCCTTTGTACTTGCGGTATATTGAGCAGGTTCATTCACACCAAGGCTGAACATGGTAAGAGAAACTTGGCCACGGTCGCCCGGATTGTTGAACGACTCGCTCGTTGCTCTAGGAATTCTCTGTTTGCAAACAAGAAGACATACACAAACAGTTAGATCAACACAGAGAATCGTGTGAAACAACATGGAAAGAAAAAAGAACGAACCACTTGGGCGGCCAATGCTTACCAAAAGGTGGAGATGTCCGTTTTTGTAAGGACTTCGGTATATGCAGTGCGAATTGCAGCCTAGTCTGTTGCCGGTGCAACTGCTGGTTTCATTGCCGCTGCATGGGCCGGGGCAGATGCAAGTGCAAGTGTTGGAGCAGGTGACGGAGCCGTTGCTGGTGCCCGTGCCGGTGCGACTAGTAGTGCCACTGCTGGTGTCGGAGATGGTGCTCTTTGTGGAGCTGGTGCTAGTGTCGGAGCAGGTGCCGGTGTCGATGCCCGATCCTCCGGTAGATCAGCTTGATCCGCTGAAGCGGTCGGTGCACAATCCTCAGGTGGATCATACTGAGCTGCAGCCGCTGTCAGTGCTAGAGCAAGTGCCGTTGGAGAAGGTGCCGGTGCTCGATCCGTTGCTGAAGGTGGTACCTATGTCCGAGACAGCAGCGATCGTGTCTTGTCTGCTATGATCAGCTTTCTAACTTGACTAGGCTCCGTGACCGTGATCCAGTCTTTTTCTTCATTTCTTTTAAATGCGAGAAGGACTAATTGTGGTGTCTTTGTTAAACCAAACTGCAGTTGCTTCAGATTGTACTAAGACAATAGACTGATCCAATTGTGTCAAGTAATATAAGTGATGGACAGTGCCTTCATTACTAACACGACATAAGAAGTGAAACCTGCAAAAATAACTATCGTAGAGCAAACCAAACGGTTTATTCTGTGATGAATGTCAAATGGCAAAACCTGCATCGTAAAATTGCAGCAAAAGTTAGAAAACATGACATTAAATCAATAAGATTTAGATAGTAAATCAATAAGATTTACTTGATGTGACACGAGTTAATCCTTACCAGGAAATCACTATGTTCAAGTTCTAAACAGAAGATTGATCGTCTAGCTACGCGTGGCATGCACGGCCCCCGCTTACTCCCACAAGCAGGACAGTCCAAAGGTCGTGACAAATCATATGGACCGAACATCCATGGGACTGGAAATCCTGGTGGGTGCGATAAACCCTGCAATGCATACAGATATTGGAGTGTAACCATAATTGATAAACCATCCTCACAAAAAAGATGACCTGGATACTTCAAAATATACAGACTGAATTGAGTGGACAAACATTAATATAGACTGTTCTTAGGACTCACCACACACCAAAAGCGTCAGTACTAAACAATACAGGGTTTACACACACAAATCAAGTACTTAACAATAGTACTTACTACGACAAGCAAAGTTGCACTAACTAAACGCTGCAGACTATTTCTTGCCACCGACCTACAGGATGAACCCCGCATAACTGACTAGGCCATGGACTTCGTGAGAGATGTCTACCGTGAGGCGTGCAAGCAGACCGCTACGCCGGCTAACCAGGAGGTGTGCGAGCAGACCTCCGTGCAGGCTCACCGGGAGGCGTGCGAGCAGACCGACGTGCAGGCTCACCGGGAGGCGAGCCCTTTGACCAAGCTCCGCCACCCACCTTCATCCTAACTGCCCCACTTTTAATGGCGCCAGTGTCGCAGTTTAAAATCAACCCCGCACTATCCGCTATCGCTACAATCTTCTCTCTTCCTCTCCGATTCTCCTATCGTCTACCTCCAACCAGCCTGACCTAACTATACGCCATGCCGCATCACGATGGTCTGCCCTTAGTCTTCCAGTTTCCTGAGGAAGACACCCAGCCAGAGTCTCAAGAACATAAGGCGCTTTGGGACGATCTTGAACCGGCCTTGTGAGAAGATGTCGCGCCTGTCCCCGCTCCCATTCCGGCTCCCGTCGCCCCGACTGCACCAGCGCCCATCCCCATGGCATTGATGGGCTGGGAGCCGCACATTGTCGCCGAGCTTGATGCCACGGGGTTCCATGAGGTCCCCGCCGATTTTCACCCTCCCGTGCACCTGCCAGCGCTTGCGCCTGTGCGTGCACTAACGCGCGCGCCTGTGCTGGTGCCCGTGCACACGAATGTTTCCGCTGCACCGTTGCTAGCGCCTGTCCTCGCGTGGGTGCCAGTGCCCCCCTCAGCAGCATGGATGGCCGCCGTCGACCACTTCCTTGCACAACCGCTAGTCGCCTCCTCCCGCCAGTTGACTCGTTCCTGGAGACCGAAGTCCAGAACATTCTAGCATTCCTTGAAGCTAGGACTAACATCCAGGAGTACGCCAACAACGGCGCAAGACGTCGCCGCCGCCGTCGCCGTCGGTCAGAGGCCCGACGACACACATAGCACGATAGAGGAGCCGCTTCCCACCGCAAGACGGCCCCGCCGCCGCCACATAATCTAAATTTTCCATGAAAAACGTTCAGATTGCCATGCTTAAAATCCGAACGTTTATCATTTCCGTTTATTTTAGATCGATCGTCGTATGAATGTAAAGTCGGAGTCAAACTAAATGAAATCTATGGTTTGATCGATTGAATGTTCTGCTAGAGTCATATTAAATTAAATATAAAACGTCATCAAGCCACATGTATTCCTTCTCATCCAATGACCTAGACTGCTTCAATGTCGAGCGCTCAACACATTTAGCATGCAGTTAATTTCACGCCAAAAATAGTGCTAATAACATAATAACACGCAAATAATATCCTACTTAATATCCGCATGCACTTAATATACTTCCAAATTAATGTGCATTGTACGTACACATTGACTAGTACTACTAGCACGTGAAACTGGTGCCGTAACTTGTGAACGCGTCCAGATATGGTCAACGGCAACATCGCCCGCGAGTTCTTCGTGTTTGCCCGTGCGTTAAAACGTAGAAGGGGAGGAGAGAGAGAGAGAGAGCAGACATGGAACCCACCAGTAAGTGATGGCGAATAGTACATGCTAACGAGCCGGTCCCACTAATGTACTAAAAATAATATTACATGTTATCCATTAAATAGGTTGTGGTAATATAAAAACATTATATCAACGAAGGGGGGTACAACAAACATTGTTGTACTATGTTGCATATTGACGTGCGGCTTGAAGGCCCTGGTCGCATGTTCGATCCTCATCCTTTTTAATTTTTAATTTATATATGGGTCCAAATTTGTTTCATGACATGTGGGCCCCTCGACGTGTAGTTTGTAGCACTTTAATTTGTGGGTCAAAATTTGTTCCATTACAGGTGGACGATCCGCGTGTAGTTTTGTAGTTTATTTGCAATAATTAAAGAGAACAACCAAGTTTTTTGCAAAAATACCATGGTGCGACGTTGAAGGCGAGAAAGGATGTGCAAGAGAGCGATGACCGAGCTAGAGGGAAATCAATTGGGGGAGGTGCGGGGGTTGCAACGGTGTTTGGAGTAGTTGTGGGCCGAATGCTACGAAAATATAATCTAAACCCACCGGAATAAATGCCTTCACAAATTAATCCAAGGTTGGAGTCCCCTTCGCAATATAAATAGCTCCTGCTTTGCGAGGGATGGAGAGGTAGCTTCAATGTATGGAAGATAAGGCGTGAGCACGCGAGGTCAATCGAGACATAGATAGATAGATAGACAAAGTTAGTGTGGTCCGACATTCGTTGAAAATATATATATGCTCTGGAGAGATATTGTCTGATTGAGCTTTTGGGAAGGGTGAGGCTGTAAGTTAGAGCTTGAGAGATGATCCAGTCATAGACATGTAGATATATTTTGTGCGTGGGAGGAAGCAAGGTCATTCGATTACATATATAAAGGGAGAGAGATTGAGAAAGTGTGGGTCGTCGTGCGACCGAAAGAGTGAGACGGGTTGGAGAGAGTGACCTAGATAGACAATGTGCGTGAGAGAGTATACAATATGAATATGTCGAACTGGGATCAAACATGGAGATATATCATTTGTGTCCGAGAAAGAGCGAGGTCAATCGAGACATACAAAGAGAGAGAGAGAGACACACACACACACACACACACACACACACAGAGAGAGAGAGAGAGAGAAAGAGAGAGAGAGAGAGATTGAGCGAGTGTTGCCCGCCATGAGGTCAAAAGAGTGGGGGCAGCTTGGATGGACTGACCTAGATAGACAATTAGCGTTAAAAAGTATAGAGTGTGTCGATCGAGGCCCGAATAGGGAGATATATCACTTGTGTGTGAAAGAAAGCAAGGTTAATCGACATTGAGATAAAGAGAGCGAGATTGAGCGAATGTGGCCCGTCGTGCGGAAGAATGAGTGAGACAATCTCGAGGGAGTGACCTAAATAGACAACGTGCGTGCGTGCGCATGAGAGGGGGGCTAGATAGGCAATGCATGTATCTAGCGTGAGAGGGTGGGAGGGAGAGAGAGAGAGAGCTCGACATGGGGTGCAATGGCGGGTGTGTGAAGTAGATAAATTTGGTAACAGAGTGGAAAAAGGGGGTTGTGTAGTTTAGAGAGTTAGAGGTCGAAACATGGAGAGAAAGAATGAATGTGTGTCGGAAACCGATAGCTTCCTAAGGTGGTTACACTACAAAAAAAAGACACATCCGTGACATTTTGGGCCGAATAATTTTTTTTCTGTCATGCTTATGACACTTCTATGACGATAATTATGACAAAACCCGGTATCATCATAGATGTGGTGGGCTCCTACTTCTATGACAAAAAAACACGACAGAAAATGGGCTTTTCGTCCTGGGCGGGCTGGAGACGCAGCTGCATGACAATCTTTGGGCCTTCCATGATGGAAAAAAATGTGGTAGAAGCGAGGGCGAGAAAAATATCGGGGAGTTCCCGGTTACGGTGGGTGGTCGGGGCCGAGCGATGCACGGAGGTTTGCGCGTTTCCCTCGTACACATACGCGCAAGGGTGCGACGCGTTGGACTCTAACTGAACTCGAGCAATTGCACTACAGGCTACGCGTTACTGAACCTGAGCGATCGATCGATCTGGCTGTTAACTGAACCCAACCAAGAGATTCCTTCGCTACTATCGCTAATCTGCGGCGATCGAACCTCACGCCTCCTTCCCTTGATGAGCAAAGGCGTTGTTGGGTTTGGATGAACAGTTCGGTGGGGGTTGGATGAACAGGACCCCGTGGTAGTAGAGGCCGTTGCTGCTGGATGAACAGGACCCCGATCAATCGAGCAGGTTGGGGGTGGATGAACAGGACCCCATGGAGGGCTAGATGAAAAGGACGAACCCGTGGAGGGCTGGTTGAACAGTAGCCGGTGGAGGCCTGGATGAACAGTAGCCCGTGGAGGGGTGGTTGAACAGGACCCCATGGAGAGGGCTGGTTGAACAGTAGCCGGTGGAGGAGTGGTGGAGGCTGGATGAACAGGAGCCCGTGGATGAACAGTGGCTGGTGGAGATAGGAGGGGAGACGCCATGAATGAACAGTCGCAGGTGGAGGCTGGAGGAGGTCAACGATGGATGAACATTAGCCCGTGGAGGCTGGAGGAGGTCGAGGGTGGAGATGAACAGTAGCCCGTGGAGTCCCGTTTTGCGGTACGCCACACCCCTCCCAATAACATGACCCCCGTTTCGACCATAGTGCTCCAACACAAGTCTGTTTCCTCCGTTTTGCGGTACGCCACACCCCTCCGGATCAACAGGACCCCGTTTCGACCGTAGGAGGTCCAAGAGAAGTCTGTTTCCTCTGTTTTGCGGTATGCCAGACCCCTCTGATGAACAGGATCCCGTTTCGACCGTGGCCGTCGAACACAAGGCCGTTTCCTCCGTTCTGCGGTACGCCATGCCTCGTTTTGATCGGTTGTTCTGTCCAAGCCGGTTGGCTCCCGATGAACACGACGACGCAGTTCCTCCGTTCCGACCCAGCCATTTACATGAGCCCTGGCCGTACGTATGCGCGTATAGGCGTTCGAGGCCGCGCCTGTATGTACGTACATGGCCGTACTTTTTGGCGTGTGGCTGTATGTACGTGTATACGGTTTAGACGGGAAAGCCAGAACTGCTACGTGGGGGCCCTACTATGACATGTGCCGCTACTTACTCGACCATGGTTCATCATTGCAGAGCGATCGATCGACCAGTATGTACATACACGTTCGTGACAAGACAGACAATGGTAGTTATGCTTCGACTGGGTGTGTCCCAGCTGTGAGGGAGGATAAGGACGCACTTCCTTGCGTATGAAGATATAGTTGCTGGGTCCCAGCTGTCAGGGGGGAATCATTTTTTGCCCATAATAAGGACGCACTTCCTTGCGTGCGAAGATGTAGCTGGTAGGTCCTAGCAGTCATTATTTTTCAGGATAAAAAGGATGCAGTTGCATGCGTGCGTCCATGGGCGTAGTGCGTCCTCACTGTCAGCCTCTCACGTACAGTCATCTTCCGATGACTCTCGTTTGTTGACCACTTTGACTACACCGTGCCGAGCGCACCAAGGCTGGTGGACGACGGCGAGGCCCCAGACTGGAACGACCCGGAGATGGGGAAGACGCGACAGTGGAGTCACAGATGGAGAGGAGTGGGAAACTTGACTGGTTTGGGTGCGCGGCAGCACTGCCGCCCACGGGAGACAGGAGCAAGAATAGAGGTTGAAGAAGGAGCATGGCTATTGGATTAACATCCAACGGTCTAGCTGCTAGAATCATTTGTTGATTAAGTTGACAAAGCCCTGCGTACACGTCCGCTTAGTAGGCCCACAAGTCAGCCACCAAATCTGCCGGGTCCTAGCTGTCATCGGGAGGAATAGTTTTTTTGGCATAACAAGGAGGCACTTCCTTCTGTGCGAAAATATAGCCGGTGGGTCCCAGCTGTCAGGGGAAGGAAACATGTTTTTCAGCTTAATAAGGAGGAACTTTCCTTGCATGTGACCATGGACCTCGTGGGTCCCAGCCGTCAGGCTCTCCATGTACAGTCCTCTTCCGATGACTCTCGTTTGTTGACCACGCCGCGCCAAGCGCAACGAGGCGGTGGACGACGGCAAGGCCCCAGACTGGAATGACCCGGAGATGGGGAAGACGCGGAAGTGGAGTCGCAGACGAAGAGGAGTGGGAAACTTGACTGGTTCGGGTGCAGGGTGGGCCTACACTAGGCAGAGAATAACAGGAGGTGCAGAGTGGAGGGATGGCCTGGCCGTCGGCGGGGCATCGTTTCACTGCGAGGCGTGCAAAACAGCACTGCTAGACGCTGGAGGCTGGAGCAGGCAGTCCCGGCAGCGCTGGGGAAGACGAGAGATTGAAGAAGAATGACGGATGTTGGATGTAAATCCAACGCCTTGCTTAGGCTTCGACCTTTGTATTTTTATTTTTTGTGAAAGTTCTTAGGCTTCGACCTACTGACCCACATGTCAACCAGTCCATTTGGTGGGCTGGGTGAAACAATGATGTAGCATCTATGCAGCCCGTTTATATATTATGGTAGAATTTAAAGCCATTGCATTTTTCTCGCAATCCGCGGACTTGCTGGGTTGGGTGAAAATATCATGTTGGGTTGGACGGAGAAACATAAACACATGATTGCACGTCTATTACTGCATTGGTTGGTCAAACCTTTGCAAGCTTATGTACGCAATCACTAGGAGTTAACTTGCCAAGTTATATATAAATAATAATTATTATTATTATTTTGTAAGAACTTTCAATTTCTGAAATAAAATATCGTTTAACTTGATGAGTTAATAGGGCGTGGGGTATTATTATTTTTTAGGCTAGACATGGGACAGTTGAGTTGGTTCTAGGAAAAGTACTGGGAGAAAACTCAGTTTACATCGAAAAATAAAATGGGAGAAAATTCAGATATAGGATTAATGAAAACGAAAAATAAAGGAAGTGGGAAGGTCTATAAAATGGTTGGACGAACGACAGGTTTAACGGAATCTTATGTTGTTTCTATTATATATATATGTAATAAGATAAGATATAAATATAAATAAATAAATAAATATATATACTATTATAGAAGGGAAAACATAGGTTCAGTTTTGCATTCTTATAGAAAAATAGAACTGAGCTATGCGTCGTCTTGAAAAAACAAACATAACTTGGACTGCTGATGTTATAGACAAGCTAGGTTGGGAGGCCCAGAGGCCGCTTGATACCTGCTGATCTAAAAAACGTTGAAACATGTCATGGACTGCCCATGTTAAACAACAAAACCTAGGCCATGGACCTGGTGGGCCCAAGACTTCAGCCTCTCGATGAACAGTTGTCTCCCGGTTCCTCTTGTTTTGCTGACCATGTTGGGAATGACGGACGGCGGCACCGCGGCGAGAGCACCAAGGCTGAGGATGACGTCGAGACCTTGGACCGAACGAACCAGAGTGGGGGAAGACGCGGGCGGAGGGGAGTACGAGGGTTGACTTGTTCGGGTGCAGGGTGGGCCGGTGGAGCTGTCGCCGCCGGACAATGTGTGGGAGTAGAGGGATGGCCTGGCCAACGCCATAGGCTATGATGGCCCGGTAATTTGTATAGGAAGAGGACGAAAGATTGAACAAAATAAAGAAATACAAATGGATAGGTGGTTGGTCCCATATGTCTGTGTACGAGACCTGTTGGGTCCACCTGAGAAGTGGAATATGTTGGGAGGAAGGAGATTCAAAGCATGATAGCCGAGTGAACTAGTTACATACATAAGCAAATAGCCACTAAAAAAAGCAAATAGGTTAATGGGTTCTTAGAAGAAATATTTCAGACAAAACAGATAATTATGACACATAGGCTAATGCATGAAACACTCAGATGATAAATGTGCTTAAACGGATAAAGTACAACATCTAGACCTTCGTGGCACGCTTGATCATGACGCTGCGGCTGTCCGTGTACTCGTCGGTTACGGGAAGCACACACGCCCTCATGTCCAAGATCCACCTGTACATGTCGTAGCATGCGTATGCGTCCTTGGCCATGTAGGTTATGTAGGCTAGATTCAGAGGTACCTCCCACGTGTTCAGGTCCTTGGTATCATTGTCTTCTTTCATGTTCGCGTACAGGGGTCGATGATGGCTCGGCAAGGTCAACCACGGAGTCCTTCTCCAGCCCGTTGCCGATGATCTTGTATTGCTTCTGGATATCGACAAGCTTGTTGCACCAGATGGACGAATCGTCGCGTTCTTCCTTCTCTCCACCGTAGCGAAGGTGCAGTTGGCGCTGCCGATGAAACAAGCAAATGCTCCAGGACCTCTGATGGCCCTACAGCAGTGGCAGACGAGAACCTCGTCTCGCACGCATACCTGGGCGACCGTGATCCATTGGTCCCTGTCAGGAGATGAATGGATGGGCACAAGGTCTAGTCCTGTGACCTTGTGCTTTCTTGTCCTGTAGGTACTGCTTGAACTCGGCGAGGCAGAGCTTCCGAGCCCGGAGACACACCCGGAAGAACATGCACCCACGGCACATTCAAACGCCTCCATTAAGAAACCTATTCCGGCCACACGTCGGTTCACGAGCGGGTCTATATTGGTACTGTAATAACAAGTGTTAGTGGTTACTTTACTTAAATTTAATTAGCTCGGTGCATTGGCTCGTTCTATTAGTGCCACAGGATCCACATGCACAGCAATTGGAATTATTATTCTCAGGACGCACACGATCAGCACATTTTCGCACTTCCACACAAATAATACTACCAAGTTTGAACTGTTTGCTATGGTTGCTGTCCTCTGCATCATCATGCCGTGTTTCCCAGCTTGCAAGATTCAGAACCAACAAATAAGATTCATATAATAAGTACAAAAAAGATGCCTACACATCTCATTGATTCCCAGCTTGCAAGATCCAAAACCAACAAATAAGATTCAAATAATAAGTACAACAAAGATGCCTACACATCTCATTCAATCCCAGCTTGCAAGATTCAGAACTAACAAATAAGATTCAAATAATAAGTACAACAAAGATGCCTACACATCTCATTGATTCCCTGCTTGCAAGATTCAGAACCAACCCATTAGAGCCTTTTGATAAAGTGAATATCGAGATTAAATCCATCTTGGCTAGCCGTGTCATACAACCCAAGAACTTGACGAATGCTCTTGACCATCACAACATCTGTAGTTGAGTATTCCTGTTTGCACAACACATATAAGAAAGAGCATGATTACTATAATTGTGGCACTGCATGAACTCAACCTGTAGCTCCACTCGACGATTCAATTCATGCGACTTTTTCTGCAGTTCACCTGAAATGAAGCAAAGATTGCATCATTCAGCTAGCAAGAAGTACTTGCACTCGTGAGCTGGCAGGTTCTTCTTTAGTAGTTGCACTAAAATTGAGGAACATTAAGGTTGGTTGTCCGGCTCATGTAAGGTGCAACTATAATTTGCTTATCCTTTTGTGCAGTTCCATTAAAATAAAGTGCCATTGTGGTGACAGTGACGGCTCATCTGCCAAAAGCTAATAAAATGTTGCACGAGATTACCGGCAGAATTTGACGGAGATTTTTGAAACTCCAATCACCATTTTGTGCAGTTCCACCAAAATTGAGAGATGTTGCCCAAGTGACATTTTAGTTGAACTACACAAGACACTCATTCAAAAAAAAGTGTTTTGTGCAGTTCACCAAAAGGTCACAATAGCAACAAGGTGAAATGGATATCCTATCTGCATAAAAAGATAGAAAGAAAATAGTTGCTGGTCAATAACAAGATACGAATCATAGACAAAATGAAAAGAAGCATCTTGATTATGTTCATGGCAATCATGCAAGGACAGTAGAAATTTTAAAACGTCAGGAATGCTTCATGTTACCGGAAGCATTACGATCAACAATGACATTCGTCAAATATGGGATTACTTTAATGCCGACATTGCTTGTTTACTAGATACAGTAGATCAACAACAACCAAAGAATTGTTTTCAGGGCATGGGACCATGGGGACACCAGGACACTCAGTAGCTTAGAGAAGAAACTTATCATACTGGGGAAAACAGCAGGAGTACCATTTGTAACACAGTTTAATTGCATCATATCACTCGAGGCATTAGATTAACAATTACACTGGTTAGACATGACCTTAAGGTAACAGTGTGATCACTTCATTTTACATGCGCCCTTACATTAACAACAACAAAAAGTTGGTATAAGAACATGCGAAAGTGGACGCATCAGCACAATGTACCTACAAGGAGGCATAAAGTGGTGATGCCGAGTTTGTTCATACCCTGTGAGGGCAGCAAATCTAATCCTAGAGACCTTTTACTATGTGAGGGCAGCAAATCTAATCCTCGAGACCTTTTACTATGTGAGGGCAGCAAATCTAATCCTGGAGACCTTTTTACTATGTGAGGGCAAAAATCTAATCACGAGACCTTTTACTATGTGAGGGCAGCAAATCTAATCCTGGAGACTTTTTACTATGTGAGGGCAGCAAATCTAATCCCGGACATACTCTATTGACTTGTCCACCAGCCGCCACTTTCTATCCTTTTTTCAACCAATAATAGATCTGTTCCTTATCCAGTTTGTACTGCGTTTTCCCATTATTTCCCTTTTCAACCAAGAGACCGGTTGGGTATCTGGTCTCTACTAATTTCCCCATGTTATTTCTTATTTGAATCAAGTCCTAGATTCATGCTACGACTTTCCCCCTTTCTTCGTTGTTTGAACCAAGTCCTAGATTCAAATGCATGAAGCAGCTTTACCTCTAATAATACTAAAAATTTAGGTGGATTTGGAAGAGCCGATGGAAGTAGAAAAAGATGCACATGCAGACACGTGGGGAGTTGGGGTAGTAGAGCAAGGCCGCTTTCAAAGAACTTATACCTGAGGGTCGCCGGGATGTCGGCGGCGGCAGGTCGGATTTGTGCACGATACGGCTGGGAGGAAGAAGGGTCGAAGGACCTCCCGAGCCGGCGCTGTGTCGGAGAGAACGACACGGCTAGAGGATCGGGCCCCGCCGGCAGCTGTGGGTTTCCTCCCTCGCCGGTGATGACCGCGTGAACAATGCACCTTAGTCCTCTACACACATCGGCCGAAGGGATCCGGCCGGATCTGTGACCAACGGTGAGCAGAGAGAAAATGTCGCTACCGCTGTCTTGTTTAGATCTGGAGAGGATGAGAGAATGAAGAGAGCAACCCTAGTAAAGCAAGCGCTCAGGCCCCTGCATACATATATAGTGGAGTGATTATCTTCTTCTCTCCACAACAAGCATTTCAATTTGTGTAGGCATTAAAGAAAAGAAACTCTCTATTTAAGGTGACTAACTGTACTACTCCTACTTACTATTAGTAGTATTTTTCACTTATGCTCCCCGGTCCTCAGTTCATACAGGTGAATAAACATACAGTACTACTCCCTCCGTTCCTAAATGTAAGTCTTTTTAGAGATTTCATTGCGGACTACATTCGGATGTATATAGACACATTTTAGAGTGTAGATTCACTCATTTTGCTCTGTATGTAGTCCTTAGCGAGATCTCTAGAAAGACTTATATTTAGGAACAGAGGGAGTAGTATTTATATAGAACGAACAAGCTTGAACTATTTTCACGTAGTTAAAAGTTGAGGGCGGGGCTTTTCCCGCGCAGTACGCGCAACAGTTTTCGCGTAGGCAGTTTGACAGAGAGGCGAGGAAGGTGAGGGAGTAGCGGATTCAACTTACTTACTGCTGGAAAGGTCGGGTTGTGCTATTTGACAGCGTGTTACTGCTGGGAATACTTGTGATATGACTACTCACTATGGTCATGAATTACTGGCGCTACAATCGGGGTGATGCCCCCCTTTCGTTCCGCACTCTAATCTGGTGCATGACACTATACCCGAATGCTGGCTCTCCCACATGTCGGCAAAGTACTAGTACTACTACTCACGTCAGAGGAGTGCGAACCACGGCAACCCAGTGAACCAGCAGTAGAAAACAATGTGGTGATATGGCCATAAAAAACAATGTGCTACGGTCCAGACAGTAGCATGTACATTACTACTCCTCTTTGGCCCTGTTTGGTTCCACGAGTTAGAGTTAGTTTGGGTTAGTTTGGATTCAATTAACCTAAAAATATCCAAACAGGAGGGTTAGTTTGGGTTAGATGCACCTAACCCACACAAAAAATCTAACCCATCCAAGAGGTGCTTATTTGGGTTAGTTCTTCTTGGGACCACTAAAAACACATTTTTCTCTCGCTCTCCGCGCAGCAGATCCCTCCCCACTTCCTCGAAGCTTCTCGTCCTCTCCCTCCCTCCCCCTCGCACCGCCCATGAAGGCGCCTCGTTGTATCCGCGCTCCCGTCCGCCGCCGGTAAGCATCCCCGCCCTATCCTCCCATTCCAACCCCCTCGTCTCCCCGGGGGCCCGTCCGCCCGCCGATAAGCAGTCATGGCTCCTTGCGCGGCTCGTTGATACGTCTCCGTTATATCTATAATTTTTTATTGTTCCATGCCAATATTCTACAACTTTCATATACTTTTGGTAACTTTTTATATTATTTTTGGGACTAACATATTGATCCAAAGGCCCGATTGCAGTTCACTGTTTGTTGCATGTTTTATGTTTCACAGAAAACCCATATCGAACGGAGTCCAAACTGAATAAAAACGGACCGAGAATATTTTTCGAATATTTGTGATATCTGGGAAGAAGAATCAATGGGAGACGGTGCCCAAGGGGGCCACGAGGCAGGGGGCGCGCCCCAGGGGGGCAGGCGCGCCCCTGACCCTCGTGGGCACCCCGTAAGGCGCTTGCTGCTCTTATTTGGCCGCAAGAAAGCTAATTTTCGGAAAATAATTGTGGTGAAGATTTCAATCCAATCGGAGTTACGGATCTCCGGTTATAAAAGAAATGTTGAAAGGGCAGAATCCAGAGCGCAGAAACAGAGAGACAGATACAATCTCGGAGGGGCTCTCGCCCCTCCCATGCCATGGAGACCAAGGACCAGAGGGGAAACCCTTCTCGCATCTAGGGATAAGGTCAAGGAAGAAGAAGAAGAAGGGGGGGGGGCTCTCCCCCCCTCTTCCGGTGGCGCTGGAACGTCGTCGGAGCCATCATCGTCACCGCAATCTTCACCAACAACTTCACCGCTGTCATCACCAACTCTTCCCCCTTCTATGCAGTGGTGTAACCCCTCTTTTACCTGATCTAATCTCTACTTAAACATGGTGCTCAATGCTATATATTATTTCCCAATGATGTATGGCTATCCTATGATGTTTGAGTAGATCTGTTTTGTCCTATGGGTTAATTGATGATTGTGATTGGTTTGAGTTGCATGTTTTATTATCGGTGCTGTCCTATGGTGCTCTCCGTGTCGTGCAAGCGTGAGGGATCCCCGCTGTAGGGTTTGCAATATGTTCATGATTTGCTTATGGTGGGTGGCGTGGTGATGAAGCACATACCCGAGTAAGTAGGTTGTTTGCGTATGGGAGTAAAGAGGACTTGATGCCTTATAATGCTATGGTTGGGATTTACCTTAATGATCTTTAGTAGTTGCGGATGCTTGCTAGAGTTCCAATCATAAGTGCATATGATCCAAGAAGAGAAAGTATGTTAGCTTATGCCTCTCCCTCATATAAAATTGCATTACCGGTCTAGTTATCGATTACCTAGGGACAAATAACTTTCTCATGAAAAAAAGCTCTCTAATAAAACTAATTTAGTTGTGTCTTTATCTAAACAGCCGCTACTTTTTATTTACGCACTCTTCATTATCTTTCAAACCTATCCAAAAACACCTACAAAGTACTTCTAGTTCCATACTTGTTTCCGGTAAAGCAAACGTCAAGTGTGCGTACAGTTGTATCAGTGGTTGATAGAACTTGAGGGAATATTTGTTCTACCTTTAGCTCCTCGTTGGGTTCGACAGTCCTACTTATTGAAAGAGGCTACAATTGATGCCCTATACTTGTGGGTTATCAATCATCCCCGTCAGCCTCGGCTAGCGCGACTCCTTGCGCGGAGACAGCGGATTCAGTCGGCGGGTTGTGCGAGGGGCCAGCGCGGCTCCTTGCCGGGCGCGTCCCCGTCTGCTTGGGCCAGGGCTCACTCTGCCAAATCTGGCAGGTAATAGGGTCCAAAGTAGCCAAATGATTGAGAAAGAGCATTTATTGTCAATCTAACCCTGCCATCCAACCACCTTTTTGGTTAGAGTTAGTTCAGGGTTGGTTCAGGGTTAGAATCTAACTCTAACCTCGAACTGAGTTAGAGTATCCAAATAGAGCCTTTGTTTGGATCCCTGAGTTAGAGCTAGTTTGGGTTGAAATAGCCTCAAAGTATCCAAACAGGAGGGGTTAGTTTGAGCTAGTTTGCTCTAACCCAGCTAAAAAAACTAGCCCGGTGGAGAGGTTCTAATTGGGTTAGTTCTCCTCGGGCCCACTAAAAGAGAACTAAAAAAATCTCCCCTGCCCGCACCAGATCGCTCCCCCCCCCGCACGACTCCTCTCTGTTCCCCATCGGGCCTCCCGCCCAAGCGCCGCTCGCTGTCTCTCTCCTCCGGCCGCCCTCTCCCTCCGGCCTCAAGCGCCCTCCTCCGGCCACCCTCTCCCTCCGGCATCCGAAGCTCGCCCCGCTCCCCCTTCACCGGTCATTTTTCTCCCTTTGTCGTGCGCGGCGACGACACATCTACCAGGAGGTCGCGAGAGGGGTGAGTTTGTTCGTTCCTTCTCTGTCTCACAGCCATATCATTGATCTTGCTCTCTCTAGACCTAGTTCTGCTTTGGAAAAGTAGATCCTGATTAAACTTGGTATAGTTTTGTGGTGCACGCATGGAATTGTTTGATGCTGCTTGAGGAGGTAATAAATCTTTCTAGAGGCCCAAAGATTCAGTTCACCTTTCTAGGTATTTCAGTTTCAGGCTTGCATTATTTCTAGAGGCCCAAAGATTCAGTTCACCTTTCTAGGTATTTCAGCTTCAGGCTTGCATTATTTCTAGAGGCCCAAAGATTCGGTTAGCAGTCGTCGACAAGCGGCCCTGCTACCCATGCCGGTGTCGACCTCAACTCACACGTGCCGGCGTCGGAGGGGTTCCTGGGGCTTGGGCTCTACAGAGCCTTCCTCCAGAGCGACGATGACGAGCTCCTCCCTGGGTGCTTGAGGGGCTTTGGGCTCCCTCCCTATCGTGGATGACTTCCGTGATGAGTTAGCTCATGCTTTGTTTCATGGAGTGTTTTTTTTGTGAAGCTTGATTGACGACTTGTATGTTTAAGTGGGATATCTCGTTTGTATGGACAAAGTAAATTTATCACATTTTGCATGCTTGATTTGTAAATATGGTTCGTTTATGTCAATTGTGAGCGGGAGGAGGCCACACAAGAGCCGGGCACACCAAATCCAGGAGGAAATAGGGTCCAAGTAGTCAAATGATTGAGACAGAGAATTTATTGTCAATGTAACCCTGCCATCCATACACCTCTTTGGTTAGAGTTAGTTCAGGGTTAGAATCTAACTCTAACCTCTAACCGAGTTAGATTTCTCTTCGTCTCGGTTCATCGCTATCATACTTTCCCCATTCCTGTGTTTTCAGTATCCTGCCAATCAAAGAGGCCCTTAGACTGGTTTAGGTCCGGTCGTTTTTTATAAACGTGTTATGTCCAAAATTTAATGAACGTGCTCCGGTTTCTACAAAAATAATCCGGTTTCATGTAGTAATTCATTCATTTATTTATTCTTCTGCGGGGGTTTTGCATGTAATTCATGAGGTCTAAAATGTAAACTACCCCGGCATATGCTCCGAGCCATGCATGCACTACGACCCAGATGCTCTATGTCCCACATGTCGGCGAAAGGGAGCACGTGGAAATAGCCTAGGAGTACATATAGAAGGATAAATGCGTGAAAAAATATGTACTATGAAGCGTAGCTGCGGTTTGAAAAGGAGACCTAAAGTGATGACAGGTATAGGTCGCATGCACCCAACTAGTGGTACTAGACATACGACTACTTTTTCCCTAAAAAAGGAGGTACGAGTGCTCAGTACTCCTATTCTATCAACACGAGTCCCATCTGACAACAGCGTCCGTGCTACAACTAGCTCTTCTTCCTCGTTTCTCTCTTCTAATTCTAAACTCAGCCGACGCCCGGTGGGCGGGGTGGGGATTTGCCGATGGTCGGTTTGCTCAACTGCGGCCCCCTCCTCACAGTGAAAACGTTACGACTGGAATAAAAATGCCATATACTCCCTCCGTTCCTCAATATAAGTCTTTTTAGATATTTCAAATGGAATACAACATATGGGTGTATGTAGACATATTTTAGAGTGTAGATTCACTCATTTTGCTCTGTATGTAGTCACTTGCTGGAATCTCTAGAAAGACTTATATTTGGGAACGGAGGGAGTACTATACTAATAAAACATTAAGGCCACGAGACGATGCAGTGCTGGTTACAGGAGGCAAGAAGAAGAGATGCATCCATCGACGGCGTCCACCTTCTCGACTCTGGGCACCGGCCCACCGAACGGCGGCTAAGTAGCAGTGGCTTTCGTGGCCAGGTGGACGTGCTTCTGAAGAATGGCGTCCAAAGATTCCAGCCGCTGGAAGAAGGCCAACGTCTCTCTGTCCTCATTGGCCTTGTAGTGGCCTATGTAGACGATTTCCTCGTAGATGTTGATGTGCAGGTCGAAGATTTCTTGCATGGCGAGGCGCTGCGCGGCGAGCGCGGCCTCGAGGTGCACATTCTTCGTCGCGACCTCCGGCACCTGCAGGGCCACCAGGGCTTGAAAGAGTTCGTCACCATGGAGGGCGATGAGGGTGGTAGGCAATGAGGAGCCTGGGCGCGCGGGCTAGAGCAATACGGCAAGGTCGTCCGCACTCTTCTTGACGAAGGTGAATTTGCGGATGGAGTGGACGATCATGTCGTCCATGCGAGAGGCGAAGCTGGCGTCGGCGAGGGCTGACGGCCATGGCCGCCAAAGACCATCTGAAAGCAGCATGCGGGCCGCATGCCGGCGTCTTGGATGATTTGGCACAGCCGACTGCCGCTCACGTCCATCGCCTCCATAGGTGTTTGTGGCTTCTGGTCACTTGGTCTTGGATTGGAGTGAGAAGTCTTGTGCAGAGACTAGGAGTAGATGGATTGGAGTGGTGGGGCGCCTTTATATGAGAGTTTAAACTCTGCTGCATTCACATCATGCTGGCTTTATTCTGCTTCTCCAATTAATTCCCTCTGCATGCTGGCCGTTCAACATCTCGGGAACCGCTACCCTCTCCCTCCTTGCATTCAAGTCGTATCTTCTCTACTATTAAAGGAGAATCAAACGTCGTGATGGTTCAACCTCCTTCGATGGTTCGACCTCCCTTCCTACAACAACCATCGGGCGATGGGCCACGCCTGCAGCATCCCCGCATGACAGAAAAAAAAATCAAAAGTGATCCCGCAAAACAAAAAGAAAACCCACGTATGCACGTCCCACCCCCACTCCCCGAATCCCTCGGTCCCGATCCCCTGTCCCCGAGAGCGGCAAATTTGACAATTTTGACCTGTGGATGAAATCATTTCACAAAATGAACTGCCTGTAAAAAAATTCACTCAGCTGACCTTTTTTAGTGGCGCCCGACACGAAGGCGCCACACTACATTGTGCAACGCCTCACAGATAGGCGCTATAGGCCTGGCCAACGTCGCACCCGTGTGATCTGAAAATTACTAAGTCAGTGTGCAGCGCCTAAGAGCTAGGCGCCACACTATACAGTGTAGCGCCTAGCCTCTAGGCGTTGCACTAGTGGGTGCAACGCCTAGAGGCTAGGCGCTACTTCCACTAGTGCAACGCCTAGAGGTTAGGCACTACACTGTATAGTGTGGCGCCTAGCTCTTAGGCGCTGCACATTGACTTAGTAATTTTTAGGCAGTCCGGGGTGCAACGCTAGCCAGACGTGTAGCGCCTATCTGTGAGGCGTTGCATCCAGAAATAAGAGAAGAAGGTCTCTACATGGCTCCTTAGAGATCAGCGAATCTGGGCCGTTGGATCGGTTTCCTTGATGCGTTTTCGTCCGCTGGATCGACATCTGGAGAAATATGGGCCGTTGGATCTGGGCTCGGTACTACTGAAATGAATAGTTACTGCCTCAGCGCGCTCGTTTTTACTCCATCTTTTTGGTCTGAAGTCGCTGCCTTGTGGGTCCGCTCGCGGGTGGGCCGCGTTTGTCAGCGACCGTGGCTTGGATATGGCCAGATCGTCCCGTCGCGCGCACCGGCGGGTAAAGATCTCGTGCCACCGCACATAATATCCTGCCCCCGCAGAGGGTACGTCGGTAATTTCGCGTCCAGGCCTCGTGCGTGTCGTGCGGTGGTTCGCCCCGTGCGGCTATGGGTGGGCAAGGGCAGCGCCTTGCCCTTTCGTGCTCATCCATCCCCTTCTTCTCCTTCCCCATTGGACGAGAACCCTAGCCGCCACCCCCATCCACATGGTGGCCCCCTCCTTCGCAGCCGCCGCCGCCGCACTCCCGTCCGGTTCTCCTCTCCCGTCGTCAAGCTCGCCTCGCCGCTGCTCTCCCCTATCCCTCGAGTCACCCGCCTGCACAATGAGCTCGAGGAGGATGCCCCAAAAGCGGCAGGCGGCGGCCGCCGTCGCCATCACGAGGAAGGCGGCGGCTGCCGAGATGGCCGTCCACGTCGCCATTGTCATCGTCCTTCAGGTGCTCTTCTTCCCGTCTCAGCTAGCAGTCATGTCCTTCCTCTCACTTCTCTCTCTCCCTCGCATATTTCTCCGTCGCCGTTGTCGCCATCCACACGAGGAGCGCACGGACAGCTAATCCGTCATCTGAGGCGGTGTGGTCTCGCGTTGACCCTCTCCCCTTCAAGAACACTATGCTCTCACCTCTGCTCATTGTTGGTGGTTCGGAATCTGGCGCCATTGATGCTCCTTGGTGGTGCCACAGCCTCGATGGCGGACGAGCCGCGGCGTTGTCGCGGGTGATGGGGAGGAGGCCATCGCGGTGGTGGGCTAGACTTGTGACGTCCGTCCGGGCGGCTCAACGCCTTGGTCAATTCTGCTCCTATGAAGGTATGCATACTGATCTTGACAGATATTGTGATACACATGCCCAATTTTTGTTGACATAATTATACGCATGGTCAAGCTCAACTAATCAACAACCTACTCCACTAATTTCAGTCAGCTTAGCATCCATTGATTTCAACCATGAAATGTTGCCTGGCCTTATGATCAGGGGAAGTGCAAGACTTACTCAGCGTAACTAAAGATGAGAACTCACACCTTGGCTGCTGATAAAGACGATGGCGAAGTGGTTCCAGGATGCGCAGTCTGGCGGTTCCATGGTATGCTTGACCCAGATCATTGGCGCTGAGAGAGGACTGTACCCAGGGGCTATGGCATACTGCATGATTTTAGGCACACCAGCTCGTCAGAGTAAGCCTACCTTCCTGTCACAAAGAAGCCTGAATGCTCACAGAAATCTTTAATGCCTACATGACCATGATGTTCTTTTCTGCTGTCATTCTTTGTTGTTGTCGAAGAAAATCTTTGTTGTGAGCACATTTAGTGAGCACATTTGCTTTGGGAGTAGAAATCAGTGTTAATCGACAAATCTTGATAAATGGTTGTCAAAGATTTCAGCATTTATATGCATGCGAGATAAATGTTCGATAAATGGCTGATGTCAAAGATTTTATACTCCATTTGGTGAGCTCATTTTTAACACTAAATGAGTGTCAACGGAATTCTTGTCAAAGAAATTCTTTGTTGTTGTCATATTAGTGTTGGCGGTATTGTCATATTGACACGATCACTTATTTTGATGCTACAAATTGTCAAGATCACTAGAGTGTATGCTCTATGTAAACTCTATTTCGAGATTTAGTGATGTGTTGATTTACATTATCGGAGATAACATAGAGATTTGGAGTTTAGATAGGATAAGCTTGACAACAGCTACGCAAATTTAGGGTCTTTTAACCCTTTCCTTTTAATGTCCGCTTTCATTGTCAAATTTTCTGCTAATTGCTTATGTATCCACATTCAGTCTTAGATGTTGTATTAAAGTATGACTGTTTGAGATGCCCCCTCCCATTGCCTGTAACAATGAGTTCTTACTTCTGTAGAAAATGCCAAAGAGAAGTTCAGTTCAAGCTAAGCATACAATTTTTGAATTTGATTAAGCTGGAGATAAAAAAAATACCACTTCTCGTGCACCAAGTGATCCCCAGAAGGTAGGTTATAGTGTCCTACTGCATGACAGGCTGTGTATTTTCCTTTATAAGGAGTAAAGTTTTCCTAACTTGCTTTGTCAGATTAATATAATACATGCATGTGGCTCTATGATTTTGAAGTATCCTTTGTAGTGTTTCTTCTACAGCTGGTTACATTCCACCTGCGGTCTATTCAGCAAACATGTTTGGGTTTGTAATGTCTGATTTAATTCTACAGGATAGTTTCATGAAAGTTGATTCGCCTGTGACAGATTACGCTCCATACCAGTTCGGCACTAGCGGCGCCGTCGCCACCGCCGTTACGCATCTGCTCTGTCAGTCAATTTCTCATGCACGCTTAGTATACACTGGGTTGGGTTTGATGGGGAAAAGAGATTTGCTAGTGCCATGTTCTAGCCCTTTCGTAATCTGTCACAAGCATACGGATTTTGGGTCGTAGTTCAGGTTTACTTTTACTTGCATCCATCAGGCTAAAAATTGTTGGCTGAGAAGCTGGACGATATCACCCCCCTTGAAAATAACGGTGTTAGTAAAACAACAGTTTTTTTATTGAGTTAGGTTAAGGTACAGCTTTCCCAGCGCAACAGGCTATGTTGAGAAGTGTTCATCCATTATAGTATTTGATCCTTATGGATATATGAAAAAACTGGTTCACCTTTGCACTTTTTTTAAAGGTTGTCCATCTTGAATCGTAATCTGTTCAACATTTTTTTTCTAATTCCCTAGGAAATTATTAGTCATTTTGGTGTTTGGAGATACACTGTTAAGGTGACTAAACTTTTCTCCTTTCATGTACAGTTCATATTTTTTTGTTTACATTTATATGAGATACACGTTTATGCCTAATACCTGAAACATGTGAACTGAGAGCCGTTCTTTTCTTCCTGGAGATGTTGTTATATATCTCCTTTGGTATGGCATCTCCTTTTATATTATTTAAAAAAATTCTTTGCTACCAGTGAAATATCCTAAACAATCTGGAAAATATATAGCACAAATGGATATATATATATTATTGTGCCGCTGATCTATTTACTTAATTGGCTCTTTAACGGATGTCTCCTTGACAGGTGTCTTTCTTCTACCTTTTTTGCTGACCTGTTGTCCTCGCTACTCCTTTTCAGTTCTTCATGTGTACATTATTGTGCTGCTGATCTATTTACTTAATTCTCTTTTGATTCTAGAAGCCTGATGCTTTGCCTCTTTGAAATAAAACTAATATGTCATTGCTAGCATGTATGTGGTGTTTCTTTGAATTCTTGCTAGCATGTACTAATTTTTTCTGCATGTGTCCTGAAGGAGTGATATACTTTACCGTAATTAGTACCACCGGAACCAGTTAATACGTCTATGTTATACTCCCCTGCTGCTTATTTTTATAAGTGAGGATTGAACATGATTTTTCTTTGGCCTTTGTATTCTTATCATACTTTTCATTTCACATTTTCTCATTATTTGTGAAGGATGACAACTACGAAGTACTAAGTAATATTGTAGTGGCTGTGCTCTTTAGTATGGCATCAGAACAACTAGATTGTCAGTCATGGACTGTTTTCTTTATCATTTTTTCCTACTTGCTCACTAAACAATGCATCGATGTTCGGTTTCTTTCCCGAGTATGTCCATTCGTTGCTAATCCATGAATTATGTTACATGCAGTATACTTTCTAGAAGTTTGACGCTGCCCATTTTTGTCATTTAAGTATATTGTTATGTTCCTGTAGTAACCATTTGGGACTCGGATACAAAGTATTTGACCTGGGCGGTTGGATTTACAGGGACATGTATCTTACTTGCATTATGCAGTCTATACCGTGCTTGTGTCATGGCAGTATTAAGCCCTTCATCAATATTTTCTTAAAATATAGATGGAATCAACTTATTATAAGAAGTTACTTTGAAAATAAAACATATGGATATGAAATGGCTAATTTAGTTTTACTGATTTACGATGGCGATTCACTACTTACTTTATCCGGTGTCCATGTTTTTTCTTTGTTTTGGGGTGGTGTGCCACCCCGGTGAGAGCCAACTGAAAGAATAGGAAGCAAAAAAGGGAGGTGAGGAGGACTTGTGTACACATGATTAGGTGGGTCATGGATTTGTGTAGCTAGCTAGCTAGCATGGCTAATCTTATGTGGCTGATGCGCAAATAGATCGAGTGTCACTTTAAATTTTCTCCACCTAATGATTTTCTTGTTATTTCCTTCTGAATACTTAGCCAAGCACTGTTTCATTCATGTGAAACTCAAGATTTGATAGTGGCAGCCTGAAAGAGATAGTGGTGCATGTACATATCTCACAATTTGACAAATACTTAAATTCCCTATATTTTAGTATTTCTTTCTTATTCCTATTTCTGGTGACTAAATTGAACTTCTATCCTTTTGCTCCCTGAGTTCTTGATGGAATCAGCACTCAGTTACACGAATCTGTTTTAATTTGTAAGGATTTGAAGGGGCTTTTACCATTTGCATCTATTTTAACTGCAAGTATATTCAGCTGTAATTTTTATTTCAGTCTGCAAAAAGTGGCGTCAGTCATGCTGTTGAAATCATTACCACGAGTTATATCTGTTGATTTCTCATAGTTTATGTGTTTCTCAGAGCTTGTGGGAGAACCCAGACGTTCTCTGCGCTCGTTTGATAGTCGATTGACAAGGTATATCTGTTTAAACCTACTTGGAACACCGCAAAATTTGATGGCAGTTTTGTTGTTCTAAGTGATGATCTTCTTTGCTACCTCGAGGTATCTTCCTTCGGTTTGATACAAGTGTTTAGAAGTATATGCATCATTGTTGCTTTCTTTTACATGGTTGTTATCTGTCCTTGAAGCAAATCAACTGAAGGCTTGGTGGCAGGTGAAGAAGAGCCCTCGAGCTAAAAAGGCCAAGCTTTAGATCAAACACCTTGGGTAACCTACTCTTTTGGTGGGCCTATTCAGTGCCTTATTTTATCATCTTTGTCTCCTGTGGTGTACACGGTCTTATTCTTATTTGAACTTGTGTTTTTACAGGATCATAATGTGTTAGGTACGTTACTGCTGGAAATCTTGATCTAGCGATGGGCCATATTAGTCACACCTCTCTTAGAGTTCACAACTTCGATGTGTCTTGACCCAAACCCTAGCTTCCGATTCAATCGACGCTTTGGTCAATTGAACAAAATGTAACCGTGCCTCTCTTTCTTTTTGATTGTTTTTCTTGCCGCTTACTTACTCTCTTCTCGTAGGTTATGCCCTTGATGGCGCCGCCTTTTGTTGACTGTTGGCATTTCCTCGGCCATGTGGAACCAACAAATCTACCTTACCTCTCATGTGATGCTTTCTATGTTGTGGTTTCCTTGTATTACATAAGGGCAAGTGCTTACTTAATCACCTTGCTCGACTTTCGATTAACACTATCTAATTAGTTTTCTCAAGATAATTACCCAAATGCTTGGCCTATATGCCCTTTTGATTCTGATTAGCCTTTCCTTAAAGTTCAAGATAATAGAGTTGATGCTTGAGTACAACTGCATATAGATTGTCCATGGAGTTTCCTTTGCAGCAAACTAAATGGATTGTAAATAAGGTTACCTTGGCCATTATTCTTTGTACGATGCAGGCAACAGTCTGCTGGTGTATGTAATTTTTTTCTTGCTGGATTAAAAATTTCATGATCTATGCTCCTATACAAATCATGATATGTCGTATATCTCACATTGTTAGCATCATATTCATGTGAAGTGGTGCCTATCAAGTTTATCGAAAAAGCGAAGCCACTTAGTATGCTTAGTAGCCATGTCTCTGTCGTTGTCTCTCCTTTATTCTGTTGCTGTTCCTTTAACTCCCTCTCCTATATTCGCACTTTTGGTATCAAACTTCATGTCGGTGGCTGTGCTTTTGGTATCAAACTTCATGTCGAGTGGTCATTTTTTGTGATCTTACGAACGCACTGAACTCGACCTACTAATTTGGCCCTAACTGTTTGACCAAAATGTTTAGACCGGCACCCTTGCGCCAAGGCACGATCCCGATCTAGTAGTGTAGTGTGGCGCCTTCGTGTCGGGCGCCACTAAAAAAGTCAGCTGCGTGATATTTTTTAGGAGCAGTTTATTTTGTGAAATGATTTCATTCACAGATCAAAATTGTCAAATTTGCCCCTGAGAGCAATCACCACCGCTGACCTGTTCCTTTGCCGCTCGGCTGGGCAAGGCGAGAGTCTGATGTCTCCTCTCCTCTCGCCGACGGGCTCGAGCTTTCTGGCCGCCAACCCCTGCTCAGATCCACTTGCCCTCTCATCGGAGCCATCAGCGGCAGCTCCTCCTCCGACCTTTTCATCCCGCCGTCGTCATCGTCATTCAATCGATCTTCACCGTCTACAGTGACCTTCCCCACATACGACGACCTCGATCTAGATTGGAGCCGCTTGCCATCTCATTTATTCTTCACCCAGTTCAGGAGGTGTTCGACGCGGGGAGGGCAACAAGCCGGACGGCGCGGCGGCAGCGGCAACGGACGACGGGCTAGGTAACCTTATCTCCCTACCATCGCTCCACACATCTTCTCTCAGTAGGCTGTGCTCCAGCACTACCTCATTCACATATGGGTTTCAGTAGTGCAGCTGAGCGGCCGATGGATCCGTTCCTTACACGCCGCACGACGAGGCAGTGGCGGCTAGGCTAGGCGGCCCCGACGCCCAGTAGTCGCAGGCTGTCGACGACCTATCAAACGTCGCTGCTCCGTTTCAACCCCTAGGAGTTCTGCGTCAGGGTAAGCATAGAAATCCTACCTGCATTAGTAGTGTCAAGCTTCATACTATCTGTCACATTTAAGACAATTGGTATCTCTGTTTAGTAATCCGTTTAAGAAAAGGAAAACACATCAGGTAGCACATGTGTCTTAGAAAGAGCGGCTTTCACTTTTTGAAGAGTTTCGTTTACATTGGCAACTGCACTCCACGTATAGATTAAAAGTCCTGCTATTGAAGTTTGATTAATTTTCCTTTTCCAAGTTATTATTGGTCCAACTATTAACCTCTAAAAAACATTTCTTTTCACTTCTCTTTTACCCCCAGGAACTCTTGTTCAAGCTCCACTTCAAGTTAATAGAAGGAAGTTTGAGGCCTCAATGTTGATACGGCGTTGAAGAGTCCAATGTTTCTTCAATCTTTATTGTTATCCGAAACTTATGTTTTTTAACGTGTTCTATGCATTGTCTGACTGTTGATTGACTTATCATCCTATCCTTTTTTTTAAATGTTGGATATTTAAAGTTGAAAGAGCACATATTTCAGTATTTACCTTGAAGTGATAAATGGATGTAGTGCTTGTGACAGAGTAATCCACTTTTGTGGATCTAACACAAATATTTTCTAGGATTTCTCAAAACCAGGACACCATTTTTGGATCATGACCTGGAAAATAAAATTGGCACAGACTTACCGGCATGCAGTTGCAGGTCAGCGCGTGATAAAAACATGTAAATTCAGATGAATTTCCCACATAGTCTTGTGGTTCCTACTTTTCTGGTCATGCCTTTTCCAAATTAGCTTTTAATCGTGCATGCTTCTGTACCCGTACCAATGTTTGGTCAACACCGTATTATTTAGTACAAATTAGCTCCATATTGTTGTAGGCACGATGTTCTTTTGTTCAGTCCAGAGGTCGGTGGACCACATGTTGAAACAGGCATTGAGGGGCATGCTACAAATCCTTATCGTGCAACTACTTGTCTTACTTTCTTCTTCACTATTATCTTGTGAATTTGTCTGAACCTGAAAAAGCTTCTACTGGGTTGATGCATGAACCTGAAAACGATTGTCGTATACTGTATTAGTAGAGAAAATAGAATAGCTTGATTGCTGTTAGACTGTGTTGTGGATTAAGTGGATAGGTAATCTACGTAATCTTCGCACTGTTGTATCTAACACACATATGATTCAGGTCAGCATCGAGCCCAATGTTTTGGTCCTTCAAGAGCTCAAGTTCATGACTTCTGAAAATTTAAGCGCACACCTACAGTTGTGGTCAGAGATTGGAGTTGAGTTCAGGTTCCATGACTTGTTTGTATAAAGCAGCCTGGATGTTTTCGTTTGTTGTAGCTGCTTCTCCTTGTTGTCGGCTGTGTTAATCCAAACTCATGTGCGTTACTTCTCTGGGGAAAACATTTGACTTCTCCTATATTGTACCTTGATTACCTTTCAATACAAGCTGGGTCTGAACGAGATAAAATGTTGACATTAGGACAACGGGACCAACAATTAAGAGAGAAAATTGGTAGGGGAAGAGATCACCATAAGCAACAATATTACAGAAACCAAAAAACCTTAGCAAATAAATACCATTTAGTAGAGAATAATATGTACTTGCTTGAGAGTTGTGTGTCTTCACCTCATGGAAATATGCTTCTACCTTTATTTTAGAATGAAGCAATCTCACCTAAAGTTTCCCTATTTGTTTAGATATAAACTCATACTCCCTCTGATCCGAATTAATTAACTCAACATCTATACAATGTATAGAGGACATTGTATAGCGGCTGCATCAATTAACTTGAAACGGAGGGAGTATTACATTCTTCAAATATGGTGTGCAGCTATTTGGAGTGAAGGAAAAAAGAGACGTCTGCTCAGGAGCTATATATCTTTTCTTTTTAGGCATATTGCTCATCTCCTAATAATACTTATTCTTTTTCTGACTTATTTGCATGTTACGCAGCCAACTTACGCAGTTCTGTTGGGCTAATAAAGTAGACAGTCATGCTACATAATAATATAAAGAAGACACCAGAGGAAGTTTTGGAAGTGCTTCCAGTTTAAGTATGCATCTTCTTGAATCCAAGTACCAGAACATTCATCTTTACCTTGAGGTATGGTCTGCTTCCAGAAACATTTATTCAGTTACTCCATCATTGAAGTGTTGAACCTCAAACTATTTTTTTTATTGATTATTGTGTCATCTATTTGAGGTTGTGATCATGCCTTCAACTTCTATTTTACCTCCTAAATTTTTATTATTGAGGTGCTGCAAGTATTAATGAAGAATCTGTGCCGGGGTGAAACTCATAAATTATCCTTGTTGTTGTTGCTTCCTTTTATGTGTTTTTGTGTCAGTGAATAATATTATCATGTCTTTGCAAATTTATCCTCCATGCACTCTACTGTTCCCAGTGGAGGAGCATATAACTTTTTTTTGTAGTCATTTCCTGAGTTTACATTAATCCATATTACATTTAGCCATGGGAGTGGATCGTAGGCATCCTTGTGTTCCTGATAAGATATGTGAATGTACTATGATTTTTTCCTTTGTAAGATGGTGATTCATGCTTAAATACTAATCATATATATATGTTTATTGTTGCCTTCTTATACATAGAGACAAAATCAGAAGTTTAAGGTTCCTCATATTGAAGTGAGGCTTCTATTGCATGGCAATTACAACACAGAAACTCTTAGCAAAGCTGAGACGAGTTGCAAGGAGAAAGAGAACATGTTTTCAAAAAATTGAATTTCATCAAAAAAGTGTGCATGCTCTGGCTGCTAATTTATTCAGTACTATTATGTGCTATGCGCCATACAATTATACCATTGGAAACTTTTCTTGAAAAATAATTTGGTGATATTTTTTTGTAACATACTCCATGTTTAGCTGAAGAAATTGATGGCTGAAGTAGGATTTCGAAATGCACGCATGCCATTTAAATTAGGATGGATGGAGAGTAATAATTTTTATCCAAGTTGGCTGGAGAAGATATATGCCAAAGTTGGGTGGAAAAGAGGCCCTATGTTTCTCCATTGTAGAACACAAAGCAATAGTATGAAGGTAGACTTCGTAAGTTGAGTCATGGTGGTTTGAATACAAGCCACATGGATTTTGTTATATTATCAAGGACATGAAGATATTTGTCGCAACACATTCATAAGCCACATGAGCAATGTTGTGAATTACATTGATTTTTTACTAAGCCGTAGCAACGCATGGGCGGTTAACTAGTCAATGTAAATGCGGGTCAAGAAGAGACTAGTTACTACATTGTGCACCGTGACCGTGTGGGGGTGCGACGCGAACGGCACAGGCATGCTGTATTTGTTTCACTTTCTCGTTTTGAACTCGTGACTTGTAGTAACGATTAGTTTTGAATATACTTTATAAGTTTGGTTGTTGCGCAAATATATACAGCATGTAGGTTGGGTCGCTGAAGTCAAAATTAGAAACAAAACACGATGGTGACGGACCAGTCTACCTCCGTCCTGGTTTATTGCTCCCCGTCGTAATCTGTGCCAAGTTTTGACCATAAGTTTGACTAACAAAAGGTTCATGCATGTCACCAAAATCATATCATTGAAAACTATGTTCAAATACAAATTAAATGATATAATTTTTGTTGACATCCACTAATATTTTGTCAGTTAAATCTTTGGTCAAAATTTAGCATAAATTACAAAAAGGACTAATAAACCAGGACCAAATTTAGCACAAATTACAAAAGGGACTAATAAACCAGGACCTAGGTCGTAGTACACCAGGTCGAAGACAGTGATACTATAAATAATTAATGCCAAATAAGAGCAAGGGATCACACATGTCATTTACAACTGGAATAAAAATGCCATACACTAATAAAACATTAAGGCCACAAGGCGATGCAGTGCTGGTTACAGGAGGCAAGAAGAAAGATGACGAGGTCCACCTCCTTGACTCAGATCGCCGACCCACCGAACGACGGCTAAGTAGCAGCGGCTTTCGTGGCCAGGTCGACGTGCTTCTGAACAATTGCGTCTAAATATTCCAGCCGCTGGAAGAAGGCCAACGTCTTTCTGTCCTTGCTGGCCTTGTAGTGGCCTATGTAGATGATTTCCTCGTAGACGTGGATGTGCAGATCGATGGTTTCTTGCATGGCGAGGCTCTGCGGCGGCGCTGACCTCGAGGTGCACATTCTTCGTCGCGACCTCCGGCAGCTGCAGGGCCACCAGTGCTTCAAAGAGTTCGTCACTTTGGAGGCCGATGAGGGTGGCAGGCAACAAGGAGCCTGGGCGCGTGGACTGGAGCAGTACGACAAGGTCGTCCGCGCGCTTCTTGATGGCGGTGAACCTGCGGATGGAGTCGACCATCATCTGGTGCATGCGAGAGGCGTCGCCAGCACCATCTGGAAATGCTCCGCGGTGCGGGGCCGCAGGTCGGCGTCTTGGACGACCTGGCACATCCGACTGCCGCACGTGTCCATTGACGCCATGGGTGCTTGTGGCTTCTGGTCACTTGGTCTTGGTCTTGGATTGGAGTGAGCAGTGTTGAGACTAGGGGTAGATGGATTGGAGTGGTGTGGCGCCTTTATATGACAGTCCAAACTGCGTTGCATTCACATGCTCCATTCTGCTTCTCCAATTACTTACTCCTATCTCTGCATTCTACTTGAATCCGGAGGCATCATTGACCGTTCAACGTTTCGGGAACCGCTACCCTCTGCGTCATTGGCATTCAAGCCGTATCAACGTAAATGCATGTCAGGAGACATTCCCGTCGATGACGAGGTGCCTAAGGTGACTACATAAATTTAAAGATGATATGCCTGCTAGTCTTTCGGAGGTGCTCATAGGGGTAGGGTGTGTGTGTGTGTGCGTTCATAGGGGTGAGTGTATGCGCGTGTATATGAGCGCTTGCGTTTGTACTGTGTTAAAAAAACGTAAATGCGTGTCAAAAAGAGACTAGTAAGTACTAGTATACTCAATATTGTGCACCGCGACCAAGGTGGAGAGGAAAACGAGAGAACTGCGTATTTATTTACGGTGTAGATTCACTCATTTTTGCTCCATATGTACTACTCATTTATGGTGTTGTCTAGTCACTTGTTGAAATATCTAGAAAGTCAAATACTCCTTTCCGGTTTACAGGGCTATTCTAGCAAGTGCTACAATAGTGGGCTCAAATAGCAATTTTGTCTCATGCAAGAGCCTGGCTATATGTGTGCTCTAAGGCACCGCACCACGCCCCACCCCTACAGAAAGACTGCCACACGAGCGTTCGCAACTGCCACGTTCGGGTTGCGCTTGGATCTTCGCCTCTTCAAGAAGACGAACAATGATGTTACTACTACTTCTACAGTATCGGATCCACTGCTGCATGTCCGTCCACCACGTGCGGGAGGGATAGCTTGTTGTAGTATAAGCAAAAGCCTGTCCTCGTCTGCGAGCCATCGCGCGCATGGGCGAGGGAGAAGGTGTGTAGTAGTAAAATCAAGCTTCTCCTCGTTGTACGAGTTGACGAAACACATCACGGCACTCGCCCCACATGCTAGCATCTAAACTTGGCTGAAAGACCCGAAGTGTACAATATATTTGCTGCAACCTCTAACATTTACCACACCAAAAATTAAAATATATATTCCTGTCTTGACCAGATGAGTGTGCAAACTACAATCACCAGGATGACAGGTAGGGCCAGATGATTATTTTAATAAAAAATGCTTCGAGACGGCCTCATAGCATGGAGCCGACCCCAACGATTTTAAGCTTACATGCACGGTACACGCTATCCTAGACTACTCTACACATGAAACTGCCACACGAGCGTCCAGGCTGCGCTTGGCTCTTCGCCTCTTCGGGAAGTCAAACAATGATGGAGTACTACTGCAGTGGAGTACTACAGTATGCTTCTGGCCATTTGACACCGAATGAACTGTTGCATGTCCACCGCGTGCGGGAGGGAGAGCATGTAGCGAAAGCTTCTCCTGCCAGCCACCACGCTCATGGGCGAGGGAGGGACGCAGCTTCATTGACTTACTGCTCCTGCCTTTGCGTGTATGATAGGTGGGCCCAACATGTGTGTGGCCCACCTGTCATACAACCAAAGGCGGGTGCAGTTAAGGCACCAGAGCTCAGTTCGCGAGGGAGATGGCATTGTAGTAATCAAACTTCTTGTTGTTGTACGAGTTGATGCGACACATCAAAGCACTGCACTCGATATATTTCAATAATTTGCATTTACCGATGCATTAATTACAACCGGTGCATGCATGCCATGACTTTCCTTTTGATACTTGCATGTGTTGATTTAATGCACCTTGAAGTAGTATGAATATGTGACGGTAAAGCTTTGTAATGTCCTGGCCCTAAAGCGAGAGATGGTTGTGCACGAGGAGGGCGAGATCATGCCGAGGGAACAGGACCCAATGATGGAGCTCTCTATGGTCTCGATGGACCTCACCTTGCTCCACCGCCGCTTGTGCCTTCGCCCCTCGAAGCCTCCAGTGTATGAGGTTCGAATACACCTCGTCCGTTCGGATGATCGAGCAAGGTGCAGGTTTCTTGATTGATGTGCTATTCAATTGATTTGTGCAGTGCATGGGAGGGCACCTGGCGTGCGCGGACTGCCGCGTCGAGCGCCCTGGGAACCAGCGGCAGTGCTAGAAGTGCGAGCGCGGCGGTGGCTTCGATGTGCAGAACACGACGGTGGACGCCATCCTCTCCTTGGTGAGGGTGGAGTGCCTGCATGAAGGCTCTGGGCTCTACGTCACTTACCACAGGCTCGCCGATCACCAGAGTGTGTGTCCGCTCGCGCCTTGCAAATGCCCCGTGCCCGTCTGCGGCTCTACGAAGGGCCACGCCGCTCTCCCACCACATCAGCACCGTGCATCCCATGCCCGTGCACAGGATCCAGTACGGCAAGGTGCTCCAGCTGAAAGTGCCATTGTCGGAGCCATGGCTCTTGCTGTTCGCGGAGGAGGACAGCCGCGCGTTTTTTGACAGTGCGACATTGGCGCGCCTATTGCCGTGTTGGTCGTCTGCATCAGAGCGGGGGCATCCCCACTGCCGCACTACGTGGCCAAGCTATGGCAAACGGCCCGCCGGGGGAGCCCAAAGGCAGGACCGACGCCGTCAAGGTGGAAATGGAGGTGACAAGCAGCAAGGATCCGGGTGACGTCACCGTGTAGGAGCTGACCTTCTTCATATTTCCGCCCAAGCCGCTGGCCGGGGCTGGGTTGTTGAGGACGGTGTCCCTCCACATTCAGATTGACAAGCTCACCTCCTAAATGATTCTATAGTGCCTTATGTTTATCTTAGTAATATGCTAATATAGGGGTTAGCTCGGTCTACTTTAACTTAAGAGATGGTGGGTTTTGGTGGCGGTGGAGCAATTATTTCAGATCAACAGTTAAAGTAATTTCCAACAGTCGAACGGATATTTTGTGTCTGTTGGATATAAAGATCCTTTGCGTAAGAAGTATAACAACTTATATGCTTATTTGTTCAGGAAGTGTTGCATACTTGTGCGAGTTGACGCGACACATCAAAGTAGTATTAGTACTAGTAGCATTCCCTCTGATCCTAATTTCTCTGTGCATAAGTCGAGGCACAGATACCAAGGAGGGCTTGGTTGTGTCTATACTTGGACAACTCACCCGGCTGCGAACCAGGCAGACGAAGCTCGTGTCGTGTGCGGCCCGCACATTAACCAAAACCTCGCGCCTCCAGCTTAGCCTCCGCGTTTTAAACTTCTCATCTCAAGGCCAAGGAGCAACATGAAACCTATGATAGAGCCAATCGGATGGTTGAGAACACTACAATTCATAGCTACAGATGCGTGTGTGAGAGAAGACGAGTGCGTGCGTGCACCTCTTCACTTCCTGTATAACGTACTAAACTCACAATACAAGTGTATGTGGGTGGCATCGACCTAGGGAGCTAGAGATGGTGCGTGCGAGAAGTCCCGAGAAATAGGTGTAATGCGTCTGAAAAAAAGACTAGTCTTAGCTCGCCACGAGGCTATTCCTGTTGAACGCCCCAATAACCGTAAGTTATGTATCTGACGGTGCCAGTTATTGCACGTACAAAGAACTACCATGGCATATGCTACACCACGACCGAGAACACGTGCCCACGTTACGCCATCCGGGAATAGTGCCGCACTTCGAAACTAGAACCGTCAATTAATTTTGAGCTTGCGTCTCGTCACATTCCAAACTACTACTACCACGCTATATTTAATTGCAAACTTGTTCACACCGATCGCAACCTAAACGGTTTCCCACTTAGGAGGGTATTAGTACTCGGTTATAAATACTACTATGCCAAGATGACTGCACATTCCTCCTCAACTCCTCATCCACAAAAACAAACAAGTCATTCAACATCCTTCCCTTGCGTCTACCATGGCCAGTGTGAGTTCTGGGTCAAGAGATTACCACCAGGGAGAGGCGAGGATGGAAGCGGAAGCACGAGAGATGTCCCGCCTCGCCGCGAAAGCAGCCGACATGTCCCGCCGCACGGAAGTAGCAGCACAGAGGTCCTGCCATGCCGCCGAAGCAGCACGGAGGTCCCGCCGCGCCATCGATGCAGCAGACTGGTCCGGTCGCACCGCAGAAGCGGCAGAGATGTCCCGGCGCGCCGTGAATGCAGCAGAGATGTCCCGCCATGCCGTGGCGGCCTAGAAAATGTCTCGCGGGCAGGCGACGACTCTTACAGGCGCATGTACGCGATCATCCATAGCCAGATGGATCAGATCTCCGGCTGGGTGAGGTTGCAAGACGACATGAAAGCCTCGTTTGAACAGGCTACCGGCATCATCCGGCAACTAAGGGAGGGCAATGAGAGGCTCCGGGCCGAGCATGACCTGCTGAGCGCACAGATCGTCTGAAGTGCAGAGCAGCAGGAGGAGACCAGTGCCTTGTTGAAGAGGACCGGCGTCATCGTCAAGAAACTTATGAACGAGAATGAGATGCTCCGCATCGAGCGCCAAAGGATGATGGAGGAATATGTGGATGCTCTCAAGCAGCATCTTGAGGACACGACAGAGCTCATCGCCGCTCGCCACGGAGACTAGTTACCGTGGCCTGAAGCAACGCATCAAGAAAGTAGAGATCAGCGAGCCAGATCGTTGTCTTCCTTCTTCTTTTGCCCTTGTGTATTTTGGGCGTAGCCGCATGTGGATTTTTTAATTATCTTCATAATTATGTGAGACAATTATTATCCACTGTCGTCCTTATATATTCATCAGTCTTGCTATAAGTCACAGTAGATGCTATATAGGTCCGTCGGATCTTACATCAAGATCTGTGCAATTTTTTTTCAGATTTTCTTTTTTCTCTCTTAAATCTCAGTCGAATGAGACATAGCCACACCATTAAACAGAGGCTTGGGCGCCATTAATGGAGACCTTGGGAGAGAGGTGGGCGGCGGATGGAGGTCAAAGGGCTCTCCTCCCGATAAGCACGCGTAGGGTTCTGATCGCACGCCTCCCGTACTCAAATAGCTACCCTGCAGGGCTCCTCCAAGCTAATAAAAAAAGGGGATGCGTGGCGGCACGTAAATGGTAAGTAGAACGCCCACGGTTTCAATAATACTTGTGTTTCCTATTGTAACATGACATCACTTGTTCCAAAAAGACTTTGTTGATTATTAATGTGTGCGCCTTCGTAAATCGGACAGCAAAATTACCACAGCATGTTGGTGCCATGTCATGACACCAAGCCAAGTTTCATGATTTTCATGCGTGTTTTGGATTTACAGGAATTAAAAAACCATGTTTCTCAATGTTTCCAACCGAGCCACGACGCCCAGATGTTTGAATTTCATTCCCATTTCTTGCATGGGACCTAGAAATTTACCGAGGACACACATGTGATTTTTCAACCAACTTTGGTGCCTTTGGAGCATGTGCTTGTATTTCAAATTTGAATTATGCACACAAAGGTGACACGTTCCCTCTCAGAACCACGAGCCTTCTTGAGAGAAGCTCCGGTTTGCAAGAAGCTTATACCAAAACTTGTTCCTATTCGGCCAATTTTTTACCACAGCATGGTAGTACCATGACATGACACCATGCCAAGTTTCATGATTTTCAGGCGTGTTTTGGATTTACAAGAATTTTAAAACCAAAATTTTCAATGTTCTCGGCCGAGCCACGATGCCCAAATGTTTGAATTTCATTCGCATTTCTTGCATGGGACCTAGAAATCCACCCGAGGACACACATGTGATTTTTCAACCAACTTTGGTGCACGGGAGCATGTGCTTGTAGTTCAAATTTGAATTATGCACATTAAATGACCAAAAACTCAATTAATGTATAAAAAAGGTCAAACGAACCCGGAATAATTCTAAAATTTAACATGGCACTCATGTAGTTCTATGTTGCCTCTGTAAAGAAACTCAAGGGGGGCAGCGTATATCGTTTCACACTCAAAGGTGACACGTTCCCTCTCAGAACCACGGGCCTTCTTGACGGAAGCTCCGGTTTGCAAGAAGCTTATACCAAAACTTGTTCCAATTTGGCCCAATTTTTTACCACAACATGTTAGTGCCATGAAATGTCATCATGCCGAGTTTCATGATTTCGAGGCGAGTTTTGGATTTACAGGAATTAAAAACCAAGTTTCTCGATGTTCTCGGCCGAGCCACGATGCCCAGATGTTTGAATTTCATTCCCATTTCTTGCATGGGACCTAGAAATTCACTCAAGGACACACATGTGATTTTTCAACCAACTTTGTTGCACCGGAGCATGTGCTTGTAGTTCAAATTTGAATTATGCACATAAATGTCCAGAAACTCAATTAACGTATAAAAAGGCCGAACAAACCCGTTACAAAATTTAACAGGGCACTCATATAGTTCTATGTTGCCTCTGTAAAGAAAACCAAGGGGGAGGCAACATATATCGTTTTGCACACAAAGGTGACACGTTCCCTCTCGGAACCACGAGGCTTGTTGAGAGAATCTCCGGTTTTGCAAGAAGCTTATACCAAAACTTGTCCCAATTCAGCCAAAAATTATACATATGAAAACAAGTTTAGATTATCCCGAACATCTCGCTACCTAGACCAATGTACTCTGATTTCAATTCAACATAAAATGGATACAAATACTTGAATTGGAGATCGTATGGTACATGTAGTTCATAGTGAAATATGATTACTGTGATATGCATGTTTTTTGTTATCAAGATAATATTTAAATGATGGTAGAACTTGACAACAATCATATTCAAATAAGGAAAATTGATTCAAATTTAGTCCATATGGTAGACGACAATATATGTTCATAGGGTGGAGTAAAATGTTCATATATGATGGAAGATCAAAATGTAGGACTACATCCGTTATAAACCGCAAGGTCACCTAACGATATATTCGAATTCAACATAACGTGGATTCAAAAATTGAAATTCGAGATCCTGGCATTTGTAATCATATAAAAAGGGACATGACTCTTTCTTTTGGTGGGAATTGATATGTTTTTTGTTGTTATTGAGGGAAGTGCAAATTGATTTGGTACTTACAGGGTAATCTTGTTCTCCCGATTTTTTTTTACAATTTTCTTATAGTTTTTTCAGTGGCTTTTATAACAATATAGTAAAAGGGGACATGACTCTCTTGTGTCTTGTATGAATTGTTTTTTGTACACGTTAAGTTTGTTTTGCTGAACATGGAATCCGCGCCTTGTTATCCCAAAATTTTCAAGCTCGAGTATCTTTTGTCTCATCTACTTTGAAACTCCCGCCTCTTCAACCCGCGCCGCGCCTTGTTATCCTGAAATTTCGATGCGCGTGAAAACTCCCTCCTCATCCGAAATTGGTCCCGCAGCCCAGACACGCGAAATCCCCCTTCTACCCCTCAGCCGGAAATGCCGGCTCGACGTCGTGTGGTCAAAACTGGTGGGGGTACGCTGGTAACTTACCCTACATTTCAGACAAGCTCGTCCCTAGGGATTGGCTCCCCTACCTTCCCCTTCGCCCCCCATTCGCACCGAGGCCGCCAAAACCCGAGAAACCCATGCTCCTCCGCCAGCCTCTTGACCGCCACCCAGCCGGAGACTATTCCGTGACGATGTCGTCCACCGCAACAACTCGCCGATCCTCATCCACTGCACCGGATGAGGATCCGTCGTTGATCTTGTCGTCTCGCCGGATCAGCCGCCCTGTCCTCCACCTCCAAGGGGCTGCCCCGATGTTCGCCTCGTCTATCTCGCCACCTCCATCCCCATAGCGCCGTCTTGACCTGCCCCACCGGAACTGCAACACCCTCACCAATTCCTCAGATGAAGCCGAGGCCAACTCGATGCCACCAAGGAGGTTCTGCACTCATCGCTACATTTTATCTTTTATTCGATCTCATGGGGCTGCCTGTGCTCGATACCGAGCAGCCATGGCGGGTATACATCGACAACGCCATCGCCGGCCACTTCATCCACGATGTCTCTCCCCCATCTCATTGCTTCCTCGGCGACGACTTCCACACCGGCACTAACTGCTACTTCTTCGGCTCTCGCTCGCGCTGCGGCTTTGTTCTTGCTGTTGGTCGCGCTGCTGCACTGCTCTTGCTTTCGTTTGTGTTGGTGCCCTGCTATTGCTGTCGGTCGCGCTGCTGCTCCGCTCTTGCTCTCATTCGTGCTGCTGCTGCTGCATGAGCTTCGGCAGCTACATGAGTTGCTTTTTAGCACTCGCTCACGGTGCTGCTGCACGACTTGCTCTCTGCTAGTGCATTCCCTGCTCGATTGTCTGCTGATTTAGGTAACTGCATCTTTGCTACTAGTTCTCGAACGCCCTAATCATCTATTGCAATGTTCTACTACTAGTTCAATCAGTTTCGAAAGTAAATTTCATTTTCGACTATAAAGTTCAGTTTCTTCACTTAAGTTCAGAGTGAACAATATTTACAGCATCTGTCAGAGCGACAGTGGCGCGGCTGATGCGTTTTACATCCAGCACTTTTTGGTGATGTATTTTACATCATCTATTGCAGATGATATTAGAGTCCCACTTCAGATTAACATTGTCTGTCTTGTCCTGCTTCAGCCTCGCCGCCGTACACCTTGTCGGTGTCAAAACCGGCGGATCTCGGGTAGGGGGTCCCGATCTGTGCGTCAAGGCCGATGGTAACAGGAAGCAAGGGACACAGATGTTTACCCAGGTTCGGGCCCTCTCGATGGAGGTAAAACCCTACTTCCTGCTTGATTAATATTGATGATATGGGTAGTACAAGAGTAGATCTACCACGAGATCATAGAGGCTAAACCCTAAGAGCTAGCCTATGATGGTATGATTGTAATTGCGATCGGCCTTCTAGGACCAACCTCTCCGGTTTATCTGAGACACGGAGAGGGCTAGGGTTTACATGGAGTCGGTTCTGTGGAAGGAAATATAATATCCGGATCGCCAAGCTTGCCTTCCACGCCAAGGAAAGTCCCATCCGGACACGGGCCGAAGTCTCGAGTCTTGTATCTTTACGCTTCAATAGTCCAGACGTTATACATAGTCCGGCTGTCCGGATACCGCCTAATCCAGGACTCCCTCAGTAGCCCCTGAACCAGGCTTCAATGACGATGAGTCTGTCGCGCAATCTTTTCTTCGGCATTGCAGGGCGGGTTCCTCCTCCGAATACTCCAAGGTAATTGTCGAACACTTAAACCGTGTCCGGATCCACAAGATGGTCTTCGCACGGCATAAACTTGATCTGCTGGTAGTCTTCGTGCATCGTGGCCTGGTCCAATGCGAACCGGCGTTTCTTACCCCATGACAACTCGCATTACGAGGCGGTTTTATTGGCACGTCCCATCAGGGCAGAGATCGTGTTCCACTTATTACGGGATTTTTCCATCAATATGGGCGCACGTTACCCTATGACGGCCGTTGGTATAACTCCATGTGTTCTTAGATAAGACTCAAACGGCCACTCTGGGGACTCTTGATATTCATCCTTTTTATAAAGGGGTCGGAACCTACGCCTCTTGTTTCACCTTCATCGCGCCTTCTCGCACCTCGAGTTCTAACACCCAAAACCTAAGCTCCACCCCCCCGGAATCCTCCAATATGTCCGGATCTGACCCTCAAGGCCGGTGGGTGGCCTCCTCGATTGAAGAGAAGGATATTACAAAGCTTAGGGAGGTCGGATACTTGACCGCAGATATCCATTACAGGATCCCTGCTCCAGGGCAGGTCATCCCTACGCCGGAGACCAACGAGTGTGTCGCTTTCGTCCCACACTTCCTCCGCGGTCTGGGTTTCGCCCTCGATCCCTTCGTGAGGGGGCTCATGTTCTATTATGGGTTGGATTTTCACGATTTGGCTCCCGACGCTATCCTCCATATGTCGTCGTTTATTATCGTGTGCGAGGCTTTCCTCCATGTCACCCCACACTTCGGCTTATGGCTCAAGACCTTCAATGTGACACCGAAGATGGTCGAGGGGCGACATGCGGAGTGCGGGGGTGCCGTAATAAGCAGAACGGCGATGCCTCGTGGCCAGAGGGTTCTTTCCCAGAAGTATCCGATGTATGGCAGTGGAGGTGGTTCTATGTCATGGCTCCCAGAGCACAAAGTGGGCGGCTGCCCCGAGTTTCGCTCGGGCCCTCCATCACAGCTGGCGTCTTGGACGGACGTAGGGCGGAATTGGGGACCCGCTGGTGATATACCAGTACTGCAGAATCGCATCCGGGAGCTTCTTGCAAGGGGCATTAATCTTGTCAGCATAATGCAAGTGATGTTGATCCGGCGGATGTTGTCGTGCCAACGCCGGCCACTCCGGATGTGGGAGTTCAATCCGGAGGGTCCATGGACCGTCAAGCACTTCTTCGGCCTGAAGCTTGAAGAGATGTGCAAATTATTCTTCGGACGGAAAGTAAAGTGTCCGGACACCACCGAGGATGCGGGCCTAAGCTGCAATCGCCTAGATACCCAAGTAAGCAGCTTTGATGCCGAACACCATGTTTTGTATTTGTCACGATTGTTTGTTCTGAAAATCATCCGTGGCCAGGAATGGCTCAGCAAGGCGGAGAGAATCAGGTGTCCGGCGCCACTTCCCGAGGGCTCGTCTGGCCCCGCCATGGCCAAGATGCTCGACCGGGTGCTCAGCAGAATGCCCTCGGGGAAATACAAGGGGAGGAACGAAGAAACCGAACCCCATGTGCTACGCATCCGAACCGGGGGAATTGTTACCTCCCTCAAGGAGGATAGTCGGGAAGGGGAGGCTAAGGCCTCCTCCCCGCGCGGGAAGAAGAGGGCTGCTTCCGAAGACTCGGAGACGGAGATGCCCACACCCGGGAAGAAGATAACACCAGGGGGCTCTGCCCCAACGGGCACCCTCACCGCATCGTGCCCACCAACGGGCCAGCCCTCCACCGAGCTGTAAGTTAATTTTTAATTCGAAGGTACTACGTTCCTCCAAGATCGATGTCAGGATTCGTCTTTTCGCGATCGCTAGCAGCCCTTCTCGACAGAGTTCGTCTTGAGGATCTTCCTCCGGAGATGACGGAGAGCGAGACCCCACCTACCTCTCCGGCTCATGAGGCGGGCGACACTGAGGTGTCGTCACGGAGGAGTCCGGATCTGCCGAAGACGGAAGCCAATGCGTCAGCCTCCCTGAGCCCGGAGCGTTTGGCTCCCACAAGGGGCGATGGGGAGGGTCCGACACAGTTCGATGTCCGGCCGGACGTACTGACGGGCCTACTGGAGTGAGCTGTGCTCTCAGAGGAGCACCGCTGTAGGACCTTGAAGTATGTCTAGAGGGGGGGGGGTGATTAGACTACTTGACCAATAAAAACCTAACCTTTTCCCAATTTTGGACTTTGGCAGATTTTAGCTATTTTTGAACAAGTCAAGCAATCTTCACACAATTCAAGCAAGCATGCAAAGAGTATATTGGCAGCGGAAAATAAAGCATGCAACTTGCAAGAATGTAAAGGGAAGGGTTTGGAGGATTCAAACGCAATTGGAGACACGGATGTTTTTGTCGGGGTTCCGATAGGTGGTGCTATCGTACATCCACGTTGATGGAGACTTCAACCCACGTAGGGTAGCAGTTCTTGTGAGTCCACGGAAGGCTCCACCCACGAAGGGTCCACGAAGAAGCAACCTTGTCTATCCCACCATGGCCGTCGCCCATGAAGGACTTGCCTCATTAGCGGTAGGTCTTCACGAAGTAGGCGATCTCCTTGCCCTTACAAACTCCTTGGTTCAACTCCACAATCTTGTCGGAGGCTCCCAAGTGACACCTAGCCAATCTAGGAGACACCACTCTCCAAGAAGTAACAAGTGGTGTGTTGATGATGAACTCCTTGCTCTTGTGCTTCAAATGATAGTCTCCCCAGCACTCAACTCTCTCTCATAGGATTTAGATCTGGTGGAAAGAAGATTTGAGTGGAAAGCAACTTGGGAAGGCTAGAGATCAAGATTCATATGGTTGGAATGGAATATCTTGGCCTCAACACATGAGTAGGTGGTTCTCTCTAAGAACCGTAAGTTGGAAGTGTAGGTTTGTTCTGGCTCTCTCCATGAATGAAGAGGAGGTGGAGGGGTATATATAGCCTCCACACAAAATCTAACCGTTACACACAATTTACCAAACTCGGTGGGACCGAATCATCAAACTCGGTCGGATCGATTTAGTAAACCTAGTGACCGTTAGGGTTTTCGGTGGGACTGATATGCATCTCGGTAGGACCGATATGGTTAGGGTTAGGGCATAACGTAATCTCGGTGAGACCGATTACACAAACTTGGTGAGACCGATTTTGGTAATTAGCTAACCAGAGAGTTGATCAGGTAAACTCGGTGGAACCGATTTGCTCTTTCGGTGAGACCGAAAAGTTACAAAAGGGAAACAGAGAGTTTACATTGTAATCTCGGTGGGACCGATTCGCTCTTTCGGTGAGACCGAAAAGTTACGAAGGGGAAACAGAGAGATTACAATCCCATCTCGGTGAGACCGAGATCCCTACCGTGAAACCGATTTGCCTAGGGTTTGTGGCGGTGGCTATGACATTTGAACTTCGGTGGCGCCGGATAGAAAGAATCGGTAGGGCCAAGTTTGACTTTGGGTTTAGGTCATATGTGGATGTGAGAAAGTAGTGGAGGGTTTTGGAGCATATCACTAAGCACATGAAGCAAGAGGTTCATTAAGCAACACCTCATCCCTCCTTGATAGTATTGGCTTTTCCTATAGACTCAATGTGATCTTGGATCACTAAAATGTAAAATGTAGAGTCTTGAGCTTTTGAGATTGAGCCAATCCCTTGTCCTTAATATTTTGAGGATCCACTTTCATCATCCATGCCATGCCATTCATTGAGCTTTCCTGAAATATTTGTCTTGGAATAGCATTAGCTCAATGAGCTATATGTTGTTATGAATTACCAAAACCACCTAGGGATAGTTGCACTTTCAATCTCCCCCTTTTTGGTAATTGATGACAACATATAGATCATAACCGACAAATGATAATAAAATTGAAAAACATCATCGCTTTGAGAAGTATGTGATAAGCAAGAGCTCCCCTAAATTTGTGCATATGTTAAGATTTGCTTTGGACTGCAAATGCACAAGAAATTAGGCTCATGGGTTACTCTTCCATGTCACATACATCTTGGTGGAGCGCTCAAAATAATAACGATTGAATACATGCACTCATCACCAAGCACAGTGAATGATCATATAAGGATAAATAAGATAATATCATAAAAATATAAGTGTAGCTTATGATCAAACACATGATCATCAATGTCTCACAGGTAATGCATAGTATCTCAAGCAATCAAACGCAAAAAAGTTCAACCAAGAAGACAAGAGAGAACAAAAGCAAATCTCTCTCTCTCTCGAAGCCTATGATCTATACATTTTTCTCCCCCTTTGGCAACAAGTTACCAAAAGTTCCTAAAAAATGCATAGCACTATGTCGTCTCTCAGGCTTGGTCTTCTGGTGGTGGTGTAGACAGGACTCCAAGGATGAACGCATCAGTAGACGTGGTAGGAGCTGAAGAAGTTGGAGCTGGAGCTGTAGCTAGAGCTGAAGAAGTGGATCTGGTGTCTGGAGTTGGCACTGCAGCTGACCTCTAAGCTCTAGGCACTCTGGCAAATGCATCAGTTGTCGTCTTGCCCTTCCTCTACTGCATATCATCTTGTAACTGCTCCACGGTGGCCGAATCTCCGTCACTTTGACATCAAGATCATAGAATTTTTGTTCCATGATTCTCTCGTGCTCTCCTGGTTTTGAGTTAGGTGGCCAACCCTTCTCAATCCGTAGAGTTGATGCTATCAAGTAATCGAGCTGCTCCTGCTTGTTCTTGAAAGTAATCGATGCCTCTGCTTGAGTTGGCATCTTTGCAGCTTTCTCTTGCCTTGCCTTCTCCTTTCTCTCCTGAGCTTGCATCGATTATGTTTCATTCTCAGTCATGATAACTCGATTGTCCTCAAATTCAGGATAGAGAACCATGTGTTCCTTATCCAATAGATACTTTCCTGTGCCCATCTTCGAGTTTATCAACTCCCGAATCTGTGGGGCATAACCACAACTTCTCTTCTGATCTGCTGCTGTCCTCTTAATTGTCTCGACTATGAGGCTCATGACCTTGAATTTCTGAGGCACATCAAAAACATGAAGCAAATTGATTGCATGTCCTCTAATCATGTTATGGTCACCTGATTTGGGCAATAGAGTATGCCTTAAGATCTAGTTGATCGTAGGCAGCCCTAACAGCAGAAAATGGACTGATCCAAATTTGAAGGTCTCAAGTGCATCATCTGGGATCTCCTTGTACATGTGTGTCATAGAGTTATGATCCATTTTCTTCTTACCATAAATGTCCAGGTCATCCTCACTTTCCTTTGGGGCATTGATCAAACTTTCCCATTCCTCTATGGTAGGCGATGTCTGGTTGCTTGACATCCACACTATCCTCGCCATCTAGATAGAAATGTCTTTGTGGAGTAGAATTGCATGATGAGTTCATCGTTCGGTTGGTGAACTTCTGCCCAACAAAATCAGCAACTCCACACGACCTTGAAGCTGTCATATACTCCAAAGTGTAGTGTTCTCATGCGTTCTCCTTCATGTAGGTCCAGTTGACCCATCTCATATCGCAAACTATGGGCTTCTTATCCAAAGAAGATAGTCTCATAAAGTCCTGCTGCTCCTTGGTGTGGAACACCTGTAGTCCACAACAGTCCTTCTCCTCGTGGCATATGGATCGACTCTCTCCATAGCCTCAACCCATGATCTCTCTGATCTTCATGTTTTCAGCCACAGGATGAGCATCATTGTGGTCTGGGATCTTGGGTTTGAGCTTCCTTAGGACTGCCTTTCTTCATCTTCTTGACTTCAACCTCGTGCATTGGGGCCTTGTTCTTTTCAAATTTCTTGGTATGCTCCTGGTATTCCTCTTGGGTGCATTCTTGGGCTTGGGGGCAGCTTTGGTCTTGGAAGTTGCAGCCCCTGATTTGATAGCATCACCCATCAACTTTTGTGCCTTGGGTGCAGGCTCTGCAACCTCTTCTTCTTCTTCCTCTTCCATCATGGAAGGCTTCCCAATCACTCTTGCCATGGTCTTCTTGACCCTTTCTTTCCTTTTCTTTCCCTCTGCAGCATCAGGCTCTTTGGGTTGAGATTCCAAAGGAGCTTGAGCAGACACTCTGGCTTTGGACATAGGTTGTCTACCTGCTGGCCTTTTGATTTTCAAACCAGGCTTCACTGCAGATGAGCTGAACACCATCTTTAGCACTTTCTTCTTTGAGCTAGCCTCATCCTCAATCGCCACATAATCCTCATCCTCAGACTCTGAGGTCTTCTTCATCTTGTCCTTGTGGCAGCCTTGGGCAAATTTCCCGGAGTGCTTTTGCTCCCCTCATCTGAGCTGCTTGAGGGACTAGTGCCCTCGCTCAATTGAATCTGCTCTTCAGATTTGTTCTGGCTATCACTCTGGTCTGACATGCTGTTCAACTGACTGCTGACCTTGTGAATAGTTATAGATGAGGTAGAGTGGATGAGAATCACAAAATGTAGAGATTTTTGCAAAAGAATGATTCAAAAAACTTAGTTTTAGTTTCCCACTGAAAACATTTTGGATCTACCGATTTTCAAACTCGGTGATACCGAAGCAGTTTTGGAACCTAAACTAGTGAACTCGGTCGATCGAAGTCACAGTTCGTGGCACCGAGACTGCTAGGGTTTCACAAAGTTCGAAATCGGTCACACGATTAGCAATTCTCGGTCGACCGAGACTTACTAGTGCAACGGCATTAGCCAAATCGGTGGGACCGAAGTTTTTCAACTCGGTGGGTCCGAGATGGTTTCATGAAACCTAACCCTAAATTTTCAAATCGCAACTATTCTAAGGATTGACTTGACTGGATAGGAGTGTTTCAATCGTGGTAAGATGCATAATGCACACAATGTGCTGAGAATCGGACGAGGAAAGCACTGTGATCGAGTTCATACCCTAGTTCGGCGGGAACTCGCTACGGTAGCAACGGCGAAGGAGAATTCCGTTGACGGCGGTGGAGACCAGCGAAAGGAGGCAGCTGGCGACGAAGTCGACGATCCGTAGACCAAGTTGGCAGAGCGAGCTTTGCGCGGGCGAGAAGATTCGGAGAAAGTTTTCCAAATTTTGCCCGTGCGTATATATAGCCCGACCCTGTCGATGTGACCGAGTGGTACAACTCGGTGGCACCGAGATGCAAAACTGTGAACAGTTATTGCAACTCGGTGTGACCGAAAAGTACAAATCGGTTGCACCGAGATGAAAACCTAGATCGACTTAGTAATTTCGGTATGTCCGAAATGGAGGAATCGGTCAGACCGAAAATCACAAAGAAGTTTTGGAAGTTTAAGTCTATGACGAATCGGGACTCAGTGCTCCTCACAGAGTGGTTCGAATCTGACTTGATCAAATTTTGTGATGTAGCATGAATAGAGTTTGAGACGAGAAAAGCATAGATAGCTAGAGAAGGTTCTTAGGCATTCTTGTCCATCCACTTGGCTAAAGAAAGAAAAGCCAAACAATCTAAACAACAAGTGGATGTCCTCGAAAGAGTAAATATGCAACCAACATGCTCACACAATAAGATGACAAATGGAATATGTGACAAAGCATGCACAACCAATTCTAGCATCTATCAAACAATTGGAGATGACTAGGTCATCTATATATGAGTATATTGACTTAGGAGTCAAATGAAAACATTTGATCATAGGTCATACTCATCGTTTAAGCTCAAGTGGGGTTTCCACTTTTACATAAAGCATTTATGTGTTCACATCATTAGAGTTGCTTTGACTCAATTCTTAGAGTTAAGCTCCCCTAGATGTGAGATCCCCCCTTAGAGGGATAAACTAACCTTGGGTTTTGTCGATGATGACTTCATGTAGGTTTTGAAGATGTGGATGCTCAATGTTGATGTAGATCGTTTGGAGCAATCCTTTGGAGTGAGTTGCACTTCCAATACCTACATGGGTTAGTCCCACAAGGAACAAACAAGGATATCCATAGACATAGAGTGATGCACACACAAAATGATGTCCATGAAAACTTTAGGTTACCTTGTCCCTTGCCTTACCAACATGAGGGTTTGTGACTCCTTGAACTAGTGCAAGATATGGAAGTTGATTGCACTTGTCCTTGCCATAATGATATGAGTGAAGAATGTTGGCGGAGTCACCCTCAAGAACTCTCTAGTTCTTCTTCTTGGGATCCACATCATCTTGATGGGAATCCTTGGTGTAGTAGTTGTACTTGATGAAGTAGAACTTGGCGTAGTCTTGGGAACCCACTTGACCAAGGCCTTAGGTGCTTCTTCAAATGCATCAATCTCCTCTTGAAGCTTGTCCTTGCCTTTGTTCTTGTGGTCTTGTGGTGGAAGATCATCTTGTTCTTGTGTTCCCTTGAAGGAAGTAGGATCATACTTCTCTTGTTGAGGAACAAATTTCGTCTTGGGGTATTGATCTTCTTCCCACTCAACTCCATTGGCATTGAACTTTCGTTCAAAACCAACACCTTGATTCTTCCGATGCCTTCCTTGCTTGCGTACAATTTCCTCAAATTGCTTACTCCTAAAGACTCTTGTATACACCTTTCTCTATAATTCCCTTCAATAAGCTGTTTTCTTGCTCAAGTGTAACTTGGCTAAGAGGATCAATAGTGGAATCAAGAGAACTACCATAAGCAACAATATTGGATTTAGCATTGTTATTGTTACTACTAGAAGAAGAATCTTTCTTGTTCTTGTTACTAGACTTGACTTGAGGCATGTAAGTAGATAAGAGTAAACGCTTGGCAATGTAAGAAGAACTTTTCTTACGAAGATCATCATTGATTGCCTTTAAGAACTCATGCTCTTGCTCAAGATTGAGCTTTTCAAAGCGTAACTTCTCATGAGCCCTTAAAAGTTCTCGATGATCTTCAAAGATAGTTTCATGAGCTAACTTAAGAGTGTTTAGTTCTTTAGTTAGACGCTCAATCTTCTCCTTAACATTTTCATTCGTTTCAACTTGATTAGCATGATTAATTGACGTTTCATCATAGTATTCATCACTAGAGTTGTCAACAAGTAAATCATCATCACCTAGCAAGTCATCTTCATCAACATACTCGGGGTGTGTTACCTTAGGACCTTTGGCCATGAAGCATCTACCAATTCCTTCATTTGGTGATTCAAATATGTCGTAGGAGTTGGTTGACACAAGTTCTAGACCGGCAACACCTTCATCTTGAGTGTATTCGGAGTCGGAGTGATAGCTTCTCTCGGAGTGATGGTGAGTCGGAGCCGGATACCCATTCACCAACATGAGCTTGATGTCTTCGTTTTGTGTAGCTCTTTGATGACTTGTCCTTCCTTTCCGAATCCTTGCTTCTCCGTGAGGGTCTTCGTTCATAACGATCATCTCTACTCCTCTCTCTTGGTGGCGATTCTTCTATTCTACTTCTTCTCTTGGGAGAATCTTCTCTTCTTTTGTAGGGTGCCGTACACTCATTGGAATAGTGTCCGGGCCTCCCACAATTGTAGCAATTGCGCTCTCGACTAGAAGATCTTTTGTCATTGTAGGACCTTGACTTAGAGCTTCTTTCTTTGCTTCTACTCTTGTAGAATTTGTTGAAGTTCTTCACCATTAAACTCAACTCTTCATTGAAGGTTTGTTTCTCACTTGATATGTGGGGGCTTCACATGAGGCTTTGTAAGCACCACTCGACTTGTTGTGAAGTTCCTCCTTATCCTTGAGTGACATCTCATGAGAAACAATTCTTCCAATGACTTCCGTAGGCTTGAGATCTTTGTAATTGGACATCATTTGGATCAATGTGCACACGGTATCATATTTTTGATCCAATGCTCTTAGGATCTTCTTGATGATGAATCTATCGGTCATCTCTTCACTTCCTAAGCCGGCAATCTCATTTGTGATAAGAGCAAGCCTAGAGTACATTTCAAATGACACCTTCACCATCCTTCATTTTGAACTTGTCAAGCTGACTTTGGAGCACATCCAACTTGGATTCCTTGACGGAGTCGGTACCTTCATGCATATCAACCAAAGTATCCCAAATTTCCTTTGCATTCTCAAGACGGCTGATTTTGTTGAATTCTTCGGGGCACAATCCATTGAAGAGGATATCACAAGCTTGAGTGTTGTATTGCAACATCTTCAACTCTTCCGCACTAGCTTCACGGTTCGGTTCTCTCCCATCAAAGAATTCACCTTGCAAGCCAATACATACAATAGCCCAAACGGCGGGGTTATGTCCGAGAATATGCATTTTCATCTTATGCTTCCAACTAGCAAAATTAGTGCCATCAAAGTAAGGACCTCTACGATGATAATTTCCCTCGCTAGACACCATACTCTCCTAGGTTGTGAAACCAAGGCTATGACCACCAAAAGCTATGGAAATCAAAGCAAATGGAGACCAAAGCTCGATACCACTTGTAGGACCTTGAAGTATGTCTAGAGGGGGTGATTAGACTACTTGACCAATAAAAACCTAACCTTTTCCCAATTTTAGACTTTGGCAGATTTTAGCTATTTTTGAACAAGTCAAGCAATCTTCACACAATTCAAGCAAGCATGCAAAGAGTATATTGGCAGCGGAAAATAAAGCATGGAACTTGCAAGAATGTAAAGGGAAGGGTTTGGAGGATTCAAACGCAATTGGAGACACGGATGTTTTTGTCGTGGTTCTGATAGGTGGTGCTATCGTACATCCACGTTGATGGAGACTTCAACCCACGTGAGGAGTAGCAGTTCGCTGAGTCCACGGAGGGCTCCACCCACGAAGGGTCCACAAAGAAGCAACCTTGTCTATCCCACCATGGCCGTCGCCCACGAAGGACTTGCCTCACTAGCGGTAGATCTTCACGAAGTAGGCGATCTCCTTGCCCTTACAAACTCCTTGGTTCAACTCCACAATCTTGTCGGAGGCTCCCAAGTGACACCTAGCCAATCTAGGAGACACCACTCTCCAAGAAGTAACAAATGGTGTGTTGATGATGAACTCCTTGCTCTTGTGCTTCAAATGATAGTCTCCCCAACACTCAACTCTCTCTCATAGGATTTGGATCTGGTGGAAAGAAGATTTGAGTGGAAAGCAACTTGGGAAGGCTAGAGATCAAGATTCATATGGTTGGAATGGAATATCTTGGCCTCAACATATGAGTAGGTGGTTCTCTCTCGGAACCGGTAAGTTGGAAGTGTAGGTTTGTTCGATGGCTCTCTCCACGAATGAAGAGGAGGTGGAGGGGTATATATAGCCTCCACACAAAATCTAACAGTTACACACAATTTACCAAACTTCGGTGGGACCGAATCATCAAACTCGGTCGGACCGATTTAGTAAACCTAGTGACCGTTAGGGTTTTCGATTGGATCGACATGCATCTCGGTAGGACCGATATGGTTAGGGTTAGGGCATAACGTAATCTCGGTACGATTACACAAACTCGGTGAGACCGATTTTGGTAATTAGCTAACCAGAGAGTTGGTCACGTAAACTCGGTGAAACCGATTTGCTCTTTCGGTGAGACCGAAAAGTTATAAAAGGGAAACAGAGAGTTTACATTGTAATCTCGGTGGGACCGATTCGCTCTTTCCGTGAGACCGAAAAGTTACGAAGGGGAAACAGAGAGATTACAATCCCATCTCGGTGAGACCGAGATCCCTATCGGTGAAACCGATTTGCCTAGGGTTTGTGGCAGTGGCTATGACATTTGAACTCGGTGGCGCCGGATAGAAAGAATTGGTAGGGCCGAGTTTGACTTTGGGTTTAGGTCATATGTGGATGTGAGAAAGTAGTGGAGGGTTTTGGAGCATATCACTAAGCACATGGAGCAAGACGCTCATTAAGCAACACCTCATCCCTTCTTGATAGTATTGGCTTTTCCTATAGACTCAATGTGATCTTGGATCACTAAAATGTAAAATGTAGAGTCTTGAGCTTTTGAGCTTGAGCCAATCCTTTGTCCTTAATATTTTGAGGGATCCACTTTCATCATCCATGCCATGCCATTCGTTGAGCTTTCCTGAAATATTCATCTTGGAATAGTATTAGCTCAGTGAGCTATATGTTGTTATGAATTACCAAAACCACCTAGGGATAGTTGCACTTTCAACCGCTCATTAATGAGCGCGGTGCTCTAGAAGATTTCGTCCGCTACAAGCGGTTTGAATGAAGCATTTACAAGTCTGCTCAGAGGCTTTGAGGTATGTAGTGAAGAATACACTAGTTTTGGCTGTGAGGCACGCGTTAGGTGTGCTCCATATAGATAGTATCCCCTGAGACTCTGGTTGCCCGCCCTAGTGGGCAAACGGGGGATCATAAATCAATGATTGCACTATAAATATGTGCAGGTACCTGTGAGTCCGGCCGCCGACCAGTCCGTGGAAGTTTCCGAATTGATGAGGCAGATTCGATCGATTGATGCCGATATCACGTTGGTGAACGAGCGGCTAGACAAGTCACAAGGTATGTGCTCTGCCTTCCTTTGTATAGGAAAATATGGAGGCCGCATGATATTAATGTAATATGTTCGGACTGCAGATGGTGCTGCTGCCGTGGAGGCCCTGAGGGCAGAACTTGTCCAAGCCAAGGAACAAGCTCGGGTTAGCAATGCGGCTGTCCTAAAGGTGGCCGAGGAACTGAGAGCCGAACAGGCTGCTCATCACCGAAGCGAGGAAAAAATGGCCGAGATGGCTATTGAGTTAAAAAAATGCCGCTGACCAGTATGAGCTCCTTGAAAAGGAGCATAGGGATAGCTTGGCCGAGTTGGACAAGGCATGCAATGCCACCAAGGAAATACGGACCGAGCTCAGGGGTGCGCGGGAGGAGCTTCAACAGGCTGGTAAAATCATGGCTGGAGGTTCCTACTTGCTGCGGACGAAGTTTTTCGATCCGGCACGCTCCCGGATGGGTCTTTGGAGTCCTATGAACGCGTATGCGGATTTGGTGAAGAGTACGGCCGACGCTGCCAAGTTCTTCGAGGGTCGGTGATAAGGAAGTGGAGAAGCTTTTAAGTCGCAATTCAATGCTCCCAATCGCCCGCTGCCATTAAATGAAAAGATGGCTGCTGTAGCGGAGCTTCACAGGCTGTCCGGTCTTGCAATGCGGTCTGTGATAGACCATCTTTGGCCGGAAGAGCTTAAGCCGGACAGTTACTTTGGCTTGGTGCAGCAATTCCTTGGGGCCGTGCCTCGGATCGATGCCATGAGGAGGTCGGCGTGCATAGAGGGTGCACGGATGGCTCTTGCCCGCGTTAAAGCCAATTGGACGGATATGGAGGCCAATATTATAGCGACCCAAGATCCGGCGGGGGGCCAGTATCCGGCCGAGCACTACTTGGCGCAGGTCACAGAAGGTGCCCGCCTAATAGAGGCGCAGTGCTCAAAGAATGTCTTATTCAAGTGATGAGTCGAATCATTGTAAAAAAACAATGTTAGTTTGGTTATAAGGCTATATTTATACTTTTGCCCGAAAGTATTATTGTGTCCCCTGTGTGGCCGTTTACACACACACACACACACACACACACACACACACACACACATATATATATATATATATATATATATATATATATGAATGTTTAATCCGAAAGATAGCGATCGTTGGCTTCATCCCCCACGCAGTAATGCGGGGTGTTATAAAAAATATGCTTAATCACACTTGATCCAACGTCTTGGTCCATGAAGGAGGTGATCGCACGTCGAACTAGGCAACCGGACTATATAGCTGTAACACTTTTGCTTAGCCATGGGAGTCTAATGTTGGGGCTACCATGTAGCCCCTGGTACCTTCGCGTGCATCCGAATACGGTAGCGTGTGTACATGATCGAAAGCGGTCCTTCGTTAATGCGGAGGATCCTAAAGATTCCGATAAGTCTTCGAGTGGTTGAACAGTCTCTGTATCATGACAGTCGGTTTTCGGCTTTCTCTACTAAGGTGCTCGTCCGAATAACCAGGCACAATCGCAGATAGTTCTCCTTTGGCCACCTTAGCCGATAGTAATGGAACGTATAGGCGGCAAACCCAGAGCCGGGCAAACCCAACATTTGACCAAAGACATGATTCAGAGTTGCTGCATATAAGGCCAAACTCGTGACGCCGAACACTCCCGAGGGTATTCGAACTTTATAATAGTCGATGGGCTCAAGAATGCCCATTCTTTATAAACCCTGTTTTTCCAGGTACGTGCGTTAATCTGTCGTGGCAAGATGCCAAAAACGGCAATATCCTCTATGGGTATGGAACCCATGGGATGGTTAAACAACAAGAGGCAATAAAAAGGTTTACACAGGGGCTTAATCTAAAAAGAAACATGTTGAACGGGGCCCTGCTGCACGTCTGCGCCTTTGTCTCCGTTGTGCCGTATCCTGGAAGGGTATCGCGCGAACGTTGTCTGTGGAAAAAGGAAAACTCGTAGAAGAGTACAACGTAAGTATGCGGTGGATAATAGAAGTGTAAGATGTTGGCCTTCCCATAAGGTTGGGCCAACTGTGGGACTGTGTTAAATATTTATAGCCCCTAGTGTCCACCATGGGATTATATATACGGTGCCCTGGTTCAATTTTATCTGGGTGACCAGACTCGTCTAGCCGAGTCTGTGGCCTTTAATGACCAGTCATGTTTTCTTATGTTGGAGGCCGCTTATAGTCGGCCGTGAGGGCCGTCGCGTGTTCCTCTGCGCGTGACGAGCACTCTGTTAGTCCGCTAACGGTGATGACGCCACGTGGACCGGGCATCTTAAGTGTAAGGTAGCCATAGTGCGGCAATGCGTTGAAGCGGGCGAAGGCCGTTCTTTCGAGTACTGCGTGATAGTCACTTTGGAAGGGCGCGATGAGGAAGAGTAGTTCTTCGCTTACGAGTTGCTGGCAAGCCGAATGTTACCTCCAAAGGTCGACGGAGCCCTCGCCGTGGGCTTCAACGCTGGTATCACCCTTCAAAGGTGGTGTTGCTTTGGTTAATTCTGGATGGGTCTATCCCCATCCTGCGGACAGTGTCCTCATATATTAAATTGAGACTGCTGCCACCGTCCATAAGGACGCGGGTGAGACGGTATCCGTCGATATCGGGTCAAGCACCAAGGCCTCTGATCCTCCGCGCCAAATACTAGTTCGGTCGTCCAAGTGATCGAAGGTGATCGAACAGGGCATCCAGTGGTTAGGTGTGAGTACGATGGGCTCTATATCGAGCGCGTCTCTATGCGCGCGTTCGTGCCTCCTCCTGGATGTGTGAGTCGCGTGGATCATGTTCACTGTCTGGCGGGAATTTTTTCTGTCCTTCAGTGTTCGGCTGACGAGGTTCATCCTCGTCTTCACTTTGTGTTTCCCTTCCCTTATGTTTGGCATTTAATTTGCCGGCCTGCTTAAAGACCCATCACTCTCTGTGCGTGTGGTTTGCAGGTTTGACAAGGGTGCCATGAATTTGGCAAAGTCTGTCTAGGACTCTATTCAGACCGGACGGTCCCTCCTTGTTGCCTTTAGATGGCTTATTTTTCTGATTAGGTCGAGAGCCCCTGAATCCGGCATTAACCATCGTGTTATCCGGGCTCTCTTCCTTGCTCTGGCGTTTGTTTTTATGACGCCGTGGCTTCCCGTTGCCATCCCTTATTTCGGATGTGTTGGGGTCACTGGTGCCTTTACGGGCTAGCCAGCTATCTTCTCCGCGCAAAAGCGGGTCATAAGGCTTGTTAGGGCTGCCATTGTCCTTGGCTTTTCTTGGCCGAGGTGTCTGGCGAGCCACTCGTCACAGATGCTGTGTTTGAATGCCGCTAAGGCTTCGGCATCTGGACAGTCAACAATTTGATTTTTCTTAGTGAGGAATCTGTTCCAAAGCTTGCGGGCGGATTCTCCGGGCTGTTGGACTATGTGGCTTAAGTCGTCAAGATCCAGGAGGCGGACATAAGTCCCTTGAAAATTGGCCCTGAAAGCGTCCTCGAGTTCCTCCCAGCTCCCAATTGAATTTTCGGGGAGGCCTTTCAACCAGTGCCGAGCTGGTCCCTTCAGCTTGAGGGGGAGGTATTTGATGGCGTGAAGGTCATCCCCATGAGCCATATGTATGTGCAGGATAAAGTCCTCGATCCAGACCCCTGGGTTTGTCATTCTGTCGTATGGCTCTATGTTCACAGGTTTAAAGCCCTCTGGGAATTTATGGTCTAGTACTTCATCGGTAAAGCCCCTCTGTATCTGGACGTGCTGTGGCATGTCGTCGGCTGTTGTTGTGTCCGGTCTTTATTCCGGACTGGTATTCGATTGGAGTAATCGTTTTGGCGACCGTAGTCCTTCGCCGGGGTGCGTCCTTTGGATCCATAAATGGACCTGGCTGCTCCAGCTTTCTTATTCAGGTGTTCATGTGAATCGGTAGACGCTTTGTTGCGGTTATGAAGTGGCACAACTTCGTCGTCGAATTCTGGCAGTAGCTTGTGTTTTGGATAGCTCTTTGTATGGCAATCATCGCCATATCTTTCTTCAGTGTATAGCACTTTATTCCATCTGCGGTTGAGCGTTTCCTGTGCGGCCTTGAGCCATTGCTTCTGCTTCTTTAGACTTCTTGCGGTGGCCATAAGCTTTCTGTGGAGGTTATCTCGTTCCACGTGTTTTTCCTGGATTGCATCATTATCCGGACTGTTTTGCTGTGCTGGTTCGTTTTGACGACCTTGTCCGTCGGGATCGTTGTCCTCGGGCATCTGCTCCAAACTGTGTTCAGGGTGACCTGGTTCGTCCTGCTCCATCGCTGGGTCCGTATGGTCGTTGTTGCCTTCGGAGTTGATTGTAGTATCGATCCTTCTGGCGCTCTTGTCACTATTTTACTGTTGCTGGACTTAGAATGGCGTCTGCGCCGTCGCTTTGGCTTTTGTCCGGGGGTTTTATCGTCCGGATTGTCGCCTTTGTCCTCTTTGGGCGTATCCACCATGTATACGTCGTGTGATGAGGGGGAAGTCCGGCGCCCCGTAGATTCCGCATCTTCTCCTGCATCGCTGTCCATACCGTCGATGTCTTCGTGAGTCGGGTCGTGCACGCTTGCTAAATCATCGACCATGGCTATGAAGTGGGTGGTGGGTGGGCAACGAATTTCTTCATCGCCTGCTTCCCACTCGAACCGGACGTAGTTTGGCCCAGAAATTTCTGTCAAAGAGAGAGTTTTCAACGAGTTCAGCATGTCGCCAAAGGGCGAGTGCCGAAAAATGTCCGCGGCGGTGAACCCCGTTACCAGAGCCCAACCTAGCTCGACTGGCTCGGGAGTGCACGGACTGGACTCAAAATACGGATACGAATCCGGGGGTCTGGAGTTATAGGCCACCATGGAGGTAAGGCCCATGTTTGGCTCCAACGCCGATGAGTGCGTGACCTGCGGGGCGGGGTCCAGCCCTCCGTCCTTAGGCAACGCAGCCTGCTCCGGATTTAGGTCCGAGGCTAATGCGGGGGTGACACCCCGAGCTTTGTGCGACAGTAGGTCTAAGCCATGCTCGTCGTGAATGTCCGGTATCACGTTATTGGCGACGGTTGAAGGAGCCATCGAGCCCAGCAGCGACGACACAGAGGAACTCTCAATGAAAGCACCAATGTCGGTGTCAAAACCGGCGGATCTCAGGTAGGGGGTCCCGATCTGTGAGTCAAGGCTGATGGTAACAGGAAGCAAGGGACACAGATGTTTACCCAGGTTCGGGCCCTCTCGATGGATGTAAAACCCTACTTCCTGCTTGATTAATATTGATGATGTGGGTAGTACAAGAGTAGATCTACCACGAGATCGTAGAGGCCAAACCCTAAGAGCTAGCCTATGATGGTATGATTGTAATTGTGATCGGCCTTCTAAGGACCAACCTCTCCGGTTTATATAGACACCGGAGAGGGCTAGGGTTTACATGGAGTCGGTTACAAGGAAGGAAATATAATATCCGGATCGCCAAGCTTGCCTTCCACGCCAAGGAAAGTCCCATCCGGACACGGGCCGAAGTCTCGAGTCTTGTATCTTTACGCTTCAATAGTCCGGACGTTATACAATCCGGCTGTCCGGATACCCCCTAATCCATGACTCCCTCACACCTCACCGGAGTTGCTCCAATGACGGAGCCGTCCATCAGAGAGGAGCAATACCCTCGGCGCCGTTTCCAGAGGCCTCAGATCTTGTTCCCCGCCTTCGACAGTCACACTGGCATCACCATCCTCCATGTCCAACCCAATGATGCTGAGGTCGACAAGGCTATGCCAAAGAGGTTGTACACTCGTCGCATCACTTTGTTACTCTGCATTCATGTTGATCCCTCAGGGATCCTTTGCTATGGAACTGCTATGGTACTACTATTCGTGCATTTGGTTAGAAGGAGTGGAGCAAAGCAAAACTGGAGGATTTTTTCCTTTGGTGTCTCTTTCAAAGAAAAAACGTAGGAATTTTAATATCCACTTGGACGTCCTTTTCAAATTAATATGCATGAAGAACAGGACTAATTGCATTACTGGCATAATACGATTCTTATTTTTTCATTTTCACGTGGTTTGACTTTAATTTGACCATGTTTCTCCATTCCTGTGTTCTTCCAATTCGTGTGAACCAAACACCCACGTTGACAGAAATCCTCCAAATGCTCTGTTTTGCACATGCATTCCTATCCTATTCCTATGTTTTTCCTGTCCCTGCGTTTATGGAATCCTCCAATTCTAAGGAGCCCTTACAGATTTACTTCATTTTCAGATAGGCGTCAAAGAAAACTCTGTGTGTTATGTCCTGCTCCTGCCGTGCCGTCATCCATCCCACCCGATGTGTGCCATCGACAGAAGCGTTCACTATAGCCGAGATTCCCCCTGCAGACTTTCTTTCGCTGCCTCAGATCATCTTCCCCATTGCTGGCAGCCACGCCAACTGCATTACCATCATCGACTTAGCAGATGAACCTGAGGACTACACAGTTCCGAAAGAGAGGTCGCACTCTTTCGTGTTTGCTTAAGTTATACATCGGTTATTATTACCTACTACTTTATGGTTCAAACTTGAGTTTTAAAATGCTCGTGGGGCACATATGGAGGCAGCGACGAATAGTATCTGTCTACTATCTGGTTCATCTGGGGTCTTCTATGTGGTTCATGTTGGGTGGGCAACAAACAATAGATGATCCATTGTCTATCTTTTTAAACTGAAGCTATAATCTACATGCTATCATTAGTTTTGGATCTATCCACTCGTTTGCTACCATCAGTCTTGATTTCTGCATGCTCCCCTTAGGCCTTACAAAATCTAACTATTTTTTTATTATGCATGTCAGTTATTGTACACAATCGTACTGAACATGTAGAGAAAAAGAGAAGACCGTTGCGTGGGAATATAATGTCATGCAGACGCCACTCCATGGTGCGCGAAGTGGGGCCCCCTCCCGCCATTCCAGAATGTATTCCAGAGGAAGATAACTGTTCAAATGGGAATTCAGAGGGAGCCGACTGAGGGAGTCCTGGATTAAGGAATCCTCGGACGTCCGGCCTGTTTGACATGGGCCGGACTGATGGGCTGTGAAGATACAAGACCGAAGACTCTCACCCATGTCCGGATGGGATTCTCCTTGGCGTGGAAGGCAAGCTTGTTGTCCGGATATGAAGATTCCTTTCTCTGTAACCGACTTTGTACAACCCTTGTCCCCTCCGGTGTCTATATAAACCGAAGGGTTTAGTCCATAGCGATAATCATAATCATACAGGCTAGACTTCTAGGGTTTTAGCCATTACGATCTTGTGGTAGATCAACTCTTGTTATACTCATATTCATCAAGATCAATCAAGCAGTATGTAGGGTATTGCCTCCATAGATAGGGCTCGAACCTGGGTAAACATCGTGTCCCCTGTATCCTGTTACCATCGACCTTAGACGCACAGTTCGGGACCCCCTACTCAAGATCTGCCGGTTTTGACACCGACATTGGTGCTTTCATTGAGAGTTCCGCTGCATCGTCTTGAAGAGGTTCGATGGCCCCGTCAATCATCTACAACAATGCTAGCCAGGGGGAGGTTTTTCTCCTCGGACAGATCTTCGTATTCGGCGGCTTCGCACTGTGGGCCAACTCGCTCGGCCATCTAGAGCAGATCAACAGCTACGCCCCTGGCTATCAAGCCAATTTTGGAAGCTTGAACTATGTTGCTGATACCCGCAGTGACTTGATCTTGACAGATTCGAGCCCACGGTAGCCGCTCCCTGCCACCGCGATGTGCATGACCTAAATTTGTCATCGGACCATACCCAGGAGATAGCACCTGTAAGTGCTTCGGCCCTAGATCCGGAGCAGATTGCGCCATGCGAGGACGGGAAGCTCAACCCCGCCACGGGAACCGCAGGCTCAGCGGCGCTAGAGCCGCACAGAGACCCAACCTCGAGCGTGACCTGCGCCACTTGAACCTTGGATTTGTCTCCGGCCACAGGTTCCGAACCACGCATGCCCGCGCCCGTCGAGCCCGATCAAGCGTCGGTCGTCAAATTCAGCGCCCCAGACATCTTCGGGCACTCACCTTTAGGCGATGTGGTGAACTCATTAAAAATCCTGAAAGTGCTAGTTATGGACTAGAGGGGGGGTGAATAGGCGATTTTTAGGAATGACTTCAAAACATGGAAGTTTCAAAGACAAACGATAGAAATGAACCTATTAACATGCAGCGGAAGGAAGACTACACTAGGCAAGCCATAGTCAAGTATTCAATGAAGTGAAAGCACGAAGACTATTAGCAGCTTGGCAATATCGATCAGGATGGAAGATAGTATGAAGCCAATCAAAACAAGTAGTCACACAGTGAAGTCAAACACATAATGCAAACAGGAAATGACTTCATGAAGACAAACTGTAAGTAAAGAGAAGGAAGAGATAGAACCAGTTGCTTGGTGAAGACAAAGGATTTGTTAGACCAGTTCCAGTTGCTATGACAACTGTACGTCTGGTTAGGGAGGCTGAGATTTAACTCAAAAGACCGCGTCTTCACCTTATTCCCCTTGAGCTAAGGACACCTAGTCCCCGCCCAATCACTCTGGTAAGTCTTCAAGGTAGACTTCCAAACCTTCACAGACTTCGTTCACCGGCAATCCACAATGACTCTTGGATGCTCAGAAGACGACGCCTAACCGGCTGGAGGATTCACAGTCCTCCAAAGTGTAACAAGTCTTGAGTCACGCAGCAGAGAAAGACTTCAGTGATCCCAAACACTCTTTGGGCTCTGGGTGTTTTGGGCTTTGTCCTCGCAAGGATCTCTCTCTCAAATGCGTCGGAGGTGGGTTGCTCTCAAACGACAAAAGGCGTGCACTACTCTGAGCAGCCACCAATTTATGGTGTAGGGGGTGGGCTATATATAGCCACTAGGCAACCCGACCTGATTTGTCTGAAATGACCCTGGGTCACTAAGGAACTGACACGTGTTCCAATGATTAGATTTCAAACACACGCGGCAGCTTGACTTGGTCTACAAGTAAAGCTGACTTATTCGACTCTGGATAAGATTTTGCTCTCATTGTCTTCGCTCGAAGACAGGATTTGGTTGAGCATCACTTCAGTCACTCTGACTTTGTTCACTTGGACCCCATTTAACAGTACGATGGTTCCAGTGACTCAACAAAGAAGAAAAGGAAACTACAAAACAGCCATATCTCCGCACTCCATAGTCTTCACGTGAATGTCTTCTCGAGTCATAATCTTCGTTGTGAATATCTTCACATACCACCATTGTCTTCAATGTCTTCACACATTTTTAGGGGCCATCTCCGGTAGGTTAACCGAATCAATGAGGGACTACTACCTGTGTTATCCTGCAATTCTCACAAACACATTAATCCTCAACCGGGTTTGTCGTCAATACTCCAAAACCAACTAGGGGTGGCACTAGATGCACTTACAATCTCCCCCTTTTTGGTGATTGATGAAAAACTGGTTGAAGTTTTTAACGGGGATAAAAGTATGTGAAATTGTAAAGGATTAAGATATTGTCTTCATAAGTAGCAAAAAGGCTCCCCCTGAAGATGTGCATATAAGTATTTTTTTTGAATGCAAATGCACATGGTAGGTTGTACTTGTGGAGATCCTCTTCAACTAATGAAGACAATTCATCATGCATGAAAGGATATAACAAAGGTAATGACATCCACAATGAGAAATTGACGTCTGTGAAATGATTTCATGCGGGATTTATCATCACACATGCGGAATTTATCATCGCATCACAGAATAGCAGAAAAAGTAGCAGACGACCATTAAGTTTAAGTGTTACAACTCAAATAACCAAATGTATCAAAAGCGAGAGTTGTAAGCACTTGGCAAAAGTATAGCAACCACCCATATGGACCCGCTTGAAGACTATCAACTCATATGCTTCTCCCCCTTTTCTCAAGAAGGACCAAAAGGTTTGAAGACATAGAGCCTCTACTCGTTCCCATGAGGAGTAGGTGAAGCAGCAGGGTCGTCGTTGAGGTTCGGTGGTGCAGAAGAACTTGGTGCAGTGTCGATACGCGCCGAAGTTGGAGGTGGTGAAGTAGCATCATCTTCGTCATCAATGACTCTGGCATTAACAGTTGCCACGGAGGACGAGTACTCAGAATCTTCAAGTGAGGGAGTCCGACGCAAGACAACATTCCTGGGAGGAGTGGAATCAAATTTGAATCTCTCGGTGAAGCCATCTTGTTGGAGATCATCTTCAGAGCTCATTAATGTCAGACTCTTCCACGACCGCCGACAGGTTTCATGAGTGACAAATGCATTCTTGGTGGCAAGGTTGCGAATGCGATTAACATCCACCAAGAGGCTTTGCATCTGACGCTTTAGCCAGTCATGATGCTTATCCTGTTTTTGATGCAGGGAAACAAGAAGCTCTCGGTCATTTAGAACACGAGAATGCTTCCGAGGCCTTTGAGCAATTGTGCTTTCAGTGGCTTCAGTATGGGCACGATGAGGTACACATGTATTGCCAGCCAATGGATAAACACGAGTTGCAGCAAGAACTCCTTCAATGGGCTGAGTGAAGCTTTGGTGATCGACATTGTGAAGATAAATTGGCTCCTTGGCAGGCTCTGGGTATATGGCTTCGACAGACAGATCAACCTCTGGCAAGAATATGAGATGATTGCATGCAGAAGGCTGATAGTTAACAGCAGAGTGAAGCTTGATAAGGCGCATAACCCATGGAGCGTAGAACTTCAGACCAAAGAGATCAGAGCCAGATGCAACCAATTGCCCGATGAAGAAGTCTTGAGCATTGAAGCTGATGCCATTGAAGATATAGAAAACCAATGTCTTCATTGCTCCTTCAAGCTTCGCTGCAGGAGAATGTCCCTTGATAGGCCATAGAGTTCGCCTGATGATATGATAAATAGTGCGGGGCAGATACTCTAGGTCTTCAACAAAGAATTCCCTTGGATATTCAGCGTCACGTGGCAGTGGCTTCATCATGCTCAGCATTTGGCTCATGTTGGGATCAGGCTTCTGGAAGATGCTCTCCAAAGCATTGCGGTGAAGCTGACAACCAGGCTCATATAGTTCACCTGGAGTGGGCAAGGCAGTGAGCTCAATAATGTCAAGAGCTTTGGCTTCATGGTGTACATTGCCTGTCATCCACTCAAGGATCCATGTCTTCGGATCCCTGTTGTAGCCGCGAATGTGGAGGGTGGCATAAAATTGTAGCAGAAGCTCTTCATTCTAGTGCTCTTTATCAGTTACAAATTGTAGCAGACCAGCATCTCTGAAACAATCAAGGGCTTCTTCTAAGCAGGGCAGGCCAGCAACAACTTTGCAGTCTAGACGCATATGGGGAAAGATGCGCCCTTGATCATAAAGAACACAAGAGTAGTAACTGCGCTGCTGATAGCTCCAGAACTGATCAAATGAAATTCTTGGCTTCGAGTATGGGTTCTTGTAGCTGTCAAAGAAGGTGTTGTGTGCAATGAAGCCATTCACATTGAAAGATCCCGGTGAAGTTGCAGTACCTGGAAACCTTGGCAGCCTTGGTTTTGGCTTCTGGATCTGAGGCCTGTGCTCCACATGATAGTCAAATTGAGGTCCGGGAGCAGGAGGAGGAACCAGAATGGGCCAGCGAACCATGACAGGTTGGCCGCGATCAAATGCTATCTCGAAGTGTGTGGCCTTGGAGACGGTACAGGAGCATCGACATTGACGTGAGCTGCTAGTGGTATAATGGCTTCAGGTGCAATATTGACTTCAGGTGCATTCACTTCTGGTGCCACATTAACTTCAGATGCCACATTTGCTTCAGCCATGACAACATCATTGGCTTCAGTATTTGTGTTGGTGTCCGCCTCAGTATTAGCAACCTCCACTTGAGTAGCTGGAGGGTCGGACACGTTCTCCTCAAGAACAACTTCTTGGTTGGACGAGGGTGTAGCAACACGTTCTTCTTCTTGACGGGGTTCTTCTTGATCATTGGCTAATGCAGCCAGAATGTCTTCAGCAGCTTTGGCTTCAGACTCTGAGACGTTCGCAGTAGGACTGGCTTCAGGGAACACTTGGCGTGATACTGAGTTGTGGTGCTCTTCTCCTTCTAGAACACTCGACAGAGCGACTTGAGGCCTTGGTCCTTTGCGAAGCCTGCGAAATGTGGGCGACGCATGTGGAGAGGGAGTTGGCTGGGTCACAAAGTCGTCATCATCAAGCATCGGAGTGGTGACTTGAGTTGGGGGAGTACGTGGCGATTCTTCTTGACGGGGGGAGACTTGAGGGTGATCAGCCCATGAATCATCCTGAGCGATTGGCGTCAATGGACGACCAATGCTGATGAGCTTGCTGTTCGTGAGAACAGGCGATGATACTATTTGGTGCTCGATCTGAGGAAGGACTTCATCATCATTTACATTGTCTTGGGGACCAATGTCTTCAGCTGCGGTGTGGTCAACAGCTGGATCTTCTTCAGCTTCAGGAGCCTTTGAGGTAGTAGGCTCGTGAACTATTAAACGGCGCTCTTGGTGTGCGGACGCAGGACGAGCAACTAGGATTGGCTTGACGACAAGGGGCTTTGTGGGAGCAACCCGATCTTTCTTCTTTGTCTTTCTATTCTTGGTCGATTGAGCATCGTCAGTGGTGTTCTTGGACTTGAGCTTTCTGGCTTCGGCTTCAGCTGCCCTTGTTTTCTTGAGTTCTGAAGCTACTGTGGGTACCTTAGGCTTCGATCCAGTCATGCTGGCAAGGAAGGTAATGCGAGGTGCTTCCTGCCTTGATGCTTCAGCTTGGGCCACAACATGCTTCTTCTTTTTGGCAGCCATCTTGGGGTCAATGCCAGGACACCCAAGTGCCTTGCGCTTCTCGGCTTCATTGTGAGCTTGAACACATTTGCCAGCGAGGTGTTTCATTCGCTCTCGAGAACCTTTGGCTTCTTCACGTTTCTTGTGAAACGCCTCCTTGAGCTCATGCATCATTTGCTTGAAGTTTTGGACATCAGTCACACTGAGCTTGGCCATGTGCTTCTTGAACTGAGCCTTCTCATAGTCAATTTTGTTCTTCAGTTCAACAATCCTCTGAGCTAGAGCCAGCTCAAGAGCAATGGCTCCATGGAAGGAGACGCTGAGGCCAATTGGGAGCTGAAGATCACCAAAATTGAGGTTTGGGCTGTCAAACCATTCATGAATGAAATTGTTCAGGATGTCCACATCGAAAAGGGGCAGATCGTTGAAGATCTCCGCCTCTTGCTTGTTCTTAATTAGCTGCTCAAGAGCATGATCATCAAACTCATCGTCAGATGACAGATCAATAGCTTCATGCTCATTCCGCAGAATGGCAGCTGGGGTCAGTGCTTGTCCAGAACTCTTGACAATTTTCTTCTCGGGCTTCTCTTTCTTCTTGGAGACGCGAGAGAGATATTCAGAATGCACACTTGGTGCAGGAGGAGCAGTGGCCAAAGGCTTCGCACGCGAAGTGCTTGGTGCAGCAGCAGGTTTCGAAGCCTTTGGTTTCTTTTGCTTTTGAGGCTTTGGCGGAGCAGGAGCTTCATCAGAATCAGCTTCATCTCCAGACTGATCCACTGTGGCCCTCTGAGCGGTGATGTAGGAGAGGAGATCATCAAAGTTGTTGAAGGGGACGATGACATTGGGATTGGCATCATGTGTGCCATCAGCCCGAGGAGCAGAAGGACTAGGATTGAAATTACATCCGAGACTCTTCTTGTTCTTTACTGCAGAGTCCTTGGCAAACTTGTACTTGCGCTTGAACAAACTGTCTTCATAACACCATAATAGAGACGATGGGTCAGCATCAGCAGGCTGTGGTCCACGGACCATGCAAGGGTAGAAACCCTGAGCAATAGCTTCAGATTTGGTCTTGGGTTGAAGTTTTTTGTAGAGAATATCCCCCCAAGGACACTTGATGGCATTCTTTTCAGCATATTCCTTGGTGACAAATCTGTACTTGAACCATTGCTCGACCCATTATCTTCGAATCCATTGGATTCGTGTTTTGCGTTGGCCATAGCTCTCTTCAGGATCAGTTTTGTATAACTCATAAAGATCTTCACGCAAATCCATTGAAGTGCCCCCACGGCGTTGTCTGCCTCCCTTCCTTGCTGACTTTTCTGTGGCCATGTAGTTCAGACTGAATGGCTTCAAAACTGTCAAAGGCTTCCGTCTGCTAGTCAGACAAGAACTAGCTTCGGGAGAATTGATGTGATGTTGTAAGAATTCTGCAAATGAATGCAGACTATGAGAGCCAAGGGATTCTCCCACGGACATGTACCTGTGACAACATTAGAGATGCGAGGGAAGGGGAAGAGGTCATATGCATTCTCAGAAGATTTTGAAGATAAATTAGTTTTGAAGACATTGACCTCATAGCGCGAAGACATTCACTTATTTGTTGGGAGTTGGTTCCAGATTTGTACGAATCCAAGAATAGGTACAAGTGAGGAATCTAACTATGCGTGAAGCATAAGTGAATATACCAGGCATGTTTTGAGATGCAGAACAAGATAGATCCAAATTTGTAGACACAGAAACCCGTTTTGGTGGAGAAGGATGAATCTATCGGATCAAAAAGGCAGTAAAAAGTGAGTTTTAATTACCACACGAAGAACTGCTAGACGGAGCGGAGTAGGAGGCCGAGCAGTTCAATCTCCCGTGCCCTAACTTGGCGACGGAAGACACCTACGGCGGCGGCAGAGGACGAGGTCCGCGGCCGTCGTGAGGACGACGTCGGTGAGGTCACGGCAGCTTAGCACTTCGTCGCCGGCGTCGTCGAGAGCTAGCGGTGGCGCTAGGGTTTGTCGAAGTGAAGAGGTGGAAGAAAGATTTTGACCGCGATGTGATGTGTATTTATAGGGAGAGGGACAACACAACGCAATTACGCAGGTGCCCCTGGCGGTTCACATCTGAGGGATACGTGGCGAACATGCAACACATTGGAAGTTGTTCCATGTTCCCACGCACGCCTGGACTGTCAGGTGGTCGTTCTGACTTCTCCGGGTTTCAGGCAAAGAGGATATAGCATTAAAAACAGATATAATTTTTGTCTATGTATCTTCTGCTGACAAGGACACAGAGAAGACATTCGACGGTTTCAATAGAATGCATATGATTTGGATAGATAGAATTTGAGATAGAAGCATAGAAGAGGTTAGGGTCCGATCACATTCACTTAGTTCAAAAGATTCAAACAAGAAGACATAGCTATAAGTGAATGATGTAGAGGACAGAACACAAATATGTGTGTATATATGAGTAAGACCAAATCAACAAAGTGAAGATCAACATGAAGGCAAATCAATGTTGAAGATAAATCAAATGCGAAGACTTTGCAAGTATAACACCAAGAGAAACACTTCAAACAAAAGTTTGGTGGTGGCGTTACCCACCGTATAAGAAGTATTAGACCCAGACACGGCGCACAATTACCGTGGCGCTCCGAAGTCAAATTCCGCATTAATGTATTCACACTTAGAGTGTATGTCTTCATTGATTGAAGATATACATTACTTCGTGTGTTGCACATCTAAGTCATCGACATGCATAAGTGTTAGGATGTGTGCCTAATCACAGGACATTTGAGGATTCCAAGATATTTAGCTCACACTTCAACTTGCAAAACCTTTTCTCATCCAAGGGCTTTGTGAAGATATCTGCCAATTACTCTTCAATGTTGATGTGAATGATATCAATATCTTCCTTCATGACATGATCTCTGAGAAAGTGATGACGAATTTCAGTGTGCTTTGTCTTCGATTGCTGAACTGGGTTGTTGGCAATCTTGATGGCGCTTTCATTGTCACAGTAGAGTGGTACTTGTTTCAGATGGATGCCATAGTCCTTGAGTGTTTGCTTCATCCATAGAAGCTGAGCGCAGCAAGATCCAACAGCAATGTATTCAGATTCAGTAGTGGAGAGCAATACGCATTTCTGCTTCTTTGAAGACCAACAGACAAGTGATCGTCCTAGAAAGTGAGATGTGCCTGATGTAGACTTGCGATCCACCTTGTCACTAGCATAATCAGCATCTGAGAATCCAACTAGATCAAACTCTAAGCCCTTTGGATACCATAATCCTAGTGTTGGGGTGTAAGCCAAATATCGAAGAATTCGCTTCACAGCTAAATGATGCGATTCCTTTGGTGCCGCTTGGAATCGGGCACACATGCAAACACTAAGCATGATATCTGGCCTAGATGCACATAAATAAAGTAAAGAACCAATCATGGAGCGGTATGCCTTTTGATCAAACTCTTTACCATTGGCGTTAGGACCTAGATGACTTTTGGTTGGCATTGGCGTCGTGTAACCTTTGCAGTCTTGCATTCCAAACTTCTTCAGGTAGTCTTTGAGGTATTTCTCTTGAGATATAAAGATGTCGTTGCTTTGCTGGCAAATTTCAAGACCAAGTAAGAACTTCAGCTCACCCATCATGGATATCTGATATTGCTCTTGCATCATGTGTCCAAACTCATCATCAGTATTTACGGTTAGTGCAAATTAAGATAATGTCATCCACATATATTTGCCACACAAACAGTTCACCATCATATGACTTCGTGAAGAGTGTGGGATTCAGGAACCAGGTTTGAAGCCCTTGCTCTTCGTGAAGTCTTTGAGTGTGTCATACCAAGCCTTGAGGGCTTGTTTGAGGCCATACAGCGCCTTGTTAAGCTTGTATACCATATCAGGATGTTTTGGATCTTCAAAGCCAGGTGGTTGTGCAACATACACTTCTTCTTGAATCTTGCCATTGAGAAAGGAACTTTTCACATCCATCTGATGCAAAAGGATGTTATGAAGGTTTGCATAGGCTAGCAGTATGCGAATGGCTTCATGCCTAGCCACAGGAGCAAATGTTTCATCGAAGTCAATCCCTTCAACTTGAGTGTATCCTTGAGCAACAAGACGAGCCTTGTTTCTGACAACTTGACCATGTTCATCTTGCTTGTTGCAATATATCCATTTGGTGCCAATGATATTGAGCTTGCGAGGGTCAGGACGCTTGACTAATTCCCACACATTGTTCAACTTGAATTGTTGAAGCTCTTCTTGCATAGCTTGAATCCATTCAGGTTCCATGAAGGCTTCAAAAACTTTCTTGGGTTCAGATATTGAGACAAATGCTAAGTGCCCACAGAAATTTGCTAGCTGTGTTGCTCTTGAATGAGTGAGTGGACCTGATGCATTGATGCTATCAATTATCTTCTCAATCTGTACTTCATTTGCAACACGAGGATGAACTGGACGAAGATTTTGCTCTTGCTGATCATTGTCATCATTTGGAGGATTGTCTTCAAGCTGACCATTGACTCTAGGTTGATTAGGTGCAGAAATGATAAGTTCCTCTTCAGCCTGTGCCTCAGAAGGTATGATATCTCCAGTTCCCATGAGCTTGATGGATTCACTAGGTGGATCTTCATCTAGCACATTTGGCAGGTGCTCTCTTTGCGAGCCGTTAGTCTCATCGAACTGCACATCTACAGTTTCAATCACTTTATAGTGAAAGAGGTTGAAGACTCTGTAGGAGTGCGAATCTTTTCCGTAACCAAGCATAAAACCTTCATGTGCTTTCGGTGCAAATTTTGAAGTGTGATGTGGATCCTTGATCCAGCACCTAGCACTAAATACTCTGAAGTAACTGACATTTGGCTTCTTACCAGTTAGGAGTTCATAGGATGTCTTCTTCAGAAGCTTGTGAAGATAAACACGGTAGATGACATGGCATGAAGTATCAATGGCTTCGGCCCAAAACTTTCTTGGAGTCTTGTATTCATCAAGCATCGTCCGAGCCATCTCAATGAGTGTTCTGTTCTTGCGCTCCATGATGCCATTCTGCTGAGGTGTGTACGGAGCTGAGAACTCATGAGTGATGCCCAATGTATCCAGGTAAAGGTCGAGGCCGGTGTTCTTGAACTCTGTGCCGTTGTCACTTCTGATATGCTTGATCTTGACGCCATAGTTATTCATGGCACGGTTGGCGAAGCGTCTGAAGACATCCTGCACTTCAGTCTTGTAGAGGATTATATGCACCCACGTATATCTTGAATAATCATCAACAATGACGAAGCCATAAAGACAAGCAGTAGTAGTGAGAGTAGAGTAGTGAGTAGGGCCAAATAAGTCCATGTGTAGCAGCTCGAAGGGTTGAGATGTCGTCATGATTGTATTCGAGGGATGCTTGGCCCTAGTCATCTTTCCAGCTTTGCAAGCACCACATAGATGATCTTTCTTGAACTTGATGCCCTCGATTCCTACAACGTGTTTCTTCTTCGTGATAGTGTACAGGTTCCTCATGCCAGCATGCCCTAGCCTCTGATGCCAGAGCCAGCACTCTGAAGCTTTTGCTAGAAGACATAAGGCAAGATGTGGTCCTGCTGAGAAATCTACCATGTACAAATCATCTTTCCGATACCCTTCAAAGACTAGAGACTTGTCAGATTCTATTAGAACAAGGCAACGATATTTTCCAAATATCACAATCATGTTCAAGTCACAAAGCATTGAGACAGAACTTAAGTTGAAACCAAGGGATTCAACAAGCATCACTTTTATCCATGTGATGATCCTTTGATATTGCAACTCTACCTAGACCCAATACCTTGCTTTTACCAGTGTCAGCAAATGTGATGTGGCTCTTGTCAGATGGACGTAAGGTTGAGTCCATGAGAAGACTTCGATCACAAGTCATGTGGTTAGTGCATCCATTGTCCATAATCCATTCTGAAGACTTTGGCGTCATACCCTACAGTATAGTTAGGGGGATAGGCTTCACCAAGAGTATTGTGAAGCATAAACATTTGACGGACAAGAGGATTATCAAAGCTCAGATCAAGGTTAGAACTGATAGGATGATTGGCAAGCGATTTATCTGTGAACAAAATACATAGTAAGACCATTTGGGCATTTTATCTTGCGCCCACAAGATGTTTTAGGTCCCCAAAGAATAGCATCGGACGCCTTTGATTTCCGGCCAGAGACCTTTCCCTGCAAAAGAGAGTTAAGTTTTCTTAACCACCCACATTTTCAGGGGTGGCTTCGAAGCAATGAGTCTAAGTGCAGCATCTGAGAACTTTGACTTTGGAGCCCTAGCAAATAGCCTTGCAAGAGGTGAATAATACTCATATGAATAAGTAGAAAAGTTCTTAGTTTTATGAACATGGCGGTTTGAAGAAACATGCTCATATTCATACATCTGAGTATGATTTCCCTGCAAAACATTGGCATTAGGGTGACTCGGGTGAGTCCTCTGTCTGTATGAAGCCTTTGGACCATATGAAGCCTTTGGTCTGGGGTTTGTCTTCTTCCCTAGTGGTGTCATGATGACGTTCACAGGAAGATTCTCAAGACATCTTTTGGGCACCCAGATCTTCTTCATAGTTGGTCCATTCCTGCAGTTAGTACCAATATACCTGGCAAACACTTCACCTTTCTGATTCTTAAACAGTTTATAGTTTGCATCAAAAGATTCATCAATGACAATTGGGTTAGCACAAGTGAAGCCAGATAAGGTGGATGGGTCCACTGAAGGTCCTTTTGCAGCAACCCATGTGGTTTTGGGGTACATTTTCCTCTCGAACCCAACACCCTCTTTCCTAGGGTTTCGGTTCAGAATATGATTTTTGAGGACATCACACAGTGTCTGATGCCCTTTGAGACTTTTGTACATCCCTGTCTCAAGCAATGTCTTCAACCTAGCATTTTCATCAGCAATAGCAGTGGCATCCTCAGCAGAGGGGTTAGTTACCACATCAACAATTGAAGATATTGTAACATTAGCAGCAGTAGAACATTCAGCAATAGAAGTAGCGTTATCACGCTCAAGGCATTTTAGACATGGTGGTTCAAATCCTTCCTGAGCGGGACTGATCTGTTGAGCGCGAAGTGACTCGTTTTGTTTTTGAAGATCTTCACGAACTGCTCTCAATTTCTCAAGTTCTTGCTTCCTTTGAAGATAATCATAGGAAAGTTTTTCATGAGTTGTTGAGAGCGTTTCATGACGACTTTCAAGTTCCTCATACTTAACATGAAGATTTTTTATGTCTCCAATTAAGGACTGAGATCGGGTCATTTCCGCGTCCAACAGGTCATTGCTTTCGTCTAATAGTTTTTGAATATGTTCCATAGCTTTCTGTTGTTCAGTTACAATTTTAGCAAGTGTTTTGTAGCTGGGTTTGGATTCACAATCAGAGTCATCTTCACTTGATGTTTGAAAGTAAGCATCGCATGAGTTTACCTTGGCACCGCGTGCCATGAAGCATTTGTGGGAGCGGAGTCGTCCTTGTCATTAGCATCAGTGTTGGTGACGGAGCCATTGTCTTTAGTGTTGAAGATGGACTTGGCAACGTAGGCTGTAGCCAGGGCCAGACTTGCAACACCAGAGTTGGACTCCTCCTCAGACTCCACCTCCGCCTCCTCAGAAGCAGACTCCTCCTCTGAATCCATCTCCTTGCCAACAAAAGCACGAGCCTTGCCAGATGAGCTCTTCTTATGATATGAAGACTTGGATGAGGACTTGGAAGAAGACTTTGAGGATTTCTTCTTCTTCTTGTCATCAGAATCATATTCCTTGCTCTTCTTCTTCTTGTTGTTTTCATTGTCCCACTGTGGACACTCAGAGATGTAGTGACCAGGTTTCTTGCACTTGTGGCATGTTCTCTTCTTGTGGTCATGAGTAGAAGATTCATCATTTCTTGAGCTGGATCGTGAAGACTTTCTGAAGCCTTTCTTCTTAGTGAACTTCTGGAACTTCTTCACAAGCATGACAAGCTCCTTTCCAATGTATTCAGGATCATCGGAACTGTAGTCAGATTCTTCTTCAGATGAGGAAACAACCTTTGCCTTCAAAGCGCGAGTTCGACCATAGTTGGGACCATAGATATCTCTTTTCTCAGATAGCTGAAACTCATGTGTGTTGAGCCTCTCAAGTATGTCAGACGGATCGAGTGTCTTGAAGTCAGAGCGTTCTTGAATCATCAGGGCTAGGGTGTCAAATGAGCTGTCAAGTGATCTCAGGAGTGTCTTGACGATTTCATGCTTGGTGATCTCAGTGGCGCCGAGAGCACGAAGCTCATTTGTGATGTCAGTGAGGCGATCAAACTTTACCTGGACATTCTCATTGTCGTTTCTCTTGAAGCGGTTGAAGAGGTTGCGAAGGACACTGATCCTTTGATCTCTCTGGGTTGAGACGCCTTCATTAACCTTGGAGAGCCAGTCCCAGACTAGCTTCCACGTTTCCAGAGCACTCACACGGCCATACTGTCCTTTGGTCAGATCACCACAGATGATGTTCTTGGCAGTAGAATCCAGTTGAACGAACTTCTAGACATCAGCAGGGGTGACACCTTCACCAGTCTTGGGAACGCTGTTCTTGACGACATACCATAGATCGACATCAATGGCTTCAAGATGCATGCACATATTATTCTTCCAATAGGGATAATCAGTGCCATCGAAGACATGGCACGCAGCAGAGACTATGATTACCCCGGCAGTCGACATAGCTAAAACTCCGGGTGGTTAAACCGAATCAGACAAAACAAGGGAGTACCTTGCTCTTATACCAATTGAAAGTGCTAGTTATCGACTAGAGGGGGCTGAATTGGCGATTTTTAAGAATGACTTCAAAACATGGAAGTTTCGAAGACAAACGATAGAAATGAACCTATTAACATGCAGCAGAAGGAAGACTACACTACGCAAGCCATAGTCAAGTATTCAATGAAGTGAAAGCACGAAGACTATTAGCAGCTTGGCAGTATGGATCAGTATGGAAGATAGTATGAAGCCAATCAGAACAAGTAGTCACACAGTGAAGTCAGACAGATAATGCAAACAGGCAATGTCTTCACGAAGACAAACTGTAAGTAAAGAGAAGGAAGAGATAGAACCAGTTGCTTGGTGAAGACAAAGGATTTGTTGGACCCGGTTCGATTCTTTGTGACAACTGCGTCAGAGTTAGGGAGGCTGAGATTTAACCTCGAAGACCGCGTCTTCACCTTATTCCCCTTGAGCTAAGGACACCTAGTCCCCGCCCAATCACTCTGGTAAGTCTTCAAGGTAGACTTCCAAACCTTCACAGACTTCGTTCACCGGAAATCCACAGTGACTCTTGGATGCTCAGAACGCGACGCCTAACCGGCTGGAGGATTCACAGTCCTCAAGTGTAACAAGTCTTCAGATCACGCAGACAGAAAGCTTCAGTGATGCCAAACACTCTTTGGGCTCTGGGTGTTTTGGGCTTTGTCCTCGCAAGGATCTCTCTCTCAAATGCTTCAGAGGTGGGTTGCCTCAAATGACAAAAGCCGTGCACTAACTCTGAGTAGCCACCAATTTATGGTGTAGGGGGTGGGCTATATATAGCCACTAGGCAACCCGACCTGATTTGTCTGAAATGACCCTGGGTCACTAAGGAACTGACACGTGTTCCAACGGTTTGATTTCAAATACACACGACAACTTGACTTGGGCTACAAGTAAAGCTGACTTATCCGACTCTGGATAAGATTTTGCTCTCATTGTCTTCACTCAAAGACTTGGGATTTGGTTGAGCATCACTTCAGTCACTCTGACTTTGTTCACTTGGACCCCACTTAACAGTACGGTGGTTCCTATGACTCAACAAAGAAGAAAAGGAAACTATGAAACAACTATGTCTTTGAACTCCATAGTCTTCACGTGAATGTCTTCTCGAGTCATAATCTTCATTGTGAATATCTTCACATACCACCATTGTCTTCAATGTCTTCACACATTTTTAGGGGCCATCTTCGGTAGGTAAACCGAATCAATGAGGGACTACTACCTGTGTTATCCTGCAATTCTCACAAACACATTAGTCCCCCAACCAGCTTTGCCGTCAATACTCCAAAACCAACTAGGGCTGGCACTAGATGCACTTACAAATCCTCTCCTTAGCAGGAGACTCATGGCCGAACTATATCCGGTTCGAACTAGGGGTTGATGACGGGGAACTTCGCTTCCCACCCACCTCCCACTTCATAGCCATTGTCGAGGACTTAACCGACATGCTCGATTACGTCTTCGAAGACATTGACGGTATGGACGATGATGCCGGAGAAGAGGAGGCCCAAAACCCGCTGTTTACCGGATGCTGGATGGCCACTTCCTCGTATGACGTGTAGATGGTGGACACACCCAAAGAGAATAGCGGCGACGATAAGGAAAACCCAGTCGAGGATAAACCTCCTGAGATACAGCCAAAGGGCCACATTAGCGGCACTGCTCTCCAAGTCACGCCATGGAAAAGACAGCAATATCGGCACAGGAGAAAACAATACTCTGGACGATGCCGAAGACAATGAAGACCTCGTTGAGCCAACTTCCGAACAGGACGAACGGGAGGACAGGCAAGTTAGCCCTGATGAACAGGCCATAAACGAAGACTCGGAGGACAGTAATTACCTTCCGCTCTCCGAGGATGAGGTGAGCCTCGGCAACGAAGATTTTATCGTGCCTGAGGAACCTCTCGAGCAGGAGCGCTTCATGCGCCGGCTAATAACCACTTCAAGGAGCCTGAAAAAGAAGCAACACCAGCTTCAAGCTGATCAAGACCTGTTCAATGATAGGTGGACACATGTCCTGGCAGCCGAGGAATACGGCCTCGAGCGCCCAGCCAAAAGTTATCCGAAGCGCAAATTGCTACCTCAGTTCGATGACGAGGTGCTGGAGCCCGTACCATCATCGCGCAATGCGGCTGACCGACCACCATGTGGCCGGGACAAAGCGGCAACTCAATCCGAACACCAGCCCGTACTCCCTCACCGTAAAGGCAGAGATAAAACAGCTCGGGGACATGCATATGACCTGCGGCAGGACTTGGACAGTAGAGCAGGTCAGAACATATCGATCTATGGATAGCGGGGGCGTGCCCCGACACGCAATAACGGCTACCTAGCGGGACGCAACAATCATAATCACGCCCGGGCCGAGAACCACAGACAGACTCCATCCGAGCTACGTCGTGACGTGGCCCGATATAGAGGCGCTGCACACCCCCTTTGCTTCACTGACGAGGTAATGGAGCACGAATTCCCAGAAGGGTTTAAACCCGTGAACATCGAATCATAGGATGGGACAACAGACCCCGTGGTATGGATCGAGGATTTTCTTCTCCATATTCATATGGCCCGCGGTGACGATCTCCATGCCATCAAATACCTCCCACTAAAACTCAAAGGACCAGCTCGCCACTGGTTGAACAGTCTGCCCGAAAACTCTCTTGGCAGATGGGAGGACTTGGAAGAAGCCTTCCTCGACAACTTCCAAGCCACATATGTTTGACCTCCGGATGCCGAAAATTTAAATCACATAATTCAACATCCCGGAGAGTCAGCCAGGAAATTTTGGACTAGGTTCTTAACCAAAAAGAACCAGATCGTCGACTGTCCGGATGCCGAAGCCCTAGCGGCCTTTAAACATAGCATCCGGGACGAATGGCTCACCCGACACCTCGGCCAAGAAAAGCCAAAGTCTATGGCAGCCCTTACGGCACTTATGACCCGCTTTTGCGTGGGCGAAGATAGCTGGCTAGCCCGTAGCAATAACAATACAAGCGAACCTGGCACTTCGAAAGCCAGAAATAGCAACGGCAAGCCCCGGCACAACAGAGACAAGCATAGAAGCAACGGTGATAATACCGATGACACGACGGTCAACGCCGGATTCAGTGGCTCCAAGTCCGGCCAGCGGAAAAAGCCGTTCAAAAGGAACAATTCAGGCTCATCCAGCTTGGACCGCATACTCGATCGTCCATGCCAGATACACGGGACCCCCGACAAACCAGCCAATCACACCAACAGGAGTTGCTGGGTTTTTAAATAGGCCGGCAAGATAAATGCCGAGAACAAGGAGAAGGGGTCACAAAGCAAGGACGATGACAAGGAGCCCCGTCCACCGAATACAGGGGGACAGAAAAAGTTTCCCCCTTAGATCAAAACGGTGAACAAGATATACGCCACCCATATCCCCAAGAGGGAACGCAAGCGCGCGCTTAGGGACGTCTATGCGATAGAGCATGTCGCCCCAAAATTTAATCCATGGTCGTCATGCCAGATCACTTTCGATCGCAGGGATCATCCGACCAGTATCCGTCATGGCGGTTCAGCCGCACTGGTCCTCGACCCAATAATTGATGGATTCCACCTGACGCGAGTCCTCATGGACGGTGGCAGCAGCCTCAACCTGCTCTATCAGGATGTAGTGCGCAAAATGGGCATCGATCCATCAAGGATTAAGCCCACCAAAACTACCTTTAAAGGAGTCATACCAGGTGTCGAGGCCCGTTGTACGAGCTCAATCACACTGGAAGTTGTCTTTGGGTCCCCGGACAACTTCAGAAGCGAAGAGTTGATCTTCGATATCGTCCCCTTCTGCAGTGGCTATCACGCACTACCCGGACAAACCGCATTTGCTCGATTCAATGCGGTGCCGCACTATGCTTATCTGCTACCTCTTGAGCACTGCGTTGGATTTCCTTGAAGAGGAAAGGATGATGCAACAAAGTAGCGCAAGTATTTCCCTTGGGTTTTTAGAACCAAGGTATCAATCCAGTAGGAGGCTACGTGCGAGTCCCTCGTACCTGCACAAAACAAATAACTCCTCGCAACCAACGCGATAAGGGGTTGTCAATCCCTTCACGGTCACTTACGAGAGTGAGATCTGATAGAGATGATAAATAATATTTTTGGTATTTTCGTGGTAAAGATGCAAAGTAAAATAAAAGCAAAGTAAAAAGCAAAGGAAATAACTAAGTGCTGGAAGATTAATATGATGAAGATAGACCCAGGGGCCATAGATTTCACTAGTGGCTTCTCTCAAGAGCATAAGTATTTTTACAAAGGTGAACGAATTACTATTGAGCAATCGATGTAATTGAGCATAGTTATGAGAATATCTAGGTATGATCATGTATATGGGCATCACGTCCGAGACAAGTAGACCGACTCCCTGCATCTACTACTATTACTCCACTCATCGACCGCTATCCAGCATGCATCTAGAGTATTAAGTTAATGAAAACAGATTAACGCCTTAAGCAAGATGACATGATGTAGAGGGATAAATTCATGCAATATGATAAAAACCCCATCTTGTTATCCTCAATGGAAACAATACAATACGTGCCTTGCTGCCCCTGCTGTCATTTGGAAAGGACACCGCAAGATTGAACCCAAAGCTAAGCACTTCTCCCATTGCAAGAAAGATCAATCTAGTAGGCCAAACCAAACTGATAATTCGAAGAGACTTGCAAAGATAACCAATCATACATAAAAGAATTCAGAGAAGATTTAAATATTGTTCATAGATAATCTTAATCATAAACCCACAATTCATCGGTCTCAACAAACACACCGCAAAAAGAAGATTACATCGAATAGATCTCCACGAGACAGGGGGAGAACATTGTATTGAGATCCAAAAAGAGATAAGAAGCCATCTAGCTACTAACTATGGACCAAGGTCTGAGGTAAACTACTCACACTTCATCGGAGAGGCTATGGTGATGATGTAGAAGCACTCCGTGATGGATGCCCTCCCATGAAGCTCCTAATGTGCCCCAAGATGGGATCTCGTGGAGTGCATGTAAGGTTGCGGCGGTGGAATTAGGTTTTTGGCTCCGTAGCTGATCATTTGGGGTACGTAGGTATATATAGGAGGAAGGAGTATGTCGGTGGAGCAACAGGGGGCCCACGAGGGTGGGGGCGCGCCCTGGGGGTGGGCGCCCCCCCCTTCCTCGTGGCCTCCTCCTTTCTTTCTTGACATAGGGTCCAAGTCTCCCGGATCATAATCCTCCTAAAAATCACGTTCCCGAAGGTTTCGTTCCGTTTGGACTCCGTTTGATATTCCTTTTCTGCGCAACTCTGAAATAGGCAAAGAACAACAATTCTGGGCTGGGCCTCCGGTTAATAGGTTAGTCCCAAAAGTAATATAAAAGTTGATAATAAAGCCCAATATTGTCCAAAACAGTAGATAATATAGCATGGATCAATCAAAAATTATAGATACGTTGGAGACGTATCAGGCATCCCCAAGCTTAATTCCTGCTCGTCCTCGAGTAGGTAAATGATAAAAAAATAGAATTTTTGATGCGGAGTGCTACTTGGCATAATTTCAATGTAATTCTTCTTAATTGTGGTATGAATATTCAGATTCGAAAGATTCAAGACAAAAGTTCATATTGACATAAAAATAATAATACTTCAAGCATACTAACAAAGTAATCATGTCTTCTCAAAATAACATGGCCAAAGAAAGTTATCCCTACAAAATCATATAGTCTGGCTATCCTCTATCTTCACCACACAAAGTATTTAAATCATGCACAACCCCGATGACAAGCCAAGCAATTGTTTCTTACTTTTGACATTCTCAAAACGTTTTCAATCTTCATGCAATACATGAGCGTGAGCCATGGATATAGCACCATATGTGGAATAGAATGGTGGTTGTGGAGAAGACAAAAAGGGGGAGATAGTGATGCGGAGCATCCCATGATCATCCCCATGGACCTACCATCGTCTGATCAAGAGCCAAGAGGACCCATGACACGAGCATGAGCTAGAGCTCTCGAGAACGAGGTGACTTCCTTCCTTAGTGATATCACATATGATCCACTCGAGACATGGCTACTACCTAAGTCCAATATGCTATGCATGATTAGGTGTCAAGAGGAACCTCCCGAGGATGCACGTGAAGAAGGACAAGCCGCCAAGTTCACAGATGAAGAGAACCGTCGGAAGGATAAGAAGACAGCTCCAGGGCCCGGACATCCGGCCCCAGCCCCGGACATCCGGCCGCTAGAGACATCTACTACAGCAACATCCCAGCCGCCCAACATCTACAGGCCCCAGACATCCGGCCCGAGCCCGGACATCCGGCCAGAAGCCCGGAAATCCGGCGCCATGCACCAGAACCTACAGAAGCTATCGCCCCTAGCCCGGACATCCGGCCCCCCAGCCCAGACATCCGGCTCCTCCTGAAGACCCGGACATCCGGCCCGACGCCCAGACATCCGGCTCCGCCTGTCTACGCACAGTAAAGGGCCGAGGCCCATGTACCTCTTCGCCCCCCTAGACTATATATACTGCATCCCCTTCCTCTTTCTAGGGTTAGCATTGGTTTAGCTCATAGTTGAGATAGAGCTTTGCTCATCCATTACGGATCTCCTCCTCGAGAGGGACTGCGGCCCCTCTTCGGAGAAGATCACCTTGGATTGAAGACCCCCTCTTGGGTGGCCCCCATCAAGACCTCCTCACGGAGAAGAACCAGTTACCGTTTGTATCATCCGTTGTTGACTTTGGATCTTGTATCTCACCGTTATTGTCACATCCCTAGTTCTGGTATGACCTAGACTAGCTAGTCATTTGTGCATCATGTTTAAATTTCATTTAAATTGAAATGAGGATTTGTGAAACCCTCAGAATCATTTTGGAAATTGACCCAAGTAAAAATTGCTCCAAAAGGTCCAAGAAAATGCTCATGTTGCCCTCCTAAAATATTGGATGTAGATAAAAATCAAACCAATATTTCTGGGAGCTCATAAGTATTTATTTTGGGCATTTGGAATTAATGCATAATTATTTGCATTGGATATATAAATGTTATATATATATTATATGTCCAAAAATTATGCTAGTTGATGAGGAGCTCTGGAATAATACCACTAGCCCCTACAAAAATTGGCATAAGAAAATAAAATGATTTAGTATTTTAATTAAATCAAACAAATGTCAGAAAATAGAAAAAATAAACAAAAAGGGGAAAACCCTTACTGACTTACTCAGGCCACCTGGCTCGGCTCTGTCTTGCCCGACCCGGCCGCCAATCGTCCCTCCTCGCGCCCAGAGGGCAGGCGCGTGGTCGCCAGACGCCCGCCAAGCATGCTTACGGCACGCTACTGCGTGCCCTCCCCTCAACGCCAGCCTCCGGACGCCGCCACGCGCCTACCCGCACCGCTCTCACTCCCTCTCGCTCTTCCTCCTCCTCGTTCTCTCCGCCACCGTGCCCACGCCACCGCCGCCACCGGCCTCTGTTGCCGCACCCACAGCCCCGGCCTCGCCTTCGACGCGCTTCCACAGCTCCACCGCGATCCCTCTCCCTCTTCGTCGAGCCACGCACCTCCGGACGGCCTCCATCGCCGCCACTGCCGTCGTCTTCTTCATCGCCGCCGCCACAGATCTCCACCGCCAGACGTCGCCGTCCGGCCCCTCGAAGCTCGCCGTCAACGCCATCGAGTCCGCCGTGAGCCCCTCGCATCCATTCCCCTTCTCCCCTGCCTCCCAGGCTCTGTAGCCGCCGCCCGGAGCCCGAGCTCGGCCGTCGCCATGAGCTCTGCTCCGGCGAGCCCGAACCCCAGCTCCTCCCACCTGCCCCACGGATGCGAGAGCCCGGGCTACGCCCCGGTGCTCTCAGACGCCGCCCCCGTGGCCTATGGCGCGGACTCCGCCGCGTACAGAGGTCGCCGGCGGCGAGCCCCGTCGCCTGAGCCCTGCCACGTGGGCCCGGCCCGTCAGGTGATTAGCTTAGTGCTAATCACCACTTATTTAACCCCCTGACACTGACCAGTGGGCCCAGTGCCACTAATCCTTTAATTAAGTTAAAATTAACCCCCTGTTTAACCCGTGTCACTGACGTGTCGACCCCACACGTCAGGTTTGACCAGTCAGCGCTGTTGACTTGCTGACGCAAGCATGACGCAGGTTTCGACGAAATTATATATTTTCTGGATTTAAATTAAATAAGGAATTCCATAAAATTAGCAAAACTTCAAAAATAAATATAAATTCAAACGAATCTCAGATTGAAATAATTTATATATGAAAAATTATCATAAAAATGAAATCTATCCATCTGTATCAGTTTCATGCATGACAAAACAACTTATACCTGCTGTATAGGTGAAAACATATAAATGGCATATATAAGAGCTTAATTTGGAGTTGCATTTTAACCCTTGGTTCAAATGGACTTCATTCAAATTGAATACTAGTTGCATTAGCTCAAACAGCATCACATCTTCATGCCATGTTCATACATCATATTGTTGCATATGCTTGTGTATTGATTGTTGGCACTGCTCCTTCTCGATAGGTCCCGCCTCGAGACCGCTCCAGTACCTGTCTGTGAAGCAAAGGTGCCTTCCTTGTTGATTTACCAGTGCAAGCAAACCCCTTGTTCATTCCGATACAATCCTACTCTCTCGCTCCTGCTCTCGCTATTGCATTAGGACAACAACGATTCATCTGCTACTTTGTGTCATTGTAGTTGAACCCATTCCTCCGCATGACCTGTCATTGCCACAAGAATAGTTGAAACCCACTAGCATGTGTAGGAGTTGATTGAGCCATGTTTGTGTTCCTACCATGCTATGCCTGCTATTGCTTAGAGTTGTGTCAGGTCTGATTCATTGGGAATGAATTGGAGTACAGTTCTATGTTCTGATGCTGAGAGTGAAATGTGTGAACACGATTTGGTAAAGGCAGCGGTGAGAGGCCATGTAGGAGTACATGGTGGGTTGTCTCACCGAACTGGCCCTGCTAATCGAAGTTCTATGTATGTTGTCCAATGACTAGCTACTACCACACATTGGAATGCTTAAGTGCCCCTCTCGACTTATTAACCAACTTGATCTCTGTCCAGGAGTCGCAACTAGTTTCTGGTGTTTGTAGGTAGTGTTAGTAGTCTACCAAGTGGCACCCGACCAGTGGGCTTGGGACAGACTAGGCATAAGTGGCACAAAGGTACCAAGCGTAGATCCATCCCGTGAGGTGGGCTTGGGAACCTCAAGACACATCATTTGGGGCCGTGAGCGACACTCGCCGGATCTCCTTGCGGATGGAACCCGAATAGGAGATAAACACTGATTAGAGTCTGTGTGGTTAGTCGTCGTGGCCGACACCCTCGCCAAAGCTTCCGCTTGAAGGTTGCCGAGGTACATGACGTGTACATGGTGATAAGTGGTGAGAGCGTGTGAAGAAGTACACCCCTGCAGGGTTAACATGATCTATTTGAATAGCCAGGTCCGCGGTTATGGACTTCTTGGATGCTTACGTGGTACATAGACAACTTGAAGTGGATACTAAAAAATGCTCAAGACAAGTGTGAGTGCTATGGATGGCCTTCTCGTATGGAGACGGGAATGAATCCATAGTAGTGTATTGTGTGGTGACTATTGGACCTGCAGCGCCATATCACCTCAAAGAAGTCTGGTAGTCGTAGAACAGGATAGCCACAGAGTCAAAGCTGGCTTGCTGCAACTAAACCCCACATTACTTTCTTGATACAAATGCATATATAATAGGATCTGATGTAAGTCTTGCTGAGTACCTTTGTACTCACGTTGCTTTATTTATGTTTTGCAGCGGAGATTTCGGTCTTTCTAGTAGTTCCGCTTGGACTTCGACGAGTAGCTTGTTACCTCAGTGTACGATCTTGTACCCTTGGGAGGGTCTTGTAGATAGTCGCTTCTCACCTTTTTCTTTTGTAGTTGTCTCCGTACTCGCACATGTAATGCTTCGCTTGTTGCTTGTATGTTTCAATGATGGGTCATGTGACCCCTGTTTGTATTTAATGCTATGTGGCTCTTCCGAGCCTTTACCTATATGAGTTTATGCTATGTTGTGATGCCATGTTGTACAGCACATACTTGCATGTTATGCGTACGTGTAACTTGTATTGCTATGTGTGGGATCCGACAACCTATTTGTTTATCCTTGGCAGCCTCTCTTATGGGGAAATGTAGTCTAGTGCTTCCACTGAGCCATGGTAGTCTGATACAGCCCGGTTCACCGGAGTCCTGCTAGCCCAGCACTACTGCTCCAGAACACTTGACTAGCCGGCATGTGATTCACTTCGTTCCTGTGTCTGTCCCTTCGGGGAAATGTCACGCGGTGACATCCGGAGTCCTGCCTAGCCTGCTACAGCCCGGGTTCCCGGAGTCCTGTTAGCCCAGTGCTACAACCCGGATTCTCACGCTGACCGACATGCTCGATGTTGATTCATGTATGCATGTCCCCATAGGTTAGTGCCACTTTGGGTTCACGACTAGTCATGTCGGCCCGGGTTCTCTCATCATATGGACGCTAGCGACACTATCATATACGTGAGCCAAAAGGCTAAACGGTCCAGGCCATGGTAAGGAGACACCCGTGGGAATACCGTGCGTGAGGCCACAAAGTGATATGATGTGTTACATGCTAGATCGGTGTGACTTAGGATCGGGTTCGACAGCTTTGGTATCGAGCTTTGTTGCCTGTAGGATTTCCAAGCCAACCTGGTCGAAGTTGAGTCTAGAAATGCTTTAGTTATGTAGGGGAATTGATTGTGAAGGGAACGTAAGGCTCTTTTTACTCCTTATATCTCATGCCCTTCTGATCTGAGTCGTCCTATCTTTCCTACGGGGTTAAGGAACTAGGCTTTCTCTTCTGTCTATCAGGATCACGTGTTACTACTCCGTAGTTCCATAGGATTGTATGATCAGAGTCATACCCCAGTTTTCGAGTACTTCCGGTGTTGTCTGTTTAGTACTATCCTGTAACCTTTGAGTGGAGATGTTGAGTATGTTACTACCCCATTTTAGCAGGATGTCTCATTCTGAGCATTTTACTGCCGTTATGCTGCCGGAATTGCCCTAGGGGTTCGAGAGATACTAATTTCTTTGTCCTACATTTTACAATCTGTAGTTGATGTTGATTCCATCCTTGGTTTCGTTTCTCAGGATGTCATCAGTTAAGCGAAGTTCTGCTGTTTCAGAGCCGTAACCACGGAGATGGTAGGGATGAGGATCCTCCCGACCCACCTTCGTTGGCAGAGTTCATGTTAGAGTTGGAGAGGAACAAGCGTGAGTCTAACCGTTTGTTGGCACGTATCGAGGAGAACACCGCACATCAGTTCAAAGCGTCTGCCACCATTCATGACTTCATTCGCTTGCATCCACCTACCTTTCATCATTCCATCGAGCCACTCGATGCAGATGACTGGCTCCGTAGTATCACACGCAAGCTCCGTTCTGCGAACGTAGCTAAAAGCGACAAGGTCACCTATGCTGCTTACCACCTGGAAGGTCCTGCTAGTCTTTGGTGGCAGAACTATGAGGCTATGCTTCCACTGGTCGATTCCTACCTGGAGAGATTTCACTGAGGCTTTTCGCGAGCATCACATTCCTGAAGCCCTCATCGATCGCAAGAGAGAAGAGTTCTGTAGTTTCACCCAGGGTAAGATGGCTGTTGATGCTTACAGCAGAGAGTTTGAGAACCTTGCCCGCTATGCTTCAGAAGAGGTGTCCACGGACGCCAAGAAGCAGGCTAGGTTCCGGAAGGGTCTCAACCCCAAGTTGCGTCGTGATCTCCACCTGCACCATTGCAATACATTCCAGGCTCTTGTGAACAAGGCCATTAACGCAGAGATACTCAGCTCACTTACGAGGAGTCTCGTAAGCACACCCGTGAGTTGGGATCTTCTTCTGTTCGGGCTCATGAGCGCGGATTTGGGTTCCAAACTCCGGTCTTCCTCCCGGATATACACCAAGGCCATCTTATGTGGCACCTCATCCAGTTCAGAAGATGCTCCACCCGAGCCTATTGGTGGACCACCGCCAATACGGGTCCATGTCCTACCTCCAAGATTTGTTACAAGTGTGGAGAGCCAGCCACATTGCCCGTATTTGTACTCGCATCAGAAGTTGCCCCACCCCAGCCCGAGAAGTCTGCTGGCCGTGGTAGTAAGCCATCGCGCCAAGATGATCGGTGCCAAGTCAGCTCCCATCAACATGGACGTGTGCATCACGTCTCGCCTAAAGACGCTCATGATGATCCGTATGTCGTTCTTGGTACACTCCTTGTCAATCGTCATCCAGCTTCGGTTCTATTCGACATCGAGCATCTCATTCCTTCATTTCGAAGCTATGCCTGCTTGCACGACATGTCATTTTGTGATATGCCCTCCCTGCTACTCATTCAAACTCCTGGATCCAAATGGCAAACTTCCTGTGTAAGCCATAGTAACGAAATCCTTGTTGACAGACTTGTATTCCTTGCCTCCCTTATAGCCCTCAAGTCTTCAGATATTAACATCATCTTGGGTATGGACTAGATGACAGCTCATCATGCCAAGATTGATTGTTACACCGTGTCCTGCTCAGCTTACACACCCATCTAGCAAGATAGTCACCGCTCCACTAGAGTTGCAAAGCGTCAACTCTATTCTCTTAATGCCAGCCCTCTTCCGCACCTTGAAGATATCCCGATAGTCCGTGATTTTCCGGATGTCTTTCCAGAGGAACTGCCGCTGTATTCCACAGCGATGTAGATGTAGAGTTCGTCATAGATCTTATTCCAGGAACCGCTCCAATCTCTAGGAGACCTTACAAGATGGCACCCCTAGAACTAGCCGAGCTTAAGAAACAACTTGATGAGTCCTTGCAAAAGGGTTTCATCCATCCTAGTTCTTCTCCTTGGGCTTGGCCCGTCCTGTTCGTCAAGAAGAAGGATGGTACGGACCGGATGGTTGTAGATTATCGTCCCGTTAATTTGGTCACGATAAAGAACAAGTATCCGCTCCCGGGATCAACGACACGTATGATCAGCTCACCGGATCCTCGGGCCTTTTTCCAAAATGGATTTGAGGTTAGGATACCACCAAATCAAGATCAGAAACGGGGACATCCCCAAGACAGCCTTTGTCACTCGTTATGGCCAGTACGAGTACACCGTCATGTCCTTTGGTCTAACCAACGCTCCAGCCACATTCTCCCGCTTGATGAACTCGATCTTCATGGAGTACTTAGACAAATTCGTCGTGGTTTACCTCGATGATATTCTTATTTACTCGAAGAACGAGGAAGAGCATGCCGAACATCTTAGACTTGTGTTAGAAAAACTCAGAGAGCACCGTCTTTATGCCAAGTTCTCCAAGTGTGAATTTTGGTTGCGGAAGTGACCTATCTCGCCACGTGATCTCCGGTAAGGGCATTGCTGTCAATCCCGAGAGAGTTCAGCCGTTCTTGATTGGACTCCACCAAACCGTTAAACAAGTTAGGAGTTTCCTTGGTCTAGCCAGCTATTGTCGCCGCTTTGTTGAAAACTTCTCCAAAGTAGCTAAACCCCTCACGGAACTTCTCAAGAAAGATAAAAAGTTCGAGTGGTCCCCACAGCAGAGTACAGTTTTCGTGAACTGAAAAGACGCCTGACTTCTTCTCCCATACTTGTGCCACCGGTTTCATGAAGGACTTTGTTATCTCATCGCGACGCCTCACGGCAGGACTAGGTTGCATTCTTATGCAGGATCGTCATGTGATTGCCTATGCATCTCGGCGCTTGCATCCACATGAGGAGAATTATCCTACACATGATCTAGAGCTTGCAGCCGTAGTCTATGCACTCAAGACCTAGCGACATTACCTTCTTGGTAAACGCTATGCGAGATCTACACCGATCACCGTAGTCTCAAGTATATCTTCACCCAACCAGATTTGAACCTTAGGCAAAGACGATGGTTGGAGTTGATCTTAGATTATGATCTAGGGATTACCTACACCCTGTGCAAAGCCAATGTCATGGCTGATGCGCTAAGTCGTAAATCCTATTGCAACAATCTCGTGTTGCAGCAGGGTCAACCACTTCTCCATGAGGAATTCTGTAAGCTTAACCTTCACATTGCTCCTCACGGATTCCTTTCTACCATGGTGGCGAAATCTACCCTCGAGGATCAGATCATTTCTGACTAGAAGTTTGATAGGGGTGTTATCCGCATCAAGAGAAACATTAAGAAGGGAGTTGGTGGATGTTTCTCTATGGATGATCATGGTGTTGTTTTCTTTGAGAATCGCTTGGTGGTTCCCAAGAATCAACATCTGCGAAAATTGATTCTTAAGGAGGCGCATGAATCTCCTCTCACAATTCATCCGGTAGTACTAAGATGTATCAGACCTACGCCGAGGTTCCGTGGACTAGGATGAAGAGAGAAATCGCTTCGCTTTATTGCTAATCGCGACGTTTGTCTTCGCGTTAAGGAAGAGCATCAAAGGCCTGCCGCACCCTTCAGCCTTTAGCTATTCCCCGAGTGGAAATGGGATAAAGTTGGTATGGATTTCATCACCGCTTTCCTGTGACCAAGAAAGGGAATAATGCTATCTTCGTAGTCATTGATCGTCTCTCCAAAGTGGCTCACTTCCTACCTGCTCGAGAGAGTATCATCGCTAGTCAGCTCGCTGACTTATATATCTCTAATAGTTTCACTCCATGGTGTTCCACTAGAGATCAATTCAGACCGTGGTAGTCTTTTCACTTCTCATTTCTGGGAGAGTTTCCAAACTGCCATGGGCACCCATCTTTTCTTCAGTACCGCTTTCCACCCCCAGTCAAGTGGTCAGGTGGAACGGGTCAATCAAGTTCTCGAAGACATGCTTAGAGCTTGCGTTATCTCATTCGAATGGATTGGGAGAAATGTCTTCCTTTACGAAGTTTGCTTATAACAATAGCTACCAATCCAGTCTTAAGAAAGCTCCTTTTGAGATTCTCTATGGACGAAGATGTCGAACACCTTTGAACTGGTCAGAAACCGGTGAAAGACAATTCTTTGGACCGGATATGATCCAGGAGGCAGAAGAGCAAGTTCGCATCATTCGTGAGAATTTGAAAACAGCCCAATCTCGTCAAAAGAGCAAGTATGACCGTCGTCATAAGGAAGTGGCTTATGAAATTGGCGACAAAGCTTACCTTCGGGTTACTCCTTTGAAGGGTACCGATCGTTTCGGTTCAAGGGCAAGTTGGCTCCTCGTTACATTGGTCCTTTTCGCATTCTCGCTAAACGAGGAGAGGTTGTCTACCAGTTGGAACTACCCCCACATCTTTCTCGAGTGCATGATGTCTTCCATGTCTCTCAACTCAGGCGTTGCTTCTCGGATCCCATCCGTGGAGTGGACCACGAAACGCTTGATCTCCAAGATAACCTCACATATCGAGAGTACCTGCTCGCATTCTTGATCAAGCAGAGCGTGTTACTCGACGCCGTAACATCAAGTTTCTCAAGGTTCGGTGGTCTCATCATTCCGAGAGAGAAGCTACTTGGGAGCGAGAAGATCGCCTTCGACCGAGTACCCCGCTTTCTTTCCGTCGACCCACGAATCTCTGGACGAGATTCTTTCAAGTGGGGCGAGTTGTCACATCCCTAGTTCTGGTATGACCTAGACTAGCTAGTCATTTGTGCATCATGTTTAAATTTCATTTAAATTGAAATGAGGATTTGTGAAACCCTCGTAATCATTTTTGAAATTGACCCAAGTAAAAATTGCTCCAAAAGGTCCAAGAAAATGATCATGTTGCCCTCTGAAAATATTGGACAGAGATAAAAATCAAACCAATATTTCTGGAGCTCATAAGTATTTATTTTGGGCATTTGGAATTAATGCATAATTATTTGCATTGGATATATAAATGTTATATATATATATTATATGTCCAAAAATTATGCTAGTTGATGAGGAGCTCTGGAATAATACCACTAGCCCCTACAAAAATTGGCATAAGAAAATAAAATGATTTAGTATTTTAATTAAATCAAACAAATATCAGAAAATAGAAAAATAAACAAAAAGGGGAAAACCCTTACCGGACTTACAGGCCACTTGGTCGGCTCGGCTCAGGCCGCCCACCGACCGGCCGCCAATCATCCCCTTCCTCGCGCCAGAGGGACAGGGCGCGTGGTCGCCGCACGCCGCGCGCATGCGCGCCACGGCAGCTGCCTGCGTGCCCTCCCCCTCGACGCTCAGGCCTCCGGACGTCGCCACGCGCTACCCCGCACCGCTCTCACTCCCTCTCGCTCTTCCTCCTCCCTGGTTCTCTCCCGCGCCACCGTGCCCGAACGCCACCGCCGCCACCGGCCTCTGTTGCCGCGCCCACAGCCACGGCCTCGCCCCCCCGACGCGCTCCACAGCTCCTCCGCGATCCCCTCTCCCTCTTCGTCGAGCCACGCACCTCCGGACGGCCTCCATCGTCGCCACCGTCGTCTTCTTCATCGCCTGCCGGCAGATCTCCACCGCCCTTGCCGCTCGCCCGTCCGGCCCCGAGCTCGCCGTCACGCCCATCGAGTCCGCCGTGAGCCCCTGCATCCATTCCCCCTTCTCCCCTGCCTCCCAGGCTCAGAGCCGCCGCCCCTGGAGCCGAAGCTCCGGCCGTCGCCCATGAGCTCCGCCTCCGGCGAGCCCCCCCAGCTCCTCCCACCGCCCACCGGATCTGCGCGAGCCGGGCTACGCCTGCTCTCAGACGCCGCCCCCGTGGCCTGTGGCGCGGACTCCGCCGCGTCCAGAGGTCGCCGGCGGCGAGCCCCGTCGCCTGAGCCCTGCCACGTGGGCCCGGCCCGTCAGGTGATTAGCTTAGTGCTAATCACCGCTTATTTAACCCCCTGACACTGACCAGTGGGCCCAGTGCCACTAATCCTTTAATTAAGTTAAAACTAACCCCCTGTTTAACCCGTGTCACTGACGTGTCGACCCCACACGTCAGGTTTGACCAGTCAGCGCTGTTGACTTGCTGACGCAAGCATGACGCAGTGCTGACGCAATTATTTATTTTCTGGATTTAAATTAAATCAGGAATTCCAGAAAATTAGCAAAACTTCAAAAATTCATATAAATTCAACCGTAGCTCAGATTGAAATAATTTATATATGTAAAATTATCAGAAAAATGCAATCTATCCATCTGTATCAGTTTCATGCATGACAAAACAACTTATACCTGCTGTATAGGTGAAAACATATAAATGGCATATATAAGAGCTTAATTTGGAGTTGCATTTTAACCCTTGGTTCAAATGGACTTCATTCAAATTGAATACTAGTTGCATTAGCTCAAACAGCATCACATCTTCATGCCATGTTCATACATCATATTGTTGCATATGCTTGTGTATTGATTGTTGGCACTGCTCTTCTCGATAGGTCCTGCTTCCCGAGACCGCTCCAGAGTACCTGTCTGTGAAGCGGGCCTTCCTTGTTGATTTACCGTGCAAGCAAACCCCTTGTTCATTCCGATACAATCCTACTCTCTCGCCTCCTGCTCTCGCTATTGCATTAGGACAACAACGATTCATCTGCTACTTTGTGTCAGCCAGTAGTTGAACCCATTCCTCTGCATGACCCGTCATTGCCACAAAGAATAGTTGAAACCCACTAGCATGTGTAGGAGTTGATTGAGCCATGTTGTGTTCCTACCATGCTATGCCTGCTATTGCTTAGAGTTGTGTCAGTCTGATTCATTGGGAATGAATTGGAGTATGCTTCTATGTTACGATCTTTGAGAGTGAAATGTGTGAACACGATTTGGTAAAGGCAAGAAGTGAGAGGCCATGTAGGAGTACATGGTGGGTTGTCTCACCGAACCGCCCTTAAGCACCGAGTTCTATGTATGTTGTCCAATGAATAGCTACTACCACACATTGGAATGCTTAAGTGCCCTCTCGACTTATTAACCAACTTGACCTCTGTCCGTGAGTCGCAACTAGTTTCGTGTTTGTAGGTAGTGTTAGTAGTCTACCAAGTGGCACCCGGCCAGTGGGCTTGGGATGACTAGGCATAAGTGGCACAGTGTACCAAGCGTAGATCCATCCGGCGAGGTGGGCTTGGGAACCCTGCACACATCATTTGGGGCCGTGAGCGACACCCCGGCCGGATCTCCTTGCGGATGGAACCCGAATAGGAGATAAACCTGGATTAGAGTCTGGTGTGGTTAGTTAGGTCATGGCCGACACCCTCGCCAGGCTTCCGCTTGAAGGTTGCCGAGGTACATGACGTGTGCATGGTGATAAGTGGTGAGAGCGTGTGTGAAGAAGTACACCCCTGCAGGGTTAACATGATCTATTCGAATAGCCGGGTCCACGGTTATGGACTTCTTGGATGCTTACGTGGTACATAGACAACTTGAAGTGGATACTATAAAATGCTCAAGACAAGTGTGAGTGCTATGGATGGCCTTCTCGTATGGAGACGCCGAATGAATCCATAGTAGTGTATTGATGTGGTGACTAGTGGACCTGCAGCGCCTATATCACCTCAAAGAAGTCCGGTAGTCGAGAACAGGATAGCCACAGAGTCAAAGCTGGCTTGCCGCAACTAAACCCCACATTACTTTCTTGATACAAATGCATATATAATAGGATCTCGATGTAAGTCTTCGAGTACCTTTGTACTCACGTTGCTTTATTTATGTTTTGTAGCGGAGATTTCGGTCTTTCTAGTAGTTCCGCTTGGACTTCGACGAGTAGCTTGTTACCTCAGCTACGATCTTGTACCCTTGGGAGGGTCTTTTAGATAGTCGCTTCTCAGCCTTTTTCTTTTGTAGTTGTTCCGTACTTTCGGACATGTAATGCTTCCGCTTGTTGCTTGTATGTTTCAATAATGGGTCATGTGACCCCTGTTTGTATTTAATGCTATGTGGCTCTTCTGAGCCTTTACCTATATGAGTTTGCATTATGTTCTGATGCCATGTTGTACAACACATACTTGCATGTTATGCGTACGTGTAACTTGTATTGCTATGTGTGGGATCCGACAACCTAGTTGTTTATCCTTGGTAGCCTCTCTTATGGGGAAATGTAGTCTCATCGCTTCCACCGAGCCATGGTAGTCTGCTACACTGGTTCACCGGAGTCCTGCTAGCCCAAAGACTACCGCCGGAACACTTGACTGGCCGGCATGTGATTCACTTCGTTCCTGTGTCTGTCCCTTCCGGGAAATGTCACGCGGTGACATCCGGAGTCCTGCCTAGCCTGCTACAGCCCGGGTTCCCGGAGTCCTGTTAGCCCAGTGCTACAGCCCGGATTCACACGCTGCTGACCGACATGCTCGATGTTGATTCATGTATGCATGTCCCCATAGGTTAGTGCCACTTTGGGTTCACGACTAGTCATGTCGGCCCGGGTTCTCTGTCATATGGATGCTAGCGACACTATCATATACGTGAGCCAAAAGGCGCAAACGGTCCCGGGCCATGGTAAGGAGACACCCGTGGGAATACCGTGCGTGAGGCCGCAAAGTGATATGATGTGTTACATGCTAGATCGATGTGACTTAGGATCGGGGTCCTGACAGTTGTGTTCATCGATCTAGCGCATGTGTGATCTATTCTTGTTGGTTGAGTGATTTCTCTCGTGTTCCCCTTGTGTTTCCCTCGTGTTTCCCCTCGTGTTCATCACGTTATTCGTAGGGATCCGCTCCTTTCGTGAAAGATCGGCCATCTAGGGTTCCACCCTACATCATCTTGGTATCATGAGCCACATTGATCACGATTTCGGAGCCCCCTCTCTTTGTTTTCTAGCTTGATTTTGTTGTTTTTCGTCCTAACCCAAAAATTGCCCCAATTTTTTTTGTGGTTTGTCGGTGTGATGAAGTTTTGTTGGATTTGATCCGCGGATTTCGTGTTGCAGGTAGATCTAGCTTTTCCCCACCTTCTCCCCAAATTCCATCCACAAAATCTTCCAAAATTTGCCCCGGATTTGACCTCTCCACGCGGTGTTCTTCGAGTTCGTGCACGGATCCCGAGCCCGGACATCCGGCCCGATAGCCCGGACATCCGGCCCGCCCGGACATCCGGCCATCATCCCGGACATCCGCCCCGACAAACATCACGTCCATCCTCCACTCTGTTTACCGCCTAACTTTCGCCAAATTTTGTCCCGGTGCCCACATACACTTCCGCATACCACCACCACTTCTGCATAGCACCACCATAGCCTTTCCCGCTACCAACTCCGACAATTTTGATCCATTTTGCTTTGAGAATTTGAGTTGTGGTTTCCGTGTCCTATTGTGTTTCGGCTATCTAGGTACGGTTCGGCATCAACATCACCACCGCTCATCTTCGCCAAGGACTACTATGAACGGCTACATCACAATTGTGGTATCAACCTCACCTTGTATTACTTTGGTATCGTGATATCATCATACTCTCTTGCATTTGCATTTATAACCCCATAGCCTTACTTTTGCGTAGCTTAACCATCGGGACTAGCCTTTGAGTATTGCCGACAACGTGACTTGTGCACATTAGTGTTCATACTTCCCAGAGCATACATACCATCATTGTGTTGCATATTTTGGTATCATCTCTTGTGTCACAAAGTTGTCTTCGCATACACAATTGCTATCTTGGTTCGTGAAGCATTGCATGAGAAAAGAGCTCAAACAATAAAGAGCCAAACAAGCTTTTAAGCCAAAGAGGAAAGATAAGCAAAGAGCTTATACGCAAGAACCATAGCATCATACAACATTAAGATTGTCATACTCGATCATCTTGGATCAAAGCATAGGAACATCATACATATAGCATACTTGGGATAGAAGTCGTTGCATTTTGCTTAGTAGGTTGTGCACAAGTTCAGATCCGCCTATTGTGCAATCGTGCTAGCGTCTCTCTAGTGTTGTGCAACAAGAGCATCTTGGTGGATTCCACATTTTGGCTCATCCTTGGTTGCCCAACCCCACTTATCTATTTGCGTGTGTGTTTCCGTGTACCATATCTTGCTATTGGTCTACTTGTTGCATTTGCAAATTTGTGAATCTTTTCCAACATTATTGAGTCTCACTTACAATTGCATCAAAATTTGTGCCACCATCCTAACCAAGCTCCACCATAAGCTTTTACTTGTGTAGGTGTGAGAACCGACAAGAATTGGTACCAATTGTGCTATTTCCTTGCTACACATTAGAGTGATCTTTGATCCATTTTCAACATCGGTCAAGCTACATTTGGTATTAGTTCTTCTTTTTCTCCCACTCGCATATCTTTGTTTGGAATGATGGATAGGCCAAGTACTTCTACCAACCCACTCTTCTTGGAGCAAGACGACGACATGTCATCCTACGTCACCGAGCTTTGCATCAAGAACAACTTGCTTTGGGCGACCGCATCGACAACCTCGCCACCGATCTCCGACACTCCGAGCAACGTACAAGAGACTATATCGACACGTCCATGAGTTCACTCAAAGAAGATATCCAAACCATGATGGTCCGCTCTTCTACAACTTTGTCCTCTTCAAGACGGAGTCGCTCAAGTCGACACTCTGACGACACTATCTCCGGTTCAAGTACACCGACATCGAATACTCTTCGTCGTGCCGTGCTTCAAGACCGTCAAGCTAACCGCAATCCTCTACACGACACCGACTCTCAAGAGCATCGACATCGTCAAAACCAAGCTGCATTCGCACAAGCACAAGAACGGCAACGCCAACGACAGCAAGAACAAGAGGAGCGAGCGCGATAACATCAAGATGCACAGGACGCCGAGGCACAACGTCAAGAACAACAACTACGTGAAGCTCAAGCATTTGAGGTGCAACGTGACCTTCATGACTCAAGTCGTGCCATAGCCAATCGAGGCTGACAAGCTCGGCTACATCAAGAAGCACTTCGCGACGAAGCTCAAGAAAGAATTTACCAAGCACGTGTGCATCGACAAGCTCCTCGTCAAGATAGACAAGCTCATCTTCAAGCGAGACAAGAACGTCAAGTCCATCAAGAGCAAGAAGACAATGGACCACCTCCTCGCCAAGAGCAACATGAGGAAGACAACCCTCCTCGCCAAGAGCAACATGAGGAAGACAACCCTCCTCGCCAAGAGCAACATGAGATTGCCAATCCTCACCGACATGGGCGTCATCATCCCCGACCCCAACACAATGAAGAGCAACGTTATGGCAAGCTAAAGTTCACCATGCCCAAGTTTACCGGAAGCAATGACCCCGAAGAGTACATATCATGGGCATTGAAGGTTGACAAAATCTTCCGCTTGCACAACTATGAAGAAGAGAAGAAGATCACAATGGCATCCCTCGAATTCCAAGACTACGCCCTCATTTGGTGGGAACAAGTCACTGAGCGCCGAGCGGCAAGAGGTGAACCACCAATCACCACTTGGGCACAAATGAAGGATGTCATGAGAGCACGATTAGTGCCAAACTACTACAACCGTGGCCTCTTCAAGAAACTCCAACAACTCAAACAAGGAACCAAGAGCGTTGAAGAATACTACAAGGAAATGGAGATTACCATGATACGAGCCAATGTCAAAGAAGATGATGAGCAAACTATGGCACGTTTCTTGAATGGACTCAATCACCCTATCAAGAAGATTGCTGACTTCCAACCATACTCGAACCTCATCGAGCTAGTGCATCAAGCTACCAAGGTGGAACGGCAAGTACAAGACGACTTCAAGTATGCCAAGTTATCATGCAAGTCCTATGGCCTCTCCAACAATCAAGCTTCGACGACTCCAACACCTTCTACCTTAACCAAGCCATCTACAAGCAATGGCGACAAGTCAAGTTACAAGAAAACTTCGACAAGCTCAAGTCGTCCTCCTACTACAAGAAACTTCAAGAAAGCTTCATCATCATCTAGCCCAACAGATGAGACCATCAAGACAAGTTCCATCAAATGTTTCACATTCGGAGGCCGAGGCCACAAGTCCTTCGAGTGCACAAACAAGCGCACCATGATCCTCAACGACGGCGAAACCTACGACTCCATGAGTGAAGGAGAAATGGAAGCCCTTGAGCAAGTGGCCATGCACCGACAAGTGAACAACGAAGATGAAGATGATCAAGTCTTTTGTGATGAAGATTCAAGTCCAGCTCTTGTTGTCTCCAAGGTCTTGACCCTTCAACATCAACAGGACGAAGATCAAAGATGCCATATCTTCCACACAAAGGCCGGCATCAATGGACGGTCCGTCAAGGTCATCATCGATGGAGGTAGTTGCCATAACTTAGCAAGTGAAGAACTATGCTCCAAACTCCAATTGGTCAAGATGAAGCACCCGCACCCCTACAAGGTTCAATGGCTGTTTACACCGCACCATCCAAGTCGAGCATAGGGTACAAGTCTCTTTCAAGATCGGCGCCTATGAAGACACTTTGGAGTGTGATGTCCTTCCGATGACCGTGTGCCACCTCCTTCTTGGACGGCCATGGAAATTTGACCGAGGTGTCATTCACAATGGGCGTACAAATCACTATAGCTTCAAGATGAAAGGAAAAGAGTTTGTGCTAAGACCTATGTCTCCAAGCCAAGTACTCGCCGACAAGTAAGGCACCCATCATGCAGAGAATAGTGAGAGAGCGACCCACCAAAAAGAGAGTGAGCGCCACAAGCCCAAATTGAGTGCCTCCACGATGAGCGACAAGAAAAACTTGGTTCTCTTTGCCACCAAACGTGAGATGAGAGAAGTGTGTGAGAACCCATCAAGTGTCCTACACTATGTCCTATTGTGCAAGGACGAGGCACCAAAAACTAAAAACTCTCCCAATCTACCTTTGGTGTTATCTTCTTTATTGCAGGAATTCCAAGATGTTTTCCCTGATGAGCTACCTCCGGGCCTACCTCAACTACGAGGCATCGAGCACCGAATCGATCTCATCCCCGGAGCGCCGCTTACAAACAAAGCTCCCTACCGCGTCAACCCCGAAGAAATCACAGAAATACAAAGGCAAGTAAAGCACCTCATAGATCATGGACATGTGCGTGAAAGTTTCAGTCCTTGTGCCGTACCGGTCATTCTTGTGCCAAAACGAGACGGTAGCTTTCGCATGTGCTACGATTGTAGACCTATCAATTCTATCACTGTTCGATATAGGTACCCCATTCCACACCTTGATGATATGCTTGATGAACTTAACGGTGCCACTATCTTTTCCAAAATTGATCTTAAAAGTGGTTACTATCAAATCCGCATACAAGAGGGTGGTGAATGGAAAACCGCTTTCAAAACAAAGTTTGGTCTATATGAGTGGTTGGTCATGCCTATGGGTTTATCTAAGCACCCGATACTTTCATGCGTCTTATGCATTACGTGTTTCGCCCTTACATTGGTGAATTTGTTGTTGTCTACTTTGATGATATCCTTGTGTTTAGAAAATCTCTCAAAGAACATGTCACCCACCTTCGCACTGTGCTACAAACTCTTCGAAAAGAGCAACTTTATGCTAATATGGAAAAATGCCTATTTGGTGTTGATAAGCTTGTTTTCTTGGGTTTCGTAGTATCTTCTAAGGGTGTTCATGTTGATGAATCTAAGATTAATGCTATTAAAACTTGGACCCAACCAACCAATTTGCAACAAGTGCGTAGTTTTCTTGGTTTAGCCGGTTTCTACCGTAGATTTGTGAAGGATTTTAGCACCATTGCTTCACCTTTGCATGCTTTGAGTAAGAAAAATGCACCGTCTGTTTGGGGAACATCCCAAGATATCGCTTTCAATGAGCTTAAGAATTTTCTTACTCATGCTCCCGTGCTTGCATTACCCAACTTTAACAAACCTTTCGAAATTCACTGCGATGCTAGTGGTAATGGCATAGGAGGTGGGTTAACGCAAGAGAAGCGCCCCATTGCATACTTTACTGTGATACTCTCCGGAGCGCAACTAAATTATCCCATATATGACAAAGAGCTATATGCTTTAGTACGAGTTTTGAGTGAATGGGAACATTAACTTCGCCCTCATGAGTTCATCATCCATACTGATCATGAAACGCTTAAATATCTTAAGGGTCAAACTAAGTTGAACAAGCGTCATGCTAAATGGAGTGAATTTATTGAGTCATTTCCTTATGTCATCAAGTATATTAAAGGTAAGGAAAATGTTGTATGGATGCGCTTTCCCGTATATGCATGCTTGTTACTCAACTTGAATTGAATGTCATTGGTTTTGAGCACATGAACGACTTGTATGAGCATGATCCTACATTTGCTATTCCTTATGCCAAGTGTTTGACGCATACTTCTTGGGACCGATACTACATCAAAGATGGATATCTTATGAGAGCTAACAAACTTTGCATCCCCGAGTCCTCTCTTCGCTTGTTGCTTTTGCAGGAATCTCTGGAGGCGGACTCATGGGACACTTTGGACGCGACAAGACATTAGCTACGCTCTCCAAGAGCTACTTTTGGCCCAAGATGTTTCGCGACGTCAATTGCTTCACCAACCGATGCTCTACATGTCGCAAAGCTAAGTGTAAAGCCCAATCTCATGGCCTCTATATGCCACTTCCAATTCCATATCAACCATGGGAAGATATTAGCATGGATTTTGTGCTTGGTTTGCCTAGAACTCGAAATGGCAAGGATTCCGTTTTTGTTGTTGTGGACCGATTCTCCAAAATGGCACATTTCATTCCTTGCAACAAGATAGACGATGCTTCACATGTTGCAAAATTGTTTTGTAGGGAAATCTTACGCCTTCATGGAGTGCCAAAGACGATTGTCTCAGACCGCGACGTCAAGTTATTGAGTTACTTTTGGAAGACCTTGTGCGCCAAGCTCGGAATCAAGCTCTTGTTCTCTTCGGCATACCATCCACAAACCAACGGTCAAACGGAGGTGACAAACCGCACGCTCTCCACTCTACTACGCGTGTTGATAAAGAAGAACGTCAAGGAATGGGAGGAGTGCCTACTTATCTCTGAGTACGCCTACAATCGTGCAAGACACTCGACTACCGGCAAGTCCCCCTTCGAGGTCGTCTATGCCTTCAACCCATTGTCACCATTGGACATTCTACCTTTACCGCTACAAGAGCGCACAAACATGGACGCGAGTGCCCGAGTCAACTTCCTCAAGAAGATGCATGAAGATACAAGGAACACCATCGAGCGCCAAGTACAACGACTCGCGACCAAGATCAACATCAACAACAAGCCATGATGTTCAATGTTGGAGATCTTGTGTGGCTACACCTTCGCAAGGATCGCTTCCCCAATGAACTCAAGTCCAAGATACTACCCCGAGTGGATGGACCCTTCAAGGTGCTTGCACGCTACAACAGCAACACATACAAGATCTACATCTCACGCGACAAGTATTCCGTGAGCGACATCTTCAACATCAAAGATCTGTCCCCGTACCATGGTGATGAGAGTTTCAATCCGAGGTCGGATCTTTCCCAAGGGAGGGGAGATGATGCGGAGCATCCCATGATCATCCCCATGGACCTACCATCGTCTCATCAAGATCCAAGAGGACCCATGACACGAGCACGAGCTAGAGCTCTCGAGAACGAGGTGACTTCCTTCCTTAGTGATATCACATATGATCCACTCGAGACATGGCTACTACCTAAGTCCAATATGCTATGCATGATTAGGTGTCAAGAGGAACCTCCCGAGGATGCACGTGAAGACGGACAAGCCGCCAAATTCATGGATGAAGAGAACCGCCGGAAGCAGAAGAAGACAGCTCTAGGGCCCGGACATCCGGCCTCCGCCCCAGACATCCGGCCGCTGGAGACATCTACTACAGCAGCATCCCAACCGCCCAACATCTACAGGCCCCGGACATCCGGCCCGAGCCCGGACATCCGGCCAGAAGCCCGGAAATCCGGTGCCATGCACCAGAACCTACAGAAGCTATCGCCGCCAGCCCGGACATCTGGCCCCCCAGCCCGGAAATCCGACTCCTCCTAAAGGCCCGGACATCCGGCCCGACGCCCGGACATCCGGCTCCGCCTGTCTGCGCACAGTAAAGGGCCGAGGCCCATGTACCTCTTCGCCCCCTAGACTATATATACTCCATCCCCTTCCTCTTTCTAGGGTTAGCATTGGTTTAGCTCATAGTTGAGATAGAGCTTTGCTCATCCATTACGGATCTCTTCCTCGAGAGAGACTGCGGCCCCTCTTTGGAGAAGATCACCTTGGATTCAAGACCCCCTCTTGGGTGGCCCCCATCAAGACCTCCTCACGGAGAAGAACCGGTTACTGTTTGTATCGTCCGTTGTTGACTTTGGATCTTGTATCTCACCTTTGTGTTCATCGATCTAGCGCATGTGTGATCTATTCTTGTTGGTTGAGTGATTTCTCTCGTGTTCCCCTTGTGTTTCCCTCATGTTTCCCCTCGTGTTCATCGCGTTCTTCGTAGGGATCCGCTCCTTTCGTGAAAGATCGGCCATCTAGGGTTCCACCCTACATCAGATAGTCTCACATCAACTAGGCGTATCAACGGGCTATGGAGATGCCCATTAATAGATATCAATGTGAGTGAGTAGGGATTTCCATGCAACAGATGCACTAGAGCTATAAGTATATGAAAGCTCAACAAAAGAAACTACGTGGGTGTGCATCCAGCTGGCTTGCTCACGAAGACCTAGGGCATTTTCAGGAAGCCCATCACTGGAATATACAAGCCAAGTTCTTATAATGAAAAATTCCCACTAGTATATGAAAGTGACAAAATGAGAGACTCTCTATCATGAAGATCATGGTGCTACTTTGAAGCACAAGTGTGGTAAAAGGATAGTAACATTGTCCCTTCTCTCTTTTTTCTCTCATTTTTTTATTTGGGCCTTTTTATGGCCTATTTTCTTTTCTTTTTTTATTTTTCGTCCGGAGTCTCATCCCGACTTATGGGGGAATCATAGTCTCCATCATCCTTTTCCTCACTTGGGACAATGCTCTAAAAATGAAGATCATCACACTTTTATTTTCTTACAACTCAACAATTACAACTCGATACTTAGAACAGAATATGACTCTATATGAATGCCTCCGGCGGTGTATCGGGATATGCAATGAATCAAGAGTTACATGTATGAAAGAATTATGAACGGTGGCTTTGCCACAAATACGATGTCAACTACATGATCATGCTAAGAAATATGACAATGATGGAGCGTGTCATAATAAACGGAACGGTGGAAAGTTGCATGGCAATATATCTCGGAATGGCTATGGAAATGCCATGATAGGTAGGTATGGTGTCTATTTTGAGGAAGGTAAATGGTGGGTGTAAGATACCAGCGAAAAGTGCGCGGTATTAGAGAGGCTAGCAATGGTGGAAGGAAGAAAAGTGCGTATAATCCATGGACTCAACATTAGTCATAAAGAACTCACATACTTATTGCAAAAATCTACAAGTTATCAAAGCAAAGTATTACGCGCATGCTCCTAGGGGGATAGATTGGTAGGAAAAGACCATCGCTCGTCCCCGACCGCCACTCATAAGGAAGACAAACAAAAAATAAATCATGCTCCGACTTCACCACATAACGGTTCACCATACGTGCATGCTACGGGAATCACAAACTTTAACACAAGTATTTCTCAAATTCACAACTACTCAACTAGCATGAGTCTAATATCACCATCTTCATATCTCAAAACAATTATCAAGCATCAAACTTCTCATAGTATTCAACACACTCATAAGAAATTGTTTACTATTCTTGAATACCAAGCATATTAGAATTATTTAAGCAAATTACCATGCTATTTAAGACTCTCAAAATAATATAAGTGAAGCATGAGAGATCAAGAGTTTCTATAAAACAAATCCACCACCGTGCTCTAAAAGATATAAGTGAAGCACTAGAGCAAAACTATATAGCTCAGAAGATATAAGTGAAGCACATAGAGTATTCTAACAAATTCCAAATCATGTATGGCTCTCTCAACAGGTGTGTACAGAAATGATGATTGTGGTAAACTAAAAATCAAAGACATAAATCAAAGAAGATGCTCCAAGCAAAACACATATCATGTGGTGAATAAAAATATAGCTCCAAGTAAAGTTACCGATGGAAGTAGACGAAAGAGGGGATGCCTTCCGGGGCATCCCCAAGATTTCGCTTTTTGGTGTCCTTAGATTATATTGGGGGTGCCATGGGCATCCCCAAGCTTAGGCTCTTGCCACTCCTTTTTCCATAATCCATTAAAGATTTCACCCAAAACTTGAAGACTTCACAACACAAAACTCAACAGAAATCTCGTGAGCTCCGTTAGCGAAAGAAAACAAAAGACCACTTCAAGGTACTGTAATGAACTCATTATTTATTTATATTGGTGTTAAACCTACTGTATTCCAACTTTTCTATGGTTTATAAACTATTTTACTAGCCATAGATTCATCAAAATAAGCAAACAACACACGAAAAACAGAAATCTGTCAAAAACAGAACAGTCTATAGTAATCTGTAACTAACGCAAACTTATGGAACTCCAAAAAATCAGAAAAAATAGGACGACCTAGGTAATTTGTTTATTAATAAGAAGCAATTGGAATCACTATTGTATCACGTTCTGGTGATTTTTAACAATTGTTTTCGTGAACAGAAAGTTTCTGGAAATTACAGCAAGATCAAATAACTATCATCCAAGAAGATCCTATAGGTTTAACTTGGCACAAACACTAATTGAAACATAAAAACACATCTAACCAGAGGCTAGATCAAAGATTTATTCCTAAACAGAACCAAAAGCAAAAAAACTAAAAATAAAATTGGGTTGCCTCCCAACAAGCGCTATCGTTTAACGCCCCTAGCTAGGCATAAAAGCAAAGATAGATCTAGGTATTGCCATCTTTGGTAGGCAATCCATAAGTGGCTCTCATAATAGATTCATATGGTAACTTTATTTTCTTACTAGGGAAGTGTTCCATGCCTTTCTTTAACGGAAATTGGAATCTAATATTCCCTTCCTTCATATCAATAATTGCACCAATCATTCTAAGGAAAGGTCTACCAAGAATAATAGGACATGAAGGATTGCAATCTATATCAAGAACGATAAAATCTACGGGCACATAATTCCTATTTGCAACAATAAGAACATATTAATTCTTCCCATAGGTTTCTTAATAGTGGAATCCGCAAGGTGCAAGTTTAGAGAGCACTCATCAAAATCACGGAAATCTAGCAAATCGCACAAAGTTTTGGGGATAGTGGAAACACTAGCGCCCAAATCACATAAAGCATAAAATTCATGATCCTTAATCTTAATTTTAATAGTTGGTTCCCACTCATCATAAAGTTTTATAGGGATAGAAACTTCCAACTCAAGTTTTTCTTCATAAGATTGCATCAAGTCATCAACGATATGTTTGGCAAAGGCTTTATTTTGACTATAAGCATGAGGAGAATTTAGCACGAATTGCAACAAGGAAATACAATCAATCAAAGAGCAATTTTAATAATTAAATTCCTTGAAATCCAAAATAGTGGGTTTAGCAACATCTAAGGTTTTGATCTCTTCAATCCCATTTTTATCAAATTTAGCATCAAGATCTAAAAACTCCGAATTCTTGGAACGCCTTCTAGGTAAAGGTGGATCATATTCAGTCCCATCATTATCAAGATTCATATTGCGAAACAAAGATTTAATAGGGGACACATCAATAACTTTTAGATCTTCATCTTTATTTTCATAGGAACTAGAAGAACACGCTTTAATAAAGGCATCTGTCGGAGCACGCATCCTAGCGGTTCTTTCTTTGCACTCATCAATGGAAATTCTCATGGCTTTGAGAGACTCATTGATATCATGCTTAGGAGGAATAGATCTAAGCTTTAAAGAATCAACATCAAGAGAAATTCTATCAACGTTCCTAGCCAATTCTTCAACTTTAAGCAATTTCTCTTCAAGCAAAGCATTAAAATTCTTTTGTGAATTCATAAATTCTTTAACACTAGTCTCAAATTCAGAGGGCATCTTATTAAAATTTCCATAAGAGTTGTTGTAGGAATTTCCATAATTATTAGAGGGATTACTAGGATAAGGCCTAGGATTAAAGTTTCCTCTATCTGGCGTTGTTACCAAAATTATTTCTACCAACAAAATTCACATCCATAGATTCATTATTATTCTCAATCAAAGTAGACAAAGGCATATCATTAGGATCAGAAGAAACACTCTTAGTTGCAAATAATTTCATAAGTTCATCCATCTTTCCACTCAAAACATTAATTTCTTCTATTGCATGCACCTTTTTATTAGTAGATCTTTCAGTGTGCCATTGATAATAATTAACCATAATATTAGCTAGGAGTTTAGTAGCTTCTCCTAAAGTGATTTCCATAAAAGTGCCTCCCGCGGCCGAATCGAAAAGATTTCTAGAAGAAAAATTCAATCCGACATAAAAGTTTTGTATAATCATCCACAAATTCAATCCATGAGTAGGGCAATTACGTATCATTAATTTCATCCTCTCCCAAGCTTGTGCAACATGTTCATGATCAAGTTGCTTAAAATTCATAATATCGTTTCTAAGAGAGATGATCTTAGCGGGAGGAAAATACTTAGAGATAAAAGCATCTTTGCACTTGTTCCAAGAATCAATACTATTTTTAGGCAAAGACGAAAACCAAGCTTTAGCACGATCTCTAAGCGAAAAAGGAAATAGCTTCAATTTAACAATATCATTATCAACATCTTTCTTCTTTTGCATATCACACAAATCAATGAAGCTATTTAGATGAGTAGCGGCATCTTCACTAGGAAGGCCGGCGAATTGATCTTTCATGACAAGATTCAACAAAGCAGTATTGATTTCACAAGATTCGGTATTGGTAAGAGGAGCAATCGAAGTGCTAAGGAAATCATTATTGTTGGTATTGGTAAAGTCACATAATTTGGTATTGTCTTGAGCCATCGTGACAAACAAGCAATCCAACACACAAGCAAACAAAAAGCAAGCGAGAAAAAGGCAAACGAAAAAGAGAGGGCGAATAAAACGGCAAGGGTGAAGTGGGGGAGAGGAAAACGAGAGGCAAATGGAAAATAATATAATGCGGGAGATAAGGGATTATGATGGGTACTTGGTATGTTGACTTTTGCGTAGACTCCGGCAACGGCGCGCCGTAAATTCTTCTTGCTACCTCTTGAGCACTGCGTTGGATTTCCTTGAAGAGGAAAGGATGATGCAGCAAAGTAGCATAAGTATTTCCCTCAGTTTTTAGAACCAAGGTATCAATCCAAAGAGGAGGCTACGCCATGAGTCCCTCGTACCTTCACAAAAAAAATAACTCCTCGCAACCAACGCGATAAGGGGTTGTCAATCCCTTCACGGTCACTTACGAGAGTGAGATCTGATAGAGATGATAGATAATATTTTTGGTATTTTATGATAAAGATGCAAAGTAAAATAAAAGCAAAGTAAAAAGCAAAGGAAATAACTAAGTGCTGGAAGATTAATATGATGAAGATAGACCCGGGGGCCATAGATTTCACTAGTGGCTTCTCTCAAGAGCATAAGTATTTTACGGTGGGTGAACGAATTACTGTTGAGCAATTGGCGATGAATTGAGCATAGTTATGAGAATATCTAGGTATGATCATGTATATAGGCATCACGTCCGAGACAAGTAGACCGACTCCTGCCTGCATCTACTACTATTACTCCACTCACCGACCGCTATCTAGCATGCGTCTAGAGTATTAAGTTAATGAAAACAGAGTAACGCCTTAAGCAAGATGACATTATGTAGAGGGATAAATTCATGCAGTATGATAAAACCCCATCTTGTTATCCTCGATGGCAACAATACAATATGTGCCTTGCTGCCCTCGCATGCCACAGGAAAGGACACCTCAAGATTGAACCCAGAGCTAAGCACTTCTCCCATTGCAAGAAAGATCAATCTAGTAGGCCAAACCAAACTGATAATTTGAAGAGACTTGCAAAGATAACCAATCATACATAAAAGAATTCAGAGAAGATTCAAATATTGTTCATAGATAATCTTTATCATAAACCCACAATTCATCGGTCTCAACAAACACACCGCAAAAAGAAGATTACATCAAATAGATCTCCACGAGAGAGGGGGAGAACATTGTATTGAGATCCAAAAAGAGAGAATAAGCCATCTATCTACTATCTATGGACCAAGGTCTGAGGTAAACTACTCACACTTCATCGAGAGGCTATGGTGATGATGTAGAAGCCCTCCGTCTTTGGATGCCCCTGCGGAGCTCCAGAACAGGCCCCAAGATGGGATCTCGTGGGTACAGAAGGTTGCGACAGTGGAATGAGGTTTTTGGCTCCGTATCTGATCATTTGGGGGTACGTAGGTATATATAGGAGGAAGGAGTACGTCCGTGGAGCAACAGGGGGCCCACGAGGGTGGGGGGCGCGCCCCCCAACCTCGTGGCCTCCTCCTTTCTTTCTTGACATAGGGTCCAAGTCTCTCGGATCATAATCTTCCTAAAAATCACGTTCCCGAAGGTTTAATTCCGTTTGGACTCCGTTTGATATTCCTTTTCTGCGAAACTCTGAAATAGGCAAAAAAACAGCAATTCTGGGCCGGGCCTTCGGTTAATAGGTTAGTCCAAAAAGTAATATAAAAGTGGATAATAAAGCCCAATATTGTCCAAAACAGTAGATAATATAGCATGGAGCAATAAAAAAATTATAGATACGTTGGAGACGTATCATTATCTCAAGCTCAAGATGTCTGGACCATGCGGCGTCATTACAGTCAATGGAAACATGGAGCGCTCCCTGTGCACTGAGGAGCACACTGCGGCCCTGGCAGCAAAAATACAGTGCGGCCTTTTAAGGCAGAATTTTAATTCAGAGGCAAAGCTCCTGGACACTGTCAAACGAGTCCGGACTACTCCGCAGCTTGACAGTCCGGCTCGTCAGGAGTCAGACTAGCAATCCGGCCTCCATCTTAGTCCTGACAAAATGGCGGCATACGTACCGCGCGTACATAAATATGCACTCAAAATACCATGGGAAGAGACGGAGGTATTGTTGGGGAACGTAGTAATTTCAAAAAAAATCCTACGCACACGCAAGATCATGGTGATGCATAACAACGAGAGGGAAGAGTGTTGTCCACGTACCCTCATAGACCGAAAGCGGAAGCGTTAGCACAACGCGGTTGATGTAGTCATACGTCTTCACGATCCGACCGATCAAGTAACTAACGCAAGGCACCTCCGAGTTCAGCATACGTTCAGCCCGATGACGTCCCCCGAACTCCGATCCAGCTGAGTGTTGAGGGAGAGTTTCGTCAGCACGACGGTGTGGTGACGATGATGATGTTCTACCGACGCAGGGCTTCGCCTAAGCACCGCTACAGTATTATCGAGGTGGACTATGGTGGAGGGGGCACCGCACATGGTTAAAAGATCAAGAGATCAGTTGTTGTCTCTAGGGTGCCCCCCTGCCCCCGTATATAAAGGAGCAAGGGGGGAGAGGCGGCCGGCCAGGAGAGGGGCGCGCCAGGAGGAGTCCTACTCCCACCCAGAGTAGGACTCCCTCCCTTCCTTGTTGGATTAGGAGAAGGGGGAAAGAGGAGGAGGAGAAGAAGGAAAGGGGGGCACGGCCCCCCCTCCTTGTCCAATTCGGACTAGAGGGGGAGGGGGCGCACGGCCTGCCCTGGCCGCCCCTCCTCTTCTCCACTAAGGCCCATGTAGGCCCATTGATCCCCCGGGGGGTTCCGGTAACCCCCCGGTACTCCGGTATATATCCGATAACCCCCGGAACCATTCCGGTGTCCGAATATAGTCGTCCAATATATCAATCTTTATGTCTCGACCATTTCGAGACTCCTCTTCATGTCCGTGATCACATCCGGGACCCGGAACAACCTTCGGTACACCAAAACATATAAACTCATAATATAACTGTCATCGAAACTTTAAGCGTGCGGACCCTACGGGTTCGAGAACTATGTAGACATGACCGAGACACGTTTCCGGTCAATAACCAATAGCGGAACCTGGATGCTCATATTGGCTCCCACATATTCTACGAAGATCTTTATCGGTCAGAACGCATAACAACATACGTTGTTCCCTTTGTCATTGGTATGTTACTTGCCCGAGATTCGATCGTCGGTATCTCAATACCTAGTTCAATCTCGTTACCGACAAGTCTCTTCACTCGTTCTGTAATACATCATCCGCAACTAACTCATTAGTTGCAATGCTTGCAAGGCTTAAGTGATGTGCATTACCTAGTGGGCCCAGAGATGCCTCTCCGACAATCGGAGTGACAAATCCTAATCTCGAAATACGCCAACCCAACATGTACCTTCAGAGACACCTATAGAGCACCTTTATAATCACCCAGTTAAGGTGTGACGTTTGGTAGCACACAAAGTGTTCCTCCGGTAAACGGGAGTTGCATAATCTCATAGTCATAGGAACATGTATAAGTCATGAAGAAAGCAATAGCAGAATACTAAACGATCGTGTGCCAAGCTAACGAAATGGGTCAAGTCAATCACATCATTCTCCTAATGATGTGATCCCGTTAATCAAATGACAACTCATGTCAATGGATAGGAAACATAACCATCTTTGATCAACGAGCTAGTCAAGTAGAGGCATACTAGTGACATACTGTTTGTCTATGTATTCACACAAGTATTATGTTTTCGGTTAATACAATTCTAGCATGAATAATAAACATTTATCATGATATAAGGAAATAAATAATAACTTTATTATTGCCTCTAGGGCATATTTCCTTCAGTCTCCCACTTGCACTAGAGTCAATAATCTAGATTACACAGTATTGATTCTAACACACTGTAACACCCCGGAAGTAACTTTCCATATTTGTAACTCCAATTCTTGCCATTTTCGGCATTGTGATATGATATTCCCTCCGTGGTTGGGTTTTTCTTCATTTTGCTTTTTGTCCATGTCATGCATTTTTTATCATGTCATCATGTGCATCGCATTTGCATACGTGTTCGTCTCATGATTCCGAGCATTTTTCCCGTTGTCCGTTTTGCAATCCGACGCTCCTATCTCCCCCTCGGAATGGACCGAGGTTTGTCTAGTGGCCTTGGTATACCACCCGTAGACCACCGGTCAAGTTTCGGGTCATTTGGAGCTCGTTTGGTACTCCAACGGTTAACCGCACTCTCGGAAAGGCCTCTTTTAAGTTGCAGCCCAACACCCATCCAAAACAGCCCAATAACCCATCTAAGTCACTTCCATGCTCTCCGTCGTTCGATTGTAATCGTGTGGGCAAAAAACTACACCTCATTTGGACTCTCCTAGCTCCCTCTATGCCTATTTAAGCAAACCCCCTCCAAATCCCGGATCATCCTCCCCGAAACCCTAGTCGTTTTCCCCTCCGCGCCGCCGGACACGCCCGGATCGGACCGGGCCAGCGTCCGCCGCCCGCGCCACGAACCAGGGGCTGCCACGTCACCGTCCGCGCCCCTTCGCCCGCCCGACCCCATGAGCCCGTCTGAGGTCCTCCGGCTCAACGACGCCCGCGCGCCTTGAGCGCGCCTCCCGCCTCGCCAGCGCCGCCCGCGCCGCCGCCCTCCGCCGCCGCGGCCTCCCTCGGCCCGACCCGCCGCCCGCCACCGGCTCCGCCGCCGCCGGACCTCGCCCGGCGCTCGGCGCTCCGGCCACCCAGCGCCCGGCCGGCCCCGACTCCGCCGCCCGGCCGCCGCCCTTCCTCCTCCTCGCCCGGGCTCCGGCGAGCCCGAGCCGCCGTCGCCCCGATCCGATCGGGCGGATCCCGAACCGAGCGCCCGTTGACTTTCTCTCCCCCCTCTTTTCTTCTAAGTTTTTCCATCCAATGATATTTTGTGTCATTTTCTTCATGCTATATCTTTGCATCTGTAGCTCCATTTTGCGCGTATAATATATCAAAATGTTCGACTCGATGTGTAGATCATTTCATATCATTGCATCATTTTTATTTGAGCTCATCTTGATGCCCGAAATGCTGTTAGAAGAGGGCTATGTGATGTTAGTTTCTGTTTCTTAACAGAACTTGCACTTTTGTTATTTTTTTCCATGATTAATGTGTGCACCCTATGAATTTGAGTCCTACATGTGTTTTGTAATATGCCATGCCATCTTTCCAGGGGTGTATGCCATGTATTTTTGTAATCTATGTGGTGACTACCACAAGCATGCAAAGTAGGTGTCCTGATGTTGCTGTTTCCAGCTCTGTTTTGCTGATATTTTGATGCCATGTTAACTTGATCCTACCGAGAGATCCATGCATATTTTGAGATACTTCAGTAAGGATGTTTTGTTAAAAATGTCTTGCTCTATCGAACCATGTCCTTGTTTGAAATTATGGAGTACCATAGCTTGAGTCAATCGAGCTCTACTTTTGCTATCAAATGTTTCCTGGCAGATTGTTTACATGTTATTCAATTTTGCCAAGGTTGTTGTAGATGATCCATGTATGCTATGTTATTGTTCTTGCCATGTATGTCTTCTATGCCATGTCTTCTTGACGTATGTATGCTTAGTTTATCATTTAAGGCTCTGTAGTGAGTGCATTGAGCTTGTAAACATGCCTACTTGTTATCAGTTTTTGACATGCCATGTTGCTGAATCTGTTAACGAAACTTTCAATATTGACATGGGTGTTACTATATTTTCTGATCCTTTTTGGCTTATGGTCAGTAAGGGACTTTTGTTCTATGCGTTGAGTAGATTCATGCCGTGCCTTCTTTTGCTATTTTGAGTTCCTGTAGGATGTAGTTTTCTTGCTCTGAACATTGCAACCTGATGCTGTTTTTGCCATATCCAGCCTGATATTTTGTGCACTTTTGCCATGCTTGTTTGAACCTGTTATGATGTGATTTAGCCGAAGCTCAGTGCTCATCTTTTGTCAAGCATCTTGTGTAGATCACTGCCATATACTTTGTTGATACGTTTGGGTGCAGTAGCTTAATTTCTTGTTGCTTGCTAAGTGGCATCATGCTGTTAATGGCAGATTTGTGCCATTCTTGTTATGCTTGTCATTTCCAAACCGTGCATCCGATTCCGGTGATCTTTATATCGATTTCAACCGAAATCATCTCATCTTTCCAGTGGCATACTTAGTTTGCCAAGTTGATGCCTAGTTCATCATTTTCCTTTCGGAGCGCACATACGCATTGCATATCACATCCCGCATATCATGCCATGTTTTGCATCATGTTGATTGTGCATTGCACCGTGATTTATTGTGGTTACTTTGTTTGTGTTGTTGCTCTGGGTAGAGCCGGGAGACGAGTACGTGAACGAGGAACCCGTTGAGAACGCTTACGAGGATTAAGCTTTCGACAACTCTGAGAACATTGCAGGCAAGATGACCATACCCTCGAAATCACTTCTATCTTTGCTATGCTAGTTGCTCGCTCTTTTGCTATGCCTATGCTGAGATGCCTACCACTTGCTATGCCATGCCACCCATATTGCCATGTCAGCCCTAACCATCCTTTCCTAGCAAACCGTTGATTGGCTATGTTACCGCTTTGCTCAACCCTCTTATAGCGTTGCTAGTTGCGGTGAAGATGAAGTTTGTTCCTTGTTGGAACATGGAGATGTTGTTCCTTGTTGGAACATGTTTACTTGTTGGGGATATCACATATATATATCTGCTATAATTTAATGCATCTATATACTTGGTAAAGGGTGGAAGGCTCGGCCTTATACCTGGTGTTTTGTTCCACTCTTGCCACCCTAGTTTCCGTCATACCGGTGTTATGTTCCTTGATTTCGCGTTCCTTACACGGTTGGGTGATTTATGGGACCCCCTTGACAGTTCGCTTTGAATAAGACTCGTCCGGCAAGGCCCAACTTTGGTTTTACCATTTGCCACCTAAGCCTTTTCCCCCGGGTTTTCGCGAGCCCGAGGGTCATCTTATTTTAAACCCCCGGCCAATGCTCCTCTGAGTGTTGGTCCAAACTAGAGCACCGTGCGGGACCATTCCTGGGCAACTTGGATTACGTCGGTTCCTCAGACGCTTCGCTTATCCGGTGTGCCACGAGAACGAGATATGTGCAGCTCCTATCGGGATTTGTCGGCACATTCGGCGGCTTTGCTGGTCTTGTTTTATTGCGTCGAAATGTCTTGTAGTCCTGGATTCCGAGATTGATCGGGTCTTCCGGTAGAAGGAATATCCTTCGTTGACCGTGAGAGCTTATAATGGGCTAAGTTGGGACACCCTGCAGGTAATATCTTTCGAAAGCCGTGCCCGCGGTCATGAGGCAGATGGGAATTTGCTAATGTCCGGTTGTAGAAAACCCGAAGTTGACCTCAAATAAAAATACACATCAACCGCGTGTGTAACCGTGATGGTCTCTTCTCGGTGGAGTCCGGGAAGTGAACACGGTGTTGGAGTTATGTATGACTTAAGAATTTCATGATCACTTCTTGATAGCTACTATCTACACGACCGTGCTTTGCTCCTCTTCTCGCTCTCTTTTGAAGTAGCCACCATATATGTTAGTCGCTGCTGCAGCTCCACTTTACTACTCTGTCCTTCCTATAAGCTTAAATAGTCTTGATCTCGCTGGTGTGAGATTGGAGTCCCCGTGACTCACAGATACTTCCAAAACAGTTGCAGGTTCCGACGATGCCAAGACAGTGACTCAACCGAGCTCAAGTGGGAGTTCGACGAGGAACGTGGTCGTTACTATGTGTCTTTTCCTCGATGATCGATAGTGGTGCCCAGTTGGGACGATCGGGGATCTGTGTAGCATTTGGGGTATCTTCTTTTATTTTGGTTCCGTAGTCGGACCTTGAGTGTACTCAATGATGGATGTTTATTTATGTATTGTGTGAAGTAGCAACCGTAAGCCAACTATGTATCTCTTTCCTTATTTATTACATGGGTTGTGTGAAGATTACCTCACTTGCGACATTGCTTTCAATGCGGTTATGCCTCTAAGTCGTGCCTCGACACGTGGGAGATATAGCCGCATCGGGGCGTTACAAGTTGGTAATCGAGCCTTCCCGACTTAGGAGCCCCTACTTGATTGTTTCTTTGGCGTTGTTGAGTCTAGAATGGAAAAATGTTTTGAGTCTTAGGATTATATATATCGGAGAGTAGGATTCTTTTTACTTCCCAGTCCTTCGTCAGCCCGGTGAGGTATCCCGACGTAGAGTTTTGACTCTTCTCTCCTCAAATTTCACTAAAATGTTTTTTAGGATCACGTGGGTATCTTGGAATCGTTAGATGGTTTTGTGACGAGAACATTGTTCTTGGTGCCTCTCGACATTTAGGGGTTGTGGCGGTGTCCCGGGAGTTGAGCTCCGAGGTGTTGTCGTCACAATTTTATCGTTGCGATTCTGGAATACCTGAGTTTTGCCGACATCGAAATCTCTTTTGTGCGCTTGTTGGTGAGATAACCCCGATAGCCCAAAGATCGAGGCGAAAAGTGGAGTATTGCCATGACTTGTATAACGGATGTTTTTCAAGGTCGAGGTACACGATTTCTCGAGGATTTCTTGGTTATGTGTTGACGGATGGATACAAATGGATCTAGGTATTGTTAGTTTGGGTGATATATTTTGTGTCCCCTATATCCCCAACACCAGATTGCATAACCGTAAAGTTTCGAGTTTATAGGTGGGAATTCTAGTAGCTTACAGGATATCTTTCCGACGGATGTATGATTTGAGATTGGGGTTCAACGCTCTAGTGGTCCGCCCATTCACGGTCGATTCTGATGGTCGCGAGACGTCTTAAAGAATCCTTGGCTATGCTGATTCGGGACGTCTTGTTTGTCATTCATGACGTCCGCTATACGTCGTGCCCGTGTGGGCCCCACCACGAACACTTTGGGCGAAATCTCTATCATGTGTTTGTTCCGGCTCATTCTAGAAGCCAATCTTTTGTTTTCAGTAGTGATATTCGATTTGTTTCTAAGACAGATGTTGTTTCCATATCTTTATCTAAGTGGCTTCTCACCTTAATGGACGTGTGATGATTAACTTTGGAATTCATTCGTTCATTCTTGTTCGAATGTTTATTGTGAAGACTATATGTTGCAATTTCTATCCGTTGATTCTACTTATCTTTTGTCTATCAAAGGACTAACGGATGTCACCCTCTTCAGATGGCTCCGCCTCTGGCGTCTGAATCCGGATCGTAATGATGGGGATCGGTCGAACCCTCCACCTCCACCTCCGCCTCCAGAGGCACGGCAAGCTATCATGGCAGCCACCAATGCCAATGCCGGATGATTTTGCAGCTCTTGCAAGAACGTACTCAAGGGCAAGGCGGTCAAGGAAATCAAGGTCAAGGCAACACTCAGCCGCACTTTGCTACTCTCAGTCAGTTACTCGCTAATCAGTCAAGTCTTTCGGTTTTAGTCGAGGCCACGAGGCGACGATTGGCTTGTGGACATCTGCAAGCATTTTGATTGTAGCAATGTCGCACCGAGGACTTTGTCAAGTTTGCATCGTTTCAACTCAAGGATCAAGGCTGAGTGGTACCGGCAATACAAAGATTCCAGAGGAGGTCGTGTCATTACAGGATGAGTTCCGTCGTGATTTCAGAGCTCATCACATTCCGAAAAGTGTTGTTGAGAGCAAGCGTGAGGAGTTCCGCAATCTCAAGCAGGGCAACATGTCTGTCTATCAATACAATATCCAGTTCCAGAAGCTCGCTCGTTTTGCTAAGCAAGACGTGCCTGATGAAAAGAGTATGATCTATCAATTCAGAGGTGGTTTGAGAGAAGATCTGCAATTAGCTCTTGTGCTTTTTGAGCCGATAAGTATGATGAATTCTACAACATGGCACTGAAGCAAGAAGCTGCCCAGCTCAAATGTGAGGCTTCTAAGAAGAGAATCAGGGATGCAGTTCAGTCTTCTTCTTCCTCTCAAGTGGCAGCTAAGCAACGGAAGTTTTACCTTCCTCCTCCTCCGTTCCGTCAGCCTTATCAGCAGAAGAACTCAGGTGGCCGTGGATCTTCCCACCCACCCAAGCCTAGCCATCAGAACAAGTCTAATTCTCAAGCTCCAAGGTCAAGTGCTCCTTACCACCGTCCGCTCTCTGAGGTGACTTGCAACAAATGTCAGCAGAAAGGTCACTATGCGAACAAGTGCTTCAACCAAAGGCGCCTTCCGCCTCCTCATCCTGTGAAATCTTCCAGCAATGCAGTGGTCAAGCATAATCCCAAGTCTGCAAAGGTGAACATGATGAATGCAGCTCAAGCAGAGGAATCTTCTGATGTGATAATGGGTAATCTTCCAATTAATGATATTCCTGCAAAAGTCTTATTTGATACTGGTGCATCGCATTGTTTCATGTCAAGATCGTTCTTTGCAAAGAATGATTTTTCTTGGTCTTACTGGATAAACCTTTGGGTGTTATTTCTCCGGCGAAGTCAATGAGAGCCAACTCAATAGTTCATGATGTCTCTATCAAGATGGGCGATTATAGATTTCTTTCTAAACCAATTGTTCTTGGTGACTCGGATATTGATCTTATTCTCGGAATGGATGGCTTTCTCAAAGACAAAGCTCAGCTTGATTGTGCTGCCGTGGAAATTCAATTGACTCACTCTTCTAATGATGTGATCATCTATGCCGCTTCGTGATGAAACCATTCGGTTGTTTTCTCTCAATGAGAAGGGCGAACTGAATGCTATCTCTCGATTCGATCGTGTGAGTACCAAGATGTCTTTCCGTAAGAGCTTGGGTATGCCTCCTCATCGGCCGATTGAGTTCGTTATCGATCTTGAGCCCGGCATCGAACCCGTTTGCAAGCGTCCATACAAGCTTGGACCTGATGAGCTGAGGAATTGAAGAAGCAGCTCGATGAACAAGAGCGTCTGGGTTTGATCGCATCGAAGTTCATCTCCTTGGGGTTGTGGTGTTCTTTTTGTCCAGAATAAGGATGGCACGGACCGACTTTGCGTCGACTACTGTCCATTGAATAAGAAGACAATCAAGAACAAGTATCCACTTCCCAACATCAATGAGCTTTTCGAGCAACTCAAAGGTGCTAAAGTGTTCTCCAAGCTTGACCTTCGTATGGGTTATCATCAGATTCGCATTCGTGAACAAGATATTCCCAAGACAGATTCGTAACAAGCTTTGGTTCTTATGAATATCTTGTCATGTCTTTCAGCCTCGTCAATGCTCCTCCAACATTCTCTCGGATGATGAACTTCATTTTCAACCCCTATACCAATGAATTCGTCTTGGTCTATCTTGATGATATTTTGGTCTTCTCCAAGAATAAGAAGGATCATGCCAAACATTTGCGATTGGTGCTAGACAAACTCGAGAGTATCAATTCTATGTGAAGTTCTCCAAATGTGAATTTTGGCTTGATGAAGTGCTTTATCTTGGTCATATCATCTCCACCAAGGGCATCATTTGTTAATCCCGAGAAGGTGTCCGCAATTGTGAATTGGGAACCTCCTCGAATGTCAAGCAGCTCCATGATTTTCTTGGTCTTGCAAGCTATTGCCGAAGATTCGTTGAGAACTTCTCCAAGATTGCAAAGCCTCTTTCCAACCTCCTCCGTAAGCATGTGAAGTATGTCCGGTCTCCCGATTGTGATGTTGCTTTCAATACTCTCAAAGAGAAACTTCGTCACAGCCTCTGTCTTGACTCCTCTGATGAATCCAAGCCATTCAAGTTTTCTGTGATGCTTCTCTTCAAGGTCTCGGTCTTTGTGTTAATGCAAGAGAAGAGAGTTGTGGCTTATACCTCTCGCCATTGAAGCCCAACGAAAAGAACTACCCCACTCACGATCTTGAGTTGGCGGCGATTGTCCATGCATTGATAACGTGGAGACATCTCTTGTTGGGAAGGAAAGTGGACATTTTCACCGATCACAAGAGTCTCAAGTACATTTTCACTCAGCCCAACCTCAACCTCAGGCAGACTTCGATGGGTCGAAATGATTCAAGAGTACAACCCAAGTATTGAATATACTCCGGCAAGGCCAATGTCATTGCAGATGCTTTGAGCAGGAAGGCTTATCGCAACAGTCTAATCCTCAAGCCCTTTCACCGGATCTCTGTGAAGCGTTCCGCAAGCTGAATCTTCAAGTTGTTCTTCAAGGCTTTCTTTCCAACCTCATAGTCTCTCCTACTTTGGAAGATCAGATTCGTGAGGCTCAACTTCTGGAGACCATGGTGAAGAAGGTGAAACGTGGTATCGACAAGGGCATTTCCATGTACAAGTGCTTCCACGTTGATGACAAAGATACTCTTTTCTTTGAGGACCGGATTGTGGTTCCTAAGGGTGATCTGAGAAAAGTCATTATGAACGAGGCGCACAATTCGCTTCTATCCATTCATCCTGGAAGTACGAAGATGTACCATGATCTCAAGCAGTCATATTGGTGGACTCGAATGAAGCGAGAAATTGCTCAATTCGTGAATGAATGTGATGTCTGCAGAAGAGTGAAAGCAGAACACCAAAGACCAGCTGGTCTCCTCCAACCTCTTGCTATTCCATAATGGTTGTTTGATCTTATCGAGATGGACTTCGTGACTGGTTTTCCTTAGTCCAAGCGTGGTAATGATGCTATCTTCGTTGTCATTGACAAGCTTACTATAGTGGCTCATTTTCTTCCTATCAAAGAATCCATCACAGCAGCTCGGTTGGCGAGCTTTACACCTCCAGGATTGTCTCCTTGCACGGCATTCAACAAGTGATCTCTTCAGACCGTGGCAGCATCTTTACCTCCAAGTTTTGGGATTCTTTTCAGAAGGCCATGGGCACCAACATTCGTTTCAACACAGCTTTCCATCCTCAAACAAGTGGCCAAGTCGAGCGAGTCAATCAAATCCTTGAAGATATGCTCAGGGCTTGTGTCATTTACTTCGGTATGTAGTGGGAAGATTGTCTTCCATATGCCGAGTTCTCCTACAACAACAGCTTCCAAGCGAGTTCGGGCAAGGCCCCATTCGAAATTCTCTATGGCGAAAGTGCCGTACTCCTCTCAATTGGTCTCGAGACAATTGAACGCCAACTTCTTGGCAATGACTTGATCACGAAGCGGAAGAAATGTGCCAAGTCATTCGTGAGAATCTCAAAGCCGCATAATCGCGCCCGAAGAGCTATTATGATGATAAGCACCGTGATGTGGCTTTTGAAATCGGAGACCATGTCTACCTCCGCGTCTCTCAATGAAAGGCACTCGTCGCCGGTATCAAAGGGAAGCTTGCCCCTAGATACGTGGGTCCTTTCAAGATCATTGGGAAAAGAGGCGATCTCGCCTATCAACTTGAGCTTCCATCCAACTTTGCAAACGCGTGCGATGTGTTTCACGTGTCACAGCTTCGCAAGTGCTTCAAGACTCTGAGCGCACTATCAACTTCGAAGAGGTTGACCTTCAAGAAGATCTCTCTTATCATGAGCACTCCGTTGCTATTCTTGAAGAAACCGAGCGCAAGACTCGCAACAAGTCAATCAAATTCCTGAAAGTGAAGTGGTCACACCATTCCGACCGAGAAGCCACCTGGGAGCACGAGGATCACCTCCGTTCTGAATATCCGGAGTTCTTTCAGTCCTAGATCTCGGGACGAGATCCTCTTGTAGTGGTGAAGTGTTGTAACACCGGAAGTAACTTTCCATATTTGTAACTCCAACTCTTGCCATTTTCGGCATTGTGATATGATATTCCCTCCGTGGTTGGGTTTTTCTTCATTTTGCTTTTTGTCCATGTCATGCATTTTTTTTATCATGTCATCATGTGCATCGCATTTGCATATGTGTTCGTCTCATGATTCCGAGCATTTTTCCCGTTGTCCGTTTTGCAATCCGACGCTCCAATCTCCCCCTCGGAATGGACCGAGGTTTGTCTAGTGGCCTTGGTATACCACCCAGACCACCGGTCAAGTTTCGGTCATTTGGAGCCTGCTTGGTACTCCAACGGTTAACCACACTCTCGCAAAGGCCTCTTTTAAGTTGCAGCCCAACACCCCTCCAAAACAGCCCAATAACCCATCTAAGTCACTTCCATGCTCTCCGTCGTTCGATCACGATCGTGTGGGCAAAACTACACCTCATTTGGACTCTCCTAGCTCCCTCTATGCCTATTTAAGCAAACCCTCCAAATCCGGATCATCCTCCCGAAACCCTAAGTCGTTTTCCCCTCGCGCCCGGACACGTCCGGATCGGACGGGCCGTCCGCCCGCGCCCGGCGAACCAGGGCTGCCACGTCGCCGTCCAGCGCCCCTTTCGCCCCGCCCACCCGCGAGGCCGTCTGAGCCCTCCGGCGACGCCCGCGCCGCCAGCAGCCGCGCCTCCCGCCTCGCCCAGCGCCGCCCGCGCCGCCCCTCCGCCGCCCGCGGCCTCCCTCGGCGACCGCCGCCCGGCCCTCCGCCGCCGCCGGACCTCGCCCGGCCCGCTCGGCCGCTCCGCCACCAGCGCCCGGCGGCCCGACTCACGCCGCCGGCCGCCGCCCTTCCTCCTCCTCGCCCGGGCTCCAGCGAAAGCCGCCATCGCCCCGATCCGATCGGGCGGATCCCGAACCGAGCGCCCGTTGACTTTCTCTCCCCCCTCTTTTCTTCTAAGTTTTTCCATCCAATGATATTTTGTGTCATTCTCTTCATGCTATATCTTTGCATCTGTAGCTCCATTTTGCGCGTATAATATAGCAAAATGTTCGCCTCGAAGTGTAGATCATTTCATCTCATTGCATCATTTTCATTTGATCTCATCTTGATGCCCGAAATGCTGTTAGAAGAGGGCTATGTGATGTTAGTTTCTGTTTCTTAACAGAACTTGCACTTTTGTTATTTTTTTCCATGATTAATGTGTGCACCCTATGAATTTGAGTCCTACATGTGTTTCGTAATATGCCATTCCATCTTTCCACGGGTGTATGCCATGTATTTTTGTGATCTATGTGGTGACTAGCACAAGCATGCAAAGTAGGTGTCCTGATGTTGCTGTTTCCAGCTCTGTTTTGCTGATATTTTGATGCCATGTTAACTTGATCCTACCGAGATATCCATGCATATTTTGAGATACTTCAGTAAGGATGTTTTGTTAAACATGTCTTGCTCTATCCAACCATGTCCTTGTTTGAAATTATGGAGTACGATAGCTTGAGTCAATCGAGCTCTACTTTTGCTATCAAATGTTTCCTGGCAGATTGTTTACATGTTATTCAATTTTGCCAAGGTTGTTGTAGTTGATCCATGTACGCTATGTTATTGTTCTTGCCATGTATGTCTTCTATGCCATGTATTCTTGACGTATGTATGCTTATTTTATCATTTAAGGCTCTGTAGTGAGTGCATTGAGCTTGTAAACATGCCTACTTGTTATCAGTTTTTGACATGCCATGTTGCTGAATCTGTTAACGAAACTTTCAATATTGACATGGGTGTTACTATATTTGCTGATCCTTTTTGGCTTATTGTCAGTAAGGGACTTTTGTTCTATGCGTTGAGCAGATTCATGCCGTGCCTTATTTTCCTATTTTAAGTTCCTGTAGCATGTAGTTTTCTTGCTCTGAACATTGCAACCTGATGCTGTTTTCGTCATGTCCAGCCTGATATTTTGTGCACTTTTGCCATGCTTGTTTGAATCTGTTATGATGTGATTTAGCCGAAGCTCACTGCTCATCTTTTGTCAAGCATCTTGTGTAGATCACTGCCATATACTTTGTTGATACGTTTGGGTGCAGTAGCTTAATTTCTTGTTGCTTGCTAAGTGGCATCATGCTGTTAATGGCAGATTTGTGCCATTCTTGTTTTGCTTGTCATTTCCAAACCGTGCATCCGATTCCGGTGATCTTTATATCGATTTCAACCGAAATCATCTCATATTTCCAGTGGCATACTTGGTTTGCCAAGTTGATGCCTGGTTCATCATTTTCCTTTCGGAGCGCACATACGCATTGCATATCACATCCCGCATATCATGCCATGTTTTGCATCATGTTGATTGTGCATTGCACCGTGATTTATTGTGGTTCCTTTGTTTGTGTTGTTGCTCTGGGTAGAGCCGGGAGACGAGTACGTGAACGAGGAACCCGTTGATAACGCTTACGAGGATCAAGCTATCGACAACTCTGAGAACATTGCAGGCAAGATGACCATACCCTCAAAATCACTTCTATCTTTGCTATGCTAGTTGCTCGCTCTTTTGCTATGCCTATGCTGCGATGCCTACCACTTGCTATACCATGCCACCCATATTGCCATGTCAGCCCCTAACCATCCTTTCCTAGCAAACCGTTGATTGGCTATGTTACCGCTTTGCTCAGCCCCTCTTATAGCGTTGCTAGTTGCAGGTGAAGATGAAGTTTGTTCCTTGTTGGAACATGGAGATGTTGTTCCTTGTTGGAACATGTTTACTTGTTTGGGATATCACATATATATATCTGCTATAATTTAATGCATCTATATACTTGGTAAAGGGTGGAAGGCTCGGCCTTATGCCTGGTGTTTTGTTCCACTCTTGCCACCCTAGTTTCCGTCATACCGGTGTTATGTTCCTTGATTTCGCGTTCCTTACGGTTGGGTGATTCATGGGACCCCCTTGACAGTTCGCTTTGAATAAGACTCGTCAGCAAAGGCCCAACTTTGGTTTTACCATTTGCCACCTAAGCCTTTTTCCCCGGGTTTTCGCGAGCCCGAGGGTCATCTTATTTTAAACCCCGGGCCAATGCTCCTCCGAGTGTTGGTCCAAACTAGAGCACCGTCTTGGGACCATTCCTGGGCAACTTGGATTACGTCGGTTCTGTCGCTTCGCTTATCCGGTGTGCCACGAGAGCGAGATATGTGCAGCTCCTATCGGGATTTTGTCGGCACATTCGGCGGCTTCTTTGGTTTTGTTTTATTGTCGTCGAAATGACTTGTAGTCCGGGATTCCGAGATTGATCGGGTCTTCCGGTAGAAGGAATATCCTTCGTTGACCGTGAGAGCTTATAATGGGCTAAGTTGGGACACCCTGCAGGTAATATCTTTCGAAAGCCGTGCCCGCGGTTATGAGGCAGATGGGAATTTGCTAATGTCGGTTGTAGAAAACCCGAAGTTGACCTCAAATAAAAATACACATCAACGCGTGTGTAACCGTGATGGTCTCTTCTCGGTGGAGTCCGGAAGTGAACACGGTGTTGGAGTTATGTCGGCGTAAGTAGTTCAGATCACTTCTTGATCGCTACTAGCTTCACGACCGTGCTTTGCTCCTCTTCTCGCTCTCTTTTGAAGTAGCCACCATATATGTTAGTAAACTTGCTGCAGCTCCACTTTACTACTCTGTCCTTCCTATAAGCTTAAATAGTCTTGATCTCGCGGGTGTGAGATTGCTGAGTCCCCGTGACTCACGGATACTTCCAAAACAGTTGCGAGTTCCGGCGATGCGAAGACAGTGACTCAACCAAGCTCAAGTGGGAGTTCGACGAGGAACGTGGTCGTTACTATGTGTCTTTTCCTGATGATCGGTAGTGGTGCCCAGTTGGGACGATTCGGGGATCTGTGTAGCATTTGGGGTATCTTCTTTTATTTTGGTTCCGTAGTCGGACCTTGAGTGTACTACGAATGATGGATGTTTATTTATGTATTGTGTGAAGTGGCATTTGTAAGCCAACTATGTATCTCTTTCCCTTATTTATTACATGGGTTGTGTGAAGATTACCTCACTTGCGACATTGCTTTCAATGCGGTTATGCCTCTAAGTCGTGCCTCGACACGTGGGAGATATAGCCGCATCGGGGGCGTTACACACACATGGAGCCTTGGTGCTGATCATGTTTTGCTCGTGGAAGAGGCTCAGTCAATGGGTCTGCAACATTCAGATCCGTATGTATCTTGCAAATTTCTATGTCTCCCACCTGGACTAAATCCTGGATGGAATTGAAGCGTCTCTTGATGTGCTTGGTTCTCTTGTGAAATCTGGATTCCTTCGCCAAGGCAATTGCACCAGTATTGTCACAAAATATTTTCATTGGACCCGATGCACTAGGTATGACACCTAGATCGGATATGAACTCCTTCATCCAGACTCGTTCATTTGCTGCTTCTGAAGCAGCTATGTATTCTGCTTCACACGTAGATCCCGCCATGATGCTTTGTTTAGAACTGCACCAACTGACAGCTCCACCATTCAATGTAAACACATATCCGGTTTGCGATTTAGAATCGTCCGGATCAGTGTCAAAGCTTGCATCAAGGTAACCATTTACGATGAGCTCTTTGTCACCTCCATAAACGTGAAACATATCCTTAGTCTTTTTCAGGTATTTCAGGATGTTCTTGACCACTGTCCAGTGATCCACTCCTAGATTACTTTGGTACCTCCCTGCCAAACTTATAGCAAGGCACACATCAGGTTTGGTACACAGCATTGCATACATGATAGAGGCTACGGCTGAAGCATAGGGAACATCTTTCATCTTCTCTCTATCTTCTACAGTGGTCGGGCATTGAGTCTTACTCAAATTCACACCTTGTAACACAGGCAAGAACCCTTTCTTTGCTTGATCCATTTTGAACTCCTTCAAAACTTTGTCAAGGTATGTGCTTTGTGAAAGTCCAATTAAGCGTCTTGATCTATCTCTATAGATCTTGATGCCCAATATATAAGCAGCTTCACCGAGGTCTTTCATTGAAAAACTCTTATTTAAGTATCCCTTTATGCTATCCAGAAATTCTATATCATTTCCAATTAGCAATATGTCATCCACATATAATATCAGAAATGCTACAGAGCTCCCACTCACTTTCTTGTAAATCTGAGGCTTCTCCAAAAGTCTCAGATAAAACCAAATGCTTTGATCACACTATCAAAGCGTTTATTCCAACTCCGAGAGGCTTGCACCGTCCATAAATGGATCATTTGGAGCTTGCACACTTTGTTAGCACCCTTTGGATCGACAAAACCTTCCGGTTGCATCATATACAACTCTTCTTCCAGAAATCCATTCAGGAATGCAGTTTTTACATCCATTTCCAAATTTCATAATCATAAAATGCGGCAATTGCTAACATGATTCGGACAGACTTAAGCATCACTACAGGTGAGAAGGTCTCATCGTAGTCAATCCCTTGAACTTGTCGAAAACCTTTCACAACAAGTCGAGCTTTATAGACAGTAACATTACCGTCAGCGTCAGTCTTATTCTTGAAGATCCATTTATTTTCAATGGCTTGCCGATCATCGGGCAAGTCAACCAAAGTCCACACTTTGTTCTCATACATGGATCCCATCTCAGATTTCATGGCCTCAAGCCATTTTGCGGAATCTGAGCTCACCATCGCTTCTTCATAGTTCGTAGGTTCGTCATGGTCTAGTAACATAACTTCTAGAATAGGATTACCGTACCACTCTGGTGCAGATCTTACTCTGGTTGACCTACGAGGTTCAGTAACAACTTGATCTGAAGTTTCATGATCATCATCATTAACTTCCTCACTAATTGGTGTAGGTGTCACAGGAACCAGTTTCTGTGGTGAGCTACTTTCCAATAAGGGAGCAGGTACAGTTACCTCATCAAGTTCTACTTTCCTCCCACTCACTTCTTTCGAGAGAAACTCCTTCTCTAGAAAGATTCTGAATTTAGCAACAAAAGTCTTGCCTTTGGATCTGTGATAGAAGGTGTACCCAACAGTCTCTTTTGGGTATCCTATGAAGACACATTTTTCCGGTTTGGGTTCGAGCTTATCAGGTTGAAGTTTTTTCACATAAGCATCGCAGCCCCAAACTTTAAGAAACGACAACTATGGTTTCTTGCCAAACCATAGTTCATAAGGTGTCGTCTCAACGGATTTCGATGGTGTCCTATTTAATGTGAATACAGCCGTCTCTAAAGCATAACCCCAAAAGGATAGCGGTAAATCAGTAAGAGACATCATAGATCGCACCATATCTAGTAAAGTACGATTACAACGTTCGGACACACCATTACGCTGTGGTGTTCCGGGTGGCGTGAGTTGCGAAACTATTCCGCATTGTTTCAAATGAAGACCAAACTCGTAAATCAAATATTCTCCTCCACGATTAGATCGTAGAAACTTTATTTTCTTGTTACGATGATTTTCAACTTCACTCTGAAATTCTTTGAACTTTTCAAATGTTTCAGACTTATGTTTCATTAACTAGATATACCCTGTAGCGACCCGACCCGAATGGATCAAGTCTCTGTGCTTAGATGTCATCCCTGGATCGGTATGCTGACACACACAGTACTCGAAGGATTTATAACAGAGGTAAATCACCTGTATAAAGTAACGTAAATACTATTACCTCAATCCAAAATATAGCGGAAGCTTAACAAGGTTGTGGATTCCCATCAACACCAACGGCAAAGTTGAGTATAGGAAATCGTAACCCTAACGTATCACTTACTGTCGTAAATGCGAAAAGTCTGCAACATGAAAAGTTGCAGCCCGAAAACAGGTCAGCACATGGAATATGCTGGCAAAGTAACACATAGAGAATAATAAAGGAATAAGCCTATACTACATGCATATATGGCTGGTGGAAAAGCTCTATGGTTACAGTTTTTGCGAAAAAGCCAATTTTCCCTATATAAAAGGAATAAATTTTATTTTAACTATCATGGTGGTTGAAACATCACTGAGAAGGTATAACCCCAACTCAATCCCAATTAAGGTATTAAACAACCCAACAATATTAATTTAGAGTGATGAGATACATGTGAATACTCAAGTACTAGATACTCAGAATTGTCCATAACCGGGACACGGCTAACCATGATTAGATTGTACACTCTGCAGAGGTTTAGCACTTTTCCCCACAAGACTCGATCGCCTCCGTTGGTTTCTCGCACTACATGGTGTTTGAGAAGCGGATGACCGAGACACAGTCTTTCGTAAACATTAACTCTCTACTCCGGATAGATCATACCAAACCTATAAAACCCACTACCTGCTGATCTACCTCTTGAAAGCTTCACGTAACTTACTCAACTATGCTAGAGCCCATAATAGCTTGTGGCTGCTGCGGAAGTTTCTAGCATGAATAATCTCAGTTCCCTTTGAGCACAGGTGGCGGTCCATAGGAAGATCACACGGGTACCCGGGATTTCCACAAATAAAACAGACAACACTTTGGGTTCCCCAGTGCCTCAATCCACCCAGATGTGTATTTAAGTTGCCACCTTAAAGTAAACCATTAATTAATAATCTCACATCATCGTGAACATCTCTCAAACCCAAACCACGTCTACGAGCATAGCATAGCAATATAAGCAACACGTAGAAGTAACTCCCAAGGGTTTGATAGTAACAGGGCAATAGGTTCCTACCTCATCATCTACTTCCCAACCCACAAATTAATGACATCCTAATCATGCAATGTTTGAGGATTGAGCTAATGCATAAAAACTGGGTATGAAAAGGTATGATCAAGTGTTACTTGACTGCAAAGTTGATGAAGATGATTCGCACTCAAAACTCTTGATAGTTCTACTCGTCACACTCCGGTCAATCTATCGTAAGCAATCAACAGTAGCCACACATAAGCAATCACTCAAAACATCAGAAAGAACGAATAAACAATAAGGAAAACATCAAAACCAATCAAATAACTCTAGCAACATAAAACAATTTCTAACAGAACCAAAATTATGTGAATTAGGCCTTATCAGAAAGTTTAGGTCAATAGCTTCGATTTGCAAAAAGAATCAACTAAATCGGAGTTCTGAAACTCAAGTTATGATCAAACGAAGTTCAAATTCAAATCTGGTCTAATTCAAATTTTAAATTTTCAAAAACATGTTTGAGTTGGATTACTGGATAGAGGGGATCATAACGAAGACGTTAGCGTTGGTTTCATTGAATTTGGACTAACGAGTAAAAAGTTATAGCCGTTTGAAAATTAGGGACTATTCTGTAAAGGAAATTATCACAGATAGGTCCCTGGCCGGAAATTAAAAAGAAAAAGAAAAATCTATCGAGCGAACGCTCGCTACAGAACCTAAACCGACGAAAACCGTTCACTAAGGAGATCTAAACAGGTGAACGCTCACTATTTAACAAAAAAACCGATCTTAACAGAAAAACCGAACTAAAGAAAACCCGGGGAAGGTTTTTGCGCGGGTTTTAGCGGCTTGGTGAAAAAGACCGACGGGGCGGCGATTTCCGGCGAGTTACGTCTCCCATGAGGCGGAGCGAACTCCCATGAACTAGGGCGGGCCCCTGGCCTGTGGCGAGGGGCTAAGACTACGACGAGGGGCGAAGGTATGGCGAGGGCGGAGCAGCCGCTTCAAGGCTGTGGTTCGGCTTCAAGCGGCGGCTTTGTTATGGGGTGGCGGCAGGCGATGCGAGGGAGAGGGAGAGAGAGGCGGCGGAGTCGGGGCCCGGGGCTCCGGCTTATATAGAGGGGCCGGGGAGGAGGTGGGCGTGGGAAGAGGCGGGAGGCGGCGGGGAGGCCGGGCGGCGTCTGGCAGCGGAGATGCCGTCGGCTCTCTGAGGAGCTCGGGACATGGCGCGCTGGCTGGGCAGCTGGCTGGGAGCCCCGCCCAGTTCAAGTGAGGGAGTTTTTTTAAACAGTCAAACAAAAATAAAAACAAAAAATAAAATAGAAATATTATATAGGCATATAATATATCGAAATTTTCAGAAAAAGATTCCCTACAACATGGACATTTCTATAGCATTAAATAAAATTCACACAAATTCAAATAAAACAAAGAGTGCTTCTGGTCCAATAAAATCCAATAAAAATCATTTTTAAAATACCAAAATTAATTCAAATTTATTTCTCTCCAATTTTCTGATGTAGGGAATCATGTTACCCTATTTTCCATATATTTTATTTTTGAAGAAAAATAATTTGAATAAAACTCAAATAACTCCAAATTGGAAATAAATTCGAGAGAACTTTGCATTTAATTCTTTTAAAACTCCCAACTCATATTTCATATAATTTGAAGAAGTCATTTTATCTTCTCTCGTGAAAATCATTGAGTTGCATAAAATTTTAGAATTGGAAATATTCTCAAATGAAATTCAAATATTTTCAACACCCCTTGTCATTTAAATAAATGGAAGAAGTCATGTCATCTTCTCTCCTGGGTTTTTGTGATGTAAAGAATTTGAATTCCCGAAGATCATAAAAGCAAAAATGAAAGTTTGGGAAAGTCCTTTTATTCCCTCTCATTTAACTTTCAAAAAGATTTCGAATTCACTCACTTTCAGTCAATCAATCAAACAATCAATCAAAACTATCTACTTGTTTATAACATTCCAAAATTTAGAATTTTGGGATGTTACAAACTACCCTTAAAATGAATCTAGTCCTCGAGATTCGGAGAAACTAGAAAGAAATAGGTTAGGGTTTGGGGTCTTCTCAAAATCCATCGATCATCACAAAGGGGTGCAGGGTGCTACCACCCTTAGAAGCATGGTTACGGTTCCATCAAAACTCATATACTCCATCCTTATCGTTGACAGTGTCGGTCTTCTCAAATCGTAAGGATAATTCCATCTCTGGGCTCTTTCGGTGGTGGCATAACCTTTTCCTCAATTCTTTTGTCCTTTCATCATGGTAAGGTTGTTTCGAGACTGGGTCTTCATAGCTAACGGGTCTGGCGCTAATTCTAAACAACTATCGATATCTCATGGTGGTCAACAATTTATGGTTTGTCCTGCAGGAAATGGGTCTGGGTTGAACCTCACCGTATAACCTACGGTTGGCAACAACTTCCTTGTACAAGGGAAAATAATTATACCATTCTAAGGTTTAAACAAGGTTTTGATCGTCCTCTCTCTACTATAGGTAAGTCACTCAGATTTACCATCCCATATAGCAAAGCGAATAATAAGAGTAAGTCGGTATGGTGATCAATCCTTCCCGCACCCAAATCATTACCTTGTACATGGTTTAGCGAATCTCGCATTCTAACACTCGGTCATTCTCACAAGCATTGCAGAATTTCTCTTGTCGACGAACCAAGTTCGGAAAATCCATTGATTTCTGCAAGCCAAACAAACATCTATCGTTCCTTAACAACTCTCAGGTTTTGCGTAAACTCCTATAAGATCGATACATTGATAAAATCGTAACTTCTTCCAGGGTTTTTCCTTCAAGAGTGTGCTTGCTTCCTGGCAGGTCCTGGAGCCTGTGGGTTATGGCCCATCTCATCACTTAAAATCCTTGAACACATCATCTGGGCAACTGATCATTATCCCAACATCCAACTTCCTGGCATACTTAATATCCATCCTAATGTATTGTCTCTTTTCCTTCTATTTGTACCAAACTGAGACGTGATTACTCAGACTCATCATGGAATTTCCATTGATCCATATTTCCAACATCATACCTCCTTTATATCCAATAATAAATTCATCTCTTCATCCTCATGGGATATCCCACCTACCAAGATGAAGACTTATACTTATGAAGTCCATACTCCACTTCGTGGAACATCATTATCCTTTCCAGGGTCAAATGTCCTTACAGGGGATTATTGGCCATCTCTGCATGGCACTTCTTCAACTGGGAAACATGAAACACATCATGAACTCCTAACAGTCCTTCGGGTGACTCCAATTTGTTGGCCACTTCTCCCATACGCTCCAACACTCGGTATGGTCCTACAAATCTCGGGGCTAACTGTCCCTTAACTCCAAATCGTTTAACTCCTCGCAGAGGGCACACGAACATGCTCTGTCTCCAATTTCATAGACTACCTCCTTGCGTTTTGAGTCTGCATAACTCTTACGCCTGGGTGAGCTACCTTGATCTATCTCGAATCAACTTAACATTATCTTGACTCCTTGATCACATTTGGTCCAAACAAGCAGCGGTCTCCAACTTCATCCCACACTCTCTTGGGGTATCAAACATATCGAGACAAAACTCATATTCATTTTGTCCGAAATCCATTCGATGGTTATCCTTATCTTTTCCAGGTCAACGGTTCTTACAGGTACTACCACCCTTAAAATGTTCCAATATTCCATAGACCATATTTCTCATATCCTCGAAATTGGTCAACATCTTTCCTCATAGGGTAACTCATAAAATCCAAAGCAGTACCAACACTGCTAACTTTATTGATTCTTAAATTATTACAATCATCTCGCTCTTCCATTACATGTCTCAACTTAACACCTCAATATAAAAGAAAAGCTCTCACTTCTACTACTACATTTATTCTGTTACAAATTCAACTATATATAACCAGTCTCCTTCTCCTTCGGACAATCTCTGGCAAAGTGCCCTGCTTCATCACAACGGAAACATATCACTTCTGACAAATATCGAGGTTTCCTTGTGATTATATAGCCTCCCGGGGTCCTTATCTTCCCTCTTGGGCAATCATTGAAGTAGTTCCCTGAATTTTTGCACCTGAAACATGTGATATGACTCAGGTCTTTCTTTGTAGAAATTTGGTTGTTCCTGGAATCCAACCTATTCCTCTTCCTGGACCTTTCCGTTCCAATGAGGGCTTCTATTTCCTGTGGGTCATACTCTACTTCCTCTATCGGGAATTCTACTAGATCTCCATTCAGACAATCTTGGGAGATGTGTCCTTCTTCTCCACATGAATAGCATGACTTGGTGCGGGCTTTAATTTTGTTTCCTTTGTGTATGTCCTCAACATCTTCCTTCGTCACAGGTTCTTCTAACATCTCCATGAGGGCTCCTTTCATTTCTTCTTTCTTCTGCTGGATGGTTCTCTGTACCATAGTGTAAATGTGACACCGAAAGGTGGTAGTGGGTAGTTCCTTCACACAAGAAACAAGTAATCTGTCTAGTTGGGCATTCTTCAGAAGGGTGACTTCCATCACAATTAGGGCAATCAACCTTGTGTTCCTTATTAATGAGTCCTATTTCTCAACAGAGCTTTCATGCACAAGGTATCTTCATATCCTATCCCGAAGGCTTCAATTTCTGGGACGCAAACCGAGACATTAGCAAAGTCAACTTAATTTCTCCCCAAGTGGTTACTCCTTGCCATCCGTTGATGGTTTGGTACATCCTCCACTAAGTATCAGCACCTCTTTCAAAGCACTGAAGGGCATGCTGGGTCATATCCTTTCTGGTTATAGGGTTATTCTCCATTTGATTCTTCCATGTTCTCAATCCATCGGTCCGTCTCCAATTGACCCATCGGTCCAGGAAATATGATTTCATCTCCATTCGTCCTCTATTGGGTCCATGGGTTTTGGGGTGGGATAAGAGAGATAGAGAGGGATACACACAATGCAAACAATAGTTTTGAAAAGACAGGTTTTATTGTGGTTGTCGGAAAAACATCAAGCAAATGACAGCTCACAATCGTCGCATCTAACGTAAGTACAACGGGGTTTGGTCTTCTAAAGGTCAATGGATCTCAAAGTCATCAGACTCCTCAAGTATTGTTCATGTCTCCGATGGCTTCTTCCAATCGTGCTTGTCCTGCTCAAGTTCTTTTGCCAGATCATCTCGGTTGACGCGAAGTCTCTCGTGACGTCCTTTAATATTTCCGGAGTGGCATTCCAAACTTCTGATTTCAACTTCCTTGACATGAACCATGATCCTACTGTCCTTTAGTCCTGACGAATCTCCGGTATCTCGAGGTTTTGTTCCTCCAGTTTGGTTACTTGACTTCCGGTTCTGAGTTCTTCACCAATTGCCTTCTTGTCAAATATTGCTTCTTGTAGGTCCATCTTAACTTCCTGATGTAACACTCCAGATCCTGGTGATACACCAGCTAAGATTTAAAACTACATCTTTTGCTGACAGATGCTCCATCAGCCTTCTACCATCCATCATTCCATGTATATGCATGCCTAACTCAGCACGGTGACAATAGCATAAGCGGGCGATAACATCATGGATAGCATGTTTCTGCTCTTGTCATTTCCATGAGCTATCATTCCATAGTTGATATCTCCTGCCTTAGGGTTTTCCTTGACAAAACTTTGAGTTTCTAACTCTCCATGTTCGGTCTTACTCCAATACACCTTGATCTCGGTATTGATAACTTCCATAGTCTGTCAAATTCCATAAGCGTAATCTTCCTAGGTCATAAAAATCGGGAATTCTTGAGCCTTCAAAATCTCCTAGTCTTGAGGGTCTTCAACAGTTGTAGTTTCCATTTACACGGTAAAATCCTCTTCATTCCAAATGGTCTTAGTTGTCCAATATCTTGTCTCCTTGGAGTGGTCTCATCGGTCGAATCTTCGAAAGTGGTCAAAAGGAAAAGGGGTATGGTCTCACTAAAAGGGAATATTTGAATAAGCTCGTAAGAGAAGAGAGGTAAAAGATCTTTTGAAAATGAAGTTGTAGAGAAAAATCTTTCCTATGGGCTTGTCGGTTTCTAGGGTCACGTCCTATAGTCAACATGTGCTCGATACCATCTTGTAGCGACCCGACCGAATGGATCAAGTCTACGTGGCTTAGGTGTCATCCACCTGGATCGGTATCTTTGACACACACGATTACTCGAAGGATTTATAACAGAGGTAAATCACATGTATAAAGTAACGTAAATACTATTACCTCAATCCAAAATATAGCGGAAGCAACAAGGTTGTGGATTCCCATCAACACCAATGGCAAAGTTGAGTATAGGAAATCGTAACCCTAACGTATCACTTACTCGTAAATGCGAAAAGTCTGCAACATGAAAAGTTGCAGCCAACAATTGACACATGGAATATGCTGGCAAAGTAACACATAGAGAATAATGGAATAAGCCTATACTACATGCATATATGGCTGGTGGAAAAGCTCTATGGTTACAGTTTTGCAAAAAGCCAATTTTTCCCTATATCAAAGGAATAAATTTTATTTTAACTATCATGGTGGTTGAAACATCATTGAGAAGGTATAACCCCAACTCAATCCCAATTAAGGTATTAAACAACCCAACAATATTAATTTAGAGTGATGAGATACATGTGAATACTCAAGTACTAGATACTCAGAATTGTCCATAACCGGGGACACGGCTAACCATGATTAGATTGTACACTCTGCAGAGGTTTGCGCACTTTTCCCCACAAGACTCGATCACCTCCGTTGGTTTCTCGCACTACATGGTGTTTGAGAAACGGATGAACGAGACCTGATCTTTCGTAAACATTAACTCTCTACTCCGGATAGATCATACCAAACCTATAAAACCCACTACCTGCCGATCTACCTCTTGAAAGCTTCACGTAACTTACTCAACTATGCTAGAGCCCATAATAGCTTGTGGCTGCACACGGAAGTTTCTAGCATGAATAATCTCAGTTCCCTTTGAGCACAGGTGGCGGTCCATAGGAAGATCACACGGGTACCCGGGATTTCGAAATAAAAGCAGACAACCTTTGGGTTCCCCAGGTGCGTCAGTCCACCCAGATGTGTATTTAAGTTGCCACCTTAAAGTAAACCATTAATTAATAATCTCACATCTGTCGTGAACATCTCTCAAACCCAAACCACGTCTACAAGCATAGCATAGCAATATAAGCAACACGTAGAAGTAACTCCCAAGGGTTTGATAGTAACAGGGCAATAGGTTCCTACCTCATCATCTACTTCCCAACCCACAAATTAATGACATCCTAATCATGCAATGTTTGAGGATTGAGCTAATGCATAAAAACTGGGTATGAAAAGGTATGATCAAGTGTTTGCCTGCAAAGTTGATGAAGATGATTCGCACTCAAAACTCTTGATAGTTCTACTCATCACACTCCGGTCAATCTATCGTAAGCAATCAACAGTAGCCACACATAAGCAATCACTCAAAACATCAGAAAGAACGAAGAAACAATTAGGAAAACATCAAAACCAATCAAATAACTCTTGCAACATAAAAAATTTTCTAACAGTACCAAAATTATGTGAATTTGGCCTAATCATAAAGTTTAGGTCAAGAGCTTCGATTTGCAAAAAGAATCAACTAAATCGGAGTTACGAAACTCAAGTTATAATCAAACGAAGTTCAAATTCAAATCTGGTCTAATTCAAAATTTAAATTTTCAAAAACATGTTTGAGTTGGATTACTGGATAGAGGGGATCATAACGAAGACGTTAGCGTTGGTTTCGTTGAATTTGGACTAACGAGTAAAAAGTTATAGCCGTTTGAAAATTAGGGACTATTCTGTAAAGGAAATCATCGCAGATAGGTCCCTGGCCGGAAATTAAAAAGAAAAAGAAAAATCTATCGAGCGAACGCTTCTGTAACCTAAACCGACGAAAACCGTTCGCTAAGGAGATCTAAACAGGTGAACGCTCACTATTTAACAAAAACAAAAACAAAAAACCGATCTTAACAGAAAAACCGAACTAAAGAAAAACCGGGGAAGGTTTTTGCGCGGGTTTTACCGGCTTGGTGAAAAAGACCGACGGGGCGGCGGTTTCCGGCGAGTTACGTCTCCGTCGAGGCGGAGCGAACTCCACGGTGAAGGCGGTGGCCCCGGTCGGCGGCGAGGGCGGCAGACTGACGAGGGGCGAAGGTGGCGGAGGGCGGCGGAGCAAGCGGCCAGCGGCTGGGTTCACATGCGGCTGCTTTGAGATGCTGCGGCAGCGGCGCGAGGGAGAGAGAGAGAGGCGTCGGAGTCGGGGCCCGGCTCCGGCTTATATAGAGGGGCCGGGAGGAGGTGGCGTGGGAAGGGGGCGGGAGGCGGCGGGAGAGGCCGGGCGGCGTCAGCGATGCCATGCGGCGGGTCTCTCAAGGAGCTCGAGGGACAGCGCAAGGCTGGGCAGCAGTGGCTGGGAGCCGGGCCGGCCCGGCGGAGGGAGTTTTTTTAAGCAGTCGAACAAAATAAAATAAAACAAAAATAAAATAGAAATATTATATAGGCATATAATATATCAAAATTTTCAGAAAAAGATTTCCTACAACATGGACATTTCTATAGCATTAAGTAAAATTCACACAAATTCAAATAAAACAAAGAGTGCTTTTGGTCCAATAAAATCCAATAAAAATCATTTTTAAAATACCAAAATTAATTCAAATTTATTTCTCTCCAATTTTCTGATGTAGGGAATCATGTTACCCTATTTTCCATATATTTTATTTTTGAAGAAAAATAATTTGAATAAAACTCAAATAACTCCAAATTGGAAATAAATTCAAGAGAACTTTGCATTTAATTCTTTTAAAACTCCCAACTCATATTTCATATAATTTGAAGAAGTCATTTTATCTTCTCTCGTGAAAATCATTGAGTTGCATAAAATTTTAGAATTGGAAATATTCTCAAATGAAATTCAAATATTTTCAACACCCTTGTCATTTAAATAAATGGAAGAAGTCATGTCATCTTCTCTCCAGGGTTTTTGTGATGAAAAGAATTTGAATTCCCGAAGATCATAAAAGCAAAAATGAAAGTTTGGGAAAGTCCTTTTATTCCCTCTCATTTAACTTTCAAAAAGATTTCGAATTCATTCACTTTCAGTCAATCAATCAAACAATCAATCAAAACTATCTATTTGTTTATAACATTCCAAAATTTAGAATTTTGGGATGTTACATACCCATATCTGCTTAAATCATCCGTGAAGGTGAGAAAATAATGATACCCGCCGTGAGCCTCATTATTCATCGGACCACATACATCTGTATGTATGATTTCCAACAAATCTGTTGCTCGCCCCATAGTTCCGGAGAATGGCGTTTTAGTCATCTTGCCCATGAGGCACGGTTACTTAAGTACCAAGTGATTCATAATCAAGTGGTTCCAAAAGTCCATTAGTATGGAGTTTCTTCATGCGCTTTACACGGATATGACCTAAACGGCATTGCCACAAATAAGTTGCACTATCATTATCAACTCTGCATCTTTTGGCTTCAATATTATGAATATGTGTATCACTACTATCGAGATTCAACAAAAATAGACCACTCTTGAAGGGTGCATGACCATAAAAGATATTACTCATATAAATAGAACAACCATTATTCTCTAATTTAAATGAATAACCGTCTCGCATCAAACAAGATCTAGATATAATGTTCATGCTCAACGTTGGCACCAAATAACAATTATTCAGGTCTAAAACTAATCCCAAAGGTACATGTAGAGGTAGCATGCCGACCGCGATCACATCGACTTTCGAACCATTTCCAACGCGCATCGTCACCTCGTCCTTAGCCAATCTTCGCTTAATCCGTAGTCCCTGTTTCGAGTTGCAAACATTAGCAACAGAACTAGTATCAAATACCCAGGTGCTACTGCGAGCATTAGTAAGGTACACATCAATAACATGTATATCACATATACCTTTGTTCACCTTGCCATCCTTCTTATCCGCCACATACTTGGGGCAGTTCCGCTTCCAGTGACTAGTCTGCTTGCAGTAGAAGCACTCAGTCTCAGGCTTAGGTCCAGACTTGGGTTTCTTCTCCTGAGTAGCAACTTGTTTGCTGTTCATATTGAAGTTCCCCTTCTTCTTCCCTTTGCCCTTTTTCTTGAAACTGGTGGTCTTATTGACCATCAACACTTGATGCTCCTTCTTGATTTCCAACTCCGCAAACATTAGCATAGCGAATAGCTCTTGAATCGTATTATCCAACCCTTGCATGTTATAGTTCATCACGAAGCTCTTGTAGCTTGGTGGCGATGATTGCGTAATTACATCAATGACGCTTATCATCCGGAAGATTAACTCCCGGTTGAATCAAGTGATTGTTATACCCGGACATTTTGAGTATATGCTCATTGATGTAACTATTCTCCTCCATCTTGCAATGTAGAACTTATTGGAGACTTCATATCTCTCAATCCGGGCATTTGCTTGAAATATTAACTTCAACTCCTGGAACATCTCATATGCTCCATGACGTTCAAAATGTCGTTGAAGACCCGGTTCTAAGCCGTAAAGCATGGCACACTGAACTATCGAGTAGTCATCAGCTTTGCTCTACCAGACGTTCATAACATCTGGTGTTGCTCCTGCAGCAGGTCTGGCACCTAGCGGTGCTTCCAGGACGTAATTCTTCTGTGCAGCAATGAGGATAATCCTCAAGTTACGGACCCGATGCGTAATTGCTACCATCATCTTTCAACTTTGCTTTCTCAAGGAACGCATTAAAATTCAACGGAACAACATCACTGGCCATCTATCTACAATCAACATAGACAAGCAAAATACTATCAGGTACTAAGTTCATGATAAATTTAAGTTCAGTTAATCATATTACTAAAGAAATCCCACTTAGATAGACATCCTCTAATCTTCTAAGTGATCACGTGATCCAAATCAACTAAACCATGTCCGATCATCACGTGAGATGGAGTAGTTTCAATGGTGAACAACACTATGTTGATCATATCTACTATATGATTCACGCTCAACCTTTCGGTCTCCGAGTTCCGAGGCCATATCTGTTATATGCTAGGCTCGTCAAGTTTAACCTGAGTATTCCACGTGTGCAACTGTTTTGCACCTGTAGTATTTGAACGTAGAGCCTACCCGATCATCATGTGGTGTCTCAAAGACGAAGAACTTTCATAGCGGTGCATACTCGGGGAGAACACTTATACTTTGATAATTTAGTGAGGATCATCTTATAATGCTACCGTCAATCAAAGCAAGATAAGATGCATAAAAGATAAAAATCACATGCAATCAATATAAGTGATATGATATGGCCATCATCATCTTGTGCTTGTGATCTCCATCTCCGAAGCACCGTCATGACCACCATCGTCACCGGCGCGACACCTTGATCTCCATCGTAGCATCGTTGTCGTCTCGGCAATCTTATGCTTCTACGACTATCGCTACCGCTTAGTGATAAAGTAAAGCATTACAGGGCGATTGCATTGCATACAATAAAGCGACAACCATATGGCTCCTGCCAGCTTGTTGATAACTTCGGTTACAAAACATGATCATCTCATACAATAAAATTTAGCATCATGCCTTGACCATATCACATCACAACATGCCCTGCAAAAACAAGTTAGACGTCCTCTACTTTGTTGTTGCAAATTTTACGTGGCTGCTACGGGCTTAGCAAGAACCGTTCTTACCTACACATCAAAACCACAACGATAGTTTGTCAAGTTGGTGTTGTTTTAACATTCGCAAGGACCGGGCGTAGCCACACTCGGTTCAACTAAAGTTGGAGAAACTGACACCGCCAGCCACGTGTGCAAAGCACGTCGGTAGAACCAGTCTCGCGTGGCGGCAGCGTAATGTTGGTCCGGGCCGCTTCATCCAACAATACCGCCGAACCAAAGTATGACATGCTGGTAAGCAGTATGACTTATATCGCCCACAACTCACTTGTGTTCTACTCGTGCATATGACATCTACACATAAAACCAGGCTCGGATGCCACTATTGGGGAACATAGTAATTTCAAAAAAATTCCTACGCACACGCAAGATCATGGTGATGCATAGCAATGAGAGGGGAGAGTGTTGTCCATGTACCCTCGTAGACCGAAAGAGGAAGCGTTAGCACAACGCGGTTGATGTATTCGTACGTCTTCACGATCCGACCGATCAAGTACCGAACGCACGGCTCCTCCGAGTTCAGCACACGTTCAGCCCGCTGACGTCCCTCAAACTCCGATCCAGCCGAGTGTTGAGGGAGAGTTTCGTCAGCACGACGGCGTGGTGATGATGATGATGTTCTACCAACGCAGGGCTTCACCTAAGCACCGCTATAGTATTATCGAGGTGGACTATGGTGGAGGGGGCACCGCACACGGCTAAAAGATCAAGAGATCAATTGTTGTCTCTAGGGTGCCCCCCTGCCCCATATATAAAGGATCAAGGGGGGAGAGGCGGCCGGCCAGGAGAGGGGCGCGCCAGGAGGAGTCCTACTCCCACCAGGAGTAGGACTCCCTCCCTTTCTTGTTTGATTAGGAGAAGGGGGAAAGAGGAGGAGGAGAAGAAGGAAAGGGGGGCGCCCCCCTCCTTGTCCAATTCGGACTAGAGGGGGAGGGGCATGCGGCCTGCCCTGGCCGCCCCTCCTCTTCTCCACTAAGGACCATGTAGGCTCATTAATCCCCCGGGTGGGTTCCGGTAACCCCCCGGTACTCCGGTATATATCCGATAACCCCCGGAAACATTCCGGTGTCCGAATATAGTCGTCCAATATATCAATCTTTATATCTCGACCATTTCGAGACTCCTCGTCATGTCCGTGATCACATCCGGGACCTCGAACAACCTTCAGTACATCAAAACATATAAACTCATAATATAACTGTCATTGAAACTTTAAGCGTGCGGACCCTACGGGTTCGAGAACTATGTAGACATGACCGAGACACGTTTCTGGTCAATAACCAATAGCGGAACCTGGATGCTCATATTGGCTCCCACATATTCTATGAAGATCTTTATCGGTCAGACCGCATAACAACATACGTTGTTCCCTTTTTCATCGGTATGTTACTTGCCCGAGATTCGATCGTCGGTATCTCAATACCTAGTTCAATCTCGTTACCGGCAAGTCTCTTTACTCGTTCTGTAATACATCATCCCGCAACTAACACATTAGTTGAAATGCTTGCAAGGCTTAAGTGATGTGCATTACCGAGTGGGCCCAGAGATACCTCTCCGACAATCAGAGTGACAAATCCTAATCTCTAAATATGCCAACCCAACAAGTACCTTCGGAGACACCTGTAGAGCACCTTTATAATCACCCAGTTATGTTGTGACGTTTGGTAGCACACAAAGTGTTCCTCCGGTAAACGGGAGTTGCATAATCTCATATTCATAGGAACATGTATAAGTCATGAAGAAAACAATAGCAGAATACTAAACGATCGTGTGCTAAGCTAACGGAATGGGTCAAGTCAATCACATCATTCTCCTAATGATGTGATCCCGTTAAGAAAATGACAACTCATGTCAATGGCTAGGAAACATAACCATCTTTGATCAACGAGCTAGTCAAGTAGAGGCATACTAGTGACACTCTGTTTGTCTATGTATTCACACAAGTATTATGTTTCTGGTTAATACAATTCTAGCATGAATAATAAATATTTATCATGATATAAGGAAATAAATAATAACTTTATTATTGCCTCTAGGACATATTTCCTTTAGGAATAACCAGATTGTGGTCCACAATACGGCTTCGACCTTCTCCGGACACACATACTTTCATTTTTCTCTTTTTATCCTTTTCTTGTTTCATTTCCACAGGCCCCTCGCGACGGCCTGCCCAGCGGTCCTTTCGAAGGACGGATACACCAAGGCGGCAAGTAGCACAAACACGTGGGGGGATTTCTGGATGTCGCCCTCGACGGTCATTCTACCTGTTTTGAGGACCCACACGCACGCTCCCCCTTGATCTTGGCATGTCAAATAGCCCGGGTGCTTCTCGCACTATTTGTACAAATACGTTTTGATGTATCAATCAAATTATAACGAGAGCTGTTCGCGGCCCAACTTATGTGGCACTAGCTTACAATTTCATTTTATGTCGTTATTCTTATAAATTGCACACGTACACTTTGGTACGCTTTAATTTGCCAGGGGCTTCACTACGCTCCCTACTATGGCAACAAAGTCCGAACACCATTATATCATAGTTCGGCGCCCAGAATTTTAGCATTATATGCATTGGCTCCGAATCATTTCTTTGGTCAATAGTTGGGTTGCCCGGCTCCTGTGCTTACTACCTTACGTTCCGCTCTATCGGCTAGGGTAGCAAAGGGAGAACTACTGCGATTATGTCCTGGTTTATCCAGATGAGCACCTCAGTAGAGAAAGCCGAAAACTGACTGTCATGATGCGGCATAAGCCGGTCAGCTGTTCGGAGGTTACAAATATTTTGCGATTTTTTCCGCATTATGCGACAGATCGGCCTCAGTCCGTTCAGGTGTTTTACAACACCCTAGTCCAGATTAAATGCCAACTAGGGGCTGCGCCTACATTTTTATTGTCGAACTCCTATGGCTAAGTGAGGGTGATAAAGCCACATAGTCTGATTTCCTGGTTCGTTGCGCTAAACACCTCCTTCAAGGACCAAATTTTTGGATCAAGAGTGTTTAGATTCCATCCCGAACACTAATAACCCACAAGTATAGGGGATCGCAACAGTTTTCTAGGGTAGAGTATTCAACCCAAATTTATTGATTCGATACAAGGGGAGCCAAAGAATATTCTCAAGTATTAGCAGTTGAGTTGTCAATTCAACCACACCTGGAAAACTTAATATCTGCAGCAAAGTATTTAGTAGCAAAGTAGTATGGAAGTAATGGTAACGGTGACAAAAGTAACAGTAGCAATTTTGTAGTAATTGTAACAGTGGCAACGGTAAAGTAACTAAGCAAAGATCAATATGTGAAAAGCTCATAGGCATTGGATCAGTGACGGATAATTATGTCAGATGTGATTCCTCATGCAACAGTTATAACATAGGGTGACACAGAACTAGCTCCGGCTCATCAATGTAATGTAGGCATGTACCCGAATATAGTCATACGTGCTTATGGAAAAGAACTTGCATGACATCTTTTGTCGTAACCTCCCGTGGCAGCGGGGTCCTATTGGAAACTAAGGGATATTAAGGCCTCATTTTAATAGAGTACCGGACCAAAGCATTAACACTTAGTGAATACATGAACTCCTCAAACTACGGTCATCACCGGGAGTGGTCCTGATTATTGTCACTTCGGGGTTACCGGATCATAACACATAGTAGGTGACTATTGACTTGCAAGATAGGATCAAGAACTCACATATATTCATGAAAACATAACAGGTTCAGATCTAAAATCATGGCACTCGGGCCCTAGTGACAAGCATTAAGCATAGCAAAGTCATAGCAACATCAATCTCAGAACATAGTGGATACTAGGGATCAAACCCTAACAAAACTAACTCGATTACATGATAAATCTCATCCAAACCATCACCGTCCAGCAAGCCTACGATGGAATTACTCACGCACGGCGATGAGCATCATGAAATTGGTGATGGAGGAAGGTTGATGATGACGACAACGACGGAATCTGTAGCGACCCGACCTCAGACGGTCACGTCTCTGTGCTTAAGTGTCATCCCTGGATCGGTATATATGCTGACACACACAGTACTCGAGGATTTATAACAGAGGTAAATCACATGTATAAAGTAACGCAAATACTATTACCTCAATCCAAATAGCAGAAGTAACAACAAGGTTGTGGATTCCCATCAACACCAACGGCAAAGTTGAGTGTAGAAATCGGAACCCTAACATATCAGTTACTCGTCGTAAGAATCCTGCAACATGAGACATTGCAGCCACAAAGAGTCAGTACATTGAATGTACTGGCAAATTCACACCATAGGATAATGATGAATAATAGGTATCACTACATGCATATATGGCTGGTGGAGGCTCTATGGTTAAAAGTGTTTTTGCAAAAATCCAATTTTTCCCTACCGCAAAGGAATATATTTTATTTAACTACAAAGTTGGTTGAAAACATGAGAATGGTAAATCCCCATCTCAATCCCAATTAAAAGGTAATTAATAACCCAACAAAATTAATTTAGAGTGATGAGATCAACATGATAATCCAAGAACCAGATATTCAAGATGTCCATAACCGGGGGCACGGTTAATCATGATTAGTTTGTACACTCTGCAGAGGTTTGCGCACTTTTCCGACAAGACTGATCTCCTCCGTTGGATTTCTCGCACTTCATGGTGTTTGAGAAACGGATGACCGAGACACAGTCTTTCAGAAGCATTAACTCTAACCCAGGTAGACATTACCAACCTACATCCCCTACATCTGCTAGCCTACCACTGGAAGAGGTCATGCAACATACTCAACTATGCGAGAGCCCATAATAGCTTGTGGCTGCACACAGAAGTTTCTGGCATGAATAATCTTATGATCCCTTTGAGCCTGGGTGGCGAACCATACGAGGATCACACGGTATAACCCCGGTATCTCCTAGGACAACACTGGTATATCCACAGGTGTACGGGCAAGTCCGCTGGTATATCCCCAGGGGGCCCTACCAATCCACCCAGATGTGTATTAAAATAGCCACCTTAAGTTAAACCTTTAGTTAACAATAATCTCTCACATCTTTCATGAATTCTCTCAAATCAATCCACGTCTATGAGCATAGCATAGCAGTGAGCAAAAGGTAAAAGTAACTCCCAAGGTTTGAATGCAATACAATAGGTTCCTACCTCATCAACTACTTCCCAGTACCCACATGTTATCTGTAGCGACCCGACCTCAAACGGTCAAGTCTCTGTGCTTCAGTGTCATCCCTGGATCGGTAATGCTGACACACACAGTACTCGAAGGATTTATAACAGAGTAGCAATCACACGCTTATTACACCGAATGTCTGAAAAGAGAACTTATTACAATAAATATGACTTAAGGCCATCTAATACGATAACAGCGGAAGGCTTGGAAGATAAAGTGAGTCCATCAACTCCAACGGCATAGCTGAGCTGCACGGCAACGACCTAACAAACCTTACTCTTCGTCTGAAAAGTCTGCAAAATAATATGTTGCAGCTCGAAACGGGTCAGCACATGGAATATGCTGGCAATATAACACAGTAGAGCAAATACAGAATAATGCTATCACTACATGCATATTTGGCTGGTGGAAAGCTCTATGGTTATAGTTTTTGCGAAAAGCCAATTTTTCCCTACAACAAAGGAATAAATTTTATTTAACTATCATGGTAGTTGAAACATCATTGAGAAGGTTCCTCCAACTCAATCCCAATTAAAGTAATTATCAACCCAACAATATTAATTTAGAGTCATGAGATACTTAGGATACTCCAAGTACTAGATACTCAAGATTGCCCATAACCGGGGACACGGCTAACCATGATTAGATTTTACACTCTACAGAGGTTTGCGCACTTTTCCCCACAAGACTCGATCTCCTCCGTTGGATTTCTCGCACTTTCTGAGGGTGTTTGAGAAAGCGGATGACCGAGACACAGTCTTTCGAAACATTAACCTTTACTTGGGCGAGACCATACCAAACCTACATCCCTCTACCTGTGATCCACCTCTTCAAGAGCTCATGCAACTTACTCAACTATGCTAGAGCCCATAATAGCTTGTGGCTGCACACGGAAGTTTCTAGCATGAAAATATCTCAGTTCCCTTTGAGCTGGGTGGCGGACCTTAGGATGATCACGCGGGTACTCCGGGATATCCTAGGACAACACTGGATTCTCCAGGTGCCCGACAAGCAATCCACCCAGATGTGTATTAAAGTTGCCACCTTAAGTTGAACCATTAATTAACAATCTCACATCTGTCATGGATACACTCAAACCCAATCCACGTCTATGAGCATAGCATAGCAATATAAGCAATACGTAGAAGTAACTCCCAAGGTTTGAATATAACAGGGCAATAGGTTCTACCTCATCAACTACTTCCCAACCCACATGTTAATCACATCCTAATCATGCAATGTTTGAGGATTGAAACTAATGCATAAAAACTTGGTATAGAAGGAGTATGATCAATGTGTTACTTGCCTTGCTGATGATCCGCAAAACCTAGGGACTCGTAGTAACACGCTTCGCACTCCGGGAATTCTATCGCAAACAGACAATAGCATACATAAGCAATCAAGAAAATATGCATGGGCAAAACTCAAATAAGAAGAATTGACCAGAAAGTTCAACTTAAGAACTCCGGTTTGCAAAAAGAATCAAATCAAGCGGGGCAACGAAACTCAAACTGCGAAAGAAACAAGATCCATTTACTAATCTGAACTAAATTCAAATTTTACAGTACCAAAATCTCGTTCAAGTTGATTAAACAGAAAGAGGATTTCGAGACGAAGATCTAGGCGCTTGAATCGCCTGATTCCGATAAATGAGCGAAAAGATAAACTGAAACAAAAATCGGATCATAAATCGTGATCGAAAACAATCGCGGAAAATCCGAGAAAAAGAAAACTGACGAACAGGCTAACGAACGAACGTTCGTTGTCTGTAACTAATGAGTGAAAACCGTTCGTTAAAACGAACGTACGGACGAACATCCGCTATATAAACTAAACCGAGAAACCGGCGAACCGCTCTGATAAAAAACAAACTAGGTTTTTTATAAAAAAAACCCGGATCGGTTTTAGAATAAAACCGAACGGCGGCGGGGCGTATACCTCGGGCAAGGTGGGGCTACGGCGGCGGGGTGCACGGGGCAGCGTGGGGCGGCTAGGCGAGCGGCACGACGGCAAAGGGCGGCGGCGCGACGCGGCTAGGCGGCTGAAGCGAGGCGAGGCAGTGGTTGGTGGTGGTGGGTGGTCCGGGGGCGGGGTATTTAAGGAAGGGGGGCTTGCTTGGGGGAGGGGGCAAGGCGGCGCGGGGAGGAGTAGTCCTGGCCGGACTCGGCTAGCGGCGGCGACGGCCTCCCGGTCTCCTGGAAGGAGACGAGACGCGGGGCGGTTGGGCCGGCTCAGCTAGGCTTCGGCCCAGTCGGACGCATATTTTTTTTAAATAATTCCGCCGAACTTAAATAAATCCTAGAAAATAAAATAAAAATCTAAAAATACGAAAACAAATTTTCACTGTCTAAATAAAATATGTAGAACGAGATGAACATTTTCTTGGCCCTAAAATGCAATTTTGAAAAACGTGCAAATTTTCTAATGCAAATAAAATAGCAATAAACTCCGAATAAAATCAAATATTTGATTTCAATATTTTTCCTCCAGTATTTCATTTATTTTGGAGAAGTCATTTTGTCTCCTCTCATATATTTTAATATGACATATTCTCGGAGAGAAAAATAATAAAAATCAAAATCCTCGTTTCAATATTTGATAAAATTCAAATATGAAACAATGAAATCCCCAACTCTCTCCGAGGGTCCTTGAGTTGCTTAGGATTTTGAGGATCGCAAAACGAAATGCAGTAAAATATGATATGCATGAATGATCTATGTATAACATTCCAAATTGAAAATTTGGGATGTTACAAACCTACCCCCCTTAAGATGAATCTCGCCCTCGAGATTCGGGTTAACTAGAAAATAGGTGTGGGTGGTCTTTGTGAAGATCATCCTCTCATTCCTGTGTGGCTTCATCCTCGGTATGGTGGCTCCATTGAACTTTGCAAAACTTGATAACCTTGCTTTGCGGGTGACTCGGTGGCAAATTCAAGAATCTGGTGGCTTCTCCTCATAGGTCGATCACCGTCCAACTGAATCACCTCCAAAGTCTTGTATCTCTTAACGGTATATCGGCCATCTCAGCATGACACTTCTTCAGCTGTGAAACATGAAATACATCATGAACTCTTGACAGTCCTTCAGGTAACTCCAACTTGTAGGCAACTTCTCCCATACGTTCCAAAACACGATACGGTCCTACAAATCTCGGGGTTAACTTTCCCTTAACTCCAAAACGTTTCACTCCTCGCAAGGGTGATACTCGCAGAAATGCTCCGTCTCCAATTTCATAGGTTACCTCCTTGCGTTTCAAATCTGCATAACTCTTCTTCCTGGACTGAGCTACCTTCAGTCTATCTCGGATCAACTTAACTTTCTCTTCAGACTCCTTGATCAAGTCTGGTCCAAACAACTGTCAGTCTCCAACTTCATCCCACATCAACGGTGTTCTGCACCTTCGTCCGTACAAGGCTTTGAACGGTGCCATCTTCAAACTGGCTTCGTAGCTATTTTTGTATGAGAACTCCGCGTAGGGCAAATTGTCATCCCAACTAGATCCATAATCTAGCGCACAGGCCCTCAACATGTCCTCCATAATCTGGTTGACTCTCTCGGTCTATCCATCCGTCTGCGGGTGAAATGATGTACTGAACTCCAGTCTCGTTCCCAAAGTCTGGTGCAGCTGATGCTAAAACTTTGAGGTAAACTATGTTCCTCTATCTGATACGATGGTCCTCGGAACTCCATGCAGACATATGATCCTGGTCATATATATCTTGACCAACTACGCACTTGTATATGTTGTTTTCACTAGGATAAAGTGAGCTACTTTGGTCAAGCGATCAACTACTACCCATATAGAATCATAGCCTGATTTGGTCCTGGGTAATCCGGTGATAAAATCCATGCCAAGTTTATCCCACTTCCATTCGGGTATCGGCATAGGCTGTAACAATCTTACTGGCTTTTGATGTTCTGCCTTCACCCTCTGACATACATCACATACGACTACATACTCGGCAATATCCTTCTTCATACCTGTCCACCAGAAACGTTCCTTCAAATCCAAATACATCTTGGTGTTTCCGGGGTGTATCGAGTATGGTGAGTCATGAGCCTCCTGAAATATTAACTTCCTGATCTCTGTGTTATTGGGCACATAAACACGGTCCTCAAACCATAAGGTGCCATGCTCATCCTCACGAAAACCTTTGGCCTTTCCATTGCTCATTCTCTCTTTTATCTCGGCAATCTCTTTGTCATCCTTCTGAGCTTCTCGAATCTTTCCTAACAATGTAGACTAAACCTCCATTGTTGCAACAAAACCTCTAGGAACAATCTCCAATCGAAGTTTCCTGAGATCCTCTGCTAACTCCTTTGGTAATCCTGTGCTCACTAGGGTGTTAGCATAAATCTTCCGACTCAAAGCGTTTGCTACGACATTGGCCTTGCCTGGATGATAGTGAAGCTTCATGTCATAATCCTTTATAAGCTCCAACCATCTCCTCTGCCTAAGGTTCAGCTCCTTCTGTGTGAAAATGTACTTCAAACTCTTATGATCCATGTACACATCACAACGGTTTCCAATAAGGTAATGTCTCCAAGTCTTGAGCGCATGCACTACTGCTGCTAACTCCAAATCATGCGTGGCATAATTCAATTCATGCGGTTTTAGTTGTCGTGAGGCATACGAAACAACTCTTCCGTCCTGCATAAGCACACATCCAAGTCCTAAGCGAGAAGCGTCGCAATACACTTGGAAATCCTTGTGTATATCCAGCAGAATCAGCACTGGGCTGTAGTCAAACGTTTCTTTAACTCCTGAAAACTCGCCTCACATTCTTCTGTCCATTTAAACTTGGTATCCTTCTTCAATAACTACGTCATTGGCTTCGCAATATTGGAAAAATTCTCAATGAATCTTCGGTAGTATCCTGCGAGTCCAAGAAAACTGCGGATCTCGCTAACTGAAGTGGGTGCCAACCATTCAGTGACTGACTGAACCTTGGTGGGGTCTACCGCTATACTTTCTCCTGATATAACATGTCCAAGGAACCCGTCTTCCTTCAACCAAAACTGGCATTTGCTGAACTTGGCATACAACTGGTGTTCCCTGAGTTTCTCAAGAACTAAACGCAAATGCTCTTCGTGCTCCTCCTCATTCTTCGAGTATACCATTATATCATCAATGAACACCACAACAAACTTATCCAAATATTCCATGAACACCTTGTTCATCATGCTCATGAAGTAGGCAGGGGCGTTAGTCAGTCCAAATGACATGACCGTATATTCATAAAACCCGTACCGTGTGGTGAATGCTGTCTTTGGTATATCCTTCTCTCAAATCTTCAACTGGTGATATCCTAATCGCAGATCGATCTTTGAAAACACTTTAGCTCCTTGCAGTTGGTCAAACAAATCATTGATCATCGGCAGTGGGTATCTGTTCTTGATTGTCACCTCATTTAAGCCCGATAATCAACAACCATTCTTAGAGACATATCCATCTTCTCAACCAAAAGCATTGGGGCTCCCCATGGTGATGAACTCCGTCGAATGTAACCTTTCTCCAATAACTCCTTGATCTGCTTCTTAATCTTCTCCAGATCATTTGCGGGCATCCGATAGGGTCTCTTTGATATTGGCCCAGTACCTAGCAATAGTTCTATCAAGAACTCAATGTCTCGATCCGGTGGCATGCCTGGTAATTCCTATGGAAAAACATCCGGGTAATCCTTCACTACAGGCACTTCCTCCTGAACAACTCCCGTGAGGGTATTTACTTGGCTCCTCCTAGGCGCATGCCTAGATACATACTTAATCCTTTTTCCCTCCGGGGTGGTGAGATAAATCGACTTACTAGCACAGTCAATGCTTCCTCCATGCTTTGACATCCAGTCCATGCCTAATAGCACATCCAATCCTTGTGACTCCAAGATTATTAGGTCGGACAGAAAAACATGGCTACCAATGGTTAAGGGTATTGATGTCTAATACACAACCTTCTTCTTGTAGACGTTGTTGGGCCTGCAAGTGCACAGGTTTTGTAGGACAGTAGCAAATTTCCCTCAAGTGGATGACCCAAGGTTTATCAATCCGTGGGAGGCGTAGGATGAAGATGGTCTCTCTCAAACAACCCTGCAACCAAATAAAAAAGAGTCTCTTGTGTCCCCAACACACTCAATACAATGGTAAATTGTATAGGTGCACTAGTTTGGCGAAGAGATGGTGATACAAGTGCAATATGGATGGTAGATATAGGTTTTTGTAATCTGAAATAATAAAAACAGCAAGGTAACAAGCGATAAAAGTGAGCGTAAATGGTATTGCAATGATAGGAAACAAGGCCTAGGGTTCATTCTTTCACTAGTGTAAGTTCTCTCAACAATAATAACATAGATAGATCATATAACAATCCCTCAACATGCAAAAAATAGTCACTCCAAAGCCACTAATAGCGGAGAACAAACGTAGAGATTATGGTAGGGTACGAAACCACCTCAAAGTTATTCTTTCGGATCGATCTATAAAAGAGTTCGTACTAGAATAACACCTTAAGACACAAATCAACCAAAACCCTAATGTTACCTAGATACTCCATTGTCACCTCAAGTATCCGTGGGCATGATTATACGATATGCATCACACAATCTCAGATTCATCCAACCAACATAAAAGTACTTCAAAGAGTGCCCCAAAGTTTCTACCGAAGAGTCAAGAATGTGTGCCAACCCCTATGCATAGGTTCATGGGCGGAACCCGCAAGTTGGTGACCAAAACATACATCAAGAGGCACATGATATCCCATTGTCACCACAGATAAGCACGGCAAGACATACATCAAGTGTTCTCATAAAAGACTCAATCCGATAAGATAACTTCAAAAGTGAAACTCAATTCATCACAAGAGAGTAGAGGGGGAGAAGAAACATAAGATCCCACTATAATAGAAAAGCTCGGGATACCTCAAGATCGTGCCATAGAGGGAACACAAGAGAGAACACGAGAGAGAGATCAAACACATAGCTCTTTGGTACATACCCTCAGCCCCGAGGGTGAACTACTCCCTCCTCGTCATGGATAGCGCCGACATGATGAAGATGGCCACCGGTGATGGGTTCCCCCTCCGGCAGGGTGCCGGAACGGGCTCCCGAGAGGTTTTTGGTGGCTACAGAGGCTTGCGGTGGCGGAAATCCCGATCTATCTTCCATTCTGGAAGTTTTAGTGTACGTAGGTATATATAGGTGAAAGGAGTACGTCGGTGGAGCTACGGGGGCCCCACGAGGCAGGGGGCACGCCCAGGGGGGTGGGCGCCCCCCCCCCCCACCCTCGTGGGCAGCCCGTATCTCCCCTGACATGCACTCCAAGTTCACTGGTTGCTTTCCTTCCAAAATTAACTTCTCCAGTTGATTTCGTTCCGTTTGACTCCGTCGATATTCCTTTTCCTCGAAACCTTTGAAATAGGCATAAAACAACAAATCTGGGTTGGGCCTCCGGTTAATAGGTTAGTCCCAAAAATAATATAAAAGTTGATAATAAAGCCCAATATTGCCTAAAACAGTAGATAAAGTAGCATGGAGCAATAAAAATTATAGATACGTTGGAGACATATCAAGCATCCCAAGCTTAATTCCTGCTCGTCCATGACTAGGTAAATGATAAAAAAGAAATTTTGATGCGGAGTGATACTTTGGCATAATTTCAATGTAAATCTTCTTAGTTGTGGTATGGTTATTCAGATCCGAAAGATTCAAGACAAAAGTTCATATTGACATAAAAATAATAATACTTCAAGCATACTAACCAAAGCAATTATGTCTTCTCAAAATAACATGGCAAAAGAAAGTTCATCCCTACAAAATCATATAGTTAGGCTATGCTTCATTTTCGTCACATAAAGATGTTCCCAACTTCTATACCCCCGATGACAAGCCAAGCAATTGTTTCATACTCAAATAATCTCAAACTTTTTCAACCTTTACGCAATACATGAGCGCGAGCCATGGATATAGCATTATGGGTGTAATAGAATATGATGATGGGATTGTGTGGAGAAGACAAAAAAAGAAAGTCTCACATTGACGAGGATAATCAACGGGCTATGGAGATGCCCATCAATTGATGTCAACATGAGGAGTAGGGATTGCCATGCAATGGATGCACTAGAGCTATGAATGCTCAACAAAAGAAAACTAGTGGGTGTGCATCCAACTCGCTTGCTCACGAAGACCTAGGGCATTTTGAGGAAGCCTGTCGGTATCAAAACCGGCAGATCTCGGGTAGGGGATCCCGAACTGTGCGTCTAGGCGGATGGTAACAGGAGACAAGGGACACGATGTTTTTACCCAGGTTCGGGCCCTCTTGATGGAGGTAATACCCTACTCCTGCTTGATTAATATTGATGATATTGGTAGTACAAGAGTAGATCTACCACGAGATCAAGGAGGCTAAACCCTAGAAGCTAGCCTATGGTATGATTGTTGTTCGTCTCTGGACTAAAACCCTCCGGTTTATATAGACACCGGATAGGTTAGGGTTACACAGAATCGGTTATAATGGTAGGAGATCTACATATCCGTATCGCCAAGCTTGCCTTCCACGCCAAGTAAAGTCCCATCCGGACACGGGACGAAGTCTTCAATCTTGTATCTTCATAGTCTTGGAGTCCGGCCGTGATGATAGTTCGGCTATCCGGACACCCCCTAGTCCAGGACTCCCTCGGTAGCCCCTGAACCAGGCTTCAATGACGACGAGTCCGGCGCGTTGATTGTCTTCGGCATTGCGAGGCGGGTTCCTCCTCCGAATACTTCATATAAGGTTTTGAACACAAGGATAGTGTCCGGATCTGCAAAACAAGTTCCAAATAACACCGTAGAGAGAATAATTTTTGCACAGATCTGCTGACGTATTCTGCGGTGTGACATCACACCACGGCAAGGCCTTTATATGAATCGTTTTTTTACTGTTCCCACCTCAGCGTGTTTAGCAAGGTGGTTTCCTTGGCACGTCTTATCAAAGCATAGATCGTGCCCCCTTATTCCGAGATTCTCATCAATACGGACGTGGGTAACCCATCCGCGCCATTGATTACGGACGCTTGGGAAATAAGCGAGTTTTACCGGTGGTGGGGACGCATAGCTTCGTCCGTCTATATAAGGAGATAAGGATCCACCTTTTCACCTCGCCTTCTTCCTCCTTTGCTTATCCATTTCACACTTCGAGCTCCAGCGCCCAAGTCCGCACATCCCACCTCAACCTTTCTCCAATCATGTCAGGAGCGGGAGGCAGGTGGATGGCCTCCTCCGTCATGGAGGGGCACATCGCCAGACTGCGGGAGGCCGGATACTTGTCCAGCAACATCGCGCATAGGCTTCCCGACGAGGGGAAGCTCATTCCAACCCCTGGGCCCCGTGAGAGGGTGGTGTTTCTCCCCCACTTCCTCCGAGGACTAGGTTTTCCTCTTCACCCCTTTGTCCGGGGGCTCATGTTCTACTACGGCCTGGACTTCCACGACCTGGCCCCGAATTTCATCCTCAACATCTCGGCGTTTATCGTCGGGTAATGCGAAACTTTCCTCGCATCCAGCCCCACTTGACTTATGGCTGAAGATCTTCAACGCCCAGCCGAAGGTAGTGGGCGGCCGTCAAGCAGTCGGAGGCGCCATGGTTGGCAAGATGGCCAAAGTCCCATGGCTCAAGGCGCCTTCGTGGAGACAATAAAGGGGTGGCAATCGGGGTGGTTCTACATCACCGAGCCCGCAACACCAAATGGATGGCGGCCCCGAATTCAGATCTGGCTTCCCCACACGGCTCTCGTCATGGAAAGAGACGGGCCTGACGTGGGGGAATTCGGACGAGACATCCGGACTTCAAACATGCGTCCGAAACCTGGTGGCCAAGAATCTTAGGTTGGTCGACGTAATCCAGGTGATGCTCATCCGCCGGATTCTCCCATGGCAACAACGGGCTTTTAACTTGTGGGAGTTCGATCCGGCACAACACCAAACCTTGAGCCGGCTTTCGACACTACATACGAAGACGCCTGGAAGGTGCTGTTCAAGGGCGCCGAAGCCCCAGCATCCGCTACCAAAGATCGCGGATACAGCTCGCAGCGTCCAGCCGGCGAGGTAAGTTATTTTACCCTTTATGGGACTCTTTTTCATAGATTGACTCTACGTGGGATCTAAAACTCCCTAATCTTTGACAGATCGGTTGAAGACGTCCGGACAGATTAACTGTCCGGCTCCTTTGCCGAAAGACCAGCGGACGCCGATTGACGCGAGGCTCTTGGCTCCGGCGCCGTCACGTGGTGCCGGAGAAGAAACCAAGAAGGAGGCCACGGAACTCGAAGGAGCTCCGGCGCCAGTCTTGTCGATTCCAAAGCAGAATCTTCTCCACGAAGACGAGGAGGAAGAAGAAGCTCCTCCCCGGTGGAGGAGAAGAAAAGGAAGGCCGCCCGGTGGGAGGCCGGAGGGTCCAAGAAGGGAAGAACCCTTCCTCTGGACTTCTCGACCAATGTCGACGACGACGAGGAGGACTGACCTACAAGGGCCAAGCCCCTGGCGAGATCGTAAGTGTCCGGATACCCATGGTTTTTTATTATTGCAGAGTGTTCTCTAATGTTGAACAACCGTGCAGCCCGCCGAAGGGCGAGTTCGCCGATTCATCGAGCGGGTCCCTGGGCTCGTCGGAAATGGAGAGTACCTCGCTTCCGACCGCCTCCTCGCCTCACGCTGCAGGTGACGCCGTGGCGGGGACCCAAGGGGGGATTGGTCAAGATGAGGTAGCGCAGGAGGTGCCACAAGGCGACCTCCCGGACTCCAGGCGCGCGGGGGGCAAGATCCCCAGGGGCTCTAAGCCCGACCCTCGTCCGGACTCCATGCCGGAACCATCAGTGGTTCCGAAGTCCGGACAGCGGATCCTTCGCAAGAAGGGTAAGACGCTGGTGTCCTCCGTCCAACCGGAGGCACCGGATAGCTTACAGGAGGTGCTTAACAGCGCTTCCATCAAGGAGGAACACCGCACTGTCATGAGTGCGGTGATCCGAATAATTCAGTCCGCCAAGAGCGGGCTGACCGAAGCCTATACCAGCCTTCTAACAGGCTTTGAGGTAAGTTTTAGAATATGTAAAAAATATAAACGCATAGACAAGAAGTTCACGATGCTTAGTTCGGTGTTCGGAAAGAAAAGCCGGACTAAGGATTTAAAAGATATCTGAGGAGTCTAACATAAGTATGTCAATATGGGAATGCAGGCCGACTTCTGACCTCTACCGCCTTATTTGAAGTCAATGCATTGAAGCAACCTCGGCGGTCCGAGAACGAGCTCGGACAAGCCAAGAAGGAGCTCGAGGACAAGGAAGGTAAGTAATACCTTATTAAAGAAATAACTTATAGAAAAGGCTTTGGTTGCAAAAAATAACAGGAATAACTTGGGTACTGCAGGGGCCACAAATGAGGTGGCGACCCTGAAGGAAGCGGTGTCCGTGGGTCAAAACAAAGCGATCATGGAACGCACCGAGCGAGAGAAGGGGAGGCGCAGCTGGCCAAGGTACGGCAAGAGCTCCAAGGTCTCGTGGAAAAACACGAGAGTTTGGAGCGTGACTCGAAGACTCGAGAGTTCGAGCTCGCCTCGGCTCTTGAGAGTGCCAAAGCTGCTAAGGCCGAGGCCCAAAAAGCCCTCCAAGAAATTGAGTCTTTAAAGAAGATAGCGGCGGGTAAGGCATTCTTTATGCAAAGCAAGCATGTGAAAGTGAATTACCTATTACTTACCCGGATTCAAGCTCTCCGGGAGCATTCGCAGATTTGCCCGTAGTCGTCGACGCTGCCGCATTCTACCACACCTGTGAGGGGAGCTCCACGGAGAAGGTGTTCTGGTCTCGGTATCTTTGAGGCCGACCATCAGTGCCCTGACGACCAGCTGAAGCAGCTGGTCGACCTCCATAAGGTCGCCGAACAGGCCATGAAGGGCCTTATAGCGCGGCTATGGCCATTGGAGGCCATGCCCGGGAGCTACTTTGGCTTGGTGCAGCGGCTGGTGGATGCCTGTCCGCGGCTTGAAATCATCAAGCGCTCCGTCTGCATTGAAGGTGTCCGTCGGGCCCTTGCCCGTGCTAAAGTGCACTGGGGCAAGCTGGATGCGGAGAGGCTTGTGACAGACGGGCCACCGAAGGGCCATGAGCATCGCACGCCCGAAATGTACTATGAGGGCCTCCTGAAGGGTGCCCGCCGAATAGCGGATGAGTGCTCCAGAGATGTAATTTTTGAATAAACTCGCATTTGTTATCATGTATGCTGAAAACTTGTTCATATGCGCTAAGCAATGCTTATTAATTTAAAATATTACCTTCTGTGCGGCCGTTTATCAAATTTGAGAGATGGCAAGTCGTTAAATTTCAGCCCCCATGCCACGAGTCTTTGGGGTGTTCGGGATAAACTTGAGCACTCTTGTTCCCATTCTTGGGTCCATCTAGGGAGGCGCTCAACACAACGAACAAGGCAATCGGACTTATAATGCTTGAACACTCTCACTTAGCCATAGAATTCTATAATTTTAAATTTTGGCGAAGCTCCTAGTATTCGGAAGACCGAGTTCGGGGTGCTATCCATGCCTTGGCCGGACAATTCCGGTTCCTCGCTCTAAGAAGCATAAGTCTTTAGGGACCCGAAAAAACCTCTTGAACAGCGACCGGCTCTCGTCCTATCATGACGGTCAGTTTTAGCTTTCTCCACTGAGGTGCTTGACCCAGCATAACTGGGGCACAATCGCAGTGGTTCTCCCGGTGCTACCTTAGCCGATATAGCGGGCGTAAGGTACCAAAACACGGGAGCCGGGCAAACCCAACTATTGACCCAAGACGAGCCAATTCATATAATGCTATAAGTTCGGGGTGCCGCACTTGTGAAAGTGTTCGGACTTATCACACCATAATTTTGGGATACTTAAGCCCCTGGTGTATTGGCCGTACCAAAGTGTACGGTTGCAACATGTCGTGAAATGAACATATGTATATATAAATGAGGTAAAGCAATAATAAGCAAAAGCTGTGTATTGTTTATTCAAAAAGGTACTGCAATGGAAGCAGAACGATACAAATAGTGCGATAAGCAAGGGATGGGACTATCTGACATGTCCCCCTCCAGGGGTAAGCTGCTTGATGATATGTAAAACAGGTATAATGCTCGTAAGAGAGACCACCTGAACACTCGATGTGGCTTTCCGCTTCCCTGGCTGTTGCATCGTGAGTTCGGCGATTCGAGTGCGGACGGGACTTCTCAAAGACGGAGTCCTGAAAGTAAAAAAAGGAAAAAGGGAAAAGAAAAAGAAATGACACAAGCGGTAGTCCACAGTGCGGTCGAGCCGCATTCTTGGCGTGCCGTTGTCTTGCCCCACCCATATGCCCATGGTATCTCCAGGCGTAATTATGTCTGGCGTATCTGGCATCGCAATTTCGCGAGGGCTGGGGTTGGGGCGGATTGCTACTCGTGCTTGAATCGTGCCATGTGGTCTTGTTGCGGGTTACTTGGCGCGCTTGGCGGTGTCTGGGCGCTTAGTGGCGAACTCGAGAATTGCCGTGAGAGGCTGCTCTGCACCTCATTGCGAGGGCCGCCGTATGCTCCTCCGTTCGGAGAGGCGTTCGGTGTTTCCATTGACCGTGATTACTCCTCGAGGGCTGGCATCTTGAGCCTGAGGTATGCGTGGTGCGGCACCGCATTGAACTTTGCAAATGCGGTTCGTCCGAGCGATGCATGATAGCCGCTGCGGAATGGGACGATGTCGAAGATTAACTCTTCGCGGAAGTTATCCGGAGATCCGAAGACCACTTCGAGTGTGACTGAGCCTGTACAATTGGCCTCTACACCCGGTGTGACGCCTTTAAAGGTCATCTTTGTAGGTTTAATCCTTGAGGGGTCTATGCCCATTTTGTGCACTATATCCTAATAAAGCAGGTTCAGGCTGCTACCGCCGTCCATCAGGACTCTGGTGAGGTGAAATCCGTCAATAATTGGGTCAAGAACCAATGCGGCGAAGCCGCCATGACGGATGCTAGTGGGATGGTCCCTTCGATCGAAGGTGATTGGGCAGGAAGACCATGGGTTGAACTTTGGGGCGACTGGCTCCATCGCATATACGTCCCGTAGTGCCCGCTTCCGCTCCCTTTTGGGTATGTGGGTTTTGTATATCATGTTCACCGTCCGCACTTGTGTGGGAAAACCTTTCTGTCCTCTATTGTTCAGCGGCCGGGGCTCTTCCTCGTCATCGCTATGCAGCCCCTTGTCATTGAGTTCGGCACTTAACTTGCCTGCTTGCTTGAACACCCAACAATCCCTGTTGGTGTGATTGGTTGGTTTTTCGGGGGTGCCATGTATCTGGCACAAGCGATCGAGTATTCGGTCCAAGTTGGACGGGCCCTGGGTATTTCTTTTGAATGGCTTCTTCCGCTGACCGGGTTTAGAGCCTCTGAATCCGGCATTGACGGTCGTATCTTCAGTATTATCGCCGTTAATGTGGCGCTTGTTCTTATTCGTATGACACCGCCATTATTGTCCTTGGTATCCGGACTATCGGGATGTTTGGCCAAGTTGTTGCTTGAGCTAGCCAGCTGTCCTCTCCCACACAAAAGCGAGTCATGAGGGTTATGAGGGCTGCCATAGATTTCGCTTTTCCTGTCCTAGGTGTCGGGCAAGCCACTCGTCGTGGATGTTATGTTTGAAGGCTGCAAGGGCCTCTGCATCCGGACAGTCAACGATTTGATTTTTCTTTGTTAGGAACCGAGTCCAGAATTGTCTGGCCGATTCTTCTGGCTGCTGAATTATGTGGCTAAGGTCATCGGCGTCTGGTGGTCGCACATATGTGCCCAATTATCAAGGAATGCGGCTGCGGGTCCTCCCAACAACCAATTGATTCTGGCGGCAAGCTATTGAGCCAATGTCGAGCTGGTCCTTTAAGCTTGAGTGGGAGGTATTTGATGGCATGTAGATCATCACCGCGGGCCATGTGGATATGGAGGATATAATCCTTGATCCAGACCGCAGGATCTGTGGTACCATCGTATGATTCGATGTTTACGGGGTTAAAGCCCTCGGGGATTTGATGATCCATTACTTCATCTGTGAAGCATAGTGGGTGTCTTGGCGCCTCAGATTGGGCTATATCACGGCGTAGCTCATATGAGCTTTGTCTCATCGTGTTCGGCCCGGCCGGTTTTGCTGTATCCGGCGCGACGGTAATCATCCCGCATTGCTAGGCGCCCACGCGATCCGTAGATCGATCTTGTATGTTTTTCCTTATCCTCCAATATATCTCGCAAGTCCGGCGCGTTTTCCCATGCCTTGGTACTTTTTGAGCGGCGTCGGGGTGTGGCTTGAGCGGAGGGCCGAGAGGCTTCTCTGTCGCGGCCACGGGGTGGCCGGTCTGCCATGTCGTGTGCTGGTGACTTGGGTGCTTCCTCCTCTAATCGAGGCAACGGCCTGCGTTTGGGGTAGCTTTTGGAGGGGCGTTCGAGTTCATACTCTTCGGCTGCAAGGACTTCAGTCCATCTGTCAGCTAGCAGGTCTTGATCAGCTCTAAGTTGTTGCTACTTTTTCTTGAGGCTGCTTGCCGTGGCTATAAGCCTGCGTTTGAAACGCTCCTGTTCGGCGGGATCCTCAGGCACGACAAACTCGTCATCGTCGAGGCTTGCCTCATCTTCGGAGGAGGCGCATAATTATCGTCCTCAACCTCTCTTTCTGCCGTACTGTCGTGCGGGCTTGCTTCTCCCTCCTCCTGCGCTGAGTCCTGCTGGAGGGGGTTCTCTTCGGCACTGTCCGGGGTGTTATTATCTCCCGTGCCGGAATCACCGTTTTATTGTGGCGGGATTTAGAACGGGCGCCACGACGTCGGCAACGCTTTTGTTTCTTGGAGGGTCATCCTCCGTTGTTCCATCGCCGTTCCCATATTTTGGGATGTCCACCATATATATGTCATATGACGAGGTGGCCTTCCATTGCCACTGTAGGTGCTTTGGGTCTTGGTCGCCTCGGCATCGTCGTCCATACCGTCGATGTCTTGAGTCGTAGTCTAGCATGTCGGTTAAATCATCGGCGGTGGCTACGAAGTGGGTGGTGGTTGGGCATTGAATTTCTTCGTCGTCCGCATCCCAACCTTCCTGTGGGTAGTCAGTGCTTGGCTCTCCGGATTAAGAGAGAGACTTCAGTGAATTCAGGATGTCGCCAAAGGGCGAGTGCTGAAAGATGTCCGCGGCAGTGAACTCCATGACCGGCGCCCAATCGGATTCGATTGGCAGGGGCGCGGAGGGTTCGGAGTCCGGAGAGGAGTCCGACACCCTAGAGTCGAGGTCTTCGCAAAGGACAGGGATGGAGTTCGGCTCAATCGCCATAGAGATTGTAGCCCCCGAGGCGGTGTCCAACCACTCGTCCTCGATCGGGGAATCCGGCTCCGGATTAAGAGTCAGAGCGGATACTGGTGCGGCCTCCAGGGCACTGTTCGGCTGCAGAGCTAGATCATGCCTATCGAGACAGTGCGGCGCCCTTGGCTGCGGCTCGAATCCGTCGAAAATCAAGTCTCCGCGGATATCGGCCGTATAGTTTGAACTTCCAAATCTGACCTGATGGCCAGGGGCGTAGCTTTCAATCTGCTCCAGATGGCCAAGCGAATTGGCCCGCAGCAAAAACCGCCCGAACCACGACGATCTGTCCGGGAGAAAAGTCTCACCACTGGACCGCGTCGTTGTTGATGATCGAAGGAGCCATCGGGCCCTATCGGCTGACGACACGTAGGAACTCTCAATGAAAGCACCAATGTCGGTGTCAAAGCCGGTGGATCTCGGGTAGGGGTCCCGAACTGTGTGTCTAGGCGGATGGTAACGAGGAGACAAGGGACACGATGTTTTACCTGTGTTCGAGCCCTCTCGATGGAGGTAATACCCTACTCACTGCTTGATTAATATTGATGATATGGGTAGTACAAGAGTAGATCTACCACGAGATCAAGGAGGCTAAACCCTAGAAGCTAGCCTATGGTATGATTGTTGTTAGATCCTACGGACTAAAACCCTCCGGTTTATATAGACATCGGATAGGTTAGGGTTACAGAGTCGGTTACAATGGTAGGAGATCTACATATCCGTATCGCCAAGCTTGCCTTCCACGCCAAGGAAAGTCCCATCCGGACACGGGACGAAGTCTTTAATATTGTATCTTCATAGTCTTGGAGTCCGGCCGTGACGATAGTCCGGCTATCCGGACAACCCCTAGTCCGGGACTCCCTCAAAGCCCATCATTGGAATATACAAGCCAAATTCTATAATGAAAAATTCCCACTAGTATAAAAAGACAACTTATGAGACTCACTACATGAAGAACAATGTGATACTTTGAAGCACAAGTGTGGTAAAAGGATAGTAGCATTGTCCCTTCTCTCTTTTTCTCTCATCATTTTTTTATTTGTTTGGGCCTTTGTCTTTTTTATGGCCTCTTTTTTTTCGTCCGGAGTCTCATCCCGACTTATGGGGGAATCATAGTATCCATCATCCTTTCCTCACTTGGGACAATGCTCTAATAATGATGATCATCACACTTTTATTTTTCTTACAACTCAACAATTACAACTCGATACTTAGAACAAAGTATGACTCTATATGAATGCCTCCGTGATGTATCGGGATGGTGCAATGAATCAAGAGTGACATGTATGGAAAATAATGCATGGTGGCTTTGCCACAAATACGATGTCAACTACATGATCATGCAATGGCAATATAACAAAAGTAATGTATGTCATAATAATGACGATGAACGGAACGGTGGAAAGTTGCATGGCAATATATCTCGGAATGGCTATGGAAATGCCATAATAGGTAGGTACGGTGGCTGTTTTGAGGAAGATATAGGGAGGTTTATGTGTGATAGAGCGTATCGTATCACGGGGTTTGGATGCACCGGTGAAGTTTGCACCAACTCTCAAGGTGAGAAAGGGCAATGCACGGTACCGAAGAGGCTAGCAAAGGCGTAAAGGTGAGAGTGCGTATAATCCATGGACTCAACATTAGTCAAAAGAACTCATATACTTATTGCAAAAATTTAGAAGTCATCAAAAATCAAGTACTACGCGCATGCTCCTAGGGGGATAGATTGGTAGGAAAAGACCATCGCTCGTCCCCGACCGCCACTCATAAGGATGCACAAGCCATGTACACTTCATGTTTCAAATTTGTTACACAACTTTACCCATACGTGCATGCTAAGGGACTTGCAAACTTCAACACAAGTATTTCTCAAATTCACAATTATCAACTAGCACGACTTTGATATTATTACCTCCATATCTCAAAACAATTATCAAGCATCAAACTTATCTTAGTATTCAATTCACTCAAAAGAAAGTTTCACATATCTTGAACACTAAGTATATTAAAATTAAGCGAATTACCATGCTATTAATGACTCTCAAAATAATCTAAGTGAAGCATGAGAGATCAATAGTTTCTTTAAAACAAATCCACCACCGTGCTCTAAAAGATATAAGTGAAGCACTAGAGCAAAAACAAACTACTCCGAAAGATATAAGTGAAGATCAATGAGTAGCTAAATAATTATGCAACTATGTGAAGACTCTCTCTCATTTAATAATTTCAGATCTTGATACTTTATTCAAACAGCAAGAAAAGCTAAAGAAAACTACATTGCAAGGATAGCACAACTCATGTGAAGAAGCAAAAACTTAGGCTCAACCGATACTAACCGATAGTTGTTGAAGAAGAAAGGTGGGATGCATAAGGGCATCCCCAAGCTTAGATGCTTGAGACTTCTTGAAATATTATCTTGGGGTGCCTTGGGCATCCCCAAGCTTGAACTTTTGTGTCTCCTTAATTCCTTTCATATCATGGTTTCTCTTTTTATCAAAAGCTTCATTCACAACAAACTCAACAAGAACTCGTGAGATAGGTTAGTACAAAACAATGCAAAACCTTATCATTTTGTACTGTAACAAATCACTAAAATTATTATTCAACATTGCATACTAAATGCCTCTGCATATTTAATACTCCTATCCTTAAATAGAATCATTAAACAAGCAAACATATGCAAACAATGCAAACATAACAGCAATCTGCCAAAACAGTACAGTCTGTAAAGAATGCAAGAGTATCAATACTTCCCTGACTCCAAAAATTATGAACTAAAATTCCCACTGTAATAAATTTATCAGATCTAAATATGCAAAAAGATTCAACATTATACCACTCTCTGACTTTTATAGAGAATTTTTCCAACAGCGGTAAACTTTCTGTTTTCAAACAGCAACATGTATAGTAGCAAAATAAGCATGGCAAAGGCTATCCTTGACTTTTTTATTGAAACTAAAGATGCAAAACACTAATCTAACTAATAGAAAGCAAAACAAAACAAAATGACATGACGCTCCAAGCAAAACACATATCATGTGGTGAATAAAAATATAGCTCCAAGTAAAGTTTTCCTTGAATATATCAAAGATAGAAGACGAAAGAGGGGATGCCTTCCGGGGCATCCCCAAGCTTAGGATCTTGGTTGTCCTTGAATATTACCTTGGGGTGCCTTGGGCATCCCCAAAGCTTAGGCTCTTTCCACTCCTTATTCCGTAGTCCATCGAATCTTTACCCAAAACTTGAAAACTTCAAAACACAAAACTTAACAGAAAACTCGTGAGCTCCGTTAGCGAAAGAAAACAATACACCACTTCAAGGTACTGTAATGAACTCATTCTTTATTTATATTGGTTTTAAACCTACTTTATTCCAACTTCTCTACGGTTTATAAACTATTTTACTAGCCATAGATTCATCAAAATAAGCAAACAACACAATGAAAACAGAATCTGTCAAAAACAGAACAGTCTGTAGTAATCTGTAACTAACGCAAACTTATGGAATTCCAAAAATTCTAAAATAAATTTGTGGACCTGAGGAATTTGTCTAGTAATCATCTGCAAAAAGAATCAACTAAATAGCACTCTCAAGCAAAACGTTATAGCTAATCTCGTGAGCGCTAAAGTTTCTGTTTTTTACAGCATGATCATAAAGACTTCACCCAAGTCTTCCCAAAGGTTCTTCTTGGCACAAACACTAATTAAAACACAAAACCACATCTAACCAGAAGATAGATGGATTATTTATTCCTAAACAGAACCAAAAATCAAGAAACTAAAATAAAATTGGGTTGCCTCCCAACAAGCGCTATCGTTTAACGCCCCTAGCTAGGCATTATGATTTCAATGATGCTCACATAAAAGATAAGAATTGAAACATAAAGAGAGCATCATGAAGAATATGACTAGACCATTTAAGTCTAACCCACTTCCTATGCATAGGGATTTTGTGAGCAAACAACTTATGGGAACAAGAATCAACTTGCATAGGAAGGTAAAACAAGCATAACTTCAAGATTTTAAGCACATAGAGAGGAAACTTGATATTATTGCAATTTCTACAAGCATATATTCCTCCCTCTTAATAATTTTCAGTAGCATCATGAATGAATTCAACAATATAACCAGCACCGAAAGCATTCTTTTCATGATCTACTTGCATAGAAATTTTGCTACTCTCCACATAAGAAAAATTCTTCTCATGAATAATAGTGGGAGCAAACTCAACAAAATAGCTATCATGTGATTGAAAATTAAGATCAAGATGACAAGTTTCATGGTTATCATTATTCTTTAAAGCATACGTGTCATCACAATAATCATCATAGATAGGAGGCATGCTTTCATCATAGTAAATTTGCTCATCAAAGCTTGGGGGACAAAAAATATCATCTTCATCAAACATAGCTTCCCCAAGCTTGTGGCTTTGCATATCATTAGCATCATGGATATTCAAGGAATTCATACTAACAACATTACAAGCATGCTCATCATTCACATATTTTATGCCAATCATTATATGTAATTCTTCTTCTAGCACTTTGGCACAATTTTCTTTTCCATCATACTCACGAAAGATATTAAAAGATGAAGCGTATGAGACAAACTCAATTCCATTTTTGTAGTTTTCTTTTATAGACTAACTAGTGCTAAAACAAGAAACAAAAAGATTCAATTGCAAGATCTAAAGATATACCTTCACTTACCTAGCCTCCCAAACGGCAGCGCCCGAGAAAAGAGCTTGATGTCTACTACACAACCTTCTTCTTGTAGATGTTGTTGGGCCTGCAAGTGCACAGGTTTGTAGGACAGTAGCAAATTTCCCTCAAGTGGATGACCCAAGGTTTATCAATCCGTGGGAGGCGTAGGATGAAGATGGTCTCTCTCAAACAACCCTGCAACCAAATGACAAAGAGTCTCTTGTGTCCCCAACACACCCAATACAATGGTAAATTGTATAGGTGCACTAGTTCGGCGAAGAGATGCTGATATAAGTGCAATATGGATGGTAGATATAGGTTTTTGTAATCTGAAATAATAAAAACAGCAAGGTAAAAAGCGATAAAAGTGAGCGTAAACGGTATTGCAATGATAGGAAACAAGGCCTAGGGTTCATACTTTCACTAGTGTAAGTTCTCTCAACAATAATAACATAGATAGATCATATAACAATCCCTCAACATGCAACAAAGAGTCACTCCAAAGCCACTAATAGCGGAGAACAAACGTAGAGATTATGGTAGGGTACGAAACCACCTCAAAGTTATTCTTTCGGATCGATCTATAAAAGAATTCGTACTAGAATAACACCTTAAGACACAAATGAACCAAAACCCTAATGTCACCTAGATACTCCATTGTCACCTCAAGTATCTGTGGGCATGATTATACGATATGCATCACACAATCTCAGATTCATCCAACCAACATAAAAGTACTTCAAAGAGTGCCCCAAAGTTTCTACCGAAGAGTCAAGAACGTGTGCCAACCCCTATGCATAGGTTCATGGTCGGAACCCGCAAGTTGGTCATCAAAACATACATCAAGAGGCACATGATATCCCATTGTCACCACAGATAAGCACGGAAAGACATACATCAAGTGTTCTCATAAAAGACTCAATCTGATAAGATAACTTTAAAGGGGAAACTCAATTCATCACAAGAGAGTAGAGGGGGAGAAGAAACATAAGATCCAACTATAATAGAAAAGCTCGGGATACATCAAGTTCGTGCCATGGAGGGAACACGAGAGAGAACACGAGAGAGAGAGAGAGAGAGAGAGAGAGAGAGAGATCAAACAATAGCTCTTGGTACATACCCTCAGCCCCGAGGGTGAACTACTCCCTCCTCGTCATGGATAGTGCCAGATGAGGAAGATGGCCACGGTGATGGGTTCCCCCTCCGTGAGTGCCGAACGGGCTCCCGAGAGGTTTTTGGTGGCTACAGAGGCTTGCGGTGGCGGAACTCCCGATCTATCTTCCGTTCTGGAAGTTTTAGGGTACGTAGGTATATATGGGTGAAAGGAGTACGTCGGTGGAGCTACGGGGGCCCCACGAGGCAGGGGGCGCGCCCAGGGGGGGTGGGCGCGCCCCCCACCCTCGCGGGCAGCCCGTATCTCCCCTGACGTGCACTCCAAGTTCCCTGGGTTGCTTTCCTTCCAAAAATAACTTCTCAAGTTTATTTCGTTCCGTTTTGACTCCGTCTGATATTCCTTTTCCTCGAAACACTGAAATAGGCATAAAACAACAAATCTGGGCTGGGCCTCCGGTTAATAGGTTAGTCCCGAAAATAATATAAAAGTGGATAATAAAGCCCAATATTGTCTAAAACAGTAGATAAAGTAGCATGGAGCAATCAAAAATTATAGATACGTTGGAGACGTATCAGGTATCTGGTCGCACCATCGACTAGCCATATACTCTGCTCCAGGTGAACTCACTAACAGAGCGCTCCCATTGCCATTTCCATTCTTTGCTTCAGGGCATTCCGTGGCATAGTGTCCAGTCTTCCCGCACTTAAAGCAAGTAATGTGACTTAGATCTCTCTTGGCGGGTGTGGCTGGATTGGGGCGGTTCTGATTGTTGTTTGTTCCGTTCCTAGTCCCATTCTTAGAACCATTGTGGTTATGCGAACTTCCTCCGGTGTGGTTATGGCCTCCATGGTTATGAACAAGTCCTCCCGAGTTCGGGGTTAGGCGAGGCTTCTGCTGAGCTCCTGAGTTACACTTCCCTTGCCCATACTTCCTCTTATGGCTCTCAATTTGCTGTTGCTTCCCTTCAATCATAAGAGCCTTATCTACCAACTCCTGGTAGTTGTTGAATGTTGCCACCATCAACTGCATGCTCATCTCATCATTCAGCCCTTCCATAAACTTCTCCTGCTTCGCGGCATCCGTGGCCACATCATCAGGGGCATAGCAAGATAACTTGCTAAAGTCATCCACGTACTGAGCCACAGTACGGTTCCCCTAGCTTAAGTTGCGAAACTTGCGCTTCTTCATATTCATAGCTCCAGTCGAGACATGGGCTGTGCGGAAAGCTTGCTGATACAGGATGATTCTCCCACCATGATTCCAAGTGACGTTGGCTATTGGGAAGGTGGACGTATGATTCTCCCACCATGAGGCTGCTGGTCCATCCAATTGATGTGCGGCAAAGCGCACCTTCTCAGCATCTGTGCAACCTGCGGTGGTCAACTCCCTTCCAATATGGTGTAGCCAATCATCAGCAACTATAGGCTCGGTGCTACTGGAAAACACCGGTGGCTGCAACCTCAAAAAACGGGCTAGGTTATCAACTGGTGGTGGGTTGTTGTTGTTGTTGTTGTTGTTGTTGCCTTGGTTCTGGACTAACAATTGCATCAAGGCATTCTGCTGCTGGATCAATTGAGTGAGCTCCGATGGGAAGGCCACGTCTCGGAGGCATCTGATGGGTTTAGAGGGAAGAGATTTAGAATAGAAAAGGGGTCTAGTGAGAAAGCACTACCCATATGCACATGAGACAAACACAATCATTTCACTCAATCAATCAAGCAATGGCATACAAACAGTCTAGAACTATCGTAGAAAGTGATTAATTACTACTACATACATGGGGGGATACTACTAATTATTTGGTGGCCATCTAGAAATTTTGATCGGTAGAAGACTCCATAATGTCTGCTCCAGCTTCGTCTTCAAAGTCATCATCATTGGGGTCGGAGTCGGTGTCGTCGATGATGATGTAGTTCTCCGGGCAAGTGGTATCTTCGTCCTCTCCTCCTGGCGCGGGGTCTCCCATGAATACTCCGATCTTCTTTATCAGGTCGTCATTCTTCTCCAATAGTGTTGTAATTTCCTCATATCCATCGCGTGTAGACTTGAGTTCTTCTTCCAGCTCGATGATCCTTGTCTTCGCCTTCTTCAAATCTATCATGTCTGCGCACATCTGATTCTCCTGGCGTCGAATGTGCTGGTTTAACTCCTGGATGAAAGCTGCAATGGACCTGTCCTTCTTGGTGTTGATCATCTCCCATTGCTCATCTCGGCACCCACATATCTAATAGATAGTGTCCTTAAGATCGTTGTTGTAGACTTCTCCAATGCGTCCCATGGTAATGTGGGCTGCCATGCTCTTGCCTAGACTCCAGGTGGGTGCTTCAAAAGAAAATTCTATGGGCTTAGTGGTTGGCGAGAACGTCCTTCCTGGAACTTGAACTTGAATCATCCAGCACTCCTCTTCTGGTAAGGTGGCATTGTACGTCCCGATGAAGCTTGGTATTCCGATGTTCAAGTACCTAGTGACTTCCTTCAAGTGGCGTCCAAAGGGTACGTCTTCATCCGGTTGGGCAAATTTGTTCTTCAATTCCGCCATCCTAAAGAGTAGAAAATGGAGAGGAGTCAGAAATGAGTAGAGAAGAGTGACCTATGGCTTATCTTAGTGGTCGTGTCCTACACTCAGCGTGTGCTCTGATACCATCATGTAGCGACCCGACCTCAGATGGTCAAGTCTACGTGCTTCAAAGTGTCATCCACGGATCGGTAATGCCGACACACACAAGACTCGAAGGATTTATAACAGAGTAGCAATCACACACTTATTACATCGAATGTCTCAAAAGAGAACTTATTACAATAAATATGGCTTAATGCCATCTAATACGATAACAACGGAAGGCTTGGAAGATAAAGTGAGTCCATCAACTCCAACGGCATAGCTGAGCTGCACGGCAACGACCTAACGAACCTTACTCCTCTTCTGAAAAGTCTGCAACATAATACGTTCAGCCCGAGAACGGGTCAGCACATGGAATATGCTGGCAATATAACATAGTAGAGTAAGAACAGGATAATGCTATCACTACATGCATATTTGGATGGTGGAAAGCTCTATGGTTATAGTTTTTACGAAAAGCCAATTTTTCCCTACAACAAAGGAATAAATTTTATTTAACTATCATGGTAGTTGAAACATCATTGAGAAGGTTCCTCCAACTCAATCCCAATTAAAGTAATTATCACCCCAACAATATTAATTTAGAGTGATGAGATACTTAGGATACTCCAAGTACTAGATACTCAAGATTGTCCATAACCGGGGACACGGCTAACCATGATTAGATTGTACACTCTGCAGAGGTTTGCACACTTTTCCCCACAAGACTCGATCTCCTCCGTTGGATTTCTCGCACTTTTCTGAGGTGTTTGAGAAACGGATGACCGAGACACAATCTTTTAGAAACATTAACTCTTTACTTCGGGCAGACCATACCAAACCTACATGCCTCTACCTGCTGATCCACCTCTTCAAGAGCTCATGCAACTTACTCAACTATGCTAGAGCCCATAATAGCTTGTGGCTGCACACGGAAGTTTCTAGCATGAAAATATCTTAGTTCCCTTTTAGCCTGGGTGGCGGACCTTAGGATGATCACACGGGTACTCCAGGATATCCTAGGACAACACTGGATTGTCCAGGTGCCCGACAAGCAATCAACCCAGATGTGTATTATAGTTGCCACCTTAAGTTCAACCATTAATTAACAATCTCACATCTGTCATGGATACACTCAAACCTAATCCATGTCTACGAGCATAGCATAGCAATATAAGCAATACGTAGAAGTAATTCCCAAGGTTTGAATAAAACAAGGCAATAGGTTCTACCTCATCAACTACTTCCCAACCCACATGTTAATCTCATCCTAATCATGCAATGTTTGAGGATTGAAACTAATGCATAAAAACTGGGTATGGAAGGAGTATGATCAGTGTGTTACTTGCCTTGCTGACGATCCGCAAAACCTAGGGACTTGTAGTAGCACGCTTCGCACTCTGGGAATTCTATCGCAAACAAACAGTAGCATACATAAGCAATCAAGCAAATATGCACGGGCAAAACTCAAATAAGAAGAATTGACTACAAAGTTCAACTTAAGAACTCCGGTTTGCACAAAGAATCAAATCAAACGGGGCAACGAAACTCAAACTGCGAAAGAAACAAGATCCATTTACTAATCTGAACTAAAGTCAAATTTTACAGTACCAAAATCTTGTTCAAGTTGACTAAACAGAAAGAGGGTTTCGAGACGAAGATCTAGGCGCTTGAATCACCTGATTCTGATAAACGAGCGAAAAGATAAACTGAAACGAAAACAATCGCGGAAACAATCGCGGAAAATCTGAGAAAAAGAAGACTGACGAACAGGCTAATGAACGAACGTTCGTTGTCCGTAATTAACGAGTGAAAACCGCTCGTTAAAACGAATGTACGGACGAAAGTCCGCTATATAAACTAAACCAAGAAAACTGGCGAACTGCTCTGAAAAAAAGAACTAGGTTTTAAAAAAATCGGTTTTAGAATAAAACCAAACGGCGGCGGGGCGTATACCTCTGGCGAGGTTCCGGCGAGGTGGGGCTGTGGCGGCGGGGTGCAGGGCGGTCTTGAGGCGGCTAGGCAAACAGCGGCGCGCAAAAAGGGCGGCGGCGTGGCGGCTATCTGTGATGGCGCTGTGGGGCGAGGCAGGCGGCAGGGTTGGTGGTGGTGGGGGTCCGGGGGCGGGGTATTTAGGGAGGGGGGGCTTGCTTGGGGGAGGGGGCAAGGCGGCACAGGGAGGAGTATTCCCGGCCGGATTCGGCTAGCGGCGGCGGCGGCTGAGGGAGTCCTGGATTAGGGGGTATCCGGACAGCCGGACTGTGTACAACGTCCGGACTATTGAAGCCCGTGTCCGGATGGAACTTTCCTTGGCGTGGAAGGCAAGCTTGGCGATCCGGATATTATATTTCCTTCCTTGTAACCGACTCCATGTAAACCCTAGCCCTCTCCGGTGCCTATATAAATCAGAGAGGTTGGTCCTTAGAAGGCCGATCACAATTACAATCATACCATCATAGGCTAGCTCTTAGGGTTTAGCCTCTACGATCTCGTGGTAGATCTACTCTTGTACTACCCATGTCATTAATATTAATCAAGCGAGAAGTAGGGTTTTACCTCCATCGAGAGGGCCCGAACACAGGTAAACATCTGTGTCCCTTACTTCTTGTTACCATCAGCCTTGGCCTTACAGATCGGGACCCCCTACCGAGATCCGCCGGTTTGACACACCGACATTGGTGCTTTCATTGAGAGTTCCTACGTAGCCGTCGCCGTCGAGCTCGATGGCTCGTCTCATTGTCAAGGACGACATTACTTTGGAGGGGACTCTGGCTGTAGGCCAGACGCTCTGGCTCGGCGGCTTTATCATGGCCGCCCCATCGGCGGTGGCGCCGACGATGACTTCTCGGGTCATCAATCATAATCGTCACGTCAGTTCGGAACTTGCCGAATAGATGGATCCAATGGAGCTCTCCTCCCTTAACGAGCTCTTGGATCGCATCGCCGCTCTGAGTCGCTTCTGAGACTACGACCGGATTGGGCTTAAACCCGACCAAAGGGACATCCGGTCCCCGCCGGCCACCCATGAGATAGCGATAGTGGAGGAACCACACGCGGTTTGCCCCTCAACTTTGAGGACAAGCTGTGTTCGGATCACCGAACTCCTTGAGCCAAAGACCTGCTCAATGGAAAACCTGACCCAGGTCCCAGACTTAAAGTCGGGCATCGGGCCAAAGAAATTGGGCACCCCGGATCCTGAACTGTTTAGCTCGGGACCGCCCGCGCCCTTGGGCGTTAGATCGGATCAAAATCCGGACCCTAAACTGGACCTAAATTGTCTCTCCCGCATCAGGCAAGAGCCCCAGGAAACCGTACATCACTACTGGGCCAGATTCCTCCTTGCGCTTAACAAGGTCAGGAGGTGCCGCGAAGAGGACATGGTCTCACTTTTCTACAAAAACTGCACGGACGAAGGACTCCTCAATGCTATAAGCCGCCGCGACATAGTACGCTTCGCGGACTTGGCAACCATAGTACGGAAGTACTGTGCGATGGAGAGCGCTTGGAAGACCCAAACTGGAGTCGCTGGAGGATCACCGCGCCTGCTAGTCTCGGAGGAGGACGGCAACGTCTTCCTCTTGATCGTGGGCACCGACGAGGCCCGCGCAGGCCGCCGCCCCGTCTCTATAGTGTGTGTCAGGGGCGACACTGCTGATGCTGACACTGACACAAGGCCGATGTACGGGTGCGTGCTCACTATTACTACCCCTCGGAGGTACGTGGGCTGCGACACTAGCTACGTCAAGCTGACTTGGACTCTGCCGAGCTGGGACCTTCCCGCCGATGTGGACATGGAAGACGCACGGTATTATTTGACCCCCAACAATGTGCAAGGGGACTCCAAGGAGGTTCACCCGGACATCTGCATTATCAAGTTAAATGTTGATCATTAGTCTTAGCTCAATGTAATCCGCTGTCTAAGCATGTGGAGACTTCCATGCATGATCTTGCTCTATTGGAGTATCACGCATGAATAAAAGTGTATCCATTTATGGTTTAGTCTAGAATCTTCCATGTATGAATTTTTACTACAGTAGTGGTGAAAGACTTATGATGAACCATTTCTTACATATCCTCTTGCCCCTTCCAAGTCATCCTGATTTAATCCCTCCGTCTAGGTGTATAAGGGCATGGTTAATACTTAAATAGTATAGCCAACTGTTGACTATAAGAAAGTACCATGTCATCTGTAGCCAACATGTATAACAATGGATACTCAAAAAACTAATTCTTGATAATCATTTCTTGCAAAGCACAATAAGAGTTATTTCTTCACAAGTTTTTGATGCAGGTTGAACAGTTGAACGCTTTTGTTTGCAAAAGATACTTTTTTATCAATTTCACCCGGATGTTTGTGAGCTCTAGAGATGAAATAATATCCGAAGAAACCTATCGATACCCGTTACACATGAGATGACCCCCACATCCTTTGTCAAAATAAACAACTCCCCGATCAATGCATTTCACTCTTTCGTGCAACGCACGGGCACCTTACTATAGATTAGTACGACCAAAAATTGAACTAACATTATATATAGTATGATAAATGATGATTCATGTCACCTAAAATTATACCATTGAAAAATAAATGCGAATCCAATGATATTGTTTTTGTTGACATGCACTAACATTTTGTCAGTTAAATCTTCAGTCAAATTCAATAGGGGATAAACCACGACGATGTAGTAAACCACGACCGAGTACTAGTGTAGAGGGCGGTGCTGCATGGCAGTCTCACCCCGCTCGTGGCGCGGCAGTAAAGTTGTCATATCACAAAACCCAACCACTCCCAGTAATAAGTGGCCCGGTAAAATAAACGGACAAGCAACCATCACATCCCTCCGTCTTTTTTGCATTTCATCTCTCTGCATTTACTTTCTCCAGTTCATCTTGCACACTCGATCCCTAGCTAGTACTCCTAGTATCCCTAGCTACTACTCCTAGGGCCAGTTCTTTTAGCGGCTTCCCCAGCTTTTCCCATAAGACTAGTCACAGTGAGAGTAACATTAATGCGCTTCACTCATTTATTTGGGCTTCTAAACTACTACTTGTAGTACCTCCGTTCTGGTTTATTCCTCACCATTGTAATTTGTGCTAAATTTTGACCAAAGATTTAACTGATAAAATGTTAGTGCATGTGACATGCACTAACATTTCATTAGTTAAATTTATGATCAAAATTTGACACAGATTACAATGGGGACCAATAAACCAGGACGGAGGTAGTAGTTATGGGATTACTAATCTAGAAGCCTAAAAGAACTGGCCCCTGGTACTCCTACTAGTAGTAATAATCAAGTTGGAATTCCAATTGAACGGCACAACTTGTTAGGCAAAAAATTTGATACAGGGTGTAGGAAGCGGTTTGGGAATTTGCATGCCTTTCTGACCAGTGAGATATTCCGTACAAAGTACGACAGAGAAATGACCATAGAGAAGGAAGCTAAAAGTAAACAATCAAACGAGCATTTTTGCATTTGTTTTGCATTGAATCGTTCCACAAGCTTGACTAGTGTTGTTTTTCTACTTTTACAAAAACCGCATCGTAATGTTAAAACGTGCATTTGCACATACATAAGTAATAGTAGTACTCCCTCCGTCTAGGTGTATAAGTCTTCCCTCCTTCTTGGTCACGGTGCACAACCAAAGATGACTTATTGACCTGGACAGAGGGAGTAGCACAGTTTGCAAGCATATATAGAGACAAACGTGTAGTGCGAGAGTATATAGTAAAGTTTGTGCTATATGCACGTACTTACAAAATGCATACGAATACACAAGGTTTCCAAACTTTCCCTTTTACATACTTAATTAAGGACGCTAATAATTCCTGAACGTTCGGGATTTATCATTTGCGTCCCAAAACTAATGGCATCGCATTACGAAACAAAAATTATACTCCTACTAAAAGCCACAACGCTCGCAGGAGCGCTTGTGGCGCGCCACGAGTGCCCTGGTGCGCGGCCGTTTCCTAGCGCGCTGACACAATGCCTCTTCCTCAGCCTCGCAACTCGCGAGGTGTTGATTGGCAGCTTGCCGGCGGGCGAGCGCGATTTCACCGGTGTGGTGATCCGGCGCCAACAAGTACTCCTCCTCGTTGGAAGCGTGCACCCGGTCCACATACTGCCAAGTGTAGATGAGGCGCTTGGGCCCGACTGCACTCAGGGCTTCGGCACGGGCGTCCTCCGCCACCCTCACGGACCTCGCATGAGCCTTCTGCCAAAGAGCCAATTGCCTGACTCTCTCAGACGCGACATAGGCCTGCCAGGCAGCTTGTGCCGCGGTGCGCTTCTATTCCTTGGCCTTCTTCTCCGCCTCTATTTCGGCGCGCTCTGCTGGAGGCAAAGCCTCCCACAAGGCGACATCCGTTTCTTTCCAAAGCTCCTCAAGGCTGGGGGGGCTCGGCGCGCGGCGCGGTGTTCTCCTCGTAGCGGGGAGCAGACGCGTCCTCCGACGCGTGTGCTGGCGAGATTGGGAACGCCGACGCGTCCACCTCGATGTGTTGCGGCGAGGAGCGGAACACCGACGCATCCTCCTCGACTAGTGGTGACGAGGAACGAAACGGCGACGCGTCCACCTCAACGCGTCATGGCGAGGAGCGGAACGCCGACGCATCCTCCTCAATTAGTGGCGGCAAGGAACGGGACGGCGACGCGTGACCGTCCGCGCGGTGCAGCGAGGGGTGCCTAGGGCTTGGGAGGGGCGATGCCATGGTGGTCGACGGGAGAGGGAGTGGGAGGAGATAGCGATGAACGTGAACGTGAGGGGGAGGAGATAGCGATGTCGTGGGAGGTGCAGTATTTATAGCGAGCAATGGCACACCTACGTAAGATATGGACTGAGCTGCACTGACTTAACTGCAGGTCCAGTTGCGTCACTGACATGTGGGCCTGACCCCTGTTGGGCCCATATGTCAGTGACCCAATGCACCTGCAGTTAAGTAACTGAAGCAGCGTCCCGGAAGATATGTTGCGTGACCCAATGCACCTGCATAGAAGGGAGGTAGTAGTACTCTAATAGCTAACCTTGGCCCTGTTTGGATCCATGTGTTAGAGTTAGTTTGGGTTAGTTTGAACTCAACTAACCCAAAAAAATCTAACCCACCCAAGAGGTGCTTATTTGGGTTAGTTCTTCTCGGGACACTAAAAAACACATTTTTCACTCGCTCTCCCCGCAACAGATCCCTACCAACTTCCTCGAAGCTTCTCGTCCTCTCCCTCCCTCCCTCCCTCTCGCACTGCCCATGAAGGCACCTCGCCGTATCCACGCTCCATCTAACCCTGTCATCCAAACACCTCTTTCGCTAGAGTTACTTTAGGGTTAGTTCAGGATTAGAATTTTTAACTCATCTAACTCATCTAATAGTAGTTCTTATACTCATTATAATCAGTATTGTAGATATTGATATTTTTAGTATAAATTTGGTCAAACACTTTGCAAATGGTTGACGGAAGTAAAAAGGACCAGAGGGAGTACTCCCTCCATTTTTGTATACAAGGCCACTATGAAAAACACATTTTGCATCTATGTAAGGCCACCAACAGTAATCGAGGCAAATATTAATGATGTTTTCTCATACTAGTAACCCATGGTTTAATTTCTAGCATGCATGTAGTGGATGATAATGACACGCTCAACTACTTTCTCTCTCCTACCTAGTCAGTTTCCTCTAATGTGCATGCACCCTATTAATTAACCCGGTAATCGAGAACACAAATTGGCATGTAAAACACGCATTAAGTTTTATCTTGTTACCTGTAATTTGAGCTTATGGCCTTGTATATAAAAATGGAGGCAGTATCATGCATGCGGAGTAGGCAAAAAATTGCTCATTTATAGCCGGTTGAAGTCTCAAAGGGCGCGACCGCGCGAGGGAGGCGAAGGTCGTGGGAGGCGCGACGGTTGACGGAATTAAGTGAAGTTACCCACGCGTCGGCATGGCGTGCGAATAGGAAGAAGCTATACCGTCAGGCCTACGATATGGGTCTAGTAGACATGACATCTAGTGGGTCCCACATAGTTCTCGAGAACCCTTTGGGGGCTTGCAGCCATTTATCCACCGGGTAAGCCAGCAACCCCACGTCGTTCGCACACCCTACTTGTCCCCGTCTTCTACTAGTACAACAGTTCGCTCCCAGTCGTCCCGTCCTTCCACATTACACCAGTTCAACTTCTCCTAACCCTCCTCTAAAATCCATGGCCTCCCAAATCTCCATGGTCGTCGCTGAGTACTAGGTTAGAGCCATCCACAGTGATGAGTTCTTCGTCATCTACACACGTGGATCCGCGACGGTGAAAGCATGCCTTGCTCGCTTCCTACGCATGTTCAACAGTTCAACGGATGAGTGGGTCACTGGGCTAGATGTTGAGTACACCACAGTCCTGCAAAGAGAGAAGAAACTAAAGGAGCCAAAGAAGAAGAAGCCCGCCGTGATCCAGGTCTGCGTACATAACGTGTGCTTGGTCTACCACATATGCCATGCCGATGTTGAGTGCCAGGATTTTAAGAACTTCCTCAAGGATGAAAGAGTGAAATTCGTTAATGTAGACTTTAGGAACAACAGGGATGTCATGGGTCGGATAGGCCTCGTTGTAGGCCAGCCCTTTGATCTCCAGAAGGCAAGCCTGGTGTCCTCCGCTCAGCCTTCAATGTTGACCCTGGCAGCAGCCATGATTGATCCTTCATACGCTAAACTGAAGAAACCTCACCACGAGTTTCATCATGCATGGGAGTCGAAGACATTAGATGAAGATCACATCCTGTACGCAGCAATGGATGCCTACCTTTGTTTAAATATCTACAAGGTTGGATGAAGAAGCAGAGCCCAGTGCCCGGTTCAAGCAAAGAAGCGTCGGCAAAGAGGAAGAGCAAGAGGGACGGGGAAGAGGGACGAGGACGAAGTGGAGGACGTGGACTCGGACCCCGAGTAGGTGGCAGTGCCGTCGCTCATGCTGGTTCTACTGCAGTGTCAAGCAAACTAGTTGCTTAGTTTATTTTCAAGGGTGTGTTGTGCTGAGGCCCCAACAGAACTATGTTTATGTTCTTTCTCGTTATTTGAACTCTTTGAAATGCGTGCAGTTGTACTAGTACTATGTCTTACTACTGTTCTTCTTGCAGTTGGTACTACTGCTCGTATCTTCGATGTTCCTACTGTACTTAATACGTTCGTACTAGTAGTATAATTTGGGTCAGTCGATTTGTGAAAGAAGTTCGACGGAGCTAAGGAAGAAGACGACAGAGAATCTACCCTGGTATCTATATTAGGGTGGAAGGGTGCCCATGATCTATCTTATGAGTGTTGGGTGTGGAATGCAGTTCGCCGGGAAAAAATGGATCTTGCCCCGGGTTAAACGGATGGCGGGGGTGGGGGGAGCATGGCGGTACCAGGCGGTTCAGGGGAGGGCGCGGCGGCGGCGGCAGGCGGTTAGGCGTGCGGCGGGCTGAGAAGATGAATCGTCCATCAATTTTGGAGGTTGAAGAAGCCCTTCTAGCCATCCATGTTGAATCAAACGGCTCACAAGAGTCGATTGACCCAAATTGCTCCTTCAGATTGCAGGATCCACGTGGCATTCAAGGTCTCGAAGGTAGATTCCGCATCCGCACCCGGTTTGCGGGCACAACGTGCGCGCGACTGGCTTTCGCCGTGACAGACACCATGCGCGCCTCCTCCGCGCGGGCGGAGACGACAATGACACACTAGTTCCTCCTCGCCGTCGTCCTGGAGCACGCGCTCGTCCTCCCCTTCGTACGCTGTGTGCATAGACGCGGCTCCACTAGCTGCTCGCGTGCTTGGCAGCGCGGCGGCATCGCGAGGAGGGACTGCAGACGACGTGAGCGGGCGAGCCTTCGGCTTGGCGGCGACACGGCGGTGATGGGCGAGAAATTGTTGGCCGGAGCAGGTGGGCACCGGCATGCGCAACAGCGGCGACGGCATATTGATGAGTGCGCATATGGGAGCTTAGTTTAGTTTTATATAGGCTTGGTCAAACTTAAAAGAAAACCATACTAGTACACGTAAACATTAGACTTAGGCAACGCTTTTATTAGTTACCACAACCACGATACGGAATCCTGTGCAAGCGCATGAACCGCGGCCGCGCGGTCGATCGAACGGTGCGTCACCGTGTTGCGCTTCATAGGAGATCCACCGAACCTTTTTGTGTGTGTGAAAACAATCCCCGAATATTACTCAACTTTTTTTCCGGGAAAAGTTCTTGACGCTACCATATTTCCATATATTTGAATTTGTCGGATCACGGGTTCCGGCAAAACCCTCAAGGTTCGAACACTAGGGTGCGCATGAAGATTTCCCCCCTACCGATCCACGTCCAAGCTTGCTAAGATCTCGAGAACGAACTCAACAAACTCACAACACAAGGGACACAAGATTTATACTAGTTCGGGCCACTGTTGTGGTGTAATACCCTACTCCAGTGTGGTGGTGGATTGCCTCTTGGGCTGATGATGAACAGTACAAAGGGGGAAGAACAGCCTCCTGAGGATGAGGTGTTCTTGTGCTTGGCGAACTTGTGTGGGTGAGGATTACTCAAGATTAGATGCCTGAGGCTCAGCTGTCTCTTGATCAGTCTGCCCCTATGGTGGTGGCTAGTCCTATTTATAGAGGCCCTTGTCCTCTCCCCAAATATTGAGCAGGAAGGGAGCCAACAACGGCCAATTTGAAAGGGGACATCTAGTACAGCTTATCCTGACAAAAGCGGTCTTCGCCTGCAAAAGGCTCTGGTGGTGACGCAGCCTTGGGCTCCATGGTGACCTCCGTCTTGCTGTCCTGCTGGTCTTGGTCTCGTTGCACTGATATGGAAACCTTCGCTTGATGCCTCAGTACTCCGCGCCTGCGCTTGCCTCTTTAGCACAAAAGAGGAAACAAGGACGCTGCGCGCGCTGGCGCCCGCCTGGTCTCGATCGTCATGGCTCACATCAAGAGAACCTCGCGAAGTTTGACTTGCCTTGTTCTCTCTGCCCCTCGCGAGCCTCCCTGGCGAGGCCGCTCCTGAGGAGGTCTTGTGTCGTCCACCTCACGAGGCTTGGCCTCTCGCGAGGGTCTTGGATGCCTTATTGATGAAGATGGGCCGTATGGGCCTGCTAGCAGAGCCACGCCATGGGCTCGAGCGAGCAAGTCTGGGACCCCGTTCCCTGCACCGACAGTAGCCCCCGGGCCCAAGGCGTGCTCGGGCTTGGCTTCGAGGCAAATCCAAAGGCCAAGCATGGAGCACCGTGGGCCCCAATAGCCTGCGGCCTTGGTCAACGTGTGGCGGTTGATTGGACGTGGGCGTCTCCGCTTCCCCACGCTGCCTCGGCAACTGCCCGACTTGACAAGTCCCTGCGACATGCAAGGAAAACCATCATTACCTATAATCATGGGGCGCTGGTTAGCCTTCTCCTGCTATAAATGAGGAGGGGAGCAGAGGCCCCGTCGCCACTTCTCCCCATCATGTTTGCTTCTTCCTCCTCGATCCTCTGCTAGTAGCAATGGCGCCCATCCGAAGGTTTTCTACTGCGGAGAAGGGAAAGACTCCCCTCGACGTGCCGGCGCTGCTCCCACCGAAGAAGAGGTCGGTTCACCGCCGCGACGTAGCGGCGATGCAGGTGGTGACGAGGCCTTGGTGCGAGCGGCCTCCTCCTGGGTATCCGCTACCCCTGTACGCCCAAGCCGAGGGCTCAGGAGGACAGAGCGACGAGCACCGGCGCGCGCCGTGGACAAGGTCGGCGTGCCGCGGTAACGCACGTCGCCGCTCCTGGATTCCACGCGGAGGACTCCTCGCACGAGCTTGTGCTGTGGGAAGCGATGCCCCCGAGCTCTTGGATCCACTTCCTGCGGTTCTTCTCCGACGTGATGCCACCGAGGGGACCCCTCGAGCTCTGGTTGCAGCATGCTGACTGCGATGCTCCGGCGACCGGAGCAGAGGTTGAAGCGGTCTCCCCCGGCAACATCTTCATGACCCGCGGCTGGGGTGAGGGTCGCGCGGGTCTGTCGTGCTGCGGGCGCCCTCGCGATCCATTTTGATTATGACGGCGCCTCAACACTGTTCTTCAAGGTCTTCGATGCGGAGGGCCGCCGCCTGGAGTGTTGCCCCGGGCGGAGCGTTGGGTCGATGCACGCTCCGCTCGCGGCTCCTCCAGCAGCAGCGACCCTTGGGAGTCCAGTGGTTCTCCTGAGCTCTATGAGACTACGGAGACGAGCGATGACAGCTAGGTGCCCCCAAGCTCTCGCCGTGCCCGGAGCAAGGCTGCAGCATCCGGTCGATGCCGTCGCTGATCTGGATGGGGTTGGCGCCGGCCTCCCGTGGCCCACTTTTGATGATGGCGTCGGCTGCGGGGGCGTGTAGATAGGATTCTCCTGGGTTCTCGTCTTTTGTTCCCTGCGAGGAATCAAGAAGTACCCTGTGGGGGTGTGTAAAGAGTTTGTAATGTCCTTTGTTGATATTATCCCAATCATGGAAACTTGTGAACGCATGTCCTGTTTAGGCTCGGTCTCCCCTTTCCAACCTCGCGACAACTTGTTGCTCTCTGTTGTGAGTCCGGTCCCCGTGCAAGCTGCGATGCGTTCTTTGGTATGCTGTGTCGCGCGTGCCGTGGTCAAGGCCAGGAGGTGAGCGGTCGGAGGTCCAGTAAGAGCTCCTGAGGCGCTATGCTCAGGGGGTCCCCTTTAGCGCTCAAGCAGCCGTGGTAAGGTAAGAAAGGGAGGTGACGTTGCCGCAATAGGGTTGCGGTGAGCGTGACCCCTAGGCTCCAACAGTTAGGCGCGCGAGACTTATCATGGCGGTTCGGGGTCGATTCCTCGTGATGCGCCAGGTTTGTGCGCAGGCGTCCGCAGTGTAGCTAGGTCAGGTCCATACGAGTCTCCCCCTCTCCCATGCTCTCCTTCGTGCTCTACGTCCTCAGGTCCCAGCCGTCGAGCGAGCTCAGCCGCCGCTGGTATGCCAGGTCGCATGCCATGGTCAAGGCCAGGGGGTGAGGGCTGGAGAGCCAGTAGGACCTCCTGAGTCGCAATGCTCAGGAGCCCCCCTTTTAACGCGCAAGCAGATTGCATGGGGGGAGAGGGAGCTCGCGGTGCTGCCTGCTGTCATTCTCATGAGATCCCTGCAAGCCAGCACAAGGAGAAACACAGTTTGCCATTATGGTTGCTAGTCCGCCACCGGCTGCTTCACGAGGACACGAAGGCACTGAGGGCCTGGTGAGGTGACGTGCGCGGGGCGTGCCGCGAGCCAGAGCTGGACCGCTCAGATTTGTCGACATTGCAGGGACGGACCCGTGCACAAAGCGCCGTGCCAGCGCTAGTAGCCCCCATGGTGGGTGACGATCAAGCATGTAATAGTCATAGGTAGATTAAGCATGGAAGCAGCAAGCTTAAGTAAATGCAAGGGAGGTACATGCCACTGGGTCAGGCCCGAGCGGCTTGGGGATGATGCAGCCCGAGGGGCGCCCCCAACAAGGTAAGCTAAAGACATAAAAGGGATACATGCCACGGGGATGGACCCATGCGGCCTGGGAATGATGCAGCCCAAGGGGCTCTCCCAGCTAAATGAACTTGGAAAATGTCACCTGGTTCTGTTGATGAAGGAGAGTTGGGGCAGCTGAAGGTATGCGGCGAAGGGGTTACTCCTCATGAGCCACCGGGGCCCTGAGCCTCGGGAGGCTCTGGGGGTCCAGGTGGTTCCTCGAGGACCGTCTCCATCTCCGCCAGCACAGCGTGGTGCCTGGCCTCCTGAGCCGCCAGGATGCTCCGCAGGTTGCGCTGATAGGCGGTCGCCACGCTCGGCAGGCCAAAAGGCATGCGAACGTAGCTGTGAGGTGGGCCCTCGCAGCGTCCCACGCGCGAAGGCCAGAAAAGCTCCTGAGAGGCGACCCTGTTGAACCCTGGGACGTCAATGTGGACGCGTAGCCCGGCATCCTCGCCTGGATGGGGAGCTGCGCCCGGTGAGCGATGGCCGCCGTGCTTGGTCCTTGCGGCTTGTAGTTCCTGAGTGGTCTTGGTGATGAACTCCTGAACTATGGGCACTCCTTGCCCTGTTTCCTCCTGAGGGAAACGTGACGTGAAGCACGCCTCCATGTGGTGCCCAAGCGCCTCCCTCGTGACATTGGAAAAGTCTGAGGCCCTCCAGAAGAGAGCCCCCGAGCCCTGCCCGAGAGGGGCGCTGGGCGCACTTTCCTATGTGATGGAGGGAGGCGCCCCAGAAACGGGCACCGATCCTTACGAGGCGCCGCTTGCCTGAGCCCCTGCATGGTGCAGCTGCTTCTTCTTCTTGGGGGTGACCTCAGGAGGGCGCTCGCCCTTGCTGTCGGGGTCGTCGATTGCTGCAGCTTGGAAGGCACGCTCGAGGGAGCACACCGCATCTCTTTCTTCGCACGGGACTGTGATGATTCCGCCGCTTCCCGGCATCTTGAGGACATTGTAGCCGTGATGGGTCACCGCCATGAACTTGGCCAGGGCTGGATACCCGAGGATGGCATTGTACGGCAGACGGATGTGTGCGACGTCGAAGTCGATGAGTTCGGTGCGGTAGTTGTTGCGTTCTCTAAAGGTGACAGGGAGGCGGACCTGCCCTATCGGTGTGGTGGAACCGTCAGTCACTCTTGAGAAAGGCTTGGTAGGCTGAAGCTGGTCATATGGCACTTGGAGGTTGTCGAACGTGTCGACGGACAGGACGTTGAGCCCTGCACCGCCGTTGATGAGGGTCTTGGTGACTTGCACGTTGCTGATGACTGGGGAGCAAAGCATCGGGAGGGCGCCTGCGGTAGCCGCACACTTGAGTTGATCTGCTGAACTGAAGGTGATGGCACACTTGGACCACCTGAGCGGGCGTGTGGCTACGAGCTTGGGGAGGACTGCACTCACTTCACGAGCAAACTGTTTGAAGATACGCTGCGAGGCTGGGGCTTGAGCTCCGCCCAAGATGCAGGCGATAACGCGCGGCTCCTGGAAGCCACCAGCCCCATCGTCTTGATGGTGGTCGTCATTCCTTCTTGGCCGCGGCGGCAGTGGAGGAAGGCCAGCGTTGCCTTGAGGACGATCCTCACAAGGCCAGTCCCTCCAGGCGCCCTCGCGAGGCTGATCCTGCCAGCGGTCCTCACGAGGCCGGTCGCACCACTCCTGGCGCGGGCCACAGTCGTCCCAGCGTCCGCCACCATGTCCTCCTCCTCGGCCGTAGCCCCGGTCGCTGCGCTCGGGGCGTCGACCAAACTGTCCTTCTCGAATGTCTCTGAGCTCTTGACAGTCACTGGTGTTGTGAGTATGCAAGTTATGGAAGGCGCAGAATGGTCGGCTGCTCTTGGATGACTCGGGTTGGTCTCTGCCACGCTTGGTGTCCGGTTCCGTCGCGAGCACGACTGCTCCCTTACGCTTCACGTCCTTGGCCATGGCTTTCTTCTCCTCCGGGTCCGCAGCTGGGAGCTCGAGGAGGGAGAGGCGCCCCTCCATAGCTCTGGCGCACTTGGTCGCCAGGTTGAACAACTCCAGAGACGTGCACAGCTCCTCGTGGATGGCGAGCTCCTCCTTCATCTTGACGTCACGGACACCATCAGAGAACGCGGAGATGATGGCCTCGTCCGTCACCTTGGGGATCTTGAGACGAACGTTGTTGAAGCGCTGGATGTACTTCTGGAGGGTCTCTCCTGGTTGTTGCTTGATGTGACGCAGGTCACCCGCGGCTGGGGGGCGGTCGCGAGTGCCCTGGAAGATGGTGACGAAGCGGTTGTGCATCTCGTCCCAGGAGGAGATCAAGCCTGGAGGCAGGTTCAGGAGCCAGGAGCGGGCGCCATCCTTGAGAGCCATGGGAAACCAGTTCACCATGACTTTCTCATCGCTGTTGGCCGCCTCGATGCTCAGCTTGTAAAGCTGTAGGAACTCCGCGGGGTCGGGGGTGCCGTTGTAGTGAGGAGGCAGATCTCGCTTGAACTTGCCCGGCCAGGCGACGCTACACAGCTCGGGGGTGAAGGCGCGGCAGCCGGCCGTGGTCACCGGGGCCCGCCTTGGAGGTGGAGCTTGGTCTTGGCGCCCGCGCGCCGCTACGGCAAGCAGCATTGGGCCTTGCCGCAGCAGACGATCCTGGCGCGGCAGTGTGAGGAGTGGCGGAGCGTTCTCTTGCGGTCGAGGGACTTCTTGACAGCTTCTTTCTTCACGCGCGGGCACCGGACGCGGTGGGTCGCGCCATGGAGCCGCGCCTTGGCGCCAGGGCGCCGTCTTGGTGCATAGGTGGTGGAGGTGCTCCGTGAGCTACGTCGACCGTGGCTGGCGGAGGGCGAGGCAGAGAGAGGGACGGCGTAGGGGAGCCCCCTGCAGCGCGGACAAGCTCGGCGATGCGGTCGAGCCAGTCCTCGTAGAGGTCGTCGATTGGGCAGTAGCACAGGAGCTCGTGCGCCATGAGGAGCGCGGCCCGTGTGTCCGTGGGAATGCGACGAGCGTGAGACGACGAACCAGCGGGAGTCAGCGATGGAGTGGTGGTGCGGCCGTCCTATCGTACTGAGGGGTGCAACGAAGATGCTTGCTGCTCTTTCCCCACCGGGCCGGTGGTGGCGTTGGTAGCGACAGGGTGGCCCACCGACAGGGGCCGTCTGAGCAACACGGGTGGTGAGGGCAGCCCGGCGCTAGGCGCGGCCGCGGCGTGCGTCCGCCATGGAGACGATGAAGCGACGTGACGCGGAGCAACGGAAGGGAACCTTCGGCGCACCCGTACCTGGCGCGCCAAATGTCGGTCATGGGTTCTGGCAAAACCCTCAAGGTTCGAATACTGGGGTGCGCACGAAGATTTCCCCCCTACCGATCCACGTCCTAGCTTGTTAAGATCTCGAGAACGAACTCACAACACAAGGGACACAAGATTTATACTAGTTCGGGCCACCGTTGTGGTGTAATACCCTACTCCAGTGTGGTGGTGGATTGCTTCTTGGGCTGATGATGGACAGTACAAAGGGGGAGGTACAGCCTCCTGAGGATGAGGTGTACTTGTGCTTGGCGAACTTGTGTGGGTGAGGATTACTCAAGATCAGATGCCTGAGGCTTAGTTGTCTCTTGATCAGTCTACCCCTACGGTGGTGGCTAGTCCTATTTATAGAAGCTCTGGTCCTCTCCCCAAATATTGAGCGGGAAGGGAGCCAACAACGGCCAATTTGAAAGGGGACAGCTAGTACAGCTTATCCTGACAAAAGCGGTCTTCGCCTGCAAAAGGCTCTGGTGGTGACACCGCCTTGGGCTCCATGGTGACCTCCGTCTTGCCGTCCTGCTGGTCTTGGTCTCGTTGCACTGATATGGAAACCTTTGCTTGATGCCTCGGTACTCCGCGCCTGCGCTTGCCTCCTTAGCACCAAAGAGGAAACAACAACGCTGCACGCGCTGGCGCCCGCCTGGTCTCGATCGTCATGGCTCATGTCACGAGAACCTCAGAAGTTTGCCTTGCCTTGATCTCTCCACCCCTCGCGAGCCTGCCTGGCGAGGCCGCTCCTGAGGAGGTCTTGCCTCGTCCGCCTCGTGAGGCTTGGCCCCTCGCGAGGGTCTTGGATGCCTTATTGACGAAGATGGGCCATACGGGCCTGCTAGGAGAGCCACGCCGTGGGCCGCAGGCAGGCAAGTCTGGGGACCCCCATTTCCAGAACGCTGACAGAATTTAGCTCCAGTTCGTGTTTATTTGGCTTTGGATGTTTTAGGTGCGCCCTAGTTTTTTTAATACTAATTTTGTGTGTGTGACTGAGAGAGAACGTGTGTATGTGTCCATATGTGTGTTGTGGCCGAAGGGCGATGTGGAGACGGTGTGCGTTTGATAGAGACATAGAGAGGTGTGAATGTGCAATTGATCATGCATGAGTGAGACATAGACATATGCCGATACGTTGTGTATACATGAGAGAACGGTCTTCTATTTTACTTGTGTGTGTGTGTGTGAGAGAGAGAGAGAGAGAGAGGAGCATCTGTAACACAACAACCATCTCTCTCGATTTGTCCGTCCGTCGCACGATCGCATGTAACACATGCATCAACGCGCACATTTTGACACCCTCACCCGACCCCTGCCCACCTCAAGGCCCGCACATCGCTCTCTATCTCGCACGCACAATCTCTTCATGAATACCCTGTTTAGCATGTAGCTTTCCGTCACATACGCACACATTTCTCTCCTTAGGTTTGTTTTCTCTCAATATCTGACACACAGACACACACATAGCACACAGCACACAGCACACACCCCCCCTCCCCCGAGCACACAATTCATCCCCATCCAAGGTTATATGGCGACCACTCTTGCTTGTGCTTCTCTACACCCCAGCATGCACAACACCCCAATCTTCAAAGAGGGCATCGAGGAGAGGTATCCTACTCTCTCATCCACATACATACAATCTTTCCCGCCCTATCTGCTCCATCTTCACAAGCTCTCTCTGCATGTTTCATTCACACATTGGGATATGTTCAAAATGTTGCTTTTTTAATGGCTGATGTCGAGTTATTGTTGGTTTTGTTGCATCCTACAAAGTAATAACTATGAAATGCATTTTGATTGTCGTTTGACTGGGATTATGCGAGTTTGAGCATGTTGTGAAGTACTATAGACCTCGTATACATCTTGCAATTCGACAATGATTGTAACTATTGAATTGTATAGACCATTTCATTCGAAGTCACTAGCCTAATATATTTATTTCACAATTTCAACAAATGATTAATTCACTACATACTAAGAAAACAAATGTGCACACCCTCCATTTTTATTTAAGTCTGCGTATTAGCATTGGTCAAAGTCAAGTTTTGTAAACTCTCAAAAAGTTTATAACAAAAAATATTAACATGTACAATAACAAATAAATACCATTAGATTCATTATTGAATGTACTTTCACATCATAAATATCTGTTATGGTAAATATTTATATTTTCTATAAACTTGGTCAAATTTTAGGAAGTTTGACTTCGGTCAAACCTAATATGCAGAGTCTACTAGTACTACTCGCTAGTTGCTTAGTCGAATCACCCAACACGCCACACGGGAAGTTCAGTGTCACAAAATTTTGAGGTCGGCGGGAAAATCTCCCGCGACCCTAATTCTAGCAGTGGGAAGTTACCATCATAGCCTTCGGAATAGGCCTACGGATGACGGTTGGTAGGGGGCTATTTTCGTAACTTCAGGTTCACCCTACCCAGCCAACCCCACCCCGGCACCCGGAGTAGTACACCTGAATACACCCCATCAGTGGCGGCTTCGGGATTTTACAACCGGGTATTCATGTGTAGTTATTTTGCCAAAATCATTGTTGTTTTTCAAAAATTGTCACTGTTTTGCTAAAATGAACGCTGTTTTGTAAAAATCATGGGTATTCGCCTGAAGACCCAAGAATACCCCTAGCGCCGCCCCTGCTCCCCATTTTCTATCCGCACCACAAAATAGACTTCTCCACGGCACTGCAGCCTTCGTGCTCCTCCCCTTCTACATCGGCGCACTCGTCCACCGCAGCGCATCTGCCTCATCGATGACCTCGTACGGTGCACTGGAGCCGGTCCACCGTCATCGTCGTACACGGAGCCTCTTCCCCGGCACTGTCTTCCACGGTCTCAGATCTGCTTCCCGAAAGCCGACGCCAAGCGCAGAAGCACCACCATCGTGGACAATGAACTGATTCCCGTTGCCGACCATGACTCACAGAGGCCGCCGCGACCATCGTTCTTCTCCTTGATTGGTAATGTGTGTATTGAATCACTTAGCAGTACATGTGCAGTTCCAATTTTGCTCATACCTACCCTTCAAATTTCTTGTATGCCATTGTTCCCGTAAAAGTAATTGGTTATAGCCTCCATTTTTCTTGCCATGTTGAGATTTTAAAACCACGAGTGCGAACATGCAAAGGAGCAATGAAGACCAAACATGGGATATTGGGGACATCTTCAAGGAGCGTGGCAAGTTAAAGAGGAGCTGCACCGAACCTGTAAAATGAGCTTTGGTAAGTAACACCCTTTCAATTACTTTCGTTTAGCCTCGTGTTCTTCGATGTGTATATGTTGTAGTTTCTGTTTCTCTTAAGCCTTGTGTTCTTCGATGTGTCATAAGAAGAGTCTTAATAGTCGTAATGCTTTCGTTTTTAGCTTGATGTAGGAAGTGGGTGTTCTCACCTTGTAGTCTGTTTTTATATTTTTTTCCTTTTGAATCCACTTCTTCCAGTTCTATTTATCTGGCTTCTACTAAATGGATCTGGGTTGCTCTGAGTATTGATCTAAAAAAGAAGTAACTTCATGTCAGGATGCAGTTCCTACGAGGAGGGAAGTATGGTCAACCTCGAGATCATGTTTCCAGAATGAGGCTGGATTACACACAAGGTGCCAGTTCCCTAATGATGCTGGATTAGACACAAGGTGCAAATTCCCAGATGATGCTGGATTACACACAAGCCAGGTGGAGCCGTCAGTTGTTCGTGTCCTCGTGGCTCTAGTAAAGGCTGAAAGAAAGCATGCAGCAGCCCTTGAGAATGTAGCTGAGTTCCTGAAGAAGCAAAAAGAGCAATCATATTCTCTCTTCACCCATGCCAAAGAAGAGATGGAATAAGTCAGAAATAAGCTAGCAGAGGTAGAGCAAGCTAGGCATCTCCTGCTATCTAAAACTATTGTCAATACAAAATTTCCTTCATAGTAGCTAGGTTGAAATGTTTATCCAGTCAGCATGCCTATTGTGATGTCCGTGCATCTACTGATGTGGCACAAAATATATTCTTTTGGGTCATGTAATAACAGCAATTACTTTCCAAACAAGCGATGCATTTAAGCATTGGACATGGTATAGTTCACGCGCAAGCCCGACATTCCAAGTTCAACTTCCACATCAAACTCATGTTCGCAGATATCTCCACATTCATATAAAGTTAATATTAGAAGCTAAACAACAATTGAAAAATGATGTAGTACAACACTCCCTCCATCCCATTATATAAGATTTTATTACATGTATATCTAGACATCATCAGAACATTAAGGTAACACTCTTGCTTGTTGCCATGTAGCTTGGGATTGCATATTTAGTCATTCAGTACAATGTATGTTGCTATGTAGCCTCAGATATATTAAATATGGCCCTAGTTAACCTACTGATAAATGGGTTATAGATATATTCAGTGAAATGTTTGATTTGACGATTAATCCCTTATCAGCCCCAGGCTATATGGTACTAGCAACCCGCATCCTGAATAGTGAGTACATATAAGCAATGCGATGAAACTAACCTCGATGGAAAACAACACTATTCTCAATATTGTCCTGCATGAGTACATATAAAGGCATGTTAAGCACACCAGGCTAAACATCAACCAAATATATCCATGGTAGACAACATAATCTACAAATGATAGCTTCAGTGTGCAGGCTTAAGCACACTAGTTAAGCAAAACAGGAAGTGGAAAGGTGTGTTAACTGCATCAGGCATAACATTTTAAAACAAGCAAATAGTCATTCAAACTGGTATTGTGCAGGTCTAAAGTACACTAGTTAACGAAAAGGCATGTTAACTGCAATATCCTTAACAGCAACCAAATATCGTAATTCATAGTGGTATTGTTAAAACTGTTATTGTTGAAATTGAACTACACGGCAAATAGTTGCACATATAGAGCATCACATTGTGAAGAACTGAAATAAACAAGTCATAAGGCCATCTCTAGCCGATCCTTAAAAAGTTAAAGGACTAAAACCCTTCGTGGATATATATATATACTCCCAGCAATTTTTGGCCTTTTCTAGTTGATCCCCTAAACTTAAGGTTGTAAACTTTGATTTCATCAAGTTCAAAGCAGGTTCAACAGAAAGTAGCATGCATTCAAACATAAACATAGATAGTTTTGCATAACCGAACATAAAACATAAATTTAAACTAAGCTAAACTACTTTCGGTCGAAGTAGAGGTCGAGCCAATCCTTCCTCGTCATGTACGGTGTGCCGCGAGCCGTGCCGGGCCAGTGTCGTCGTCGGGGTCATTGGGGAAGGCACTCCTCCACTCGTCGACGTCGATCTCCTTATCCTCGGGGCCCACCTCGATGCCCTCCGTGCCGCCGCCGCCTTCGAACTCATCATCGGAGGAGAGCGCGATAACCTTTCCGCCCTCCGCGCCGCCGTCCTCACCGCCTTCGACCTCGTCATCGAAGTAGAGCGCGATAACTTCGCCGCCCTCCACGCTGGCAAAGATCGCCCGTTTCGCCTCCACGAGCTCCCGGTGGTGCCGGTGGAGCTCTTGCATGTAGGCCTCATCGGCGGCCTCGGCCTCGAGGCGCTCCCACGGCTCGCAGTCCTCCCAAGCCATAGCCGAGCTCACCACCCCTAGCTCCGGCGGAACGAGGTCGATCGGACATGTGCCGAAGGGGAAATTGAGCCTAGCCGTCGCGCCGTGGTAGCGGACCTACCAGCGGTCGTAATCCATGGCCGCGAGCTCGGCCGTGTGGAAGCTACCGAGCCACCGACGGGTGCGGGTCTCCCGATCTGTAATCTCGGTGACCCACGTCCCCCATCGCCGCTGCCGGACCCCGAGGTAGGACCTCGTCGGCTGCCGGGTCCGAGGGAGGACGAAGAAGTCCTCGAACCGGCATAGTGACGCGGCGGCGGGCGGATCGGGGGACCGGCGACGGTGCATCGAGCCCACGGAGGATGACGGGGACTCCTCGGCGGCCATTTCGCTTGCGTCGGGCGAAAAGGCTGCGATATACCTCTTTTTGGCCATTGGCTCCTCGAGCTCCCCGTCGCACAGGCAGAGGTTGAGGATGGAGGCGCCGGCGATCGCGGCGACCTACCAATCCTTTCAGGGGTGGTGTGTGTCTGTGTGAGCGGAGGTTTTGGGGAGTGTGTGGTGTGTGTGGAGGGGGGGGGGCAAGGTTGTGTTTGAGGAAATACTGCAGCAACTGAAAGTTTTACTAGGCGGGAGTAACAAGGCGGGGCTACTGAAAATTTGGATCAAGGGCGAGCAGATACTTTTTAGATTGCGAGGGATGCAGAGGTGGGAGTAAAATGCCGGGGCTACTAAAAATTTGAATCAAGGGACTGAAGCAGTGTGGGAGTAACAGACATCACACATGGTCCGCCCATACTAATCGTGTGCTATCAAACATTAAAACCTTCCAGACGGTAGATATTTTTGAGATTACGAGCCAGTAATATTTTTCAGATTGCGATGGATGTAGAGGCGGGAGTAATTGGGGAGCGAGCTAGTGTGCTTGACACGCTGGCTGGGGACTGTAGGCGACGCACCTTCTCGCGTAAGGCATAGGCATACTATACACCGACGGTGCTCCAAGATATTTTGTACTACATCTCACACGGTTGGTGATAGTAAACTGTGTAGGATCTGCTTGATTTTTCATCATGATTTGAATTACATAATGGGGTCACAGCGGCAATGGATGGTGTTTGAATTGCTAAACCTTTTATCTATAGTGAACATGCAACTATATGTGTGTCGTAAAAAAATTGGAATTATTCAGGGTTCGTTTGGACATTTTATACATTAAACTGGTTTTCTAGCCATTTTAGGTGCACAATTCGAAATTAAACTACATGCACATGCTCCAGTGCATATAAATTGGTTGAAAAGTCAAATATGTGTCCTTGGGTGCATGCTTAGGTCCCATGCAAGAAATGGGAATGAATTTCAAACACTAAGGCAGTGTTGATTTCTGGCAAAACGTTGAGATATCCGGTTTTTAAATTCTAGTAAATCCAAAACTCGTCTGAAATTCATGAAACTTGGCATGGTATCATGGAGCGGCATCAACATGCCGTGGTAAAAAAAAATTCCTGTTTGGGGCAGGTTTGGGTATAAGCTTCTCACAAACTAGGGCTTCTCACAACAAGCCATATGGTTTCGGTACGGAACGTGCCACCTGTGGGGACGAAACGACATCCGTTGCCTCTTATTGCTTTAAAAAATTTCTAGTGCCAACATAGAACAATAGGAGTGTTGTGCTACGTTTTGGAATTTTTCGAGGTTCGTTTGGATATTTTTATACATTAACTGGGTTATCTAGGCATTTTATGTGCATAACTCAAATTTGAAATACATGCACATGGTCCAGTGCATATAAATTGGTTGAAAAATCAAATCCGTGTCCTTGGGTGCACGCTTAGGTCACATGCAAGAAATGAGAATGTATTTCAAACACTAGGGCACTGTTAATTGCCAGCAAAACGTTGAGATACCTGGCTTTTAAATTATAGTAAATCCAAAACTTGTCTGAAATTCATGAAACTTTGTATGGTATCATGGAGCGGCATCAACATGTCGTGGTAAAAAAAATCCCATTTAGGGCAGGTTTGGGTATAAGCTTCTCACAATCCAGAGCTTCTCACAACAAGACTGATGGTTTCGATACGGAACAAGCCACCTTTGGGGACGAAACGGCATTCGTTGCCTCTTATTGCTTTAAAAAGTTTTCTAGTGCCAACATAGAACAACAGGAGTGTTGTGTTAAGTTTTGGAATTGTTCGGGGTTCGTTTGGAAATTTTTGTACATTAACTGGGTTTTCTAGGCATTTTATGTGCATAATTCAAATTTGAAATACATGCACATGCTCCAGTGCATATAAATTGGTTGAAAAATCAAATATGTATCGTTGGGTGCATGCTTAGATCCCATGCAAGAAATGGGAAAGAATTTCAAACACCAGAGCACTTTTCATTGCCAGCAAAACATTAAGATACCTGGTTTTTAAATTCTAGTAAATCCAGAACTCGTCTGAAATTCATGAAATTTGGCATGGTATCATGGAGCGGCATCAACATGTCGTGTTAAAAAATTTGTCCCATTTGGGGCACGTTTGGGTATAAGCCTCTCACAAACCAGAGCTTCTCAAAACAAGCCTAATGGTTTTGGTATGGAGTGTGCCACCTTTGGGGACGAAACGATATCCGTTGCCTCTTATTGCTTTCAAAAAATTTCTAGAGCCAACATAGAACAACATGAGTGTTGTGTTAAGTTTTGGAAATTTTCGGGGTTCGTTTGGACATTTTTATACATTAACTGGGTTTTCTAGGCATTTTATGTGCACAATTCAAATTTGAAATAAATGTACATGCTCCAGTGCATATAAATTGGTTGAAAAATCAAATATGTGTCCTTGGGTGCATGCTTTGGTCCCATGCAAGAAATGGGAATGAATTTCAAACACCATGGCACTGTTGATTGCCGGCAAAACATTGAGATACCTGGCTTTTAAATTCTAGTAAATCCAAAGCTCGTCTGAAATTCATGAAACTTGGCATGCTATCATGGAGCAGCACCCGACATGTCGTGGTAAAAAATTTGTCCCATTTGTTACAGTTTTGGGTTTAAGCTTCTCATAAACCAGAGCTTCTCACAACAAGCCTGGTGGTTTCGGTTGGGACGAAACGATATCCGTTGGCTCTTATTGCTTTCAAAAAATTTCTTGTGCCAACATAGAACAACATGAGTGTTGTGTTAAGTTTTGGAATTGTGGGGGGTTCGTTTGGATATTTTTATACATTAATGGATTTTCTAGGCATTTCATGTGCATAATTCAAATTTGAAATACATGCACATGCTCCAGTGCATATAAATTGGTTCAAAAGTCAAATCATTGTCCTTGAGTGCATGCTTAGGTCCCATGAAAGAAATGTGAATGGATTTCAAACACCAGGGCACTGTTGACTGCCGGCTAAACGTTGAGATACCTGGCTTTTAAATTCTAGTAAATCCAAAACTCATCGCAAATTCATGAAACTTGGCATGGTATCATGGAGCGGCATCAACATGTCGTGGTAAAAAATTTCTCCCATTTGGGGCAGGTTTGAGTATAAGCTTCTCACAAACCAGAGCTTCTCACAACAACCCTGATGGTTTCGGTACGGAACATGCCACCTTTGGGGACGAAACAATATCCGTTGCCTCTTATTGCTTTCAAAAATTTTCTAGTGCCAACATAGAACAACATGAGTGTTGTGTTAAGTTTTGGAATTTTTCGGGGTTCGTTTGGACATTTTTATACATTAACTGGGTTTTCTAGGCATTTTATGCGCATAATTCAAATTTGAGATACATGCACATGCTCCAGTGCATATAAATTGGTTGAAAAATCAAATATGTGTCCTTTGGTGGATGCTTAGGTCCCATGCAAGAAATGGGAATGAATTTCAAACACCAGGGCACTGTTGATTGCCGGTAAAACGTTGAGATACCTGGCTTTTAAATTCTATTAAATCCAAAACTTGTCTGAAATTCATGAAACCTGGCATGCTATCATGGCATGGCACCCGACATGTTGTGGTATTTTTTGTGTCCATTTTGAGAGAAGGCGCACTCGAATAACAGCCAACAAAGGCATTTTGACAAAAAGAGCTGCCACTTTAATATCTCAAACGTTTGTATAATCCAAACTGTGTGCGTTCTGTTAACCATTCACGTGACCCCATGTGTCTTGGTTTTAATGGCTATAGGAGGCGCCGTGCGGATAGCTGCTTGACTGAATGGGAGGCATGCGAGTGCGGTCAAGGTCTGTGAGCTCACCGAAGCGTGCAAGCTGTTCAACGATGATCTGTGCATCTCTTCAACGCATAAGCGGTTCAGATTACGGTATGCAAATTAAAGATGTACTTGGCGCTAAGCCAAGAGAAACTGCGATTTTTAAAATATGCAGCTAAAAATCAATAGCACTATCTATTTTTTGCAACTAAAATTCAGTAATTAAGCATAGATTTCATTCATAGAGATTAAGCAGTCGTTCTCACCGGGAAGTGAGACAGCCTTGGACCGCCGACCGCCTCTCTCCCACTGGTCTGTATTAATGTGTCGGCCGAGCGGCCGCACCCCCCCCCCATCCTCGCCACACACACAATCATCCCTCTCCGCCCGCATCCTCGACGACGCTCTGAGTCCTCAAAGCCATCAGTGTATGAGGATGCCGCTGAATCGCCCCGTCGGAGAGAGTGGCGACGCCGGGGCTGCTAAAGCACCGGAGCACGGCGTGAATATGGAGATAGAGGTTTCCGTCCCCGCCGACGAGGTGGAGAACGAGGCTGCCAACAAGCGGAGGCGGGTCGAGAAAGAACCTCAAGCGACTCCCGCATGCCTAGACTTCATCAACAACCTCCCCGATGATATGTTGATAGTCCTCATATCCCTCCTCCCAATCAAATAATGGGCGAGGACAGCCGCCCTTTCCCGGCGGTGGCGCCCCCTATGGCTCCTCACCCCTGTCGACCTCCCCGACGCCCACGAGCTTTGCCATGGCTATCGCCAAAGCTTGGATGTGTTCTCCCAGATCCTCAGCAGTCACCATGGCCCAATCAAAGGCCTTATCACAGGCAAGTTCCTTTCAAGTGGCAAGGACCAAGCCAAGCTTGACAAGTGGTTCCGATCCCCTGCCATAGATCCGCTCGAGAAGCTAAGTTTTAATGATGGGCATATGCGCTTGCTGCCAACGTCCGCGCTCCACTTCGCGCCCACGCTACGCCTCGCCAAGTTCATGAACTGCCATTCCCCCCTAATGATGCGCCCGCTCTTTTTCTACCACGACTGAAGCACCTCGAACTTGTCGCCGTCTGCATCCCAAAGGATGACATGGAGCGTCTGCTCCGCGGCTGTACTGCACTCGAGTTCCTTCGTCTTCAGGCGATGAATTTGTCGAGTACCTTGTGCATCACCTCCAGGACTCTCCGGACTATTTATGTGTGTTGCTGGTGCTGCAACGAGAGATCACAAAAGGTGGACCACAATATGGTCATTGAGGACACACCTTCACTTGAGAGATTACTTGTAGTTGATCAACAAGGTCCAACAAGAATCAATGTCATTTTTGTGCTGAAATTGACAGTGGTGGGCTACTCGTCTATCAAATACTACTACTTTCAGGTACAACAGTCGCCTTATACCTCTCCTTCTTGATATCAACGTTATTTCTAGTTTTGAAGATGTATGTTCGTCTATCATCCAGCAAAGCTTCACACAGATTCTGGGAACAGTGAAGGTCTTGGCACTAGAATCTGTCGGCCCCAACCTGGACCAATTTGTCAGTTGCCTGAGATGCTTTCCGTGCCTGAAGAAAGATATCGAGGTGATGTTCCTTTCCTGTTAAATGTTAACCATAAGGGAGTTCAATTTTTTGCACCTTTTCCCAAGTTTACAATGACAATGTACTATGATTTCTGAAGGAAATTTGGAGGATTTCAGGACATACACCCCCCTTCCCCATATTGGTTGCTTGATTCATATGGTTACAATCCATAAGCATTTCTCCTTTGGATTCATCTGTACTAGTTTTCTTAGGGAATTTTTCATCCAATCCAACCTCTTGTGAAGAAGGCTACATGTTTCTAGATTGTAATCAAATGCCCATGTTAATCTTGTCAGATCAAAGATGGCACGTTGGTGCATTTTACAAATCCTGCAAACCAAATGGGCGTGTAGCAGTATTCAAAACTGCATGTAGGCACTAACACTTCTCTTCTTTTACAGATAATAATAGGCCCGAAGGTGGATAATGTTTATAACGACAATCACATCGAATGCATGGATTTGCATCTCTCAAATATTACTTTGAACTCCTACCGAGGGACCTTATCGGAGATTACACACACCAGCTTCTTTCTTGTCAGACCAAAGGTGCTGAGGGTACTGAGGTTGAACACACATTTAATTAGGAAAGATGAATGGTATGATTATCAGAGCCGGCAGGTACTGCAGAGTGGAAGAGCCTCCAAAAAGCTAAACTTCGTATTGGAAGAGCATATGCCGGAGCAATTGGAAGTCACTGTGTCAAACCCAAACATGACTTGTCAGCGGATGATCCCTTTGCAGAAATGACGATGCTTGCAATGTTTGAATTTGGGCGTTGTAATCTTTGAATTTGAACCTTGCAATATTTATGACATTTGTTATATTGAACCGTTTCTGTTCTCTTGTCTCAATGCAAACAGTTCATCCGAGTGAACCGCATGTTGTATATCGCACACACCTTGATCTGGCTGACCATTTCTTTTGTGTTGCCTAATCACAAATAGTTCATCCAAGTGAACCATATGCTATACATCGCACACACCTTAATCTGGCTGACCGCTTCTTTTGTGTTGCCTAATAACAGTTCATCCGAGTGAATCTATTGCTGTACATCGCACACACCTTCATCTGGCTGTCTGTTTCTTTTCTTCCTTCTCATCGCAAATAGTTGATTGAACTGAACCGTATGCCCTGCATCGCACACGCAACTAAAATCTGAACCGTGTTTGATGCATCCTCCATCACAAACGTTTTGCACCTTTTTTGACGGTTTTTTACACCACTGTTTGCGATTATTGCATTGCACACAGTTTCGTCGAAGGGACTCTGATCGTAGTATTACGTTAGCAGCATCCTGCAGTAGTGAGGTAAGGTAATAGGAAAGCAACATTGACACGTTGAATGACTGGGCAACAAGAACAACACTACAATTTAGTAATGTGCATGATATGAGATAGTACACTCATGCAGCTCAGTATGCAAAACTACCAGGCAGTTTTCCTTACAAAAATCAAAATTGTCGCCTTTAAATATACATTTTGCTACAAGTAAATATAGATCAGATAAAGGTTGGATTCATGTTGATTAACAAAATACATGTTGATGTAAAAATTTAGTGATATACAATAGGTACTTACATCAACATTGGATCACAGAGAATTCCCGCAAAATACCTTCCTCGAACATGATCTGGGTGGAACCCTAAGTGAAGATCTTTCACGAATTGGAGGGGGAATCCCCAAGAACAAGATGAACACAAGAGGGAAAACAAGAGGAACACTCAAGAACAAGTCCAATCACACATCCACTAGACCAACAAACACACAAGATCCACAAGGTACATGAACAATCAAAGGGAAACAAGATACATGGTAGAGTTCATCCCAAATCCTATGAAGGAGATAAGGGCTTGATGATCTAGGTAGACCCTTCCCCAAGAGGAGGGCTTGATATCCACAAGTGGATCTTCTCGCTTAGGAGGTCACGATCTCCATGAAGAGGAAGATGAGCAAAGCTCACTCTTTGTCTATCAAATACTTTGCTATCCTACAAATGAGCTAGGGGATGAGTACATAAAGGCTAGGGACGAAATTGGGGGAGGTAGGGATACAAAGGTCCATTTTGACCCTGAAAATGAGAACCCTTCGGAGTAGTCCGGGCACCCGGGGTCAAGTGGACCGGGCACCAGGAGGTGGGCGCGGCTGTAGTTGGCTGGGCACCCGGGGTTGAGGGCCCAGGCACCCGGACCGATCAGGGGCGCCGGCCTTGGCACGTGGAGGAGGTCCGGGCACCCGGGGGGGTGAGAGCCCGGGCACCCGGGGGCATGCTGGGCCGGCCCAGACAGGAGGCCGGGCACCCAGGCCGGGCTGCACTGGTGCTGCCAGCTGCTGGTTGAACTTGGCGGGCACCTGCACTGGCGGGCCGGGCACCGGGTCGGCTGGGTGCCAAGAGGTGGCCGGACACCCGGGGTCGAGGCGGCCGGGCACCAGGGTGGTCCAGGGGCTTGGCCCATTCCTCCTCTCCTTCTTCTCTCCTTTCCCTTGCTTAGTGGTCGCTCGAGCCTCCATTCTCTCCTTCTCACGATCACCTTCTTGGTACCTAAGAATGAACAATGTTTCAGTTGAAGGTAGAATCCAATTCCCATATGAAACCGAAAGAAGTTTGAAGAGGAAGGAGTCAACCTCGGTTTCGGTGGCACGTGTGTGTGCTCTTGCCATCGGTCTTCTCCGTGCTTGCGGTGGCGGTGACACGTCCATGGTGATGGTCGAGGGATGCTCCGCATCATCTCCCCCCCTTGGGAGAGACCCGTCCATGGATCGTGATCTTCATCACCATGGTAACGAGATGGCGTCGCCGTGTAGAAGTGGACAACCACCAAGCACTTGTCATGTGGAAGCTCGAAATGGGAACTCTCCAATGTCGCACCGTCTTGTAGTTCCTTCTAAAGGAGCAAAGATAACAAGCACTTGGAAAAACAAATGTGATTGGAATGAAAGCAAAACCAAGCAGGTGATTCACCCAACAAGTGTTGTCATCAAGCATAGCATATGGTTTGACAAGGGAGTGTGGCATAGCATGTAAGCACATAAATTTAGCACAATCAAGGACATCATGGAAACAAGCATGTAAATGTGAGGTAGAGATGCACATATGTGAGACAAGATAGCAAGCATCAACCTCAAGATCATAGCAAACATGCATAAAGCGCTCGACAAATGGTCTATGGTAGGCATAAGAGTCATTCACAACACCAAAAGAAATGAAATGTCTAAACACATGGGGCAAGTGCAAGACAATCCAAGCATAGTGTGCATATGGTGTGGTGAAGAAAGTGAGGGACTCAACACAAATGATATAGCAATTTTGCAACATGTGCGAGGCAATCAAGTCATGAGAGCAAATAGTCGGCATAGTCAATGCACATGGCATATCACAAGCACGATGACAAAGCAAGATCATAGTACCATCGTAGGAATGTGGCATAAAAGGAACATGGCAATAACAAGCAATATCTCCACCAAGCTTGCAAATACACATACAAGTAGTAGAATCAATCATCATATGTAATGCAAAGTATGGGTCACAAATGCATGGCAAAGGCATAGGAATGAGCATATCATGCAAAGTGAACATGGCAAGATGGGCATATAATATGTAATGGACGAGAACCCATAACCATGTGAGAGCCATGTAGAAGAAATGCGCGAAGTCTTTGCACAAAGATAGCGGTGGGAAATTCAATCCATGGGATCCCAAGACATCGTTGCTCTCTAGAGATCGTTTTGTAAACTCATGGGATTGTGAGGTTGACAAGTATTCATGGGTACCTACACAAAAGAGACACAAACCAAAGAAAGTGTGTGCGTGGTAAACGTACACATCATCCATCATGATGTGTATGTGCATGTGTGAGTTAGCACAAGATAAGCATCGCTCAAAGAAATTAGATGCGTGATATAGAAACATGTTATCCATCATGAAAGAATAGTTATTATGTATGACATGATGGGGACACAAATTGAGAATGCAAGTATATGGCACATCACTAGCATGTTTATTCATGGGAAGCATATGGTGCACACAAGTATTGGGATCATTTAATGGATAGGATGAATCAAAATCTCCTAACATGTATGAGGAAACTATGGGGGTCTCCTCATGAGCAATAGTGGAAACATCATATGGAGAATATTGACAACATCCAAAACAATGCATATTTGGAACAATGTGATCATGGCATGGCATAGTAGATGAATTGCACAAATCATGTAAGGGAAGCATGCCAACATCATCGCAAGAAAAACAAATGCCACTAACCATGGGCTTGTCATCTATGCCATATGTGCAAATTGGGTTTATGTTGATGGCATATGCATAGTCACTACGATGAGATTGCAAATATGACATATTGTTGATCTCATGCATAGCATATGAAAAGGCAAGAGGATTGTCAAACATGATGTGACCAAGAGAATTATCACAAGAAATCCTATGTAACATGGCATCACAACTAATAGAATCCTCATGGAAATCATCAAACTCATCATAAAATGGGTAAATCATCGCATGGGGAAGTCGAACTAGCATGGAGCATGACACTAGGTGGAGCAACATCATGCAAGCAATCAATGTCAAGAACGCCCACTAGTGGGACAAGAGCATCACCTTCACCTATGTTACCTTTCTCGTTCCACTCAAGTGGTGTTGGTGAGGTGGGAAAGACCAAAGCGTGGTCAACGTCATCATCGTGATGGAACCATGTGGGGGGTGCATCATAGTCCACCATGGCCATTGTCTTGTCCATAGGAAGGATGAAGTCATCGTGAATCGGCGCGTCATCATATATGGGAACTAGCACCAAATGATAAGACATAATAGAGGTAGAGGTTAAGTTGTTAGAAATCGAAATGGCCTCACGTGCCCTATCAAACTTCCTCACTCTCTCTATGTGGCGGTGGATCCCTCGCTCCCTCAAGGTAGGTGCACTCAATGTCACATATGGTGGAGTCACTCATCTCACTCAGGTGGTGGGGATTGTGGCTCTCCTCACATGGGAATTGGGGTAGCTCATCATATATGGGGCTAGTGGTGAAGTCACTCTCACTCTCAATATGGTGGCACAAGTCACTCAACTCATCATACGTCGCCGTGGTCGAAGGGAAAATCCTGTGCTCAACCATCTCGTCGTCGTCGCCGTGGATGAAGGCCGAAGATGGCACATCATCACTCTCCTCTATGACCGAAGGGAAAATCCCATGCTCGATCATCTTCCTTGAGGGGCTTCCGAAGATGGAAGTGTCGCCCTCACTCATAAGTGATCGCCTTGTACTTGATGATGTCGAAGTAGGCATACTCGTGGGAAGTAGGCGAAGATGTCGCATGTCCGAAGGCGAAGATGCCTTGATAACACTTGGCGAAGATGCCGAAGTAGTCGTGGTAGCCGGAGCTTCCTCTTGGTGGTGCTTGTCTCGCGGTCTTCTTTTGTGCTCATCAAGTTTGTCCGTAGCTTGATGTAGAGATTTTTGGGACTTGTAGGTGAACGCATCACGAGAATCATCATCTTGATGGTGTTGTAGTGCTTGAGCTCAATGACGTTCCGAAGATTGGCCATTTGAGTGTCGCCGCCTTGAAGATGACGAAGGGGAAGAAGACTTGTAGTTGGCCAACATTTCACGTACTTAATCCCTCTTTGTTCCGCCAACTTGGTGTCGATGTAGTCCCTTGTCCGTGCTTCACGTTGATGAATGTCGGCGGTGAGTCGCTCAATGCCTCGCATTGCTCGTTGTAGTCCGAAGATGGGCATTTTGGTGATGTAGTTGTTCGCGTCGTCGTTGTCGTGGAAGACCGGAGATGAAATGCCTTTCCTATCCATCACAAGACTCGAGCAAATGTGAGTAGGAAATGAGATAAACAATACCAAGTGACCTTTTCCCAAAGTTGAGGATGTATCCCGTTTCACTCAATGTGAGATGAAAGAATAGTGGAATTGGTACCGGACTTGTTCACTCACACCTATAAAGTAAATCTTATGAAGTAGCTTGGTGAGGATAGTGGCACAAAAATTTAATGCAAAATGTTAGCAGGAGTCAATAATGTTGGAAAAGATTCAAAAATTCACAAATGAAACAAGTAGACCAATAGCAATATGTGGCACGCGGAAACACACACACACGGATAGATAAATGGGGTCATGAAACCAAGGAATGAGCACAAAATGTGGAATCCACGGAAACGCTCGTGTTGCACAACTCAAGAGAGACGCTAGCACGATTGCTCAATAGTCGGATACAACACTTGTGCACAACCTAGAAGATGCAAAATGTATGAGCTTTCTATCCCAAGTATGCTATGTGTATGATGTTCCGGTGTTTCGCACACGATGATCCAAGATGATCAATATGGTAGTATGATATGTAATGTGGCGATGCTATGGCTCTTTCTTACAAGGTCTTTGCTCTCTTTTCCTTTATGCTTAAAAGCTTATTCTTTTTTTTTTGATATGGCCACTATGCGAAATGCACAAACCAAGATAGCAATTGCGTATATGCGGGAACAATCTTGTGGCACAAGGGATGATATGATGATACCGATATGATAATGTATGTATGCAATGGGGGTACGAATCACTAATGTGCACAAGTAACATTGCCGGCAATACTCAAAGGCTAGTCTCTATAGGCAAGTGACGCAAAATGGGCTAAGGGTTAACAATGTAATGGCAAGAATGTACAATGAAGGGATACCGTGATACCAAGGTGATATGGAGGTTACCGTTCTTGCTTACGATTAGGGTGCCAAATTGGTGAAGTGGTCGATGTCGAAGAAGGCCTCGTGGCGATGATGAGTGGTGGTGTTCTTGATGTAGATACCAAGATGATGTAGACCCGTCCCTAAGTAGCCGAAACACCTTAGGAAACGGTAAAAACCGCAAACTCAAAATCTCCAAAGGCAAATGTCATATGGTGGTGGCGGAATGCGTTGGTGGTTCCGGAGTTAGCAATGCGGAAGTGGTGGTGGTGGGTGATGATGAAGTGACCGTCCCTAAGTAGCCGAAACACCTTAGGAGACTCAAGTCACCACTCAAGCAACCACAAATGCTATATGGATCAAAAACGGGTTAGGTTGCGAAAAGCGATGGTGGTTTTGCGTATGATATGGTGGATGGCCTATGCAAAGATGCAAAAATGAAAAAATTTTGATGGAGTCAAATGGTGATGGAACCTATCTAGATGGATGGGGGATGTCAATAGCTACTCAATGAGCTAAAGAACGCGAAAATCGGACTCTGAGAGTGAAAGTTATGGCCGAAATGGTAAAGTGCACGTGGCTGATTCTGGGGGGTGCGGGTGCCCGGGGTGGGTAGGGGCAAACAGCCCGGGGATGCGGGCACCCGGGGTGGTCAGCGGGGGGTGCACGGGGGGTCCGAGTGCCCGGGGTTTGAGGTCCGGGTGCCCGGGGGTGTCGGATTTGGGCGGAAATTCGTGGGAAGATGCAAGAAATTGGTGGATTTTGTGGAGGGTAAGGTGGAGATGGATGGGGGAATGCTAGATCCACTCAAAACCAAGCAAATCCATGGATCAAATCCAACAAAACCTCATCAAACCAACAAATCACAAAAAAAATTGGGGCTATTTTTGGTGGGGAATTTTCGAAATTGGGGAAGAACACAACAAAATTAGGCTAGAGAACAACAAGGGGGGCTCCAATTTCATGAGAAACCATGGCTCATGATACCAAGATGTTGTAGGGTGGAACCCTAAGTGAAGATCTTTAACGAATTGGAGGGGGGATCCCCAAGAACAAGATGAACACAAGAGGGAAAACAAGAGGAACACTCAAGAACAAGTCAAATCACACATCCACTAGACCAATAAACATACAAGATCCACAAGGTACATGAACAATCAAAGGGAAACAAGATACATGGTAGAGTTCATCCCAAATCTTATGAAGGAGATGAGGGCTTGATGATCTAGGTAGACCCTTCCCCAAGAAGAGGGCTTGATATCCACAAGTGGATCTTCTCCCTTAGGAGGTCATGATCTCCATGAGGAGGAAGATGAGCAAAGCTCTCTCTTTGTCTATCAAATACTTTGCTATCCTACAAATGAGCTAGGGGATGAGTATATAAAGGCTAGGGACGAAATTGGGGGAGGTAGGGAAACAAAGGTCCATTTTGACCCTGAAAATGAGAACCCTTCGGAGTAGTCCGGGCACCCGGGGTCAAGTGGACCGGGCACCCGGAGGTGGGCGCGGCTGTAGTTGGCCGGGCACCCGGGGTTGAGGGCCCGGGCACCTGGACGGTCGGGCGCCGGCCTGGAGTGCGTGTGGGAGGGCTGGCACCGGGTGAGAGCCCTGCACCGGGGCATCTTGGGCCGGCCAGGCAGGAGGCCGGGCAGCCGGGTCTTTGTCTAGGCATGCTGGGAACTTGGTCGGGCACCCGGTGCTTGGCGGTCGGGCTCCCGGGGCCGGCTGGGGCTGCGGCCAAGAGGCGGCCGGGCACCCGGGGTCGAGGCGGCCGGGCACCCGGGTGGTCCAGGGGCTTGGCCCAATTCCTCCTCTCCTTCTTCTCTCCTTTCCCTTGCTTAGTGGTCGCTCGAGCCTCCGTCCTCTCCTTCTCACGATCACCTTCTTGGTACCTAAGAATGAACAATGTTTCCGTTGAAGGTAGAATCCAATTCCCATATGAAACCGAAAGAAGTTTGAAGAGGAAGGAGTCAACCTCAGTTTCGGTGGCACGTGCATGTGCTCTTGCCATCGGTCTTCTCCGTGCTTGCGGTGGCGGTGTGACGTCCATGGTGATGGTCGAGGGATGCTCCGCATCATGATCCCAGTTTAGAAAGTCTTATATTCGTTAAGCTTATTTTCCAAAAGAGAGATGGGTAAGAAACATGTAGAGAATATGATCTGAATGCTATAAAATTTCATGATGTGAAGATACGCACACGCTTTTTAGAATGGAGTTGACATATTTTTGCTGGACTGGAGTGGACTAGTTCTTTGGCCACTTGAATCTACTTATTATCAGTAGTAGTTGGCTTCCTCTGTGCTAGAGAAGTATCTATGAACACTGGAGTTGGTTTACTATCTCCTGGCGTTTGGATCTTTTGCAAAGACCATGTTTGTAACCCTTCAGATTCTAACATAGCCGTCTTCCCCTTGCATGCATTATATAGAAGAATCGTGCTTCAATTATAAAACATGCTACAGTAGAGAGATGGAATAGGTACTGAAGAATAGAAAGGCATGACATATTGACATGTATTCCCTCCATCCGGAAATAAATGGATGTGTCTAGGCATATTTCAGTTCTAGATACATCCATTTTTATCCATTTCTGTGATAGGTAATCCGGACGGAGGGAGTATGATGTAAGAGCTAGGGATACGATAGTACAACAGAGTAAAAAAACACTAGTTGAATGTAAAACTGTATGATAGCGGAATACATATAGAAAAACACTAAGGCAACATATGCATGTATGATTGGGAAACTAAGATGGCATTGCAACAGACAACTAGAACATTACTTCAATGTAAAAAACATGGTATGGTAGACACATGAAGTACATACTGATGAATAACAATGCATAATATATTCAGAAGCATGATGTCCAAACTAAGCAGATGGCATTACAATAGAGTAGAATGACAATGCATGAATTTGAAAACTTGTTATCATGAATGGAATAGGTACTGAAAACAGGACATCATGACATATTTACATGCATGATCAGCAGGCTAAGCACATGGCATTGCAATAGAGTAGATGCACTCCAGGACATTATATGCATGTTGTACCCATATCACAAGCCAAGTTAGAGCAAGGAACTTGTGGGGTGAATAGGCTTCATCAGCTTTCTGCAAGTCTTCTGAAGAACTTCCTTTACATGTTCCATCATATTGGGTATCATTGACGTCAAGTTTGTTGGCCGTTACATTGCTCCGTAAGGTTCTTGTGGATATATCAGTGTGTGCAATTATATCTGACATACATGGAACCAACTAGTAATTAGATTTATGTAATGAGTGCCTGTAGGAGACGGCATAAATAGTAGGACTGGGCTTAACTAGCAGCAATAGGTCTCAAAAACTAAAGGGAGAACACAGATGAAGGCTACAGAATATGTATCGTTTGTACTCGAGATTAACAAGATGACACACAAAAGTATTAAAGAACAACATAGGTAATACTAGAAGTGGTATAATCACTAGCCTGTGGGATAACATTGGCTGATGGATGATAACTATGGAACAACGTTACCTAAATAACAAGTATCTTATCTGAACTATGAAACATTCCTGAACAAGACTCTTAAGAGATCAGCATGAATATACAGTGAAATGTGATAATATAATTTCCATGCTTAGATGAATAACAAAGCCATAAATGTTGCACACAATTAAGATGAGGGTACAACCTATCTGGCCGCCATCCATAGGAGTGAGCATCATGTGCTGACTTGTCGATGGCCCTGCAGTTGTTGTGGCTGTCCATATCGGGCACACACATTTGATGTGGGGAACTGTTTAGTGGGGACTATAGCTCCCTTCTGGTGTATGCTTTCCCTTGTTGGAGCAGCTGCGGTGAGAAGAAAACGGTGTTGCTGAAGATGCGGAAAACACAAAATGTTAAGAACGACACATAACTCTGATATGAAGAAATACCCTAAGAGATCAACAGTAAGGTACGAGAGTGGTCACACATCTATTGACTGAAAACTAAATTGGGGTCACACGATTTTATTTTGTTCTGTTACTGTCCGATCTACGCCGGATGGCTTGATGGCCATCTTGTGCCTCCCGGCTGACACTGTTCAGAATCTTCCCAGAAGAGCCAGCGACCACCGGCAAAGAAGCCTGCCTCCACCGTCCCTGGCCGCGAGAGCTCTGACCAAAACCCCACTCCCCGCCCCACCGCTCTGCCGTGGTTGCACCACCCCTGGCTAATCCACAAAGACTCGTCGTCATCCAGATCCGGCCGGGCAGTACCATCAACCCATGCAACTCTAAGATAGCCACCTAAGCACTGCTTCTGCGGTGAACTTGCGCCCCTGCACCCTTATGTTAGACACCAGCCAACCGGCAGCCGAGGAGCCCCGCCGCCTCGAGGGGTGTTGCTTCCCATTGGGAATGGATTGGCCCAGAATAAAAATTCAGACAACTGATGCCTAATAAAGTGATTTAAGATGAGTGTACGACCTATCTTGCGGCTCGGTGAAGTAGGCAGCTGCAGCTGCCGAGTCGGTGAGGCCGGCGCGGTTGCAGTGGCTCCCGGCGGCAGGAAAGCAGAGATGTCGTGACGGTCGATGGCTACGGGGAAGCGGCACCGGGGCCCTGGACGCATCTGAAGTTGGAGCCACGGTGAATTTGGTGTGGTGGGGGCGCCATGAAGGAGGGGCTAAGGTTTCACGGCTGGGGAGAAGGGAGCTTTCGTTGAGAAGGTGATTTGGCGCCCATGATGTATGTATGGGGAATTGGGAGGGGGAACCATGTCTTACGAACACATTTGTCTGAAACTTGGGAAGGAGTTATAGTTCTACCCCTGCCTTTAGGCTTCTGGTCTTGGATCTGTGTACTGAGGGTCGGGGACAGTAGAGTAACTTTGCTTCTCCCAAATAGTGGGCGCGAGCGATTTCGGGCGAGGAGGGTGTCGGTGTCAAAACCGGCGGATCTCGGGTAGGGGGTCCGAACTGTGCGTCTAGACGGATGGTAATAGGAGACGAGGGACACGATGTTTTTACCCAGGTTCGGGCCCTCTCGATGGAGGTAATACCCTACTCCTGCTTGATTAATATTGATGATATGGGTAGTACAAGAGTAGATCTACCACGAGATCGTAGAGGCTAAACCCTAGAAGCTAGCCTATGGTATGATTGTTGTTAGTCCTCTGGACTAAAACCCTCTGGTTTATATAGACACCAGATAGGGTTAGGGTTACACAAAGTCGGTTACAATGGTAGGAGATCTACATATCCGTATCGCCAAGCTTGCCTTCCACGCCAAGGAAAGTCCCATCCGGACATGGGACGAAGTCTTCAATCTTGTATCTTCATAGTCTAGGAGTCCGGCCAAAGATGATAGTTCGGCTATCCGGACACCCCCTAGTCCAGGACTCCCTCAGTAGCCCCTGAACCAGGCTTCAATGACGGCAGTGCACGCATATTGTCTTCGGCATTGCTAGGCGGGTTCCTCCTCCGAATACTTCATAGAAGGTTTTGAACACAAGGATAGTGTCCGGCTCTGCAAAACAAGTTCCACATACCACCATAGAGAGAATAATTTTTGCACATATCTGCTGACATATTCCGCGGCGTGACATCACACCACGGCCAAGCTTTTATACGAATCGTTTTTTTACTGTGCCACCTTAGCGCGTTTAGCGAGGCGGTTTCCTTGGCACGTCTTATCAAAGCGGAGATCGTGCCCCCTTATTCCGGGATTCCCATCAATACAGACGTGGGTAACCCATTCACGCCATTGATTATGGCGTTTGGGAGATAAGCGAGTTTTACCAGGCTGGCGGGGGGCATAGCTTCATCCGTCCATATAAGGGGATAAGGATCCACATTTTCACCTACGCCTTCTTCCTCCTTTGCTCATCCATTTCCGCGCACTCGAGCTCCAGCGCCCAAGTCCGCATATCCCACCTCAACCTTCTCCAACTATGTCCGGGCGGGAGGCGGGTGGATGGCCTCCTCCGTCACGGAGGGCACATCAAAAAAGCTGCGGAGGCGGATACTTGTCCAAAGCAACATCGCGCACGGCTACCCGACGAGGGGCAGCTCATTCCAACCCCCGGGCCCCATGAGAGGGTGGTGTTTCTCCCCACTTCCTCCATGGACTAGGTTTTCCACTTCACCCATTTGTTCGGGGCTCATGTTCTACTACGGCCTGGACTTGACGATCTGGCCCAATTTCATCCTCAACATCTCGGCGTTCATCATCGTAATGCGAGGCCTTCCTCTGCATCCAGCCCGCCCTTGACTTATGGCTGAAGATCTTCAATGTCAAGCCGAAGGTAGTGGGCGGCCGCCAAGCGGAGTGCGGAGGCGCTATGGTTGGCAAGATGGCCAAAGTCCTATGGCTCGAGGGCTCCTTTGTGGAGACCATAAAGGGGTGGCAGTCGGGGTGGTTCTACATCACCGAGCCGCGTGACTCTCAATGGGCGGAGGCCCCCGAATTCCGATCTGGCTTCCCCACACGGCTCTCATCATGGAAAGAGACGGGCTGGCGTAGGGGATTGGACGAGCTGTCCGGACTCCAAACCTGCGTCGAAACACAGTGGACAAGAATCTCGGGCTTGTCAACGTTATCCAGTGATGCTCATCCGCCGGATTATCCCATGCCAACTACGGGCCTTCAAATTGTGGGAGTTCGATCGGCCACGGCACCCAACTCTGAAAAGGCTCTTGACACTACGTGCGAAGATGCTGGAAGGTGCTGTTCAAGGGCGCCGAGGTTCCCACATCCGCTACCGAAGATCGCGGATTCATCTCGCAGCGTCAAGCCAGCGGGGTAAGTTATTTTACCCTTTATGGGACTCTTGTTTTTCATAGATAGACTCTATGTGGGATCTAAACCTCCCTAACCTTTGACAGGACTGGCTGAAGACGTCCCGGACAGATTAACTGTCTGCCCCTTTGCCCGAAGACCCAGTGGACGCCCGACGGGGCTGCTGGCTCCGGTACCTCATGTGGTGCCGGAGAAGAAGGCCAAGAAGAAGGCCACGGGAACTCGAAGGAGCTTCCGGCGCCAGGTGTTGTAGGACTCATCGCCCGACAACCCTGAGGCGGAATCCTCCTCTGAGGAAGAGGAGGAGGAAAAAGAAGCCTCTCCCCCAGCGGGGGGAGAGAAGAAAAGGAAGGCCGCCCCAACTGGGGAGGCCGGAGGGTCCAAGAAGGGAAGGACCCTTCCTCCGAACTTCTCCACCAACGCTGACAACGACGAGGAGGAGTGGCCAACAAGGGCCAAGCCCCTGGCGAGATCGTAAGTGTCCGGGTTCCCATGGCTTTTTTTTCATTGCATAGTGTTCTCTAATGCCGAACAATCATGCAGCCCGCCCAAGGACGAGTTCGCCCGCTTCACGGCCGGGTCCCTCGAGTTCGTCGAAATGGAGAGTACTTCACTTCCGCCGCCTCCTCACCTCACGCTGCAGACGATGCCGAGGTGGGGCCCCAAGGGGGCCTGGTCAAGAGGAGGTGGCGCAGGAGGCGCCTGCAAGGCAACCTCCCGAGACTCGAGATGCGTGGGGCGAGACCCTAGGGGCTCTAAGCCCGACCCTCGTCCGGACTCCATCTGGAACCTTCAGGTGGTTCGAAGTCCGCAAGCGGTCCCTTCGTAGGAAGGGTAAGGCGCCGGTGTCCTCCGTCCAACACGAGGCCTTTGGATAGCTTCTTTGGGCGCTTAGCAGCGCCTCCATCGAGGAGGAGCACCGCCTTTGTTATGAGTGTGGTGATCCGAGAAAGTTCGATCCGCCAAGAGCGGGCCGACTGGCCTATACCAGCCTTCTAACAGGCTTTGAGGTAAGTTTAGAATATGTAAAAATATTACCGCATAGGCGGTAGCCCTGATGCTTAGTTCGGTGTTCGGAAAGAAAAGCCGGACTAAGGATCTAAAAAGATATACGCAGGAGTCTAACATAAGTATGTCAATATGCGAATGCAGGCTGCGCTACTGACCTCTGCCGCACTGACTGCGGAGGTCAATGCATTGAAGAAGAGCCTCGAGCGGTCCGAGAACGAGCTCGGCCTTGCCAAGAAGCAGCTCGAGGACAAGGAAGGTAAGTAATACCTTATTAAAGAAATACCTTATAGAAAGGATTTGGTTGCAAAAGATAACAGGAATAACATGGGCACTGCGGGGCCACGGCGAGGTGGCGACCACGAAGGAGGCGGTGTCCGCGGCCGAAGAAAGCGGCCATGAGCGCGTCAGCGAGAGAAGGGGAGGTGCAGCTGGCGGAGGTACGGCAAAAGCTCCGAGCTCTTGTGGAAAAACCACGAGGGTTTGGGCGTGACTCAAGACCCGAGAGTCCGAAGCTTGCCTCGGCTCTTGAGAGTGCCAAAGTTGCTAAGACCGAGGCCCAAAAAGCCCTCCGGAGATGGAGGCAATAAATAAGATCATGGCGGGTAAGGCATTCTTTATGCAGAGCAAGAATGTAAAGTCAATTATCTAGTACTTACCCGAATCCGGAGGTCTCGGGAGCGTTCACAGATCTGCCCGTGGTGTGCGATCTTTGCCCGCGTTCTACCGCGCCAAGGAGGGAGCTCGACGGAGAAGGTGTTACGGTCTCATTATCTTTGAGGCCGACCGTCCGGTGCCCTGACGACCAGTGAAGCAGCTGGTCAAGCTCCACAAGGTCGCCGAACAGGCCATGAAGGGCCTCATAGTTCGGTGTGGCCATTGGAAGCCATGCACAGGAGCTACTTCGGGGTAGTGCAGCGGCTGGTGGGCCTTTGTCCTGGATTGAAGTCATCAAGCGCTCCGTCTACATTGAAGGTGCCCGTCGGGCCTTGCCCGTGCTAAAGTGCTGCTGGCGCCACCGGTGAATGCGGAGAAGCTTGTGACGGACGGGCCACGAAGGGCAAGGATCATCGCAAGCCGAAATGTACTATGAGGGCGTCCAGAAAGGTGCCCGCCGTATAAGCGGATGAGTGCTCCAAAGATGTAATTTTTAATAGACTTGCATTTGTTATCACTGTCTGCTGAAAACTTGTTCATATCGCTAAAGCAACGCTTGTTAATTTAAAATATTACCTTCATGCGGCCGTTTATCAAATTTGAGAGATGGCAAGTCGTTGGCTTGACCCCCATGCCACGAAAGTCTTTGGGGTGTTCGGGATAAACTTGAGCGCTCTTGTTCCCATTCTTGGGTCCGTCGAGGAGGCGCTCAACGCAACAAACAAGGCAACCGGACTTATAGTGCTTGAACACTCTCACTTAGCCATAGAATTCTATAATTTTAAATTTCGTGAAGCCCCTAGTATTCGAAGACCGAGTTCGAGGCGCTATCCACGCCTTGGCGAGACAATGTCGGTTCCTCGCTCTAAGCGGCATAAGTCTTTAGGGACTCGAAGAAACCTCTCGAACAGCGACCGGCTCTCGCCTTATCATGACATGATCAGTTTTAGCTTTCTCCTTTGAGGTGCTCAACCCAGCTCAACCGGGAACAATCGCGGTGTTTCTCCCGGTGCTACCTTAGCCGATATAACGGCGTAAGGTACCAAAACATGGAAGCCGGGCAAACCCAACTATTGACCCAAGACATGATTCGAGCCGATGCATATAATGCTATAAGTTCGGGTGCCGCACTTGTGAAAGTGTTGGACTTATCACACCATACTTTTGGGGTACTGAAGCCCCTGGTGTATTGGCCGTACCAAAGTGTACGGGTGCAACATGTCATGAAATGAACATATATACATAGATAAAGAAAGGAGTGCAATAATAGGCAAGAGCTATGTATTGTTTATTAAAAAGAAACTGCAAATAAAAGCAGAACGATACAAATTGTGCGATAAGCAAGGGATGGGACTATTTAACATGTCCCCATCCAGGGGTAAGCTGCGGGGTGGTATGTAAAACAGGTATAATGCTCGTAATAGAGACCACCTGGACACTCGACGTAGCTTTTTGCTTCCTTGGCTGTTGTATCGTGAGTTCGGCAATTCTAGTGCCGGACAGGACTTCTGGAAAACGGAGTCCTCAAAGTAAGAAAAAAGAAGAAAAGAAAAAGAGTGACACAATCAGGAGCCCCTGGTGCGGTTTAGCCGCCTTCTGGGCATGCCGTGGTCGTGGCCTGTCCCCTTATGCCCATGGTATCTCCAGAGCGTAGTTATGTACGCCGTAATCGCTTCGCAATAATTCGCGAGGGCTGGGGTTGGGGCGGATTACTGGCGTGCTTGGATCGTGCAGCGGTCTTGTTGTAGAGTTACTCCGGTAGCGCTTGATGTTGTCCGGACGTTTAGTGGCGGACTCGAGAATTGCTGTGAGGCTGCTTTGCACCTCCGCCCGCGAACGCCGTGTGCTCCTCCGTTCGGAGAAGGCGTTCGGTGTTTCCATTGACCGTGATTACTCCTCGAGGGCTGGCATCTTGAGCTTGAGGTGCAGCGTAGTGCGGCACCGCATTGAATTTTGCGAATGCGGTTCATCCGAGCAATGCGTGATAGCCGCCGGAGCGGGACTATGTCGAAGATTAACTCTTCGCCCGGAAGTTATCCGGGATCCAAGACCACTTGAGTGTAATCGAGCAGTAAAATTGGCCTCTACACGGTATGGCGCCTTTAAAGGTCGTGTTTGTGGGTTTAATCCTTGAGGGTCTAAATTTTGCGCCGGATCCTGAAAAGCAGGTTCAGCTGCTACCGTCCATCGGGACTCTAGTGAGGTGAAATCCGTCGATAATTGGGTCAAGAACCAATGCGGCGAATCCACCGTGACGGATGCTAGTGGGGTGGTCCTTTGATCCAAATGTGATCGGGCGGGAGGACCATGGGTTGAACTTGAGGCGGCTCCATCGCATATCGTCCCTTAGTGCACGCTTCCGCTCCCTTTTGGGTATGTGGGTTGCGTATATCATGTTCACCGTCCGCACTTGTGTGGGAAAGCCCTTCTGTCCTCTATTGTTCGGCCGGGCTCTTCCTCGTCATCGCTATGCAGCCCCTTGTCATTGAGTTCGGCACTTAACTTGCTCGCTTGCTTGAACACCCAACAATCCCTGTTGGTGTGGTTGGCTAGTTTTTCGAAGTGCCATGTATCCGCACATGCGATCGAGTATTCGGTCCAAGTTGGGCCAGGCCTGGGTATTTCTTTTGAATGGCTTCTTCGGTGACGGGTTTAGAGCCTCTGAATCCGGCATTGACTTCCGTATCTTCATAATTATCGCCATTAATGCGGCGCTTGTTCTTGTTGCGACGCGACCTGCCATTGCTGTCCTTGGTATCCGAACTACCAGGGTTTTTGGTCAAGTTGTTACTACGAGCTAGCCAGCTGTCCTCTCCCGCGCAAAAGCGGGTCATGAGTGTGGTGAGGGCTTCCATGGATTTCGGCTTTTCCTGTCCTAGGTGCCGGGCTAGCCACTCGTCGCGGATGTTATGTTTGAAGGCTGAAAGGGCCTCTGCATCCGAACAGTCAACGACTTGATTTTTCTTGGTTAGGAACCGTGTCCAGAATTGTCCGGCGATTCTTACAGCTGCTGAATTATGTGGCTGAGGTCATCGGCGTCTGGTGGTCGCACATATGTGCCCTGGAAGTTATCAAGGAATGCGGCTTCCAGGTCCTCCCAACAACCGATTGACTCTGCTGGCAAGCTGTTGAGCCAATGCCGAGCTGGTCCTTTAAGCTTGAGTGGTAGGTATTTGATGGCGTGTAGATCATCACCGCGGGCCATGTGGATATGGAGGAGGCAGTCCTCGATCCAGACCGCAGGATCTGTTGTGCCGTCGTATGATTCGATGTTTACGGGTTTGAAACCCTCGGGGATTTGATGATCCATTACTTCATCTGTGAAGCATAGTGGGTGTGCGGCGCCTCATGTTGGGCTATATCACGGCGCAGCTCAAATGAGCTTTGTCTCTTGTGTTCGGCCCGGCGAGTTCTTGTATCCGGCGTGACAGTTATCATCACGTGTCGTGGGGCGCCCACGCGATCCGTAGATCAATCTTGTTTGCCTTGCCTTGTCCTCCAATATGTTTCGCAGGTCTGGCGCGTTTCCCCGTGCCTTGGTCGAGCGGCGCCGAGGTGCGGCTTGAATGGAGGGTCTAGAGGCCTCTCTATCACGGCCACGGGGTGGCCAGTCGGCCGCATCATGCGCTGGTGATGTAGGTTTGGGTGCTGCTTCCTCTAATTGGGGTAGCAGCCTGCATTTTGGGTATCTCTTGGAGGGGCGTTCGAGTTCATACTCTTGGTACGCAAGGACTTGATCCATTTGTCGACTAGCAAGTCTTAGTCAGCTCTAAGTTGCTGCTGCTTTTCTTGAGGCTGCTTGCCGTGGCCATAAGCCTGCGTTTGAAAGCAGCTCCTGTTTGGGGATCCTCGTGGCCGCGACAAATTCGTCATCGTCGAGGCTTGCCTCATCTTGAAGGAGGCACGTAATTATCGTCCTCTACCTCTCTTTCTGCCGCCTTTGTCGTGCGGACTTGCTCCTCCCTCCTCCTCTGAGTCCTGCCGGAGGGTGCGTCTTCGGCATTGTCCTGTATTATTGTCTCTGTGCGGAATCACCATTTTTTCTTGTGGCGGGATTTAGAAGCAGCGCCCTTGACGTCGGCGCTTGGGTTGTTTCTTGGAGGGTCATCCTCCACCGTTCCATCACCATTCCCATCTTTTGGGATGTCCACCATGTATATGTCATATGGCGAGGTGGCCTTCCGATTGCCAGGCGCTGGGTCTTGGTCGTCTCCAGGATCGTCGTCCATACCGTCGATGTCTTGAGTCAGTAGAGCATGCCGGTTAAATCATCGACATTGGCTACAAAGTGGGTGGTGGGTGGGCGTTGAATTTCTTCGTCGTCGCATCCCAACCTTCCTGACCGTAGTCCGGCCAGGGCTCTCCTGATAAAGAGAGAGACTTTAGTGAATTCAAGATGTCGCCAAAGGGCGAGTCTTTGAAAGATGTCCATGACAGTGAACTCCATGACCGGCGCCCAATTGGATTCGATTGGCGAGGGCACGGAGGTTCGGAGTCCGGAGAGGAGTCCGCACCTTGGAGTCACGATCTTCGCAAAGGGCAGGGATGGAGTTCGGCTCAATCGCCCGTTGAGATCGTAGCCCCGAGGCGGTGTCCAACCACTCATCCTCGATCGGGGAGTCGGCTCGAGCTAAGGATCGGAGCGACGGTGCGGCCTCCGGGACACCGTTCAGCGGCATAGCTAGATCATGCCCATCGAGACAAGGCGCGCGCATTTGGCTGTGGCTCGAATCCGTCGAAGATCAAGTCTCCGCAGATGTCGGCCGTGTAGTTCAAACTCCCAAATCTGACTGATGGCCCGGCGTAGCTTTGATCTGCTCCGGATGGCCAAGTGAATTGGTCCGTAGTGCAAAGCCGCCCGAATCTGAAGATCTGTCCGGGAGAAAAGTCTCACCCTGGACCGCGTCATTGTTGATGATCGAAGGAGCCATCGGGCCTATAGGTGACGACACAGAGGAACTCTCAATGAAAGCACCAATGTCGGTGTCAAAACCAGCGGATCTCGGGTAGGGGCTCCCGAACTGTGCATCTAGGCGGATGGTAACAGGAGACGAGGGACACGATGTTTTTACCCAGGTTCGGGCCCTCTCGATGGAGGTAATACCCTACTGCTGCTTGATTAATATTGATGATATGGGTAGTACAAGAGTAGATCTACCACGAGATCAGAGAGGCTAAACCCTAGAAGCTAGCCTATGGTATGATTGTTGTTCGTCCTCTGAGACTAAAACCCTCCGGTTTATATAGACACCGGATAGGGTTAGGGTTACAGAGTCGGTTACAATGGTAGGCGATCTACATATCCGTATCGCCAAGCTTGCCTTCCACGCCAAGGAAAGTCCCATCCGGACACGGGATGAAGTCTTCAATCTTGTATCTTCATAGTCTAGGAGTCCGACCAAAGATGATAGTTCGGCTATCCGGACACCCCCTAGTCCAGGACTCCCTCAGAGGGCGTGTTTTGAAATAGTGGGCGCAAGCGATTTCGGGCGAGGAGGGCGTTTTTTGTAATAGTGGGCGCGAGCGATTTTGGGCGAGGAGGGCGTGTTTTGAAATAGTCGGCGTGAGCGATTTCGACCGAGGGGAGGGTATTTTACCACCCATGGTTTATGAATTATTCAACACCTGTCATTTTGGTCGAGGAGAAGGCGCACTTAGATGAAGCTACGAACCTACCCTCGATGTACAATGGGCCAATTGATGCGTGTCCCATTTATTTGCTCGAGCGAATTCCACCGAGCAGAGGGTGTTTAGCGGTTTGTTTAAATTTTGGGAGAACGAGCATCCATGTCTACCTTACCAAGTCGATTCGAATCAAATTTTGAAATATTTGCTTGCCACTTCTTTTTTAGATGGTGAGATGATGCTCGAGACTAATGTTTTTTTACATGCTCGTTGCTAACCATTTACTGTATGACAAATAGTTGACCCACTCAAAAACGGGAATGAAACCCAAAATGAAATATCTCGATTCAGTGAAATAGCTCGTTCACCGGTCAAAATAGTGAACTAAATCCAAAATTGAACACCTCAATTGAGTAGCATGTTGTATTATAGTACTCCATGAACATGTTGAAAGTCAAATTAATGAACTTGTTTGATACGCATATCTCCGTTCATGTGTGGATTGTAGACAACATGTTCTCCAATTCAAATATTTGAATGCAAATTTATATCGATACATGGTTTATATCAGTCTTTGATGCATAAACAAGACCTCCCCCTCTCCCAGACACCTGTTCTCTCTCTCGCTGACAATCTTCAATTATGTCGCACGCATCCAAACACAAACCTTGTCGGTCCCTCTCCCTCTCTCTTTATCTCTGTGTGTGGGGGGGGGTCTTTCTAGTTCGCATGTACACTCCATGTATAGATCTCTATGGCACACTATGTATGATTCTCTAGTCCAAGCTAAATATCTTGGGTGCATTCATCGTAGGGACACAAATTCCCTAGCTCGTTGCCCGTAACTCTCTCACGCACCTCTCTGCCGACTCGGAGCTCTTCCCTCTCTCTCTCTCTCTCTCTCTCAAACTCTCCATCTCCCTGGGTCACACATACACATGCATATCTCAATTGCACTCGATAGACCCATCTAAAACTCTCTCTCTCTCCCTCGTTCTCTCACCATCTCACACGCACACACACAATCTCACGCCTAGCTAAGTATGATTGTCTCTCACTCAATTGTAGGCACACACAGTCCCCCCTATCTATATGACTAATTCTTAGTCTCCATCACAAACATGTGCATTGTCTCTTTCCCTCACTTGGTCTATCTCGATTTCTCTCGAGGCATCTTTCTATCGCACACGCACCTCGTCCCTCGATCACCCACCCATATAGTCCCCTCACGATCTCGAGGGGATATCTCTACCATAAACGCACCCTCTCTCCCTCTCCATGTGTCCCTCTCAACGTTTGTCCCTTGTTGGCCAGACCTCTATTGGACATGTGCTATAGGGGTGTCTCTCTCCGTTGCAAACAATCACGCACTAGCTATCTTCGTGTATCTCCTCACCTCGCTTTTCTATCTCGGAGACGCATGCGTGATATGTTTGCATAAGAAATGAACACACACTCTCTCTCTATTTTATCGTTTGTTGTCCCTTTATATTTCACACACACTCTTTTTGCACACTCACTTATTCTCCTTCACACGCACTTGATCTCTCTGGACCTATGCACTCTCTTCGGTCCATAGCATATAGATTTATTGAAAAGTCAAACATCACAAAGTTTGACCATGTACGTGGAGAAAAACATTTACCTCCAGAACGACAAACATATATCATTGGATTCATCATGAGATGTAGTTTTGTATGATGTATCTTTGGTATTGTAGATATAAATAATATTTGCGTAAACATGGTCAAAGTTTCCAAAGTTTGAATTCTAAAAAAATTATATGCACTGCATTATCGAACGGATGAAGTATCTCTCCCCCCTCAGCTATCTGACGCACCACTCAGTCGTATTGGGGATCCTCTATCTCTCTCAAACTTTATATCTCCCTGGTTCACACATACACATATCTTGCTCGCGCTACATAGACCCATCTAACACTCTCCTTCCTTTTTCTCTCTCTATGTGACACGCACCCCACCTAAGTACCATAATCCCTCACCCCATCATAGGCACACACACTCTCCCCCTAAGTATGACTATCTCTCACTAGCCATCAGGAACACACGTATTGTCTACTTCCATCCATACGTCTATCTAGATGTCTCTCGGGGTATCTTCTATCGCACACACACCTTGTCACTCAATCTCCCACCCATGTAGTCCCATCACGATCTCCAGGGGATCTCTCTGTCACAAACATACACTCTCTCCTCCCCATGTCTGCATTTTCCCCATACGTCTCTCTCGACCTCTCTCCCTTGTTTGTCAGACCTCTCTTGGCCATGTGCTAGGGGTCTTTCTCTCTCAGTTGCAAACAACCACACACTATCTCGTCACCTCGCTTCCGCTGTCAAAGATGCATGTGTGATATGTTTGCATAAGACACAAACACTTTTTCTCTACTTTATTGTGTGTCGTCCATGTCTCTTACACATAGGCACACACACACTTTTCCATTCACTCTTTATTTCACACACACTCTCTCTCTAGTTAGGTACTCTCTCACGTGCATAAACATATGGATGTTTTGAAAAGTCAAACCTCAGAAAAGTTTGACCAGGTATATGTGGAGAAAAACATTTACATCTAGAACGATCATTAGATTCATCACAACATGTACTTACTTCATACTATCATTTATCTTTGGTATTGTAGATATAAGTAATTTCTTTATAAACTTGGTCAAAGTTTCAAAAGTTTGACTTAAAAAATATAGGCACTACATTATCGAACGGAGGGAGTACCTCTTTCTCTCTCTACTACCTCTCACAGGCCTCCCCTCTCACTCGATCTCTCTATACCGAGGGATTATACAGTCACTGTGTCAGCGTATAGCTCCATATATTGTTTAGTTGACCGGTCAACCAGTCCACATGTTGCCTTGTCGGCTCGTGTTCTCTATCTTCGTGTGCTGGCCCATGTGGCAGTGGGTGAAAATAAGTAAACTAGAGGCTCATCTAACACGCAGTGAAGTAAACAAAGTTGAAACCACTCGTGGTAGCACCCCACACGCTAGTAAATTGAGGGCACACTTCTTCCATGTGAAGGATGCACTCACGCAAACTTCACCACTGCGCGGCGGCATGCACACAAGGACGTACTCGCGCACACCCAGCACACAATACACACCAGCACACATGTACACTGACGTCGCCGCCGGCTAAGATGGACGGCGAGGCAGCCAACAAGCGGAGCCGGCTCGAGCCAAAACCGCATCCGACGAGCCTGGACTTCATCAACAGCCTCCCTGATGACATGTTGCTCGTCATCATCGTCCTCCTCCCCACCAAATCTGCCGTGCGGACCACCCTGCTTTCCCTGTGGTAGCGCCCCCTCTGGCGCTACGTCCCCCTCAACCACGCCATCGATAGCTGCCTCTGTGATGGGGATTGCAAACGCATGGCTGCAATCTCCAATATCCTTTCATCGCACCTTGGGCCAGCCAGACGCCTTGACATCCGCATGTTCAGTACCAACTGCGAGGTCCAAGCCAAGTTCGACAAGTGGTTCTTATCCCCCACCCTAGATCAGCTCAAGGAGCTCAGGTTTGAAGCTGGACGATGTCTCTCTTTGCCGCCGTCTGCGCTCCGCCTCACGCTAACGCTGCACCGCGCCAGCTTCAGCTCCTGCTATTTTCCCCAGATTAATGTCGCGCCCGCCCTTCTTCTCCCTCAACTCAAGCAGCTCGATCTCTTCAACGTTGGCATCTCGAAGAAGGCTATGGAGCAACTCCTTCGTAGTTGTACTGCGTTCGAGTATCTTCGTCTTCGACAGATCCACGGGTTCATTAGCCTCCACATCGCCTCGACGAATCTCCGATGGATTTAGGTGTCTTGTTGGCCCTACAACAAGACATCAATTGGGAAAAGATCACTCGAGCTGTTCCACGTTATGTTCATTGAGAATGCACCTTTCCTTAAGAGATTGCTTGTATTTGATCTAGAAGGTCTAACAAAAATCAGGGTCATTGACACGCCGAAATTGACAGCGTTGGTGTACTCGTGTGCCAAATTCTCCGAACTCTTTATTGGATCCATAATCTTTCAGGTACAACACTCATCTTCTTCTCCATCTTCTTGAAATTCACATTTTTAAATTTCTTCTTCATGTATTTACGACTATCATCGAGAATTCCCACAAGCTTGACCCAGTCTGTTCCCATTGTGATGATCTTGGCAATAAAATCTATCGGCCCCAATCTGGATCAAGTTGTTGGATTCCATACATGCTTTCCATGCATGGAGAAGCTACTCATTGAGGTGACACTCCTTTCCTATTAGTAAACAGTAATCACAAAGTAGCTCAATTTTCTCGTAATTTTCCCAAATTACGATGACAAGTGTAGTGTTCAAAACAGCATCTACGCAATGCACCGAAAGAAACGTTTTTATTTTTTTCTCATGTGATCACATGCATCGTTTTTTGTTGTACTACTAGTAGCCTAGGCTAGTCATAGTGGCAAGTAACTTAGACTAGTAACTCCATGGTTAGCCTAAGAGCAAGTACTACCTTCGTCCTTGTTTACTCTTTTTGTAGTATCAAAATTTGACCATAGATTTAACTGACAAAATGTTAATGCATGTCACTAAAAATTATATCCTTGGATTCATATTTGAACATAATTTCAAGTGGTATAATTATTGGTCACATGCATTGGCATTTTCTTAGGTAAATCCATGGTCAAAATTTTACACTAAATATGAGGTAGTACAAAAGTGGGCTATAATGGCCCTCCACTATGTAGGCCAAAACACGTGCCAAATTCACTTCTGATGCATTCAGCATCGATGCCCTCCATTGCTCGCCTGGTGCCCCAATCTGGATCACCTACTTTGCTCCGGTGCCAAATTAACTCACGTAGTGAAAAAACACTTGCGTGGGAGAGGGACAGGAGTGAGGCAATAAAAAACACTTGTTTGGGAGAGGGAGAGGCTGGTGTAGTTGGTTTGATTGATTTGTTTATACATGTGGGTCTGTGTGCAAAGAGGTGCTAACTCTCTCACATCGCTAGAGCGGTGCAAAAATCTTTTGATTTGACGTTGATGCGTATTATGTGGCATAATTTTGAGAAATATGGCATCGGCCACATAGTGGAAGGAAACAAATGCCCAAAGTCTTCACATGCTCCTAGGTAAATGAGAGGAAAGAGAGAGAGAGAGAGAGAGAGAGAGAGAGAGTGAAAAAATATCACTAGCCTTAGAGCCAACCCTATTGTATGAGCTAATGATATTGGTACCTCTTGATGACACGGCAATCTTATACAACCAGCTGCTCTAATATATTCTCTTCTTTTGCAGATAAAAAAGACCCAAAAGTGAAAAATGTGCTGCACTATAACAATCTCATCGAATGCCTCGATCTCCATCTTACAGAAATTGATTTGATCGACTACCGAAGCAGCACATCTAAGATTAAATAGGCCAGGTTATTTGTTCTGGAGGCAAGTGTGCTCAAGGTAATGAGGTTTGGCGTTCTCTGGCGCAACAATGAATGGCGTGCTGATCACCGCAAGCGTCTAAGCCTAAATAAAAAAGTCTTCGCGGAATCTGAATTTGTTTTTGACACATCAAGTCGCGAGACAATAAAAAATTTATTTGCCCATTAGTGACTTGTCAGGGCGGTGGATTTTAGTTTGTACGATTATGTTGCATCCACCTAAAGTAACGAAAGTTCTTACATAAACTGCCTAATAATTCCCTCTTCGTAGGTGCAACATTACTCCTAGCATTTGTAATATCAGTTTGAAACTTGTAATATTACGACTATCCAGCACGAGGTACTATGTTACGACAAATGTTTGTGTGCATAGGTGCGGCAACGATATACCCATTACTCAAGTACAATATTTATTATTACCAACAAGAGGCCCATGCGTTGCACGGAACATCAAGATGCATTTATACGAGTTGTTTATCTTGTGGGAGAGAAAGATGAACGAGGGAAGGCCTTATCTGCAAATGTGGAGAGGGGTGCGGGTATCTTCTTGTAAAATTGCCATAGTTTTCGTTCTATCCGTCAGACATAGATTGGACGGTCTTGTCGGCGTTCTGGGGCCGGTGGTGCCCAGACTTTCCTTCCTGCGGCCTGAGGCGTGGCTCCACCAACGGCCTGGTATGGCCCAGCTTTGGCAGCGACAACTCAAGACCCTCACGAGGGGCCAAGCCTCGCGCGGCGGTCGACGCCAAGACCTCCCTGGGGGTAGCCTCACTAGGCTGGCTCCCGAGGAGTAGAGATATCTATGCAAGGGGCACCTCGCGAGGTTCACGTGACGTGAGCCATGACGACCAAGGCCAGGTGGGTGCCAATAGGTGCAGTGTACCAGTTTCGTCTTAGGTGGTAAGGGGGCAAGCGCATGCGCAGGGTCCCGAGGCATCTGGAAAAGGTTTCCATATCGATGCAACAAGACCAAGACCAGCAGGACGGAGGTCATCGCGGAGCCGGCAGTAGCGTCACCACCAGAGCCTTTGGTAGGCGAAGAGGACCAAGGCCAGTATAAATAGGACCTAGCCAGCACCGTAGTGGGGAAGGATCATTCGGATCATCCTCACACACACCAGCTCGTCGAGCTCAAGAACACCTCATGTCCTGAGGCTGGTCATCTACCGTACTAGTTCATCCTCAGCCCCTCGAGGCAATCCACCACACACTGGAGTAGGGTATTACACCACAAGGTGGTCCGAACTAGTATAAACCCCCGTGTCTCTTGTTCTTTGGGTTCCTCGAGCTAGGCTGTGGGATCGTTAAGCAAGCGAGCTAGGGAGAGAGTGTTCTTCGTGCGCACCCCAGAGTTCGAACGTCACAATGGTTTGCCGGAACCCATAATCCGACATTTGGCGCGCCAGGTAGGGGGTGCGTCGAAGCTTCGCCTTTCCGCCCGCTCAGCTTCTTCGCCCGCTTCGCTTCTCCGTTCAGCCCCCATGGCGAGGGCTGCCCCTCCGCCCAGAGCGGCGGGCTCGCGTGGGAGCACTGTGGGATCCGAGCCTTCACCCCTGCCCTGCGGCAGGTGCGGTGGTCGCATAAGTTCAAGCCGGAGATGCCGCCTCGCTACGTCGGCTGGAAGATCCATCAGCCTTCCTCCAGGTGTACGAGGAGGCCATTCGGGTGGCCGGAGGCGAGGACCAGGTCATGGCCAACTGGTTCCCCATGGCCATCGCTGGCGTGTCGCGCGCCTCGCTACTCAACCTTCCAGAGTCCTCTATGGCCTCCTGGGAGGAGCTGCATGATCTCTTCATCACACGTTTCGCGGCACCGGCACCCCTCGCCCTCGCATCCCTCCTTGGTGGTTCACTGGCGCGGCCCTCAGATCGCTACGTCAAGCAGTTCGTCCGCCAGATGGGCGCCGCCTGTGTACAGCAGGGGGCTCCTCTAGGATGGGCGGCACCCAAGGCCGACCTCACCTTCGACTCGGGGGACCATCCGCCGACCACTACGGGCTTGGGCGCGCTCCCGATGCTCTGCACACCCACCATCTGCAATGTAGCAGTTACCAAGACCCTCATCGATGACGGAGCTGGCCTCAATGTGCTCTCTCTGGAAGCTTTCAGCTTGCTCCACGTGCCGCTCGGCCGGCTCCGTCACACCAAGCCCTTCTTAGGAGTGACCGACAGCTCCATCACCCCGATAGGGCAGATCCGCCTCCCTGTCACCTTCGGCCAGCGTGACAACTACCGCATCGAGCTCATCGACTTCGACGTCGCCCACATCTGCCTGCCGTACAGTGCCATCCTCAGGTATCCAGCCCTGGCCAAGTTCATGGCGGTGACCCACCACGGCTACAACGTCCTCAATATGCCAGGAAGCTGCGGTGTCATCACGGTCGCCTGTGAGGAGAAGGACGCAGTGTGCTCCCTCGAGCGCGCCTACCAGGCCGCAGCAGTCGAAGACCCGGACAACGAAGGCACCATCTACCCTCCTGAGGCAGTCCCCAAGAAGAAGAAGTAGCTGCTCCGCCAAGTGCCTCAGGAGAGTGGTGTCTCAAGCGGCACTGCCTCAGGACCTGCGCCCACAGATGGGGCGCCTCCCTCTCTCGCATAGGAAGGCGCGCCTGGCGCCCTCCTTGGGCTGGGCTCAGGGGCTCTCTTCTGGAGGGCCTCTGACCTAGCCAACGTCACGAGGGAGGCGCTCGGGCACCACGTGGAGGCATGCTTCACCGCACGCTTCCCTCATGAGGGCACAAGGCATGGAGTGCCTGGTGCTCTGGAGTTCATCACCAAGGCGACCGAGGAGCTTCAAGAGGCGAGAACCATGCGCGGTGACCGCCACCCGCCACCTGGCGCAGCTCCTCGTCCTGGCGAGGATGAAAAGCTGCGCGTCTGCGTCGACATCCCAGGGCTCAACAGGGCCGCATCCCAGGAGCGTTTCTGGCCGTCGTGCGTTGGTCGGTGCGAGGGTCCACCCCACAGCTACGTTCGCATGCCATTTGGCCTGCAGAACGCGCCTGTCACCTTCTAGCGCCATCTGTGGAGCGTTCTGGCGGCTCAGGAGGCCAGGCATCACGCAGTCCAGGCGGAGATGACGACGGTTCTTCACGAGCCGCCCGGGCCCCCGAAGCCTCCCGAGGCTCAGGACCCAGGCGACTCGTGAGGAGCAACTTCTTCAACATGCGTCTTCAGCCACTTCAACACCTCTCCAGCAACGGTACCAGGTGACTCTTTTCGATTCATTCAGTTGGGGCGCCCCTCGGGCAGCATTATCCCCAAGTCACACAGACCTGTCCCCGCGACGTGTATCCTTTTGCATCTCTAGCTTACTCTATTGGGGACGCCCCTCGGGCTGCATCATTCCTAAGCCGCATGGGTCCATCCCTGCAGCATGTATCGTCCTTGCATTTATCTGAACTAGCTTGCTTCCTTGCATGAGTTACCTTATGATTACCAGCTGCTTGCCTGTTGCCCTTCGCGGCCACCCGCGTTGCTGACCGGTCTCCTGCTCATCCCGCACCGGGGGCTACACATGCTGGCATGGCGCTTGTGCTCGGGTCGGTCCCTGCAACGCTTACAAACCTAAGTGGCCGAGCTCTGGCTCGCGGCACGCCCCGCGGACGTCACCTCACCAGACCCTCAGTGCCTTCATCTTCTAGCGGTAAGACCAGTGGCAGGATAGTAGGCGCGATTACACCTCAGTGCCTTCATCTTCTTGCGCAAAGACCAGCGGCAGGACAGCAAGCGCGATTACAAGCTGTATTCTCCCCTCGCACTAACCCGCAGGGATCTACGGAGCTCGTCTACGGGTTGCCTCACCGGCCGCCCTCCTTTCGCGTGATTTTCTTGCGCCTTAAAGGGGGTGCTCCTGAGAATCGCACCTCAGGAGCTCCTACTGACTCTCCATCCCTCACCCCCTGGACTTGACCACGGCACCGCGACCTGGCATACCAGCGGCGACTGAGCTTGCTCGAGGGTCTGGACCCGAGGACGCAGAGCATTTAGATGAGCAAGGAAGGGGGAAGCTGGCATGAGCCTCACCTAATAGCACTTCCGCTGAAGCGCAAATCGGACGCCGTACAAGGAACCACCTCAGACTCGACAAGATAAGTCACATATTCGCGTTAGCACAACGGCGCAATCGGAATTTTCAGTTCGGGCAGCCTTGCTCTGGCAATGCCGCCTTCCTTTTCTACCATCGGGACGCTGCTTGCACGCCAAAGGGGACATCTCGAGCAGCGCACCTCAGGAGCTCTTACCGAACCTCGGGCCGCTCACCTCCTAGCCTTGACCACGGCATCGCGACCTGGCATACCAGCGACGGTTGAAGCTTGCCTGGGGACTGGGACCTGCCAGCATAGAGCGCTAAGCTACCGTGAGAACAAAAAGGGGGGACAGTGCCGTAGCAAGATGTGCAACCACAAATCTCATAACAGGGATAATAATCATCGGAGCGAAAGCATTACAGGTTCTTTACACACACTCACGGGGTTCGTTCTGATTCCTTGCAGGGAACAAAAGAAGAAAAACTTCAAGGGGTCCTAGCTACAAGCGTCACTATCGACGCCATCATCAACAGTGGGCCACGAGGGCCGACGCCGACCCCATCCAGATCATCGATGACGACGAGCAGACGCCACTGCCCCGCTCTGGGCATGGCGAGAGCTTGGTGGCACGTAGCTGTCATCGCTCGTCTCCGGAGATTCATCAAGCTCGGGAGATTCGCTGGACTCCCACGGGCCGTCGCTGCTACTTGGAGGAACTGCCGGCAGGGCAGGGGCGGGCTCGGCGCCTGCTATCGCACCATCCTGGCGACCCCCTTCAGGGCAGCACTCCAGGCGGCGGCCTTCCTCGTCGAAGACCTTGAAGAACATCATGGAGGCACCGTCGTACTCGAAGTGGATGGCGAGGGCCCCCTCCGCGCGGCAAGCACGGGCGACCTCGCCACATCCACGAGTCATGAAGATCTTGCCCAGGGAGACGACCTCGACTTCCGCTCCCGTTGTCGGGGTGCTGCACTTGGCATGCTGCAACCACAGCTTGAGCGGCCCTCTCGACGGCATCTCTTCGGCAAAGAACTGCGGGAACCTGATCCATGTGCACGGTTGCATCACCACCCACACCCCGAGCTCGCGCGAGGAGCCCTCAGCATGGGTTCATGGGCCAGTGGCATGTGCCACCACAGCCCAGCTACCACGGCCATGACGCGAGTGGTGCGGGGCGCTGCCTCCTCCTCAAGAGCCCTGTGCTTGGGCGTACAAGGGCAGCGGATAGCCAGGCGGCGGATAGCCAGGCGGCTGCCGCTCGTACCAAGGCCGCGTCACCTCCAGCCTCACGCCAGCATCGCGGGAGCAGATCAACCTCTTCTTCGGTGGGAGTAGCCCCAGCTCCTTGCGAGGGGCCTTTCCCTTCTCCGTGGCGGAGAACCTCTTAATCGGTGCCATCGGGGTAGCAGCAAGACGGTGAAGCAAGGAGGAAGAAGAAGGAGTAATTGGCAAGAAGGCGGAGATGAGCGAGGGTGCTCCGCCCCTCCCCTCATTTATAGCCAGAAGGAGGCCAACCACCGGCCTCCATGATCGCAGGTAATGATGGTTTTCTTGTGCATGCAGCAGGGTCTTGTCAAGTCGAACGATTTCCGAGGCAGCATGGGGAAGCGGAGGTGCCCACGTCCCATCAATCGCCATGCGTCAATCAAGGCCGCAGGCGGTTGGGGCCCACGGCACTCCGCACTTGCCCTTTGGCTTCACCTCAAAGCCAAGTTCAAGCGCGCCTTGGGCCCGGGGGCTACTGTCGGCGTTCTAGGACCGGGGGTGCCCAAACTTGTCTGCCTGCGGCCTGAGGCATGGCTCCACAACGGCCTCGTACGGCCCAGCTTCGGCAGCGCCAACTCAAGACCCTCATGAGGGGCCAAGCCTCGCGAGGCGGACGACAACAAGACCTCCTTGGGGGTAGCCTACCTAGGCTGGCTCCCGAGTAGCAGAGATATCTATTCACGGGGCACCTCACGAGTTCCACGTGACGTGAGCCATGACGGTCAAGGCCAGGCGGGTGCCAGCGGGCGTAGTGTACCAGTTTCCTCTTTGGTGGTAAGGGGGCAAGCGTAGGCGCGGGTGTAGGACCTTGAAGTATGTCTAGAGGGGGGGTGATTAGACTACTTGACCAATTAAAAACTTAACCTTTTCCCAATTTTAGACTTTGGCAGATTTTAGCTATCTTTGAACAAGTCAAGCAATTTCACACAATTCAAGCAAGCATGAAAAGAGTATATAGGCAGCGGAAAATAAAGCATGCAACTTGCAAGAATGTAAAGGGAAGGGTTTGGAGAATTCAAACGCAATTGGAGACACGGATGTTTTTGTCGTGGTTCCGATAGGTGGTGCTATCGTACATCGGCGTTGATGGAGACTTCAACCCACGAAGGGTAGCAGTTCTTGCGAGTCCATGGAGGGCTCCACCCACGAAGGGTCCACGAAGAAGAAACCTTGTCTATCCCACCATGGCCGTCGCCCACAAAGGACTTGCCTCACTAGCGGTAGATCTTCACGAAGTAGGCGATCTCCTTGCCCTTACAAACTCCTTGGTTAAACTCCACAATCTTGTCAGAGGCTCCCAAGTGACACCTAGCCAATCTAGGAGACACCACTCTCCAAGAAGTAACAAATGGTGTGTTGATGATGAACTCCTTGCTCTTGTGCTTCAAATGATAGTCTCTCCAACACTCAACTCTCTCTCACAGGATTTGGATTTGGTGGAAAGAAGATTTGAGTGGAAAGAAACTTGGGGAAGGCTAGAGATCAAGATTCTTGTGGTTGGAATGGAATATCTTGGCCTCAACACATGAGTAGGTGGTTCTCTCTCAGGCTGGTAAGTTGGAAGTGTAGGTTTGTTCTGATGGCTCTCTCCATGAATGAAGAGGAGGTGGAGGGGTATATATAGCCTCCACACAAAATCTAACCGTTACACACAATTTACCAAACTCGGTGGGACCGAATCATCAAACTCGGTCGGACCGATTTAGTAAACCTAGTGACCGTTAGGGTTTTCGGTGGGACTGACATGCAATTCGGTAGGACCGACATGATTAGGGCTAGGGCATAACGTAATCTCGGTGAGACCGATTACAAAAACTCGGTGAGACAGATTTTGGTAATTAGCTAACCAGAGAGTTGGTCAGGTAAACTCGGTGGGACCGATTCGCTCTTTCGGTGAGACCGAAAAGTTACGAAAGGGAAACAGAGAGTTTACATTGTAATCTCGGTGGGACCGATCGCTCACTTGGTTAGACCGAAAGCGTTACGAAGAAGGGAAACAGAGAGATTACAATCCCATCTCGGTGAGACCGAGATCCTATCGGTGAAACCGATTTGCCTAGGGTTTGTGGCAGTGGCTATGACATTTGAACTCGGTGGCGCCAGATAGAAAGAATCGGTAGGGCCGAGTTTGACTTTAGGTTTAGGTCATATGTGGATGTGAGAAAGTAGTGTGGTTTTGGAGCATATCTCTAAGCACATGAAGCAAGAGGCTCATTAAGCAACACCTCATCCCTCCTTGATAGTATTGGCTTTTCCTATAGACTCAATGTGATCTTGGATCACTAAAATGTAAAATGTAGAGTCTTGAGCTTTTGAGCTTGAGCCAATCCTTTGTCCTTAACATTTTGAGGGATCCACTTTCATCATCCATGCCATGCCATTCATTGAGCTTTCCTGAAATATTTGTCTTGGAATAGCATTAGCTCAATGAGCTATATGTTGTTATGAATTACCAAAACCACCTAGGGATAGTTGCACTTTCGGCGGGGTCCCAAGGCATCAGGTAAAGGTTTCCATATCGGTGCAACAATACCAAGACCAGTAGGACAACAGGACGGAGGTCATCGCGGAGCCCACAACAGCGTCACCACCAGAGCCTTTGGTAGGCAAAGACCACCTTTTGTCAGGATAACTTGTACTAGTTGTCCCCCTTCGAACTTGGCCTTTGTGGGATCCCTTCCCGCCTAACATTTGGGAAGAGGACCAAGGCCACTATAAATAGGACCTAGCCACCACCGTAGCGGGGAAGGATCATTCGGATCATCCTCACACACACCAGCTCATCTAGCTCAAGAACACCTCACCTCCTGAGATTGTTCATCTACTATACTAGTTCATCCTCAGCCCCTCGAGGCAATCCACCACACACTGGAGTAGGGTATTACACCGCAAGGTGGCCCGAACCAGTATAAACCCTCGTGTCTCTTGTTCTTTGGGTTCGTCGAGCTAGGCCGTGGGATCGTTGAGCGAGTGAGCTAGGGAGAGAGTGTTCTTCATGCACACCCCAGAGTTCGAACCTCATAAGGGTTTGCCGGAACCCGTAACTCGACATGTCTATATTGTAGGATGGCAGGCACACCATCATCACCAACTCGGTTTTTTATAAGAGTTTTTGTATTTCTCTATACTACTCCTATAAAAACCTGAGGGCTCCTTTGATTCAAGGTAATTCTATAGGATTTTTGGAGGATTGAAATCCCTTGATATTTTTCCTACGTTTGTCCTTTGATTCATAGGATTGAATCCCATAGGATTTTTTCCAATGGAATCTTTTGTACTACATTTCATGGGAAATCTAACATCCACTCTAACCTCTTTTTACAATTCCTTTGCTTTTCCCGTGAAATCAAATGCTCCTTGCTAGTCCTATATGATTGAAGTGGGCATGACACTCCAATCCTATACTTTTCCTATTCCTATGTTTTCAACATCCTATGAATCAAAGAGGTCCTAAGTTGGTGATGATGGTGTGCCTGCCATCTTTCACCAATAGCCCTCGGATCTAGATCTGACGCATACAAAGCAAACTGCTGCAGTTTTGCAAAAAGATGCCCGCACTTGTTCCCTATTTACAAACAACTCCTTGTTTCTCACAATCAGCCTTATCTCTTCCCCACCACATCGAGAAGGCCATGGAACAATCTAGCGTGATGGCCGCCGTCGGCGCCGTCCAGGCCTGCACCGCCAATCTTGGTGTTCCATGCAATGCACGGGCATCTTACTCATATAAGAAAAGAGTAGAGATACTCGTGGCAATGCATGAGAAATTATGTCGAAAACGACTAGTTGTAAGCAAGCTAGCTTATAGCCATGATGATAGTGACTGCACGCGGTGAAGCTGACTTTGGTATGTCGAACATGGCGCCTACACTCAGGTGTCATCTCCGGCGCAGGGTCTTGTCACTTCACTGTTGTCACATCCCTAGTTCTGTTATGCTCCAAGCTAGCTAGTCATGTGTTGCATCATGTTTACTTTTCACAGAAAATTGAAATGGGCATTGCCTAAACCCTAGCATCAAAGGAACTCACTAGATTCAACTAAAATATTCTCAGCGTTTCCAAATGGCTTTTAAAAATGTTCATCATTTCTGGAAAATGCTGGGAACAATAACCAGAGGTGTTGCACATTTTTCCATGACATATTTGGGCTCTGAATTAAATCTTATAGTATTTGCATTTGGGCATTTAAATGCTATTAAATATTTTAAATTCTCAAATAATCAGAAACTAAAATGTTTACTGTTGGATATATTCTAAACAGTAGCCATGTTTAGTTTCATGATTTTTGGATATGCCCTGGCATTTTAATAAAGCCCGAACAAAATAACAAAATAGAAAACAAAATGTAAAATTAAAAGCAGAACCTAAACTTACAGCACTCACAGGCAGACCACTGGCGATCCACTTGGCGGCCCGACCCACCGAGGCACCATCGTCTTCAACCTCGCCTCTTGGCGAGGCGCGTCAGCTTGCCCGTGCCCGAAGCCTCCACCTCCTGCTTCCGCCGCTTCCCCGACGCGGCTGTGAGCGCCACGCACTCCCCTCGGCCCCCTCCCACTCTTCCCCGTGCTCATCCCCTCCCCTGGACCTCTCTCTCACACCTACCCGAACGGGTTCGTCGCCGCCGCTCGCCACCACCACGGCCACCGCCGTCCCCTTGCCCCGTTGCCGTTTCCTCTAGCTCCCCCGTCGACGCCGTGAAGCTCCAAGCCGAGGAACACGACCTCGGGTGCCTGGATCCGTCGCCCTCGAGCTCGTCACCGCCGCATCTGGCCGCCGGAGGTCGTCGTCGATACGTGCGCTAGAGGTCGTCGCCGAGCCAGCTGAGACTGCCGTCGACCCCACCGTGAGCTCCTCTTCGATTCCCCTCTCTCCCCGCGCGCTTTTGCTCGCTCTAGCCATGGCAACCACCGGAACCGAGAGCTCCCCGCCGCCGGCCTTGTCGCCACCGTGGCTACGACCGCACAACTTGCATCCGAGCTCACCGCTGCACTCACCGCACTTCCGTGAGTCGAACACGACTAACCACGGCTCCTCCCTTGCTCGGCATCGCCCAAACCATTGCCGACCGAAATACGGCCACCGCCCAACTTCATTGCCGTCGCTTTCTGAGCCACCCGGCTCGATCAGCGCCACGGTGGATGCGCCACTCCTCCAGCTTCCTGTAGAGCCAAACCCCGTCGCAAACCACCCTATGTAGCGCCGTCCCGAGCCACTCCGGTGAGCCTCCACCGCGTGATATGGTCGTCGCCGGCCGTGCTCCGGCGAGTGCCGACGTGGCGCGTCATTAGGCGCTAACCCCGCTGCTTAAACCGCCCACAGCCACTGACAGTGGGCCCCAGGTCTGGTCAAACCCCAGTCAGCGCTGGGTTTGACCGGGATTAGCTCTAATAAGCTGACGTGTGGCCCCCACATGTCAGGTTTGACCTGGGTCAACCCAGTTGACTACTGACGCAGGCATGACACAGTGCTGACACAATTAATGATTTTCTGGATTTATTCTTATACAGGAAATTCCAGAAAATGTAGCGAACTTCTAAAAATCATAGAAAATCAATCGTAACTCCAAATGAAATAAATTATATATGAAAAATGATCAGAAAAATCCAATCTATCCATCTGTACTGGTTTCATGCATGTTTAAACAACTTAACCTTTCTGTTCACCTCCAAACATGTTAATGCACTTTATGAACCCATAACTTTAGTTTGCATTTGAATCTTTGATTCAAATGAGCTCAAACCACCCTGGTTGTAGTTGCACTAGCCCAACACACTCATATTGCCATGTCACATTCATGCATCATATTGTTGCATTGCATTGGTTGTCCTTCTCTGCTTGTCGGTAACCGTCACCTCTCAGTCGATGATGTTTCCGACGACGTGATCGATGACAACGATGAAGAACTATATTATCTTCAGAAGTGCCAGGCAAGCAACCCCCCCCCCCCCTTGTTCATTCCGATAAAATCCCACTCTCTCGCTCCTGCTCTCTTTTACTGCATTAGGACAACAACGATTCAACGGTTACATGATGCGGTAGTTGAACCCCTTTCCTCTGCATGACCTGTCATTGCCACGATAAATAGATGAAACCCACTAGCATGAGTAGGAGTTATGCGAGCCACGATGTGCCTACTCATTCATGCTTGTTTGTCATGCACCTCTTGCTTAGAGTTGAGTCGGTCTGATTCATCGGGGATGAATCGGAGGTGTGTGAACAGGTCCTACTATTGAGAGCTAAGTGGGTGAACACGATTTGGTAAAGGTAGCGGTGAGAGGCCATGTAGGAGTACATGGTGGGTTGTCTCATTGCGATCGTCCTCGAGGCTGAGTTACGTGTTTGTGATCCATGAACAGTTACTACCACACATTGGGCTCCGTGCACTCCAAGCTCTCTCGACTTATTAATCAACTTGATCTCTTTCCAGGAGTTGCAACTAGTTTCTGGTGTTTGTAGGTAGTGTTAGTAGTCTACCAAGTGGCACCCGGTACAGTGGGCTTGGGACAGACTAGGCACAGTGGCATGGTGTACCAAGTGGCACCCGGATGGTGGGCTTGGGAACCCTGCTCACATCGTTTGGGGTCGTGAGCGACACCCCGGCCGGATCTCCTAGCGGATGGAACCCGAATAGGCAATAAACCTGGACGAGAGACTTGTGTGGTTAGTCAGGTCGTGGCTGACTCCCTCACCAGGCTTCCGCTTGAAGGTTGCCGAGATACACGATGTGTACATGGAGGTAAGTGGCGAGAGCGTGTGTGAAGAAGTACACCCCTGCAGGGTTAACATCATCAATTCGAATAGCCATGTCTGGGTTGCCTGTACAGTTCATAGACAAGTGAAAGTGGATACTCTAAAATGCGCAAGATAAGCGTGAGTGCTATGGATGGCGATCTCGTAGGGAGACGGGAGCGGGTCCATAGTGGTGTATTGATATGGTGAATATGTGGACTCGTGTAATGCCACCTCAAAAGAGTTACTTGCGATTAAGTAGTTCAGGATAGCCACCGAGTCAAAGCTGGCTTGCTGCAGTCAAACTCCACCACCCCTTTCTTGATCTTGATGCATATGTACCTAGTTACGATGTAAGTCTTTACGAGTACATTTTGTACTCACGTTTGCCTATTTTATGTTTTTTGCGAGAGAGGCGTCGGTCTGTTGGTAGTTCAGCGTGGACTTGACGTTTAGCTTGTTACCTCGGCTACGATCTTGTACCCTTGGGAGGGTCGTGTAGATAGTCGAGCTTCTCGGCCTTTTTCATTTATAGTTATGCGTACTCGGACATATTAAGCTTCCGCATGTGCTTTGACTTGTATGCTCTGAATGTTGGGTCATGAGACCCATGTTTGTAATATCTCGCTCCTCGGAGCCTATTGAATAAATACTTGAGTCGTAGAGTTATGTTGTGATGCCATGTTGTATTTACACATATATATTGAGCATATTGTGTGTATGATTGAAATGCTTGGTATGTGTGGGATCCGACAACCTAGTTGTTTATCCTTGGTAGCCTCTCTTATCGGGAAATGTAGTCTTGTGCTTCCATGAACCATAGTCCGCTATAGCCCGGTTCACCGGAGTCCTACTAGCCCAGCACTACTGCTCCGGAACACTTGACTGGCCGGCATGTGATTCACTTCGTTCATGTGTCTGTCCCTTCAGGGAAATATCACGCGGTGACATCCGGAGTCCTGCCTAGCCTGCTACAGCCGGTTCACCGAGTCCTGTTAGCCCAGTGCTACAGCCCGGATTCGCACGCTGGCAATCGACATGCTCGATGTTGATTCATGTATACTGTCCCGTAAGTTAGTGCCACTTTGGGTTCCACGACTAGTCATGTCGGCCCGAGTTCTCATCATATGGATGCTAGCGACACTATCATATACGTGAGACAAAAGGCGCAAACGGTCCCGGGCCATGGTAAGGCGACACCCGTGGGAATACCGTGCGTGAGGCCGCAAAGTGATATGAGGTGTTACCGGCTAGATCGATGTGGCTTGGAATCGGGGTCCTGACAGCTATGAGGAACATCACGTAATAATTTGACCAATGGGTAGTATAGTACTACTACATTGGTAGTACTACTACTAGTACTAGCACCACCGTCTGGATTTAGTAGTACTACCACCTCCGTCTGATTTACTAATTGACTAGCAATATCTAGTAGTGCATGTCACAAAAAATATACTACTCCCTCTGTAAATAAATACATGGATTATTGTTTTATTTGGTTTTGTACGTACTCGTTCCTGATGATATTATACACTCTCCCATCCGGTAGATGGCTGAAATCTGAAATCTCATCAATCAGACTACTATTGTACTAACCAAGCGGTCAGCTTGGTAAGCTACCAACAAAAAATTGCAATCAAAGACTACTATTGTACTCCCTCCGTACTGGTGCATTAGTCACATTACGAAAACCAAATAATCCCAAACTTTTAGGCGCATTGCATTAACTACCCACCTCGTTCCCTGTTTTTTGCAACAAGAAAAGAAATCACCCAATAGGAGACGTGGGGTGTGTATGCATTCAATGACTTGAAACTACTTAGCAAAACATGCATTGCTCAATTCTCTTTATGCAATGACATTAATTACAAAATACTACTCCTACCTCCATCTTGGTTTATTGGTCCCCTTAGTATTTTGTGCCAAATTTTGACCATAGATTTAACTAAAATAATAATAATGCATGTCACCAAAAATTGTATCATTGGATTCATATTTGAACATAGTTTCCAATGATATTATTTTTGGTTACATGCATTAACATTTTATTAGTTAAATCAAAGGTCGAAACTTGGCACAAAATGCAAATGGGACCAACAAACCAGTAAACATCAAAGTTCTCTCATTTTTCCCCAACTTTGGTCTCGGTGAGATGATTATACTGCATCGGCACAGAAGGAGGGCCGAGGAGTATATGGCCAACACACACGTGAATGCAACGTAGTCTGCACTTCTCATATAAAGGCTCCCTGCCAGTCCAATCTACGAAATCCTATGCACCTACGCACCCTAACCAAGGGCAAGAATGATCACTCCAATCGCAAGATCAGTTACCTAGCAGCTAGACCCATGGAGGAAATGAGCGCGAGCATTAGCCAGCTGTGCCAGACGGTCCACGACACATTGTTGGCCCTACGACTGCCCACTGTCGCGCCAGAGAATGTCCACCTCGAGGTCACGCTGGACGTGCAGCGCCTGGCGCAGCAAGACACCATCGACATAATTGCCCACGTCTACGCGCAAATCATCCACAAGGACTACTACGTGCAAGAGGAGGACGATAGGACGCTGGCCTTCTTGGACCACAGCGATACCTTGGACAACATTGTTCAGAAGCACCTTGAGCTCGCCGCCAATGTCGCTGCTCCTCACACATCAGTTGGTGACCCGGCGCACTAGGGTGTGAGGATGTCATTGATGGATCCATATGTATCTTTATCTTTTCGTCAATTCCATGTAGTAGTATATTGTACTAGTAATTATCTTACCTTTTGCGTCAACTTCATAATTTTCATACGTACTCCATGCATGAATCGCTCTAGAACCAAACTTCTCATTACTCTAGGGAAAATCGCCATTTCTATCTATCAGTCGCGCCATGGAGCAGAACCAAATATTACAAGTTACTAGTTCAAAAGGAAAAGCCTGATGTGTTCACGTCACACCCCCACACGATTGGTCCGGCACGCCGCTCAAGGGGGAATGTGTGTTGTGTTGCATTTTCACTTACAAGTGGGACCACAGTTGAGCAAACCGACTATCGGCGAACCCCCACCCCGCCCACCGTGTGATGGCTGAGTTAGAGAAAATAGGAGGGAGATGAGATAGTTGTAGCACGATCTCCAAGAAAATTGATGTAAGATGGGACTCGTGTGGGTGGCGTGTGTCGCACTGCTAGACGTGAATGCTAGTTATGACCATGCCACCCCACTATATCAAGGTGCTGGTGACGTAGAGCGAACACATTATCTCTCCAGGAGTATGGTACACCACTAGTACTACTCACATTGTTGCGAAATTTCCTGGAGTCCGTGCTCAGGCTTCCTCTCTCTCTCTCTTCTCAGGTAGCCAGCAGATGCGCGGAGTGTGCCCATCGTCTGTTTGCTCACATGCGGTCCCACATGTCAGTGAAAATGCAAGACGACCCACTGAACCTGCACATCCTTCACCTCGACGTGCTGGTGATGAAAAGCAAATCCAATAAAGATCTTTGGTGGCCGCGTTTGGAGTTACTCAGGAGTAAAATTTTATTTACAGTTTAACCCAAGATGTACATCACGTGGCTTCAACTAGCACTCCATTTTCTTGGATGACACAACCTGGATGTTGGATGTCCCACGTGTCGGAAAAATGAGGAATAACTCAACCAAATCTTCTCCACATTTAGACCGGAGGAGTAGGAAACACGGCAAGCCCTGTGCCTACATCATACATACTATACAAGCCCACCTCACACTATCACCATATTTCTCGGCCTTCGTGCGACACCTAGCTCTAGTTGATGGTATACTACTATTAGGACTAGCTATTGTACTAACATACTATTATCTTGGCTCTATGTGATGTGGCAACTTCATATAACCGGATGTTGGCTATACTACTACGGTAGTCACACTCCAAGAAGTGACTCAAAACCATTGATAAATTGAGTTTATCACATGCATATGCAAATGTACCATTCATTACATACAACAAGTCATCAACACACAACAAAAACGAGGATACATGTTGGATTATAGATTATTTCCAACAAAATGTTATAGTAAATACTGAAGTTTTTATCACACAACAAATAACAAGCAATTAAATGAACTTCAGCTCAACCAATCCTCAATGTTGGAAACTCTTGCTTTGAACCATAAGTAAGCCTCTAGGAAGGGCCAGCTATTGTCAATATCGAGACCAATGAAGGACTCATCATCCAGGCTGAAGCGGCCTATATCAGGACGCATATTGTGATAGCTAGGGTAGGGAACCATGCCAATGTCCGATGTATAGATACAGTTGCTTCTCGTAAATGGTAGTAACGTTGTGCCAACAACATCTGGATCGCCTTTCACCATCATTGGATAGTTTAGTCCAAGGAAGAGCGAGTTTTCTCCAAGACTATCAATATTGAACCAGGGAGAAGGTGTTGGCGCTAGCACACTAGTATCCATCTCGAATACCCTATAGTGGATGTTGGAATAGGTCCAGAGAGTGCGACCATGGGAGACAACACCTGCTTCCTTAGTAACATCAGCAGTGCCCTGTATATAGACAAGAAGTGATGATCCATCAGAATAATTTGCCAGGCGCCACTGAGTATGTAGGTCCTTCTCGTCCTCATGCTCGTGATCGTCACCATCGTCATCTCCTCCTTGGTTATAAAAATTTTCAAGTATAGGTGGTGGAATGTTCACAGGACCTTGGAAACACAAGAAGGTTAATTAGTACGGGGATACTAAATCGCATGCATGTGGATGAAACAATTCTAATTAAGATGGAAGACAAATGTACCAAAACCACAAGGCTTCTAGGCACAAATAGTGCCACGAGTGGTGGCAGCAAACACAATACGCTCGTATTGAATTGCATCACAGTATTCATCCGTGTACATAAATTGATTTTTGAGCAATATCATCGAGGCGTGGAAGTAAGGACAGCAACAAGCTTGTAGAACATAGCAACAACATCATAGTTCGTGTAATCCCAAGAGCGGTTGGGAACTTGAAAAATTGATATCTTCCGTAGACGACAGTCACCATGATCATATTTGAATGTACGTAGATCATCTGTGTGCTCAACCTCAGGGCACTCTGAGATTTTTGGAAGTGGAACCCAGTGACGAGTGTACACATTCACAAATTTCCACTCACAATTGTACCCAAAATAGACAACCCAATCTCCATTTGCGCCTGCCCAGGCCTTACCCTTAAGCCATGGCATCTTAACATCACACGTGTCATTATCAAGTGGCATCAACTTGCACAAGGCGAGGCTTCTGTGGTCCGTGCGCTAGTGATCAGGGTCATGGCAAAGAATATAGGGGAGATCAAACTGCTCCTGGACCCTTGGGTTCTTTGTAATGATGTTATTTGTTGAGTCGAGAATGGTCTTGAATGAACCTGCCATGCTAGCCGAGGTGATGACATTGCACCTGTCGGATTACGGGTTCCGCAAACCCTTGAGAGGTTCAAACTCGCGCATGAAGAACACTCTCTCCCCAGCTCGCTCGCTAAACAATCCCATGGCCTAGCTCGACGAACCCAAAGAACGAGAGACACAGAGATTTATCTTGGTTCGGGCCACCTTGCGGTGTAATACCCTACTCCAGCTTTGTGGTGGATTGCCTCGAGATGCTGAGGATGAACTAGTATAGTGGATGAACAACCTTGGGAGGTGAGGTGTTCTTGAGCTCGATGAGCTGCTGTGGGTAGAATGGCTCCGGTCCGAGATCCCTCGCTATGGTGGTGGCTAAATCCTATTTATAGTGGCCTTGGTCCTTTTCCCAAATGTTAGGTGGGAAGGGATCCCACAACGGCCAAGTTTGAAGGGAGACAACTAGTACAAGCTATCCCGACAAAAGAAGTCTTCACCTGCAAAGGCTCTGGTGGTGATGCTGTCGTGAGCTCCGCGATGACCTCCGTCCTGCCGTCCTGGCGGTCTTGGTCTTGTTGCACCGATATGGAAACCTTTGCCTGACGCTTGGAGACCCTGCGCCTGCGCTTGCCTCCTTACCACCAAAGAGGAAACTGGTACACTGCACCCATTGGCGCCCGCCTAGCCTTGGTCGTCATGGCTCACGTCATGCGAACCTCGCGAGGTGCACCCTGCATTGATATCTCCGCTCCTCGGGAGCCAGCCTAGCGAGGCTGCCCCTAGGGAGGTCTTGGTGTCGTCCGCCTCGCGAGGGTCTTGAGCTATTGCTTCTAAAGCTGGGCCATACCGGGCCGTTGATGGAGCCACGCCACAGGCCGCAGGCAGGCAGGTCTGGGCACCCCCGGTCCCATAACGCCGACAGTAGCCCCCGGGCCCGAGGCGCACTCGAACTTGGCTTCGAGGCGAAGCCAAAGGGCAAGTGCAGAGCGCCGCGGGCCCCAACTGCCTGCGACCTCGGTTGACACGTTGCGATTGATGGGACGTGGGCGACCTCACTCCCCCATGCAGCCTTGATATTCGTTGGCCAGGCGGTCGCCGTTGCTAACACATCTCTGCTCTCATCGCCTTGCTATGTGTTCCCCTGGCTTCTTCGCTTTCCGGAGAGATAGAGGCTTCCGCCCCTGGTCTGACCTCGGCACCGGCCCTCCTTGTCACTATGGCGCTGCGCTCGAAGAAGAAGGGAAAGGGGAAAACCTGCGCTCCGGAGGAATGGCCGCCGGCCTTCGAGCCCGCCATCGAGCGGTCGGTGGTGGTCAATCAGGAAGGTCTAGACAAGGTTCGACCAGCACTCGCCTCCGATTCCAACGAATGGGGGCGACGGTGGCCTGACCTGCTTCTCGCGCCATGGTCGACATGACAGCCACTGTGATGCCCATCCATCTTCATGCCCTCTGGGCCGGCCTAATTCCCCCTTTCTTTGCTTTCTTAAATGTTGTGCTCCCGCATTACCAAATCCATGCGCTGCATCTGGATCCCCAATCCATCATTCTCCTCTCCTTCTTTGCCTTCGTCTGCGAGGCCATGGTGGGCATTGCCCCTTGCGTGGCCTTGTTTCGCCATTTCTTCGCTCTTCACCTGACCGATGGCCGCAAGTGCTCAGGGTGAACGGCCAGCTTGGGGATCAACTTCAAGCTCTCACCAGTCGTGGGCGGGTTTCGGAAGCGGTGGGTGTTTGTGGATGTCGGCGTGCTCCGCCTGCCCCTTGCTCTTCCTCCCATGGGCATCGGCCACTCCTAGCTCCAGCTGGGGCATGCGAGGCTTGTCGACCAGCAGCTCGCCCATGTCTGGCGCCGGCTGGCCAGGCTGAAGGATCTTGGGTTGACGGCGTCCATGGTGGTGAAGGAGTTCGTCCGGTGCCGCATTGCTCCGCTCCAGCGTCACTCTGAGCCGATGTCGACCTTCTCTAGCTGCAGGGAACCCATGAGGCTTCATGTGCCAGAACTTCCCTCCGAAGAGCTGCGGACAGTGTACGAGCTCTTGACGGGCGACCCAGGGCCCACCAATTTGCCGGAGTTGGGCTGCCTCTTGTACTGCTGCTCGAACAAGGTGGAGTTCGCGAGGCAGATGCCCCTTTCTGATAAATGGGGGCTGCGCCCGGCCGGCCTTGAAGGTTCACGCGAGAACCCCGTGCTTGTGGTTCCTCTGCCTGCCGCCACCACGGCACGCACCCCGAAGGTGGATGCAGGGGGGCGAGTGCCGCAGGATGCCAACGAGGTGGCTGGTGAAGGAGCGACGTTGGAGAAGGCTCCCGAGGTGGCCGCTCCTGAGGCTTGAGCGAGCCGCCCTAGCGGGATAGTCGGAAGCCTGGCGCGGCCCGAGGCTCCTGAGGTGGAGGCCTCCGAGGCTCGGGCTGGCAGTCCTGAGGAAGGGGCTGAGGAACCGCCACGGCCTGATGCTCCCGAGGTCACCACCCTTGAGGCCCCAACAAATGCCTTGGGTGCAAATGGTCGCGCTCTGGGCTTCGGTCAGCTCCGCTTGATCTTTGAAGCACCCCGCAAGAGGAAGGGATCTCCAAGATACAGTGGTAACGCCTACCTGCCGTTGAAGCAAAGGAATTACATAGCCGAAGACGAGTAAGTACCTCCACTTTGCGATTCCCCGAGTGTTGTATCCTTTTCTGACCATGGCCCCTCAGGATCCCTTCGGTTGGAGCGGCGAGATCTCCTGAGGAGCGGCCTCCGCCAGTCATTGGATCGCCACTGATCTTGAGCTCTCCTCGCCGGACTGCTGCACGAGGCTCTGAGCTAGTTCCTGAGGAGGGCGCGCCGACAAGGGGTCTTGATCATGCGTTCTCGACATCCCTCCTTCACGGTCCTGTCTGGAGTGCTGGAGGCGTGCCGAGGGCTCCTCCATTGGTCATCGCCCGCAGCTGGGCGACCTCAGCCCTGGCTTCGTCTTGAAGGTGCGAGGCCTCACCTTGCAGCGCCTCCACCGAGGCCCGAAAGGCGGCGGTGAAGGCGCCGGCCTCCAGCCCCCTGCTAGGAGCAGGCAAGCCACCTCAAGCCTCCGCAATGATTCCCGACGTGGAGGACGGACCCGGCCCCACGTTTGAGCTTGCGCGTGGGTGCGGTGCTATCCGCCACGAGCTCTTCCGGGAGGCGATGGGTGCACTGAGCTGGCTCGGGGAGGAGCTTGTCGATGTTGACGCCCGCCTTGAGACAGAAGTCCTTCGACTGGCGGACGAGTGGCATCGTTGAAGGTGGCCATCAACCTCGGGTGTCTTCAGCATGAGCGCGCCAGTGCGAAGGCCGAGGCATCCCTTGCGACCTGATGCGAGGCTAGCGCCCGGGCCTTGGAGGAGGCCAGGGAGGCTGATCGCCACCGCGAGGTCACCGAGGAGCGCAAACGGGAGCTCCAGGCCTTGAATGCTACCCTCGAGCAGCAGGTCGAGGTGCGTAGAGCCGTCTTGGCATCGATGAGGGGAGCGCCTTCCGAAGAGAAGGATATCCAAAAGAGGGAGGAGGCGCTGTTGTTGGAGGCCTCGGAGTGCAGCCTCGAGCTTGAGCGCCTGGAGACGAGGGAGCGCCATGTGGCCATGGCTGAGGATGCCATCACCGCACACGAAGCCAAGGTCCAGGAGGAGGTTGACCAGAGGGCGGCGAAGGCTCATGCAGATCTTGAAAATGAGTACAACCTGAAGTTGAAGTTCCTGGAGGCCGAAGCTGAGGGCAGGACCACCATCCTTAGGACAAGGAAGAACAAGGCGGAGCAACGCGAGAGGGCTGCTGCGGCTGCCCAGACCTCTGCCCAGGCTGACCTGGCCTCCGCACGTGCTGACCTGCTCTCGCTCCAACATCAGATTGATGATGACGCGCCCCTCGCGAAGCAGAACAGGGAGGAGGCGTGTCGTCGGCAAACGCTGCAGCGTGAGCACGCCCCCATGCTCCAGGCCCTCAGGGTGAGGGCCAACCGAGCACTGGGCGTCATCTATGAGGAGAGCGTCCCTCATCCCCGTGAGGAAGATTACGCCAGCCACCTCCGCTTCTTTACCGAAGTCGTGACGCGCCTGGAGGACCAGGCTGTGAGGGCTCGCGAGCTTGTCGAGGAGAGGAGTCGGGGCCTCCTTGGGCGCGCGTTCTCATGCGTCTTCAGTCATCTTCAGAACCTCGACCCCCACTTCGGCTTTGACGCCGCCATTGCCCCAGTGCCCGGGGCTATCCGGGACAACCTGTCACACTGGGTGGACAATCACGTGGACGCTTTGGTCAGGGCGTTCGCCACCGAGGACGACGAGGTGGTGGTCGCGGCGGACGAAGATGGCGTGGTCGACGACGGCGAAGACGATGCTGGCGAAAGCGCTAGCAGCGCGTATGAGAGCGACCAGTGTGATGCTGTAAGCAGCATGTCTAGTTAAGCCCGCGTCCCTTCGCTTGAACCTGCATGCAAAGACCTGGACACGGCCTCGCAGGGTTTGAGAGTATTTTGGAGGGGAGCCCCTCGTGTATGTAAATCAATGTTCTGTTTTTTTAAAGCCGGACCTAAAATGCGCTTTAGTGAGCTTGTGAGCCCCTGGGCAGGGTTGTCGCTGTGACTTATCTCGATCCTAGCGGGCCTCAAGCGAGTTCTGAGGTTGTTGGAGTGCCTTTCTCCTGAGGCGGGCCCTCAGGAGCTCGCGGACTCTGGGCTTTCTGAGGAGCCAACGGATCTGTCCGAGAGGGCCACGCCAGGAGCGTTCTGCAGACCGCGGCAGGAAGCGTACATGGCAATCTTGCGGTGCATACACTCTTACCCCAAGGGGGTCCTGCCCAGGTCGTCCAGACACGCCTGGCACGGTCTACCGACCAGCCCCCGAGCCGGAGGGTCGGGGGTGTGAGCCTTAAAAACAAGGCACACAACCAAAACACAATAAAACCGGCAGAAACCAGAGAAAGACTCCCCACAACTTTAGATGACAAAAAGGAACTTCAAGTCTCAATCCAAAAGGCGGCGAATCGAGTTACAGAAAAGGGGACAAAAGCAAACGACCGCGTTCGGCACCTAGCTAGTCTTCTTGTCTTCCCACCAGCGCGGAGCTAAGTGCTTTCACTTGATGTGAGCATATTCATTGGTGGACAGTGTCGATGGCCAGCGCGGAGCATGGTGCTTCCACTTGGACGTGGGCGGGAGCCCCCGAGGCCGAGGTGCGGCGGTCTAGAGACTCCGGGGCGTGTACAGCACCACTCATTATGACGTGAGAGTGTCATGAGCAGAGACCTTCACAGGCGCGAGCCTTGCTTCATATCGTCAGCCGAGGGCCCCGCCCAATGCCACCCCGACCAACTTCGGGTGTCCGGAAACTAGGACGAGACCAAGGGGCTAGAGGGACGCTAGTGGCACCCTTCGTGACCACGGGCCCTCTGCCAGGGGGAAAGGCTCACAGATGCCTCCCCCAGCAGAGGACCTAACTCCATGCAGCGCCTTGCTCCGCGCGGCGCGGGGGAGGCCCTGGCTCATGGCCCCTCCCGCGCAGCTCCCAGTGCGCCACTCCTACTGGGAGGGGGGCCACCGACCCGGGGCCCCCGGCCGTTGCTGCGACCTAGTTCACCTGCAGCCCAAGGTTAGCGTAAGCATGTTCCTGAGTCACCGGTTGTACCCTGCTCTTGTCGTTGTTGAAGGGGTCGGTGAAGCCTCCGGGCAGCTCGTGGAAGACCCCGGTCTCGAGCCTTCCGCCGTCCCATCCTGGCTCGGGGAACGAGCTGGGGCCTTCTGCTGGTGTGTACTCCAGATCTATCATGCGGGGCACGTAGGCGTCCGTGGCCGCCACGCCAGAGCCATCGCTTGGGTGTCCCACACCTTGGGCCGCTAGCTGCGGCGCCTGGCCTTGGTGGGCACTGGGCTGCATCCCGGCATGGCCTCGCAGGGGACCGACATTGCATTTTACACCTGGAAATGGCGCCGTCGTGGTAGGATGCGCTGCATTGGGGACCATGCTGATGTCATCGGGTCCCCCCCAATGCTCTGGGAGGCGCGCGAGCCCGCCTGGGCCTCGCGCGTGACTCTGCCACAACCTGAGGCATGGGCAAGGAGCAGAAGGGCGCCATACCCCTGCAAGCAGCGTCGATCAGTTAGGCGATGCGCTCCAGCAGTGCATCGCGCCCGCTCTCCACCAACCTGCACCGCAGCAGCTCCCGTGCCATGATGAGTGCGGCTCGCATGTTCGCCTGCTCCCGTCGGGTGTGTGATGTCATCGCCGCAGCGTAGCCTGAAGACCGCGTGGTGGCGCGCTTGAGGGAGTCCTGGATTAAGGGGTCCTGGGGCGTCCGGGCTATGTGACGTGGGCCGGACTAATGGGCCACGAAGATACAAGATAGAGGGCTTCCTCCTGTGTCTGGCCGGGACTCTCCTTTGCGTGGAAGGCAATCTTGGCGTTTGCATATGAAGATTCATTTCTCTGTAAACCGACTTTGTACAACCCTAGGTCCCTCCGGTGTCTATATAAACCGGAGGGTTTAGTCCGTAGAGGCAATCATAATCATACAGGCTAGACATCTAGGGTTTAGCCATTACGATCTCGAGGTAGATCAACTCTTGTAAACCTCATATTCATCCAAGATAATCAAGCAGGAAGTAGGGTATTACCTCAATCAAGAGGGCCCGAACCTGGGTAAACATCGTGTCCCTGTCTCCTGTTACCTTCGATCCTCAAACACACAGTTTGGGACCCCCTACCCGAGATCTGCCGGTTTTGACACCGACATTGGTGCTTTCATTGGGAGTTCCTCTGTGGCGTCGACAACAGGATTGATGGCTCGCCTTGTTATCAAGGACAATATCACTTCCGGAGAAGCCCTAGCCTCAGGCCAAACCCTCCGGTTGGGCAGCTTCACCATGGCCGCCCGTTCGGCCTTTAAGCCGATGATGACTTCCCAAGTCATCGAAAATCGCCTCCGTGTTGACCCCGAAAACTCCAAACGGATGGATCCGGCGGATTGGTCGTCTTTAAACGAACTCCTAGATCGCATCTCCGCCCTGGGGGTCACTTCAGAATATGATCGGATTGGGCTTAAACCCGATCAGAGGGAAATCAAATCTCCGCCGATCACCCATCAGATAGCGGTCGTAGTGGAGCAAAACAACAACGGCTCTTCCCCTATGTTGAAAACAAGTTGTGTTCGGATTTCAGTGCTCGGAGAGCCGGATACCCGCCCGCAGGGGGACACTCCCAGTCCTCCGAACTTAGAATCGGGCGTTCATTCTGAAGAATCATTGGACGTCCCGGAGCCCGAACTATTAAACTCGGAAGTTTTTCAAACTCCGAACTCCACATTGGGTCAGGGTTCGGATTTAACACTCCCACCCACCACAAGCAATATTCGCCAAGCAATTCCGGTCCCCCAGATATATGCGACCTCATGTACGTACGGCAGCAGTCTCAGGAAACAGTCCATCACTTCTGGGCCAGATTCCTCCTTGTCAAGGACATGATTAAAGATTGCTGCGACGAGGACACAATTTCAGTATTCTGCAATAATTGCACGGATGAAGGAATCCTCGACGCCCGCAACCGCCGTCGCGTACTACACTTTGCTGACTTGGCAACTATAGTACAGAAGTATTGCGCAATGGAAAGCGCATGGAAAACTCAGACAGCTCGTTGGGAACCACTAGCCTCCATGCCACCTCCCTGGCGGGCAAAAAGGATGCACCCTCGCGGGGCACCCGACCCCGCAGGCAAGAAAATTAAACCCATTATGGGACGTGGAACCGTTCTTGAGGGATGGCTCGATAAGCCATGCAAGATACACACGACACCGGATTCTGAACCAACCCACAGACTTAGAGCATGTTGGATACTCCGGCAAGTGGCCAAGAGGGGCGAGGATATCCTCACCAAAAATGCCTCAGAGCAGCACTCTCCGTAAGACGATGACCTTAGAGTATTAACGGTCTTCGAGACTTTCGCTTCAAAGAATCGGTGCAAGAGGACACTCTGTGACCTCGCTGAAGTCTGTCAAGTCGCAGCAATAAATCCCTAGAACGACACGGCCATAACTTTTAATGTCGATGACGAACCAAAATTCTGGTCAGTCTAGGCACCAGCCGCTTTGGTCCTCAATCCAATTGTGGATGGCTTTCGGCTCACTAAAGTGCTCATGGACGGCGGCAGCAGGCTGAACCTCATCTATGAGGACACGCTCAATAAAATGCAAATAGATAGAAGCTGCTTCGAGAAAAGTACTACAAATTTTTGAGGAATCATTCCCACTTGAGAAGCAAGATGCGCGGGAAAAATTAAACTCGACGTGGCATTCGGCACGCCGGAGAACTATCGGTCCAAAGAGATAACCTTCCAAGTGGCCCCTTTCAACAGTGGGTATCACACCCTGTTGGGGCGAGATGCATTCACACGATTTCAAGCCATACCTCATTACGGGTATATGAAGCTCAAGATGCCCGGGCCCAGCGGTATTATCACTCTCGCCATTGATCCGGACATAGCACTCCACGCCAAAAACAAACCGCATCCCTAGCCCTCGAGGCACTATCCGAGGCCCTTGCAGCCGAAGAATTAACCGCACTACGCTCCACGGTGGATAGGGACAACGTAATCCTCGATAAGCGGCCCAAATCCACCTCCTTCAAACCAGCAGACGAAATAGTCAAATTTCAAGTTCACCCGACGGACCCCAAGATGACAGCTTCCATCGGGGCACAGCTGGACCCGACGGTCGACGCTGCATTACGCGCGTTCCTACGCGAGAACTGGGACATATTCTCCTGGCACCCTTCTGATATGCCAGGAATCCCACGCAAATTGGTTGAACACAACCTCAATATATTGAAGGGATACAAGCCGGTCAAGCAAGCACTGCGGCGTTTTTCCGAACCCAAACAACAAGCTATGGGGGAAGAGCTAGCCAAGTTAATTGAGGTCGGGTTCATCAGAGAAATAAAACACCCCGACTGGCTAGCAAACCTGGTGATGGTACCAAAGAAGGATAAATCATGGCGCCTGTGTGTTGATTTCAAAGACCTCAACAAGGCCTGCCCTAAAGATCCCTTCCCCCACCCCTGCATCGATCAGATAATTGATGCTACTGCAGGACACGACTCATTGTGTTTCCTCGATGCATACTACGGATACCATCAAATCAAAATGAAGGAGTCTGATCAAGCCGCAACGGCATTCATTACCCCATACGGGCCTTTCTGCTTCAACACTATGCCCTTCGGGCTGAAAAACACCGGCGCCACCTACCAACTCATGATTCAAACATGCCTGGAGAAACAAATCGGCAAGACGGTCGAAGCACACGTGGATGACGTCGTCATCAAAACTAAGCACGTCGAGGCACTAGTAGACGACCTGCATCTCACATTTGACAACCTCCGTACATATGACATCAAGCTCAATTCGGAAAAGTGTGTCTTCGGCGTCCCCGCGGAAAACTGCTGGGCTTCATCGTTTCCAACAGAGGAATTGAGGCAAACCCAGCCAAAATCCAAGCTTTGTCACAATTGGCTACACCAACAGACCTCAAATAGGTCCAAAAACTAGCCGGATGCATGGCAGCTTTAAGCCGCATTATATCCATATTAGGAGAAAAGGCAGTGCCACTATATCACCTGCTCCGATGCACCGACCACTTTGAGGGACGGACGCGGCAATGGCCGGACTGGAAAAATAAAAGCTCTTTTAGTGAGCAACCCAATCCTGGCCGCGCCAAACGTTAGCGAACATATGTTATTATACATCTCCGCAACACACCAGGTGGTGAGTGCGGTGCTCATCATCGAACGAGAAGAGGATGGACATAAATTCCCACTTCAGAAACCGGTATACTATGTATCCACTGTCCTCACACCATGCAAATCCCGGTACCCTCATTACCAAAAGATAGCATACGCGGTCTTCACGGCATCCTGGAAGCTACGTCACTACTTTCAAGAGTGCTCGATCACGCTGGCTTCCGAAGTACCACTCAATGACACAATAAACAACCGCGATGCTACAGGCCGGATTGCCAAGTGGGCCATTGAACCCTTGCCATTCGATATAACATACAAACCATGCCGAGCCATTAAATCCCAAGTATTGGCCGACTTCATCTCCGAATGGATAGAGGTCGAACTCCCTAAAGAGTACGGCACATATTCCAACTGGGTCATGCACTTCGATGGATCTAAAATGTTGGCTGGTTTAGGAGCGGGCGTTTTCTTAACGTCCCCCACAGGAGACACGGTCCAATACGTACTCCAAATATTATACACAGACTCAATAACGCAGCCGAATACGAGGCCTTATTGCACGGTCTTCGGATGGCTGTCTCCATGGGCATACAACGCCTGGAGGTGCGCGGGGATTCAAATCTCGCAATATCCCAAATAAACAAAGACTTCGATGCCAAAGATCCGAAGATGGCAGCCTATCGTAACGCCGTACTCAAAATATCAACTCGGTTCGAGGATCTCGAGTTTCATCATGTGGCTCGAGAAAGTAATCAAGCGGCGGATGTCCTTGCTCGCATGGGCGCCAAGCGTTACCCCGTCCCGCCTAACATCTTTTTGGAAAGGCTCTTCAAGCCATCTGTGGTGTGGCAGGATGAGAGCGGCAACACCAGTCCAGATCCGATTATACCCCCAGATTCCGAACACAATACCGATATCATCGGGGGCTCAGCCACCGAAATAACACCATCGGCCCATCTAATAATGGCAGTAATTGCCCCATGGACCGAACCCTTCTTGGCCTACCTTAATAGGCGAGAACTCCCTGAGGATCAGAATGAGGCTCGACGCATCGTTCGGCGGTCAAAAGCCTACAAGGTTCATGAAGGAGAGCTCTACAAGAAGAGTGCTACCGGAATACTTCAAAGATGTATCTCCGAAGAAGAAGGACGGCAGCTCCTGGCCAAAATCTATGCTGGTCTCGGCGGTCACCACGCCGTGGATCGGGATCTTGTAAGTAAAGCTTTCCGTACCGGTTTCTTCTGGCCGATGGCCCAAGCAGATGCACAGGACCTTGTCCAACGTTGTGTGGGATGCCAGCTTTTCACTAATCAAAGCCATATGCCGCCTACCGCCCTACAAACAATCCCCATTACTTGGTCTTTCGTGGTCTGGGGGCTTGATATGGACGGACCCCTTAAAGGGGGAAGCCATAAGAAAAAATATCTATTGGTCATGGTTGCTAAATTCACTAAGTGGATAGAGGCCAAACCAGTTAAAATGGCCGAAGCCGGACCAGTGATAGACTTTATATCCGGTGTCGTACACCATTACGGTGTCCCACACAGCATAATCACAGATAACGGCTCCAACTTTACAGCCGACAAAGTGAAAACCTGGTGTGCTAACCTGGGCATCAAGCTCGATTACGCCTCCGTCTATCACCCCAAACAAACGACCAAGTCGAACGAGTAATGGTCTTATCATGAGCGGCATTAAGCCTAGACTAGTTCGGCCTTTAAAAGAATCAGACAAACACTGGGTCGAGGAGCTCGACTCCGTACTCTGGGGGCTACGGACCATGCCCAATCGCACCACCGGTTACACACCATTCTTCATGGTGTACGGCGCGGAGGCTGTTTTACCCTGCGACATCATTCACGACTCACCTTGAGTGCGCATGTACGAAGAGAGAGAAGCCGAGCTAGATCGGGAGGACAGTCTAGATGCCCTGGAGGAGGACCGTGACGTTGCAAAAGCCCGTTCCGCATTCTATCAACAGCAAGCTCGCGGATACCAAAGCAGGGAAGTGCGGGCCAAGACTTATAATGTTGGTGAACTTGTTCTACGCTTGCCAGAAAAGAAAAAGGACAAACTCAAGCCAAGTGGGAAGGTCCCTTCATTATAGATGAAGTTCTCACTGGAGGCACGTACCGTCTGCGTGATGCATCGGACAATCGCTTAGAGCCGAACCCATGGAAAGCCGCCAGACTCCAAAGATTCTACGCCTAGAGCCGGACTCATTGTTGGTTTTCTTTTTCTCCTTTTTTCCATTTTCTCTCTCTTTAAGTTTTTTAGCTTTATAGCTCTTTTGCGGCTAGACCGCACACTTATGAGGTACACATCCTTAAATGTATACACCCATAATACCTGGGGGCTTCTTTTACAGAAGCTTATTAAGATTATTCGAGCATCAAGCTCACCACATATGTGTCCTTTTCTCATATATACCTTTTCTTCGCCATTATATGCACCTTTATGACTTAAGTTTTTGCAAAGCTGGGTTGCCTGGCTCCTGTGCTTATGCCCTACGTCCCGTTTGTTCGGCTAGGGCATAGAGGGAGCACCTCTGTGATTGTTACAGCCGGGTCATTCGGACTTGTACCTCAGACTGGGTGAAGCCGAAAGCTAGCATTCTTAAGGGAATAACCGGTCAGCAGACTAAAGACGTTTTACCCTGGTTGCACTATGAACCCCCAGATATTATGTATACTGCGATTTTTCGAAGCACAGTTCGGGCATGCATACTAACGCATGTTCACCCAGGGAAAGAAACCCTTAATGAAACTATTCTCTCTGGAAGATCTTTCTTACAATCAAAAGTAATATAACATAGCTAGCCAAATACAACTTGTCTGTTCAAGCAACTATGACCCCTACGCCTGGTTTCCATGCATGCCCCGGTATCTATCACCGGTCCGGTATTCGGAAACACTCCACACCTTCAGGTCCGGAGGTAGAAGCTAAAAGGTCTGCCATGACAATCATTTTACAATTCGGCTAGGGAAAAATTTGTCAATTGAAGTACATAGTCACTTGGACTCAAAAAATTCTTCCTCTATACCATCTAACAGGCTGACTAGCTTACAATCCTGTTGTGAAAACTTGGTGGCTATCTTTACTTGGTCCTATACCAAGCTCACTGGAATCTCTTGTCCATCTGACCCTCGAGGTCCGACTTGGGCCATATGATTGGGATCAAGACCGCTGTACCTCGTTTTCACCATGGCCCAGGACTCTCCCGCGCCTTCCCGGCAAGCCGATATCTTCCATAATCTAAAGCGGCGCCGAGCTCCCTTGAGTAGCTTTACAAACTCCTCCATACTTCCTGGAGGAGATGCGTATGGCCATAAAGCCTTGGCAACACTCAGCATCGCTTTCCGAGCTCGCTCGTACACTTGCGACAACTCTTGCAGCAGATCGCCTTGAGCTCCGGACCTTTCCTCTTCGGGTCGGCCAGTCAGCATACCTGCAGACATAAATCTGTTAACTCATTTCTTTACCGCACTACACGAGGGTAAGTTTAAAAACATACTGAAAATGTCGCCTCATAGCCTCTTGTTGTCTTTTAAGGCGTCCACTAGCTGGGCTCGCACGTCTTTCAGCTCTTCGCCATAGCAGGGTGTTGGAATCCTGCAGCTTGTTCTTATCATCCCTGGTCCATATCAGCACACGTTCGCCAGCGGCCAGTTGCTTTTCGGCCTGATGTTTACCCGCCTACGCGACCTTCAGTTCCTCTTGCAATTGAGCTAACGATCCTGCCATGGGAAATACAACAGTGTTAACATTACTGGTATATGATTATATTTTTCTGGATGGAGAAGAACATTACCAGGCGGCACCTCCTTGGATTTCTCTAGTTCGGCAGTAAGAACAGCTCTCACAAAGGTTTTGTTGAGTTTTGTGTGATTGAAGTTTTCAAGTTTTGGGTTATCTTACGATGGATGAAGGAAGGATGTAAGAGCCTAAGCTTGGGGATGCCCCGGCATCCCAAGCTATTATCCAAAAATGAGCAACCAACTAAGCTTGGGGATGCCCCCGAGTGGCATCCCTGCTTTCTTCCAACAAATATCGGTATTTTACTCGAGGCTATATTTTCATAAGTCACATGATATGTGTTTTGCTTGGAGCGTCTTGTATGATATGTGTCTTTCCTTGTTTTATTTTGTGTTTTAAGTCATCAATCCTTGCTGGACACACCTATTTGAGAGAGCCAAAATTATGTCATGACTTGTTAGAATTGCTCTCTTTGCTTCACTTAAATCTTTTATGAGCTAGGAATTGCTCTAGTGCTTCTATATCTTTTTGAGCACGGTGTGCTTTGTTGTTTTTGAAGAAATGCTCTCTTGCTTCACTTAGATTTATTTGAGAGTTACTAAAATTTTGAAGAAATTCTCTCTTGCTTCACTTAAATTATTTTGAAAATAAAATTTGTTATGCTCATGATCTTCACTTATATTTGTTTGAGCTTATGAAAAGCAACACATGAAAATTAGTCCCAAAGTGATAGATATCCAAGAAGGATAAAGAAAAAAAATGTCATGAAGATCATTGGACAAAGTAAACTTGATTCTTAGTAATAATTTTGAGATATGATGATGTGATATGTGAGTTATGTTGATGAATAATTGTGCTTTAGTAAGAATATTGGTGTTAAGGCTTGTGATTCCCTATGCATGCACGAAAGTCAATAATCATGCAATGAAAATTATATCCTACTTGTGGTGCATTATTCGGTGTTAATTATGCTTAATGCTTGCTTATGAGAGTTATTCATTTCTTGGTTGGTCGCTTCCCAATCTTTTGCTAGCCTTCATTTTGCACTAAGTATGATTTCTACTTGTGCATCCAAAATCCTTTAAACCAGTTCTGCCACATGAGTCCACTATATCTACCTATATGCTGTATTCTTTTGCTGTTCTAAGCAAATTTGCATGTGCCATCTCTAATTTTCAAAATAAACTTCTCTTTTGTGTGTTTGTTTAGCTCATGAGCAGTAACGGGTGGCTAATATTTTCCATGCTGGATATGTTATTCTCAAGATGAGTGTTTATTCACTAGTCATTGCACGAGAGTAAGGCAAAGGTCTTAGGGATGCCCAGTCCCCAAATGCAAAAAATGAATTTACTTTATGTTGTCAAATAATAAATTCCATGGAAAGTGTTGGTATGGAGGGCACCCGTGGATACAGTTAGCCATGGAAAGTGAAAGAGTGGTGGAAAAAGGAATAAACTTTATTTTCTGTTTGAGAACCGCCTATGGCATATCTAGCATGGAAAGTATTGGGAACTCTAATTCGTTTTCGTTGGTGGGATGGATACACCTCCCAAAATGTTTTTATCTCTATTTTTTCGCTCTGAGCTCTGGCACCTCTACAAATCCCTACTTCCCCCGCGAATGGGCCTTTCTTTTACTTTATGCAATTTTTATTTTGAAATTTGATTCTCCATCTTCTCTCATAAAAAGCACCAACTAGGAGGCAATATGATCGTACTTAAGTATTGGGTGTAGTTAATATTCGAGTGTGTTTCATGAATGGACCAATGTTTGAGCATGATGGGATAACTTATTTTAGCGTTGATATTTTGAAAGACATGGTTGCTTGCTCATATGCTTGAGTATCTAAATTATTATGTCAAAACTAGAATATTGCTTTGAATCACATAAAAGGTCCAAATGTCCATGCTATAAAGAAAAGAATATGGTATGACATGATGAACATCACTCCACATCAAAAATTCTGTTTTTTATCACTTACCTACTCGAGGACGAGTAGGAGTTAAGCTTGGGGATGTTGATACGTCTCCAACGTATCTATTATTTTTGATTGTTCCATGTTGTTTTATTATCAATCTTGGATGTTTTATGATCATTTTATAGTCATTTTTGGGTACTAACCTATTGACATAGTGCCAAGTGCCAGTTGATGTTTTTTCCGTATTTTTTACATCACAGGAAATCAATATCAAATGAAGTCCAAATTCCACGAAACTCCACGATGATTTGTTTTGGGCCATAAGGAAGGCAATGGGCCCTGGTTGCACCTGGGGGTGCCCTGAGGGGGGCACAACCCACCAGGGCGCGCCAGGAGGCCCAGGCGCGCCCTGGTGGGTTGTGCCCACCTCGGGTGCCCCCCGGACCGCCTCTTTGCTCTATAAATACCCCAAAAATACTAGAACCCTAGAGGAGTCGACGAAATATTCATCCAGCCGCCGCAGAGTCCAGAACCACCAGATCCAATCTAGACACCATCTCGAATGGGGTTCTCCACCTCCATTGGTGCCTCTCCGATGTTGCGTGAGTAGTTCCTTGTAGACCTACGGGTCTGTAGTTAGTAGCTAGATGGCTTTCTCCCTCTCGCTGAATTATCAATACAATGGTCTCTTGGAGATCCTTATGATGTAACTCTTTTGCGGTGTGTCTGTTGGGATCTGATGAACTTCGAGTTTATGATCAGTCATATCTTTTTATTTCCATGGAAGTTATTTGAGTTCCTTTGATCTCTTATAGCCTTGTATTTCTTCTCCGATATTTGGGATTTGTTTGGCCAACTCGATCTATTTATCTTGCAATGGGAAGAGGTGCCCGGTAGTGGGTTCGATCTTACGGTGCTTGGTCCTAGTGACAGAAAGAGAACCGACACGTATGTATCGATGTTACTAAGGATAAAAAGATGAGATTTGTATCTACCGCCATATAGATAAACGGATATTGTCTACATCATGTCATCGTTCTTATTGCATTACTCTGTTTTTTCATGAACCTAATACACTAGATGCATGCTGGATAGCGGTCGATGTGTGGAGTAATAGTAGTAGATGCATGCAGGAGTCGGTCTACTAATCTTGGACGTGATGCCTATGTAATGATCATTGCCTGGATATCGTCATAATTATTTGAAGTTCTATCAATTGCCCAACAATAATTTGTTTACCCACTGTTTGCTATTTTTCTCGAGAGAAGCCACTAGTGAAACCTACGGCCCCTGGGTCTTCTTCCTCATATATTTGCTTTGCGGTCTATTTTATTTGCACTTTTTGTCCAGATATGTTAAACCAAAAAAATAAAAATACTTTGCTACACTTTATTTTATTTGTGATCTATTATTTCAATCTATTACAACTTTCTCCCGTCAACACGCAATTTCTGGCGCCGTACCCCGAAAGGGATTGACAACCCCTTTAACACGTCGGTTGCGAGGTGTTGTTATTTGTGTGCAGGGGTTGTTTACGTTGTGTTGCTTGGTTCTCCTACTGGTTTGATAACCTTGGTTTCATTTCTGAGGGAAATACCTACCGCCGATGTGTTGCATCATCCCTTCCTCTTTGGGGAAATAACGACGTAGCTTCAAGCAACATCACTGCATTATTTCTCAACTTTAATTTTAATGGCGTGCCGTTCAGTTTTGAAGCACGACTAACTGGTACTATATGCAGAGAAAATATGAACTACTCTACCACTACTCCACCTCTAGTACTAGTATCAAAAAAGGTATATAGGTTGGAGCTTCGGCGCTTGCTTACTATGGGTTGCCCACTTGCTTCTCACACTATCACCCTCTCTCCAGATGTAAAAAAGATGGTGGTGCCCCTCTCTCTCCCTCCTCACTGGTGGTCACATATCCGTCGGGGAAGAAAGGGACATGCAACGTTGACGCACTCGTCGTGGGCGAGCGAGGTCACACACTGATGACAAGGCTGTCCTCTCAGACCTAGTGCCTGCGTGGGATGGCCTCCGTCCACAAGCTCGCTGCTGTAGTGTATGCGGAGGATTACGACCAAGAGCGAAGGCACTTCTCGCCGACCCTCAGGTATGCTACCTCTTTTGGAACCATACCCTTGTTCTATTGCCCCATCTGCCACGTCGCTGCATGTGGATCTTTTTCCACTCCGTCATCTCCCCAATTTGCTATCCTCTGCTCTGCTGGTCATGCAAACAAAAACCTTAATTTGCACTATTAAACGAAACCCTACTTAATGTATACTAATCCATGTCTAGGTTGAATAAGGAAAGGAAGGAAGAAAGTACTATCGAAGAGACTAGGTATCGAACCCGCATCTAGGTTGAAAAGGGGAAAATCAGTACCTAAGGAACGAGTTTCGTGTCTCTTGGTTGAAAAGGGTAGAAAGGCATGACAACGCAATAGAGAATGACCAGGTCGATCGGTTTCTTGTCCTCATATAGGAAAAAGGTGGCTAAAGAGAACAAAAATGGGACGTAATCCACATATGCTGCCTGGATATTTGTTGTTCTGGGCAACCATCCCTCCTTCACCACTCTATCCGTCCGTGGAGGTACTTCATACTGGTGCTTCCACTGTCTGAATGGGCCTCCCATGCTCTTATTGCCACTTTTTTATTGTTAGTATAACGCCAATGGTAAAGTCAAGCAATGTTACTACTAAAGTGATGCCACATTTAACTAATACCGCACTTAGTCTAATGCCACCGATAATTTAAGCAATGCCATTTAATGTCTCTGGATTATTTCAGGGTTAGTGGTTGATTGTGGATGCATTAAAGATTTTTCAGCTAAGGCATTCAAATGTTGTTGCACAGCTAATATACCAACGATGAAACTTGTTACTACCTTCAGATTTTTGCACTGTTAATGCTTATAGATTACATACCTCACTTTCATGAGATAAGTCAATTTTTTGTATAGTGTCACCAAAATACCAAGGCGCTGATGTCATTTTATTTTGGTTAAACTACACACAAAAATTTGAAGAGAAGAGGAAAGGTCAAGAGTGGGCACCTCCTCCTCTGGCTGTTTTCTTGATTCGGTTGATCAAGTTTTTATGTTTGATCAATTATCAATATTGGGATGGCAATTTTTTGAAATGATATTTACCTTGAAGGTACATGGTTTGCAATTTTTTTATACTGTCATTAGTTAATAATGCTAGTTACCTTCAGACTTTTTTTTGGTTTAATGTTGTTGCACAGCTAGTATACCAATGCTAAAACTTGTTACCTTTACATTTTGTATAGTTAATGCTTATAGAAATCTTCCAGTGCTAGCTTATGGAAATTTGTTCAGTAAAACCATTGTACTGTACCCCATAATAAAAAACTACTCTATAGTTGCACTAGCTACTGGATTAGTTTGTATTTGTACTATTCGAATGGTGTTGCATTAGCATATGGACATATATAAGGTGTGCAAGCTTTCCCATATATGTGCTCAAGAAAAATACTACTTGTTTTTCTAAATACTAGACGTTTGGGTACTTTAAATTGAACTGCGAAAACGTCTTATATTAAGGAATAGAGGGTGTAGAGTTCACTCAATTATGCCGGTAAAGATAGTCACACCTTTGTTAAAATTAATGTTCATTATGTTATCAGCGGAGATCTGCATGTTTGTCTCTAATGTTTGTGGATTACATACCTGACATCATGATGTAATGGTAAGTCATTGCTTTTTGTACAGTGTCACTGAATTGTCAAGGTGGTGATGGCGTTTTATTTTAGTTGAACTACACAAAATATGCTTAAAAGAAGAGGAAAGGTCAGGAATGGCTCAATCTTTCAGAAAATACTATGTATGCCTTCCTGACATCAGCCGTTGTTGCCATATTTATTCCTTCAGAAAGGTGTTTAGAAATAGTCCTGCTATCTTCTCCCAGTAAGAAATTGGAATGCTTATATTTGTGAGTCTATGCTTCAACTAGTGCCACTTCTATAGTAATCACACTTTCAATATCTGTGCAAACAGGAATGCTCGATTTTAGTGGAACTGCACAAAAAGTCCAAATAGTTCAACATTAGGAGCATGTTTTATTCCAAACCGTTATATCCAATTGGTGGCACTATGAGTTGTTCATTACGAAGGTACATGGTTTGCTACTATCTTGCTACTCTTTTTGTGTTGTCATTAGATAGTAATATTAGTGGTTTGCATGTGAATTTATTGGCAGGGTGGACCTACATTGGAGGTGCAGGACATGATTCAATGATTGTATGCTCAATTTTGGTTGTATCGATTTCACCTCTTCCATCACTGCGAACATGGATATCCTTGGTCTGATGAAGAATAGGCGCTATATTTCTGCTCTGTACCAGCAAATCAATTCAGTTCAAAATTGTCCAGGGAAAAACATGGCAGATGCTAAGCAGAAACGACTAGAAGAGACGTGTTTAAACCGAAAATACAAGGTGGGGTATATGTTTACTAGCTGCTTGATATTTGTGCAGACACATGTCTGCCCGTTGCTATTTGGCAAACAAACAAAGTGACCTCAATTTTGGTGGAACTGCACAAGAGAATAGTATAGTCACTGCATGCAGTGCCATTTGAAAATAGACACAGAAAGATTGGATAGTCACTTCATGGACTGCACAAAAGTAGTATTGTACTATTTATTGGTCAACACTAGATGTTTCATTGCTTTGGTCTGATTATACAATGGGCATCGTTTGGCAAAGTTAAAGTTTGTATTTCAAAAATAGTCTCGATGTGTAATCGAGAGAAGACCAAATCATATTGTAGTGGATGCTCCTCCATCATGTGTGGTTCATTCCCATGGTTCCAGCTGTTGGTGAAACCACTTACGTTTGCAAGAGGAATTGTAGACTTCACAAACAAATTTGCCTTTTCACTCTGTACTGAATGTTGGCCCAGAGAAGCATCCATGTTAGTAGCAAGAACTGATGTTTTTTCTAGATCTTTGCTTTTGGCGCTACATATTTGTATATGATTTGTGAATCATTGAGATGCATTAACATGTTGATCTTATGTATGGGAATCATCCTAGTTGGTTGTGAATTTGGGCTACGAATGTCAACATATTACAATGTCGGGCCTGTGAGTCTCATGTGAACATTTCAAACGGATCGGCTCTTACTAATGTGCACAACATGATCCTTATTTCTGTGTGCTTAGTGTTTACAAGTTACTAGCAGTTCCTTATTTATGTTCACTCAGTGTTTACAAGTTACTGATCGATCACTAGCTAGCCTATTAATATGCTCCTGGCAGTTTTAGTTGCAACGCAAGATCCGAAGGTGGCAGTTTTTTGAATAAAAATGCCTACCTGAAGAAATTGACATGCTGTTCTGAAGAAAATGCCATGCGAATATGAAGAAACTACCAGCAAAAACGTTCGCAAATGCCTTATCTCCCAGCGAACGTTCATCAGTAATTGCAATCCTACACGTACACTATCCGATCGACTCGATCCTACGCGATTAACTAGCGGATCACGCACATACCTTATCTAGATGAATCGAACGCACTCTTTTGACCGTCATGCCGACGTGCGACCCAGCACAGACAGGATGCACCATAGGACGGGACGACACAGTCATAATGTTAGCTTTTCTACTTTTCCACGGCAAGCTGGCGCGCTAAGCCATGCCTGCTTATGCATTGAATTTCGATGACCGCGAAGACCGTTGTGTTTCCCGCGGCACGCCGGTTCACCTACCTTCCGCCACCTATAATTACTGGTTTCCGGTGTTCTCCGGTGGCACCATCAACCAACTCACCCTATCCTCATAAGCCCACACCGGCACGACGTCGCTTTCCACTTGCCCTCGCTCTTGCCATGCCCGTCATGCTCCCGCCCGTCCGCAATAGGAAACGCCAAAGGCGGTCACCACCGGAACTAGTGTTTAGTTTTTCACCGGAAGGCAGACGGAGGGAGGAGGCATTCTATCGGTCTTTAGATGGCAATGCGGAGTATGAGGACTTGTTGGAGCACGACTGCCTGGCGGAGGAGCAGCATATCACCGCTAGCTGGGCATGCAGCAACAGCGCACCGACGCTCTGAGTTGCGAGCAGAGCGCCCGCAACTGGGCCAACTACATGGAGGTCGGCACCTGGCAAATAGCCCTAGAGGCTGTCGGGCATGCACGCGATCGCGACGCTGAATTTTACTACCAGCTCGTCAAGTGGGTTTCCCACTTAGAAGCCAAAGCTTCACTGGACCACACCGGCATGGAAAGGGCCAACACGCGCGAGCAACGCGCCCTATCGCACCTCTGGCAAGTCCAAGGCAAGGAGGAGGCCGGCGTTTAGCGTGTACCGCAGATGGCTGTCGGCATCGTCTAGTAAGCTAAGAGTAAGTTAGTACTTGTACACTACTAGAGTATTAGTGGGAGTAGATAGTTAACTTGGCTATGATGGTCGTCAACGTGGAAGTTCAGTACTCTATATCTAGATCAGACATGTTACTTTGCTCTGAATGTTGAACTTTCCGTTTGAACGTATGGAATGGGCTATTATTTTTTTAAATGTACTGTATTTCTCCGCCACGGATTTAGAGGCTGACTTGTGGGCCTACTAGATTGATGCATAAACAATTAGGAGATGATTGTACATGGAGAGGATGACAGCAGGGGCCCACCAGGGTCATGGCAGTATGCAACTTAGTGCCTCCTTATTTCAAGGCAAAAAATGGTTCCTCCCAATGGATTTCTGACATCTCGGTCCCATGCCATTGTCAATGCAGTCAATAAACGACGGAATTGCACAATGAGCGGCTGACACCAGGGACCCAGCAGCTCGCCCAATTCTTTTTGTTTTTTAGACAGAAGCAGGGTGTCAACTTGGCTGTGTGGGGCACTTTGGCCTGTCTAGCCAACATTTTATTTTATGTTTACCACAAGACCATCCCCGTAGTTTTTTTATTTCTGAAAATGGCTAGCCTAGTTTTTTTGTTATTTTGCAGAATACCCAACTGAGGCCTACTTGCTTTGTCAGCCCTGCTGGGCTGCAAATCTTTCAAGACGAGAAGAGTTTCATTTGGCTTGCCCAGAAAATGGGCTATCGGTAATGAGAAATGGGTTGTACATTTATAAAACACATCAAACCGACAATTAGTTTCAAATATTTTTTCCATTTCGAGATTTGAAATTCCATTGATTTTTATGCTTGGACAATTATTTGGATTTTATATTGATATAATTTTATTTTTTCGAATTAGTTTGAATGTGACTCGAAATTTCAGGATTAAAAACAGTTGGGACCGCACCGAAATGTCCAAAATTCAGTAGAATTTTTTAACCATGGCCACAATATGGGTTGTAATGCTAACAAAAAGAATATGGGCTCCAAAAAAATCCTTAAGAATTAGCAAATGGGCTGTAAATTATTAGAAATAATGGCAGATGGGTTATCTGATGTTTTTCACTGATTTGAGGCTGACTTGTGCACTTACTATAGGTTGACGCGTATGCTTTCCTAAAAAAGGTTTACGCGCACGCAATGCCGTGTCAACTTAGTCAACACACGAGAGCAGTGACTGTTCGACGTCCATCCAATGCCTGTTGTGCTTCTTCAATCTCTGCTCTTCCTGCTCCAGCCGCTCAAACAAGCGACGGCGGGATTACTTTCTCCCTCCTCCCGCGGTCGGCTGTGTTTCCGCGCACACCTCACTGCCCCACCGTATTACCATCGCTGGCCTAGCCATCCCTCTACTCACCCAGACACCCTGTTATTCTCTGGCGACGGCAGCCTCACACTGCAACCGAAGTAGTAAACCCTCGTGCTCCCCTCCGTGTGGGAAACAACTACCGAGTCTTCCCCGGCTCCTGGTCATTCCCTTCCTAGGCCTCATCGTCGTGCCCGCCTTGGTGCTCTCGATGCGGCGTGGTCAATGTGGTCAAGGAATGACTTCCATGAGAAGAGGACTGTACGTGGAGAGGCTGACAGCTGGGTCCACGGCCGCAGCAAGGAAGTGCATCCTTATTACACGCAAAATAATGATTCCTCCACCTAATAGCAGGGACCCACCGGAAGGGCCTCTGTATTTCGCGAAAAAAACATTCCCCCCACTAAGAGCTCGGATCCACCAGCTATATCCTCGCACCCAAGGAAGTGCCTCCTTATTACGCAAAAATGAATACCCCCGCTGCTAGGTGGGACCCACCATATTTGAAGGCTGACTTGTGGGCCTACTAAGCTGACGCGGACGCAAGGCTTTGTCAACTTAGTCAAAATAAACGATTCTAGCTGTGGTGATAGTATGATGTCCATCCAATGGTTGTCATGCTTCTTCAACTTCTGGTCTTCTTGCTCCAGCCGCCCAAACCATCGCGGGTCGTGCCGCCTGCTCCTGCCTCACATGGCCGGCTGTGCTGCCGCGCAGGCCTCACCGCCCCCTCCTACTCCAACCTCTGGCCAGGCCATCCCTCTATTCACCCACAACCCTTGTTATTCTACGGCAATTACAACCTCACATCGCAGCTCAACCAGTCAACCCTCGTACTCCTCTCCGCGTGGGCATCCACTTCCACGTCTTCCTTGCTCCGCGTCGTCCCCTTCCTAGGCCTCGCTGTCGTCCACCATGTCGGCGTTCTGGGAACGGGGGGTACTCAGACTTGCCTACCTGCGGCCCATAGCGTGGCTCCATTGACGGCATGGTACGACCCAGCTTCAGCATCAACAACTCAAGACCCTCGCGAGGGGCCAAGCCCCGCGAGGCGGACGACATCAAGACCTCCACGAGGAGCAGAGATTTTGATGCAAGCCTCACCTATGAGGTTCGGATGACGTGAGACATGACGACCAAGGCCAGGTGGACGCCAGGGTGCAGCGTACCAGTTTCCTCTTTGGTGCTAAGGAGGCAAGCGCAGGCGCGGAGTCCCGAGGATCAAAGGTTTCCATTCTGGTGCAACAAGATCAAGACCGCCAGGACGGTAGGAGAGAGGTCATCACCGAGCCCACTGCGGCGTCACGACCAGAGGTTTTTGCAGGAAAAGACTACTTTTGTCAGGATAGCATATACTAGTTGTCCCCCTTCGAATTTGGCCGTTGTGGGATCCCTTCCCGCCTTTCATTTGGGAAGAGGACCAAGGCCACTATAAATAGGACTTAGCCACCACCATAGAGGGAAGAGACCGGATAGGATCCGTTCCATCCTCACACTCACCAGCTCACTCGAGCACAACAACACTCCTCCTCCCGAGGTTGTTCTCCCACTGTACTAGTTCATCCTCAGCCCCTCGAGGCCAATCCACCACAAAGCAGGAGTAGGGTTTTACACCGCAAGGTGGCCCGAACCTGGGTAAAATGATGTGTCTTGTTTCCTTCCTGTTCATCGAGCTAGGCCAAGAGATTGGCGAGTAGGCAGACTTGAGAGGTTGAGTTCTTCGGAGCTTATCGACTTCCACATCGCCCACATCGGCCTCCTGTACAACGCCATCCTCAGGTACCCGGCCTTGCCAAATTCATGGCGGCGACTCACCCTGCCTACAATCTCATGAAGATGTCGGGGAGCAGTGGCGTCCTCACTGTGGCAGGGGACACCAAGGAAGCCTTGTTGGCACTCAAGCTCACCTTCAGGGCCGTGGCGGCTGCATGGCCAGATGAGGAGGGAGCCCAGGAGGCTCCTGGGGTGCGCCAGCGAAGAAGAAGCAACTGTTATCCGAAGATCGCGCCAAGACAAAGCAGGTACCGGTTGATGAGGATGGGGCATCTGATGCCACCTTCACCATAGGTGTCTGCCTTCCTCCAGATCAAGAGGAGGCGTTGGTCAGCTTTTTGCGCAGTAACAAGAATGTGTTCGCATGGGAGCCTAAGGATTTGGTCGGAATCTCGAGGGGGATAATCGAGCATCACCTGAGGGTGTGCCCTAACGTGCGCCCGGTGAAGCAGAGGGTGCGGCAGCAGTCCGCGGAGAAGTAGTCATTCATCATCCAAGAGACACGCAAACTGCAAGAAGCTTGGTGGGGCAGAGGTGCGATACCCAGAATTGCTGGCGAACCCGGTTATCGTCCCCAAGAAAGGTGGGAAGGAGCGCATGTGCATCGATTTCACCATCCTCAACAAGGCTTTCCCCCAAGACCCCTTCCCGCTTTTGCGCATTGATCAGGTCGTCGACTCCACCGCCGAGTGCAACCTTTTTTGCTTTCTGGACGCCTTCTCGGGCTACCACCAAACCAAGATGGCGGTGTAGGACGTTTGGAAGACAGCCTTCTTGACCCATGCGGGGTGTATTGCTACACCTGCATGCCGTTTGGGTTGCGTAACGCCGGAGCAACTTTCCAGCGATGGACGCACATCACACTGGGCTAGCAGCTCAGGAGGAACGCAGAGGCCTACGTCGACGACATAGTTGTAAAGTCTCGGGAGGCTAGTCTCGGCGTTCTGGGAACGGGGGTCCCCAGACTTGCCTTCCTGTGGCCCACGACGTGGCTCACTCGCGGCCCAGTACGGCCGCCTTCACCAGCAAACACTCAAGACCCTCGCGAGGGGCCAAGCCTCATGAGACGGACGACACAAGACCTCCTCGGGAGCGGCCTCATCAGGCTGGCTCGCGAGGGGCGGAGAGATCAAGGCGAGGAAAACCTCGTGAGGTTCCTACGACGTCAGCCATGATGACCAAGGTCAGGCGGGCACCAGGCGGGCGCCAGCGCGCACAGTGTCCTCATTTCCTCTTTGGTACTAAGGGGCAAGCGCAGGCGAGGAGTACCAAGGCATCAGGCAAAGGTTTCCTTATCGTTGCAACGAGACCAAGATTAGCAGGACGGCAGGACGAAGGTCACCGTGGAGCCCAAGACGGCGTCACCACTAGAGCCTTTGGCAGGCGAAGACCACCTTTAGTCAGGATAGCTTGTACTAGTTGTCCCCTTTCAAATTGGCCGTTGTTGGCTCCCTTCCCGCTCAATATTTGGGAAGAGGACCAGGGCCTCTATAAATAGGACTAGCCACCACATTCGGAGGCATCTCATCTTGGACTATATCCAACCCATCCTCACACCCACCAAGCACAAGAGCACCTCTCCTCAGGAGGCTGTTCTTCCCCTTGTACTGTTCATCCTCAGCCCAAGAGGCAATCTACCACACCACACTGGAGTAGGGTATTACACCACAACGGTGGCCTGAACCAGTATAAATCTTGTGTCTCTTGTGTTGCGAGTTCATCGAGCTAGCCTTTGAGATCCTGGCGAGGTTGAGGGCGTGATTAGGTAGGCGGAGATCCTCGCGCGCACCCCAGTGTTCAAACGTCAAGGGTTTTGCTGGAACCCAAAATCTGACATTTGGCGCGCCAGGTAGGGGGTGCGCCGAAGCTTTCCGTTGATCCGCGTCCGTCCGCTTGCCGTCTCCATGGCGGGCCTTTCGCTGAGCTTCGCGCTGGCGCCGCCCTCGCCCGCTGCTGTTCAGATGGCTCCCGTCGACGGGTCTCCCCGTCGTTCTCCGTCGCCTGCCGCCAACGCCGTCACCGGCCCGGCGGGGAACGAGCAGCAAGCGTCCTCGCTGCACCCCTCGGTGCAGTGAGACGGTCGCACCGCCACTCCGTTGCTGACCCCTGCCAGCTCATCGTCTCACGCCTGTCGCGCTCCCACGGACGTGCAGGCCGCGCTGCTCATGGCACGCGAGCTCCTGCGCTACCGCCCCGTCGACGACCTCTACGAGGACTGGCTCGACCGCATCGCCGAGCTTGTCAGTGCCGCAGGGGGCTCCCCTGTGCCGTCCCTCTTGCTGCCTCGCCCTAAGCTAGCTGCAGGTGACGTGGCTCATGGAGCGTCTCCACCACCTCTGCCCCAAGACGGCATCCTAGCGCCAAGACGCGCGGCCCCCTGCATGACCCACCACGTACGGCGCCCGCACGAGAAGAAAGAAGCTGACAAGAAATCCCATGGCCGCGGGAGCCGCGCTCCCGGCGCCGTTACGACAAGACCGTGCGCCGCCTGTGGTGGCGGTGTGCGGGCATCAAGGCCAGGCTCCACATCAGCAAAGGGTCCTGGTGGCCACCGTAGGCTGCCACGCCTTCACTCCTGAGCTGCGTAGCGTCGCATGGCCGGGCAAGTTCAAGCCAGACCTGCCTCCGCGCTACGACGACACCCCCGACCCCGCGGAGTTCCTGCAGCTCTACGAGCTGAGCATCGAGGTGGCCAACAGCGACGAAAAAGTCATGGCGAACTGGTTCCCCATGGCTCTCAAGGATGGCGCCCGCTCATGGCTCCTGAACCTGCCTCCAGGCTCCATCTCCTCCTGGAACGAGATGCGCGACCGCTTCGTCGCCAACTTCCAGGGCACTCGCGACCGTCCTCCGGCCGCGGGTGACCTGCGCCGTGTCAAGCAGCAGCCAGGGGAGACCCTCATCCAGCGCCTCAACAACGTTCGCCTCAAGATCCCCAAGGTGACGGACGAGGCCATCATCTCTGTGTTTTCTGATGGCGTCCGCGACGTCAAGATGAAGGAGGAGCTCGCCATCGACGAGGAGCTGTGCACGTCTTTGGAGTTGTTCAACCTGGCGACCAGGTGCGCAAGGGCTGAGGAAGGGCGCCTTTCCCTCCTCGAGCTCCGAGCTGCCGAACGTTTGGAGAAGAAAGCCAAGGCCAAGGACGTGAAGCGCAAGGGAGCAGCCGTACTCACGGCGGATCTGGACACGAAGTGCGGCAGGGACCAGCCCGAGTCATCCAAGAGCGGTCGACCGTTCTGCGCTTTCCACAACGTACACAGCCACAACACTAGCGGTTGTCAAGAGCTCAGGGCCATTCGCAACGGACGCTTCGGTCGACGCCCCGAGCGCAACGAGCGAGGCTACGGCCGAGGAGGAGGAGGTGGCGGAGGACGCTGGGACGACCGTGGCCCTCGCCATGAGTGGCGTGATCGGCCTCATGAGGACCGCTGGAAGGACCAGCCTCGTGAGGGTGCCTGGAGGGATCAGCCTCGCGAGGACCGTCCTCAGGGCAATGTTGGGCTTCCTCCGCTGCCGCCACCACCAAGAAGGAACGACGACCACCATCAGGACGAGGGGGCTGGGGGGCTTCCAGGAGCCGCGTGCCATCGCCTGCATCTTGGGTGGAGCTCAAGCCCGAGCCTCTCAGCAAATCTTCAAGCAGTTTGCTCGGGAGGTGAACACAATCCTCGCCTGGCTCGAGGCCACACGCCCACTTGGGAGGTCCAAGTGCGCCATCACTTTCAGCTCACCAGATCAGCTCAAGTGTGCGGCCACCGCCGGCGTGCTCCCGATGCTTTGCTCACCTGTCATCAGCAACGTGCAAGTTACCAAGACACTCATCGACGGCGGCGCAGGGCTCAACGTCCTGTCCGTCGAGATGTTTGACAGCCTCCAAGTGCCCTACGACCAGCTTCAGCCTACCAAGCCTTTCTCAGGAGTGACCGACGGTACCACCACGCTGATAGGGCAGGTCCACCTCCCTGTCACCTTCGGACAGCGCAACAACTACCGCACTGAGCTGATCTACTTCGACGTCGCCCACATCTGTCTGCCCTACAATGCCATCCTCGGGTATCCGGCTCTGGCCAAGTTCATGGCAGTGACGCACCATGGCTACAACGTCCTCAAGATGCCAGGAAGCGGCGGGATTATCACAGTCCCCTGCGAAGAGAAAGATGCGGTGTGCTCCCTCGAGCGTGCCCTCCAAGCAGCGTCAATCGAAGACCCTAACAGCAGTGCAGCACAGTATCCTCCTGAGGTTGTCCCCAAGAAGAAGAAGCATCTACTCCGCACTGGGCCTCAGGAAAGCGATGCCGCAAGTGGATCCTCGTCAGGATCAGCTCTCGCGCCTGTGGCGCCTCCCTCCCTCGCATAGGAAGGCGCGCCCGACGCCCTCCTCGGCCAAAGCTCGGGGGCTCTCCTCTGGAGGGCCTCAGACCTAGCCAACGTCACGAGGGAGGCGCTCGGGCACCGCGTGAAGGCGTGCTTCGCAGCACGTTTCCCTCAGGAGGACACCGGGCAAGGAGTGCCCAGCGCACAGGAGTTCATTGCCAAGATCACTCAGGAACTGCAGCATCCAAGAGCCATGCACGGCAATCGGCGCTCACCTGGCGCAGCTCCCCATCCAGGCAAGGATGGCGGGCTGCGTGTCTGCATCGACATCCCAGGGCTCAACAGGGCCGCACCTCAGGAGCTTTTTTGGCCTTCGCGCATGGGAAGCTGTGAGGGCCCACCTCACAGCTATGTTCACATGCCTTTTAGCCTGCCGAGCGTGGCGTTCGCCTTCCAGCGCAATCTGCGGAGCATCCTAGCGGCTCAGGAGGCCAGGCACCACGCAGTCCCGGCGGAGATGAAGACGGTCCTCAAGGAACCGCATGGACCCCCAGAGCCTCCTGAGGCTCAGGGCCCCGGTGGCTCGTGAGGAGCAGCCCCTTCATCACGCATCTTCAGCCGCCTCAACATCCCTTCATCAACGGAACCAAGTGACATCTTCCAAGTTTGTTTAACTGGGAGCGCCCCTCGGGCTGCATCATTCCCAGGCCGCGTGGGTCCATCCCTATGGCGTGTATCCCTTTGCATTTCTAGCTTGCTTTGCTGGGGGCGCCCCTCGGGCTGCATCATCCCCAAGCCGCTCGGGTCCAGCCCAGTGGCATGTATCTTTCTTGCATTTACCTAAGTTGGTCTACCTTTCGTGCATCACCTATCTATGGTTATCACCTGCTTGATTGTCACCTACCACGGGAGCTGCTCACGCTGGAACGACGCTTGTGCTTGGGTCCGCCCCTGCAACGTCAACAAATCTGAGCGGTCGAGCTCTGGCCGCGGCATGCCCCGCGCGTGCCACCTCACCAGGCTCTCGGTGCCTTCATTCTCTTGCGGAGCGACCAGTGGCCAGCCGGCGATTATAATGGCAATCTACGCCCTTCCTCGTGCTGACTTGCAGGAATCTCCTGAGGACCACGACAGGCGGCACCACGGGCTCCCTCTTCTCCCATGTAATCCGCTTGCGCATTAAAAGGGGGGCACCTGAGCATCGCGACTCAGGAGCTCTTACTGGCTCTCCAGCCCTCACCCCCTGGCCTTGACCACGACATCGTGACCTGGCATACCAACGGTGGCTGAGCTCGCTCGAGGGCCGGGAACTGAGGACGTAGAGCATGAAGGGGAGCGTGGGGAAGAGGAGGAGACTCGTATGGTCCTGACCTGGCTATGCTACAACCGCCTACGCACGAGTCTGGCGCCTCGCGAAGGACCGACCCTGGACTGCCAAGATAAGTTTCATGCTCGAGTCAACCAATCACTACGACATAGAGTTTTCATTTGTGTTTCCCCACTACGGCCACGTAATCTCCCTTTCCCACCTCTCGGCGGTCGCTTGCACACTAAAAGGGACCTCCTGAGCATCGCGTCTCAGGGGCTATCACTGGACCTTGGGCCGCTCACCTCATGGCCTTGACCACGGCATCGCGACCTGGCATACCAACGACAGCTGCAGCCTGCCTGGGGACCGGGACCTGTCAGCGTAGAGCACCAAGCCGTCGCGAGATTAGAAAGGGGAAACCGAGCCAGAACAGGACATGCACACGCAAAATTTCATAATAAGGATAATATCAACAAAGGACATTGCAGACCCTTTACACGCCCCCGCAGGGTACTTATCGATTCCTCACAGGGAACAAAAGGAAAGAACTTCTAGGAGCCCTATCTATAAGCGCCCCGGTGGCCGACGCCATCATCAATAGTGGGCCACGGGAGGCTGGCGCCAACCTCATCCAGATCAGCGGCGGCGACGGCCGGATGCCGCGGCCTTGCTCCGGGCGCGGCGAGAGCTTGGGGGCACGTAGCTGTCGTCGCTTGTCTTCGGAGTCTCGTAGAGCTCGGGAGAATCGCTGGACTCCCAAGCGTCGCTGCTTCTACTAGAGGAGCCGCTGGCAACGCGGACAGCAGGCCCTGCCCCTGCTGCGACACTATCCTGAGGGCCCCTTTCGGAGCAGCACTCTAGGCGACGGCCTTCCGCATTGAAGACATTAAAGGACATCATGGAGGTGCCGTCATACTCGAAGTGGATCGCGAGGGTGCATTCCACATGGCACACTCGAGCAACCTCACCCCAGCCTCAGGTCATGAAGATCTTGCCCGAGGAGACGGCCTCAACTTCCACTCCAGTCGCCGGGGTGTCGCAGCCGGTGTGCTACAGCCAAAGCTCGAGGGGCCCCCTCGGCGGCATCTCAGCAGAAAAGAAGGAAGGGAAGCAGATCCAAATGCTCGGAAGCATCGCCGCCCACAGCACAAGTTCGCGCGAGGAGTCAGCGGCGTGGACTCCGGGGGCGGCGACGCGCGCGGTGCCGCTCGCCGCCTTTTCCTCCAGAGCTCTCGGCTTGGGCGTACAGGGTAACGGATACCCACGAGGAGGCCACTCGCACGAAGGCCTTATCACCTCCTGCATCACCACCACGTCATGGTGGTGGACCGGCCTCTTCTTCGGCGGAAGCGGCCCTGGCTCATCGCGGGGAGCTTTTCCTTTCTCTGCAGCAGAAAACCTTTGGATGGGCGCCATTGGTGTTACTACTGGCAATGGAGCAAGGAAGGAGAAGCGAGTGGTATGGGAAGAGATGGGCGATGGGGGCTCCGCCCCCCTCCCCATTTATACCAGAAGAAGGCCAACCAGCGCCCCCCACGATCACAGGTAATGATGGTTTTTTCTTGCATTCAGCAGGGACTCGTCAAATCGGGCGGTTGCCGAGGCAGCGTGGGGAAGCGAAGACACCCACGACCAATCAACCGCCACGCGTCGACCAAGGCCGTAGGCTGTTGGGGCCCGTGGCGCTCCGCACTTGTCCTTTAGCTTCGCCTCGGAGCCAAGTCCGAGCATGCCTTGGGCCCACGGGCTACTGTCGGTGTTCTGGGAATGGGGGTCCCCAGACTTGCCTGCCTGCGGCCCACGGCGTGGCTCACTCGCGGCCCAGTACGACCCGTCTTCCCCAGCAAACGCTCAAGACCCTCGCGAGTGGCCAAGCCTCACGAGGCGGACGACACAAGACCTCCTCGGGAGCGGCCTCATCTGGCTGGCTCGCGAGGGGCGGAGAGATCAAGGCGAGCCGAACCTTATGAGATTCCTACGATGTCAGCCATGACGACCAAGGTCAGGGGGCTCCAGGTGGGCGCCCGCACGCACAGTGTCTTCATTTCCTCTTTGGTACTAAGGGGGCAAGCGCAGGTGAGGAGTACCGAGGCATCAGGCAAAGGTTTCCATATCAGTGCAATGAGACCAAGACTAGCAGGACGGCAGGATGGAGGTCACCGTGGAGCCCAAGACGGCGTCACCACCAGAGCCTTTGGCAGGCGAAGACCAGCTTTAGTCAGGATAGATCATACTAGTTGTCCCCTTTCAAATTGGTCGTTGTTGGCTCCCTTCCCACTCAATATTTGGGAAGAGGACCACGGCCTCTATAAATAGGACTAGCCACCACAGTAGGAGGCATCTCATCTTGGACTAGATCCAACCCATCCTCACACCCACCGAGCACAAGAGCACCTCTCCTCAGGAGGCTGTTCTTCCCCTTGTACTGTTCATCCTCAGCCCAAGAGGCAATCCACCACACCACACTGGAGTAGGGTATTACACCACAACGGTGGCCCGAACCAGTATAAATCTTGTGTCTCTTGTGTTGCGAGTTCGTCGAGCTAGCCTTTGAGATCGTGGCGAGGTTGAGGGCGTGATTAGGTAGGAGGAGATCTTCACGCGCACCCCAGTGTTCGAACCTCGAGTTTTGCCGGAACCGCGAAATCTGACAGCCAGGACCCTTATCGAAGACCTACAAGAAACATTTGCTAGCCTGTGCAAGGTAGATCTGCGACTCAATCTGGAGAAAAGAGTGTTTGGCGTCCCCTCCGGCAAGCTGCTGGGCTTTCTGGTGTCGCACAGGGGAATCGAGGCCAGCCTGGAGAAGGTCAAGGCGATAGAAAGGATGAGGCCACCACATACCCTCAAGGAGATGCAGAAGCTGGCGGGTTTGTTACCTCGCTGGGGCGCTTCATCTCCAAGCTGGGAGAGCGCGTTCTCGAATTCTTCAAGCTGATGAAAAAGAAAGGACCATTCGACTGGACTCCGGAGGCTAACACGGCATTCCAAGACCTCAAGAAGTACCTCACCAGCCTGCCAGTGATGGTAGTGCCATGCCCCCTCAAGCCCTTGGTTCTCTACCTAGCCTCCACACCTCACTCGGCCAATGCAGCGCTGGTGGCTATCCGGGAGGAGCGCCCGGCCAAGGGCTCATGGAGCAGCACCCCGCAACCGGTTGAAGCACATCCGCTTCAGGACGGCGCTCCTGAGGCTTCAACTACCCCAACAAATGACCAAGCCCCTCAGGACGGTGCTCCTGAGGTCGTGGCTGCCCCAACAAGCGACCAAGGTCTTGAAGCCATAGGGCCTCAGGGGGTATAAGGCGCCACCAACACCTCCGCCCTCGTCGAGTACCCGGTGTACTTCGTCAGCACGGTGCTGCGTGATGCGCGGGCATGCTACCCCATGCTGCAAAAGCTCTTGCTTGCACTTCTCGTCACCTCCCACAAGTTGCGCCGCTACTTCGAAGGCCACCCCGTCAAAGTGGTCTCAGCATACCCACTGGAGAGAGTGCTTAGGAGCCCCAATGCAACGGGGAGATTCGCCGAATGGAACATCAAACTGCAGGCATTTCAGTTGGAGTTCAGCACCACCAGGGTCATCAAAGGTGCAGCACTCGCGACTTCGTGGCATAGTGGACCGATGCTAGGGGCCCATGAACAGGCGAGGATTGAACCCTCTCGTCGGGAAGCGAGTCACCAGACGGCTGGGTCATGTACTTCGACGGCGCGTTCGCGCGTCAGGGCGCGGGGGCTGGAGCTGTGCTCATCTCACCCCCCGAGGACAAGCTCTACTACGCCGTGCAGCTCTGCTTCCAGTAGGGCGAGAAGGTCTCCAACAACATTGCGGAGTACGAAGGCCTGATCGCCGGTCTCAAGGCTGCGGCGGCCTTGGGAGTGAAGCGCCTCACCATCAAGGGCGACTCCCAGCTCCTCATGAACTTCTCCAACAATGTATACGAGTCGAAGGACGAACACATGGAGGCATACCTTGCGGAGGTACGCAAAATTAAGAAACAATTCTTGGGCCTAGAGCTGCAGCACGTGCCGCGCGGCACGAACAAGGAAGCAGACGGCATCACCAAGTGGGCGTCCCGGCGCCTGCCTCAGGAGCCTAGCGCCTTTGAAGAGCGGCTTTTCAAGCCGTGGCAACCCCACCCACCGTGGGACCGGCATCGCCTCAAGAAGAGCTCCCACCAGCACCCCTCTCAGGTGCCCCCTCTTGCGGCCCAACCTCGGGAGCACGTTTGCTCCCTGCACTTGAGCCTCAGGAGGAGTGCTGGACCGAGGAGTTCAAGGTGTACCTGCTTTAGGGGACCCTGCAGGAGAAGGAGGAAGACGCAAAGCACGTGGCTCGCCAGGCCACTATCTACTGCATTCAGGATGGTGAGCTCTATTGGAAGCGGCCAAACGATGTCTCTTTGCGGTGCATCTCCAGGGAACAAGGACACGAGCTGCTGGCTGACATACATGGCGGGGATTGCGGGCATCACTCGTCATCACGCACCCTCGTGGGCAAGGCGTTCCGCAGCGGATTCTACTGGCCCACGGCGCTCAACGACGCTACCGAGCTGGTGAGATCCTGTGAAGCCTGCCAGTTCCATGCCAAGCAAATCCACCAGCCCACTCAGGGTCTCCAGACCATCCCATTCTCATGGCCGTTCGCGGTCTGGGGCTGGACATCTTGGGCCCATTCCCTCGGGCGCCTGGGGGCTAACGCTACCTCTACGTCGCCATCGACAAGTTCACCAAGTGGGCGGAGGTGGAGGTTGTCCGCACCATCCCAGCCGGCTCGGTAGTCAAGTTCATCAAAGGCCTCATGAGCTGGTTTGGGATCCCTAATCGCATCATCACCGACAATGGCTCGCAGTTCACTAGCAACCTTTTCAAAACATATTGTGCTAACCTTGGAACGCACATATGCTACGCCTCAGTGGCACACCCCAGGAGAAACGGCCAAGCCCAGCGTGCCAACGCGGAGGTCCTGAGAGGCCTCAAGTAAGGACCTTCAAGAAGAAGCTCGAGGCCTGCAGTAGGGGCTGGCTGGACAAACTCCAGTCCGTGTTGTGGTCCATCCGCACCACCGCGACCAAGCCAACGGGCGAGACTCCATTCTTCCTTGTCTATAGAGCCGAAACGGTTCTCCCACACGAGGTCAGGCATCGCTCCGCGCGGGTCTTGGTGTTTGATGAGGCATGCCAGGACGTCTCATCGGGGATGGACGTCGTACTGGTGGAGGAACGCCGCCATCAAGCCTCGCTCTGAGCAGCGAGGTACCAGCAGGCGCTACGGCGGTACCACTTCCGCCGCGTTCGCCCCAGGACGCTCGAGGTGGGTGATCTCATCCTGATGCAGGTACTCTCTAGGGAGGGGCTGCATAAGCTCTCACCCATGTGGGAGGGCCCATTCAGGATCGCCCATGTCTCCAGGCCTGGCGCCGCGCGCCTGGAGACGTAGGACGGGATCCCCATCCAGAACTCCTGGAACATCCAACACCTCCGGAAGTTCTACCCATGAAGCAAGGCCCCGTGCCTGTGAAGGTCTCCGCTCGTGACACTCTCACGTAATGATGAGTGGGGTTGTACACGCCCCGGAGTCTCCTGAGTGTCGCCCGTGGGCCTCACGGGGGCTCCCTCCGGGCAGCGCGACGCGGTGCACTAAGCCACAACTAACCCATGCCTGGGGGCTCGCGTAAGGAAGAACAATGCACCTCGCTAAGCTTTCTAATAACTCTGCAGCTCTGCAATGTCTCCTGAGGCTGATGCCTCCTGAGTCAGGAAGGGAGTTTCACTGGATGCCGAAGGGCGCGCCCTCACGAGGTGGGAAGCTACCGCAAGCATATCAAGCTAAGTTACCTTAACCGCACCTACTCGGAACATAGATATCACAACATAACATCAAAATAGTAAACATAGCATAGTGGCATAAGTGCCATTGTTCATTACACACCCCAGCGGGGCCCTCCACTTTTTTCAAATGTAGGAGGAAGGAAAGGTTAAACAAAAGTGGCCCGCACGACTACAGTAGCTCTCGAGGCCAGGCTCCGGTGGCCACCGGGCTCAGTTCGAGTCATCCTCCCGTTTCACCGGAGCGCGGCGACGAGATGACCCATCGCCTTCTCCTATGTGTGACGCCCCAAGACCGGAGCTTCAGTTGCCTTCCAGGGTTTCCGGGTTTCGCCGTGTGTTTCTTCTGTGCCTGCCCTTTTATTTTTGCATTGCATCATGTCATCATGCCATCCTATCATTATTTTTTTAAAACTCAACTAAATAAATTGTATGGATTTCTCGATCCATTTAAATCGAGGATTCACATGGTGACTTCTCTTTATAACATACCCTCCCAATATTATTAGGGAGCTATAATAAATATTCCATTGTTTTGGAATCACCATAACCCGCTTGCAAAATAAATCCCATGCCTTTTACGCTCGAGTTGACCTCAAAACCTTGCGATTTTATTTCAGCATTTTCGGAGTTCCACCAAAAATCCTCGGGCCATTTGTGTTAAATTCCTCATATTTTTTGTGAGTCCGGAAAATTGTCCTCGTTCCCAAATTCTTTCCCTAACCCTCTCGTTCTTTTTGTCTCTCTTTATTTATTTTTCTGCTAAATATAAGAGAGAGAGACAGAAGGAGCCCAGCAGCCTGGGCCTCCCAACCTCCCGCAGGCCCAGCCGGCCCCTGGCCTTTCTCCCTCCAGGCCGGCCTAGCCTCCCGAGGCCCAAGGCCCAGCCGCCTCTAACCCTAGCCCAGCCCCCAGCGCATCTCATCTCTCCCTCGGTCCCTCTCTCTCCAGCGCCGCCACAGGGGAGGAGCCCCTCGTACCTGCGCCCGATCTCCCCATCTCCCTCGCTCTCTCCCTCGCCGCCTCTCTTCTCCACCCCCTGCGCCCGATTCCCCCTCGGCCTCCTCCTCCTAAGCGCCCGCCCTTGGTGCATCTCGCCGACCTGCGCCACCTAAATCGCCGTCCGCGCCTCTCCACCTCCTCGAGCCGGCCAGGGCCCCAAAGCGCCGCCTCGTCTCCTCTGCAGCTCCTCCTCCGTCTCGACCTCGCCGCCCTTGGTGCAGCGCCACGGAAACCTCCCCGTCGCCCTCGTCGTGGCCAGGCGGACCCCGGTGGCCTCCTCGTCGCCCGACAGGCTCCACCCGAGCGCCCGCGCCCGACCTCCTCCTCGCCCTTCCTTCTCCCGCGTGCCGCCCGTCCGCCTCGCGACCCCGTCGCCGTTTTACTGCCGCCCGGCGCCGAGGACTTCGCGCCCGAGCCCCACGGCTCCGCAACCATGCCCGTCGCTCCTGGCCCTGCTCCTCCTCCAGCAGCGCCATGGCCTTGGACCCTCTGCTCCGCCCGTCGCCTCTGCTGCCCTCCTCGGCGCCTGCTTGTCCTCGTGTGTGCCATGGGTGTGCGCCGCCCAGCAGCCTCTGCTGAAGCAGCGTCCGGCTCCCTACGCCCGGCGCCGCCTCTTGGTGTTACGATCCACCACCACATCGTGGCGAATTTTGTTGCTTCATTGTCGGGCATGAGTTGCCTTGCTGCTGTTCCACCGGAGGCCCTTTTGCCTTTCTTCGTTTTGGATCAGCCGGTATGAGGCGCCAAGTACCAGGTCAACGAGGATCGCCAAGTTCGTCTTGCACTATCATCTCCGAGGATTTCTCCAAGACCCGAACCGGAAGCGCCAAGTACCGACACCGTGGGTTCCTCAAGGCCGCCAAGTTCGACTACGATGATGCGACAAGTACCCGACGTCGCCAAGTACCCCTACGCCGTGTCACGACTACCATCAGCGAGACCGCCATAAGTACCACGACAACCCGAAGGATTCGGACCCGTCAAGTACCTCTTGAAGGCGAGCGTGAAACACTACTTCCTCTACCGTCGCCACGTGAACAACGACTTCCACTCGCCATGTACGACTACTTCCCTCGGCGATCATCGCGAGCGTCTACTTCCCTCTCTGACGCATTCCGCCCGAGCATGCGCTTGAAGGTATAACCGCCGAGATGGCGACCGCCGTGAGCGAATGCATGTTAATGAGATGCACCCTATGTTTGGACCGTGTCCGAATTGTTCCTTACTGCGTTCCTCGTTTGCCATGCCGCCGTCCATTGGGAACCCGGTATTGAGGAGCACCCACCATTTCTAGCATGTTCCGCACATCCGCCGCTTTCCTTTGTGCGATATCTCAATCGAGTTATCGGAACCGATGTGTTGCCGTGGCACCATTTTTGGATTCGTTGCCGTGGCACCCTTTCATCCACCACGGTGACATAATGCCTCGTAACATGCTCATGTTAACATTTTCATAAAAATATTGCATAAACTTGCACATGTCATCCGCATCATGATAACAACATTTAAACGTTTATAATTGTTGTTTGCTTTAATTTGCTTAAATGCCATGCTAAAATGATTTATTGCATAACTTAATAACCGTAACTCAGATTTAAATAAATTATATATGTAAATGGGGTAGAAAAATGCCTAGTTTAACATGGTATACTTTATTTGCATGTTTAACAACATTAAAATTGTGTTTAGGGCAGATCAGTACCGAATCCATAATTTGCATATGGGGATTTTCCGGAATTGTTGTTCGTTGTTTCCGGCCTCATTTAAACTTGCCTAGTTAGGTAGTTTTGTTGTGCTTCACCTCTTGCCATGCTTAATAACATTTATTATTGTTGGGTAGCCTAAACAAGAGAGAACTAAATAAGTGATGTGGTGTTCGTCAATATGCAACTTCGTTGCATATTGAGCTCCACTAACTTGTAGTGTTGTTTGTGCATATTGCCATGCCATGCTATTTAAACCGGTCATGCATCATACTTGATTGTGCATCATGCCATGTTTATGTGATGGTTGTTTACTATGTTGTTTGTTTTCTTTCCGGGTTGTTTTTCTCGTTAACTTGGTTCCGTTCGGAGTTGTGAGGATTCGTTCGACTACGTCCGTTTGTCTTCTTCATGGACTCGTTCTTCTTCCTTGCGGGATTTCAGGCAAGATGACCATACCCTCGAAATCACTACTATCTTTGCTTGCTAGTTGCTCGCTCTTTTGCTATGCCTATGCTACGATGCCTATCACTTGCTTATCATGCCTCCCATATTGCCATGTCAAGCCCCTAACCATCCCTTCCTAGCAAACCGTTGTTTGGCTATGTTCCGCTTTGCTCAGCCCCTCTTATAGCGTTGTTAGTTGCGGTGAAGATGAAGTTTGTTCCTTGTTGGAACATGGAGATGTTGTTCCTTGTTGGAACATGTTTACTTGTTGGGATATCACAATATATCTTATTTAATTAATGCATCTATATACTTGGTAAAGGGTGGAAGGCTCGGCCTTATGCAGTGTTTTGTTCCACTCTTGCCGCCTAGTTTCCGTCATATCGGTGTTATGTTCCCGGATTTTGCGTCCCTAACGCGGTCGGGTGATTTATGGGACCCCTTGACAGTTCGCTTTGAATAAGACTTTTCCAGCAAGGCCCAACATTGGTTTTACCATTTGCCTCACCTATACCCTTTTTCCCTTGGGTTTAGGAGCCGAGGGTCATCTTTATTTTAGCCCCCGGGCGGTGCTCCTTCAGTGTTGGTCCGAAACGGGCAGATCAGGGGCCACCACGGGCAACTCGAGGTCTGGTTTTACTCGTAGGCTGACCTATCCGGTGTGCCCCGAGACCGAGTACGTCGACTCCTATCAGATTTGTCGGCACATCCGGGCGGTTTTCTTTGGTCTTGTTTTATTCTTTGTCGAAATGTCTTGTGGCAGGATTAGAGGCTGATCGGGTCTTCTCGGGAGAAGGAATATCCTTCGTTGATCGCGAGAGCTTATCATGGGCTAAGTTGGGACACCCTGCGGGGTTTGAACTTTCGAAAGCCGTGCCAGCGGTTATGTGGCAGATGGGAATTTGTTAATGTCGGTTGTAGAAAACCGAAGTTGATCTTAATTAAAATACACCAACGGCGTGTGTAACCGTGATGGTCTCTTCTCGTGGTCAGGGAAGTGAACACGATGTTGGAGTTATGCTTGGCGTAAGTAGTTTCAGGATCACTTCTTGATCATAGTTGTTCGACCGTGCTTTGCCTCCTCTTCTCGCTCTCTTTTGCATTATGTTAGCCACCATATATGCTAATTAAACTGCTGCAGCTCCACCTCACTTCCCTGTCCTACCATTAAGCTTAAATAGTCTTGATCTCGCGGGTGTGAGATTGCTGAGTCCCCGTGACTCACAGATACTTCCAAAACCAGTTTGCAGGTGCCGATGAAACCGTGCAGGCGTCGCTTTGAGCTCAAGGAGGAGCTTCGATGAAGACTTTGTTCATTGTGTTGTTTCGTTTGAGTTGATCGATAGTGGAGCCAGTTGGGACGATCGGGGATCTGTGTAGCATTTGGGGTAGTCTTCTTTTATTTTGGTTCCGTAGTCGGACCTTGATTGTATCTGTTTGATGTAATGTTTTACTCATGTATTGTGTGAAGTGGCGATTGTAAGCCAACTATGTATCTCTTTCCCTTATTTATTACATGGGTTGTGTGAAGATTACCTCACTTGCGACATTGCTTTCAATGCGGTTATGCCTCTAAGTCGTGCTTCGACACGTGGGAGATATAAGCCGCATCGAGGCGTTACAAGTTGGTAATCGAGCCTTCCCGACTTAGGAGCCCCTACTTGATTGTTCTTTGGCGTTGTTGAGTCTAGAATGGAAAATGTTTTGAGTCTTAGGATTATATATATCGGAGTAGGATTCTTTTTACTCCTCGGTCCCTTAAATCGCTCTGGTGAGGTATCCTGACGTAGAGTTTTGTCTTTTCTCTCCTCAAATTTCACTAAATTTTTTTTAGGATCACGTGGGTATCTTGGAATCGTTCGATGGTTTTGTGGCGAGAACATTGTTCTTGGTGCCTCCCGACATTTAGGGGTTGTGGCGGTGTCCGGGGAGTTGAGCTCCGAGGTGTTGTCGTCACAATTTTATCGTTCAGATTCTGGAATACCTGAGTTTTACCGACATCGAAATCTCTTTTGTGCGATTGTTGGTGAGATAACCCCTGATAGCCCGATCTTGAGGCGAGTGCGGAGTATTGCCATGACTTGTATAACGGATGTTTTTGAAGGTCGAGGTACCACGATTTCGAAGGTTTCTCGGTTATGTGTTGACGGATGGATACAATTTGGATCTAGGTATTGTTAGTTTGGGTGATATATTTTGTGTCCCTGTATCCCCAACACCAGTTGCATAACCGAGAAAGTTTGGGGAGTTTATAGGTGGGAATTCAAGTAGCTCCTAGAATATCTTTCCGACAGATGCATGATATGAGATTGGGTAAATCTCTATCATATGTATTTGTTCTGGCTTATTCTGCAAGCCAAATCCTTTGTTTTTGTTCCGTTTTGTGGTATTCAAGTTGCTTCAATGTCAAGTGTGGATTCCATACCTTCCTAAATGGTGTTCTCACATTGCTATGTGAATACTAATCCTTCTTGATCACTGAGCTTGTCATGTCAATTCTTTTCTCAACCGGGCGTGCTTCTCTTCAAGTGGATTCGATCATTCCAACATTCGCAAGATCAATTCTAAGCTTTTTCTCAACGGTGTTCGTCTCATCCGACCCAAGTTGTTTTGATTTCCCGCCCTCCCACCCTTTTTCTTCAAGGACTCAGATTTCTTAATCAAGTATCCATTTTTATTGAGTGAAGTTTCTTCATTCTTTTCCTTTAAATGTTTTATCCAGTGATTTCTCATGAAGACGCTAAGGAAGCTTTAACCTTATCATTGTTCCATTCTAATTTTCTTCTCCGGTGGATTTAAGTCAAGTTTTCAGTGTTCATCGTATTCTTTTCATCGTTTCAAATGCTTTCTCATGTCGGTGCATCTCTTAATCATCCATTTCTCGCTATTCAATTGTTCCGGAGTGTTGAAGATATCTCAGAAGATTCTAGTTTCCGTTCTCATTTCACTCAAGTTCTTTTGAGGATGCTATCTCATTCAAGCCATTTAATTCTACGGTGCAATATCTGTTTCAAACAATTGTTCAACGGTGGTTCTTTTGAGTGGGCCCTAACCCACGGGTCTTTTCCCGAGGATCTTACGACTCTTCTAATTTTCGTGAGCTATTCCCAAATTCATTGCAAAGTTTGGCGTAAGAATGAGTTATCATCGGTCAAATGTCTTTCTCCAAGATCTTTCAAATTCTTTTCATCTTGTGGTTCAACCTTTCTAATTTTCATTCCCGTGCTTCAATAATTCATGGTGATGTTTCTAAATCGTCATTCTCGAATTTTGAAGACCGAAGAAGAGTTTCTCTTAAATCTCGCTCCTTTCTCTTCAAGATTCATGGTTCTAGTTTGATGCCATCCTCTCATAATTATTTTCGGTTGTGAGAATTCTTTTAACCCACCCGGAGCATTTCATGAGTCTTTTCAGTTTGATTCTTCGGAGCCCATCATCTCAGAATTATTCATTCAAGCGTTCAACTCTTGTTTTCCAAATCTCACCGGTGCATCGTCGAAATATCCTCTAACCAGTTCATGATCTATTCGTTCACTTCTATCTAAATCCCCTCAAATATCATCATTCGTTTTCCAATTCTTCCCGGTGAATTTGTGTCTTTGCTACGTTCATTTTCAATTCTTACGGTGTTTCGTTCAAGATTTCATTTCCTTTATTATCGTATCAATTCATTCGTTCTTCCGAATCCTACCGGTGAATTGTTGAAGACCTTCCCAAGTTTGCGCCATATCTATCTTAATCCTTTCTACGGGAATAAGTAGTATGCCAAATCCGTTGCTTATCATCAATCTATATTGGTGAAGGATCAGCATAATGTAATTCTTATTCTTGTTTCATCGAGTAAGTTCAATTCCTTATTCCGGAGGTTCATCAAAATTCTTGGTTTCATTTGTTCATCTTTCTTTCCGGAGTTCCAAGTTTTCTCGGTTATATCATTTCAAAGCTTAATCTTATCACTGCAAGGCTTCACCTTGTGTTGTCAACTTCTCTTTCTTTTATCATCCTTTTGTTTACCGGAGTTCTTCGTGGAGGATCTACATGGTGCTTCCTCAAGGATTCTTTTCATTCTTCAATCGTTCTTCAAGATTTCACTCGGAGTTATGATCCGTCAAGCCATACTCAAAATTGAACATGGTGTTCAACACATGTTTTGTTTAGAGGAGTTCAAGCATTCTTCTTCTTGCATTTCGAAGTGCAATTCTCTCTATCTTATCATTTGAGGTGGTGTTATGTCATTCTCGACAATTTGAGTTCGTGTTTCATGATTCACATGTTGTCAAGAATGAGGTATTTTAAATCCATCAATCTCTTCATTGGAGTTATCTTGGGCTATATTTCACCTAAAGCTTTCCCTAAGGATTGTTGCTATTTATGGTGCTTATAAATGACCCAAGCTCTTCATTTGTCCTCCCGGTGATATAAGTTTTTCGCCTCCTTGTTGATATCAATCCAATCAATTGTTTCCGTTGGTGGCGAGCTTCGCCTCATAATTTTGAGATGTTTACCATAAGCCCACAACAAGCTTGTGCTTTTAGTTGTTGATAATCCAACAACTCCGTTCTATCCTTCTTTTAAGGGTGCTTTCCAAACTCATTTGTGATGGAAGTTGTCATTTTCTTCTCCATTCCTTAATTCCAATGACCTATCTTCAATTTTTCTTCCGGAGGCATTGTGATGTTGCACTCTTGACCCATCATCTTCTTTTGTCAAGATCATGTTCTTTTCTTGCATTATCCATTTAACTTAGGAGTGTCATGTTTTCATTCGAGTTCTCTCATCTTATCAAGTTTTGCCTGCTTCCTCAACCGGAGAGCTGTCCAAATCCTTCTTACCCCTTGTGCCATTCTTTCAATAGTTTGGAGGTAGTGTGTTGTTGATCTCATCAACTATCATCCCATCTTCTCAAGTTCATGTTCAATTCCTTCCATTTTCAATCGGAGTGCTGCCAAAATTATATCATTCTTGTTCATTCTTATCTAGTTTTAACCGGAGTGGTTTCAGTATCTATCTTATCACTAAAGCTCTTGGTTCTCGTAATGTTCCTTGTTCCTCTTTTCTAACAGAGTGTTTTCAACCTTGTTCATCTTCGTTGTTTTCTTTCTTTCATTTTGTTCAACCTCTCGAGGTTCTTTGGTTTCACTCGTTTGTCGGAGAAGCTACTTTGTTTTACCTCTTCCTCTTCCGCTTTTCGCCGGTGCCATCCTAGATCTCGGGACGAGATCCTCTCGTAGTGGTGGAGTGTTGTGGCCCCCAAGACCGGAGCTTGATTGCCTTCGGGGTTTCCGGGTTTCGCCGTGTGTTTCTTCTGTGCCTGCCCTTTTATTTTTGCATTGCATCATGTCATCATGCCATCCTATCATTATTTTTTTAAAACTCAACTAAATAAATTGTATGGATTTCTCGATCCATTTAAATCGAGGGATTCACATGGTGACTTCTCTTTATAACATACCCTCCCAATATTATTAGGGAGCTATAATAAATATTCCATTGTTTTGGAATCACCATAACCCGCTTGCAAAATAAATCCCATGCCTTTTCTGCTCCGAGTTGACCTCAAAACCTTGCCGATTTTATTTCAGCATTTTCCGGAGTTCCACCAAAAATCCTCGGGCCATTTGTGTTAAATTCCTCATATTTTTGTGAGTCCGGGAAAATTGTCCTCGTTCCCAAATTCTTTCCCTAACCCTCTCGTTCTTTTTGTCTCTCTTTATTTATTTTTCTGCTAAATATAAGAGAGAGAGGCAGAAAAGGAGCCCAGCAACTGGGCCTCCCAACCTCCCTTGAGCCCGGCCCGGCCTGGCCTTTCTCCCTCCAGGCCGGCCTAGCCTCCCGAGGCCCAAGGCCCGGCCGCCTCTAACCCTAGCCCAGCCCCAGCGCATCTCATCTCTCCCTCGGTCCCTCTCTCTCCGCGCCCGCCAGGGGAGGAGCCCCTCGTACCTGCGCCCGATCTCCCCATCTCCCTCGCTCTCTCCCTCGCCGCCTCTCTTCTCCACCCCCTGCGCCCGATTCCCCCTCGGCCTCCTCCTCCTAGCGCCGCCGCCAGGGCATCTCGCCGACCCTGCGCCACCTCGTCGCCGTCCCGCGCCTCTCCACCTCCTCGAGCCGGCCAGGCCCCCAAGCGCCGCCTCGTCTCCTCTGCAGCTCCTCCTCCGTCTCGACCTCGCCGCCCTTGGTGCCGCGCCACCAGAACCTCCCCGTCGCCCTCGTCGTGGCCAGGCGGACCCCGGTGGCCTCCTCGTGGCCCGACGAGGCTCCACCAGAGCGCGCGCCCGACCTCCTCCTCGCCCTTCCTTCTCCCAGCGTGCCGCCGTCCGCCTCGCGACCCGTCGCCGTTTTACGCCGGCGCCCGAGGACTTCGCGCCCGAGCCACGGCTCCATAACCATGCCCGTCGCTCACAGCCTGCTCCTCCTCCAGCGCCATGGCCTTGGACCCTCTGCTCCGCCCGTCGCCTCTGCTGCCCTCCTCGGCGCCCTGCTTGTCCTCGTGTGTGCCATGGGTGTGCGCCGCCCGCCAGCCTCTGCTGAGCAGCGTCCGGCTCCCTCGACGCCCTGCCTCTTGGTGTTACGATCCACCACCACATCGTGGCGAATTTTGTTGCTTCATTGTCGGGCATGAGTTGCCTTCTTCTTTGTTCCACGGAGGCCCTTTTTGCCTTTCTTCGTTTTGGATCAGCGGTATGAGGCGCCAAGTACCAGGTCAACGAGGATCGCCAAGTTCGTCTTGCACTATCATCTCAGGATTTCTCCAAGACCCGAACCGGAAGCGCCATGAAATCCGACACCGTGGGTTCCTCAAGGCCGCCAAGTTCGACTACGATGATGCGACAAGTACCCGACGATCGCCAAGTACCCCTACGCCGTGTACGACTACCATCGCGAGACCGCAAGTACCACGACAACCCCGAAGGGATTCGGACCCGTCAAGTACCTCTTCGAAGACGAACGTGAAACACTACTTCCTCTACCGTCGCCACGTGAACAACGACTTCCACTACGCCATGTACGACTACTTCCCTCGACGATCATCGCGAGAACGTCTACTTCCCTCTACGAAACGCATTCCGCCCCGAACGCACGCTTCGAAGGTATAACCGCCGAGATGACGACCGCCGTGAACGAATGCATGTTAATGAGATGCACCCTATGTTTGGACCGTGTCCGAATTGTTCCTTGCACGTTCCTCGTTTGCCATGCCGCCGTCCCGTGGGAACCCGGTATTCGGGAGCACCCCACCATTTCTAGCATGTTCCGCACATCCGCACGCTTTCCTTTGTACCGATATCTCAATCGAGTTATCGGAACCGATGTGTTGCCGTGGCACCATTTTCGGATTCGTTGCCGTGGCACCCCTTTCATCCACCACGGTGACATAATGCCTCGTAACATGCTCATGTTAACATTTTCATAAAATATTGCATAAACTTGCACATGTCATCCGCATCATGATAACAACATTTAAACGTTTATAATTGTTGTTTGCTTTAATTTGCTTAAATGCCATGCTAAAATGATTTATTGCATAACTTAATAACCGTAACTCAGATTTAAATAAATTATATATGTAAATGGGGTAGAAAAATGCCTAGTTTAACATGGTATACTTTATTTGCATGTTTAACAACATTAAAATTGTGTTTAGGGCAGATCAGTACCGAATCCATAATTTGCATATGGGGATTTTCCTAATTGTTGTTCGTTGTTTCCGGCCTCATTTAAACTTGCCTAGTTAGGTAGTTTTGTTGTGCTTCACCTCTTGCCATGCTTAATAACATTTATTATTGTTGGGTAGCCTAAACAAGAGAGAACTAAATAAGTGATGTGGTGTTCCGTCAATATGCAACTCGTTGCATATTGAGCTCCACTTAACTTGTAGTGTTGTTTGTGCATATTGCCATGCCATGCTATTTAAACCGGTCATGCATCATACTTGATTGTGCATCATGCCATGTTTATGTGATGGTTGTTTACTATGTTGTTTGTTTTCTTTCCGGGTTGTTTTTCTCGTTAGCTTCGGTTCCGTTCCGGAGTTGTGAGGATTCGTTCGACTACGTCCGTTTGTCTTCTTCATGGACTCGTTCTTCTTCCTTGCGGGATTTCAGGCAAGATGACCATACCCTCGAAATCACTACTATCTTTGCTTGCTAGTTGCTCGCTCTTTTGCTATGCCTATGCTACGATGCCTATCACTTGCTTATCATGCCTCCCATATTGCCATGTCAAGCCCCTAACCATCCCTTCCTAGCAAACCGTTGTTTGGCTATGTTCCGCTTTGCTCAGCCCTCTTATAAGCGTTGTTAGTTGCGGTGAAGATGAAGTTTGTTCCTTGTTGGAACATGGAGATGTTGTTCCTTGTTGGAACATGTTTACTTGTTGGGATATCACAATATATCTTATTTAATTAATGCATCTATATACTTGGTAAAGGGTGGAAGGCTCGGCCTTATGCAGTGTTTTGTTCCACTCTTGCCGCCCTAGTTTCCGTCATATCGGTGTTATGTTCCCGGATTTTGCGTCCCTAACGCGGTCGGGTGATTTATGGGACCCCCTTGACGGTTCGCTTTGAATAAGACTTTTCGGCAAGGCCCAACATTGGTTTTACCATTTGCCTCACCTATACCCTTTTTCCCTTGGGTTTTAGGAGCCCGAGGGTCATCTTTATTTTAGCCCCCGGGCGGTGCTCCTTCGAGTGTTGGTCAAAGCAGGCAGACTGCGGGGCCACCACGGGCAACTCGAGGTCTGGTTTTACTCGTAGGCTGACCTATCCGGTGTGCCCTGAGACCGAGGTACGTGCGACTCCTATCAGGATTTGTCGGCACATCCGGGCGGTTTTGCTGGTCTTGTTTTATTGCTGTCGAAATGTCTTGTAGCCGGGATTCCGAGACTGATCGGGTCTTCTCGGGGAGAAGGAATATCCTTCGTTGATCGCGAGAGCTTATCATGGGCTAAGTTGGGACACCCCTGCAGGGTTTGATCTTTTCGAAAGCCGTGCCAGCGGTTATGTGGCGGATGGGAATTTGTTAATGTCCGGTTGTAGAAAACCCGAAGTTGATCTTAATTAAAATACACCAACCGCGTGTGTAACCGTGATGGTCTCTTCTCGGCGGAGTCCGGGAAGTGAACACGGTGTTGGAGTTATGCTTGACGTAAGTAGTTTCAGGATCACTTCTTGATCATAGTTGTTCGACCGTGCTTTGCCTCCTCTTCTCGCTCTCTTTTTGTATGTTAGCCACCATATATGCTAGTCGCTTGCTGCAGCTCCACCTCACTTCCCTGTCCTACCATTAAGCTTAAATAGTCTTGATCTCATGGTGTGAGATTCTTTGAGTCCCGTGACTCACAGATACTTCCAAAACCAGTTTGCAGTGCCGATGAAACCTGCAGGCGTCCTTTTGAGCTCAAGGAGGAGCTCGATGAAGACTTTGTTCATTGTGTTGTTTCGTTTGATTGATCAAGAGTGGAGCCAGTTGGGACGATCGGGATCTGTGTAGCATTTGGGGTAGTCTTCTTTTATTTTGGTTCCGTAGTCGGACCTTGATTGTATCTGTTTGATGTAATGTTTTACTCATGTATTGTGTGAAGTGGCGATTGTAAGCCAACTATGTATCTCTTTCCCTTATTTATTACATGGGTTGTGTGAAGATTACCTCACTTGCGACATTGCTTTCAATGCGGTTATGCCTCTAAGTCGTGCTTCGACACGTGGGAGATATAGCCGCATCGAGGGCGTTACACTATGCGAGCTCGGTGATGTGGTGTTTGGTCGTAGCCACCGCTGCTGGTGCTCTCGCCGAAGGAGGAGCTGCCGCTGCTGAAGGAAGCGCGGCCGTCTCCAAGGGCAAGCTCACCTACATCGTCGTCGCGGCCGTCGACAAGGCCAAGCTCATCGTCGCCGCTGCCGTCTTCCGGGCAGCACCCCACACGACGGCCGTCCTCCCTGAACACCCTCACGTAGAGGGTCGCGAGGCCATCATACCTGAAATGAAGGGTGTGCCTCCCGCTCAGGCCTCGCACGCGGGCAAACGCCTGCCAACCGCGGTTCAAGGACACGCTGCCCGTCGCTGTGACTTCGACCCTGAACCATGAAGGCTTGATGCAGCATCTGTCAACCTGCAGCCAGAAGCCGTCAAGCCCCGCGACCGGCAGCTCTCCCGCGAAGAAGCGCGGGAGCAGGAGCCAGGTGCCAGTGGGCCTCTCCGACAACACAACAAACTCCAGGAGCACATCTGCCGATTAGAGCGCGGCTGAGGAGGCCAGGCAACCATGGCATGCCTCCCCTCATCACATGGGCTGCCTCGCCCATGGCGGCTTCCACCTCGAGAAGACGCGCCGCTGCGGCCGCCCAAAGCAACACCGGCCCCCGAAGAAGTGGGCCCGCGCCCCCGAGGAGCTACCGCTAGGGTGGCAACATGCTTGCGGGGGCGGCCACACCCTCCTTGGGGGCCTTCCCCCTCTCTTTGGCGGAGAACCTCCTCGTCGATGCCATGTATGCTATGGCAAGATGGGGAGACGAGGAAGATGGAGATGATCAAGGGGGGCTCCGCACCTTTCCCTCATTTATAGCCGGAGGAAGGCCAACCGCCGGCCTCCATGATCCCCCGCAATGATGGTTTTTCTCTGCATGCAGCAGAGTCTCATCAAGTCGAGAGCGGTTGCCAAGGCTGCGTGGGGAAGCGGAGACACCTGTAACGCCCACGATGCGGCTATATCTCCCATGTGTCGAGGCACGACTTGGAGGCATAACCGCATGGTGGTTTTGTCGCAAGAAGGGTCATCTTCACACAATCCCATGTAATGAACAAGAATGGGATAAAGAGTTGGCTTACAATCGCCACTTCACACAATGCATAAATTAAACATACATCATTCAGAGTACAATCAAGGTCCGACTACGGAACCAAAATGAAAGAAGACAACCCCAAATGCTAGATCCCCGATCGTCCCAACTGGGCTCCACTACTGATCATCAGGGAAAGAAACATAGTAACGACCACGTTCCTCGTCGAACTCCCACTTGAGCTTGGTTGCGTCACCTGCACTGGTATCATCGGCACCTGCAACTGTTTTGGTAGAATATGTGAGTCACGAGGACTCAGCAATCTCACACCCGCGAGATCAAGACTATTTAAGCTTATAGGAAGGATGGAGTAATGAGGTGGAGCTGCGTCAAGAACTAAGCATATATGGTGGCTAACATACCCAAATGAGAGCGAGGAGAGAAGCAACGCACGGTCGAGAAGCTAGAAATGATCAAGAAGTGATCCTGAAGCTACTTACGTTCAAGCATAACACAAGACCGTGTTCACTTCCCAGACTCCGCCGAAAAGAGACCTTCACGGCTACACACGCGGTTGATGTATTTTAATTAAGTCAAGTGTCAAGTTCTCTACAACCGGACATTAACAAATTCCCATCTGCCACATAACCGCAGGCATGGATTTCGAAAGATAATACCCTGCAGGGGTGTCCCAACTTAGCCCATCATAAGCTCTCATGGTCAACGAAGGATATTCCTTCTCCCGGGAAGACCTGATCAGTCTCGGAATCCCGGTTACAAGACATTTCGACAATGGTAAAACAAGACCAGCAAAGCCGCCCGATGTGCCGACAAATCCCGATAGGAGTCGCAAGTATCTCGTTCTCAGGGCACACCGGATAAGTCAAGCTACGAGTCAAACCAGGCCTCGAGTTTCCCCGTGGTGGCCCTGCAGGCTGCTCGGTTCGGACCAACACTCGGAGGAGCACTGGCCCGGGGGGGCTAAATAAAGATGACCCTCGGGCTTGCGAAAACACAAGGGAAAGGTGTAGGTGGTAGGCAAATGTAAAACCAAGGTTGGGCCTTGCTGGAGGAGTTTTATTCAAGGCAAACTGTCAAGGGGGCCCATAAATCACCAAACCGCGTAAGAAACGCAAAATCAAGGAACATAACATCGGTATGACGGAAACTAGGGCGGCAAGAGTGGAACAAAACACCAAGCATAAGCCGAGCCTTCCACCCTTTACCAAGTATATATATGCATTAAATAAATAAGATATATTGTGATATCCCAAAATATCCATGTTCCAACATGGAACCAACTTCAACTTCACCTGCAACTAGCAACACTATAAGAGGGGCTGAGCAAAAGCGGTAACATAGCCAAACAACGGTTTGCTAGGAAAGGTGGTTTAGAGGCTTGACATGGCAATATGGGAGGCATGATATAGCAAGTGGTAGGTATCGCGGCATAGCAAAAGAGCGAACAACTAGCAAGCAAAGATAGAAGTGATTTTGAGGGTATGGTAATCTTGCCTGCAAAGTTCTCAGAGTTGTCGAAAGCTTGATCCTCGTAAGCGTTCTCAACAGGTTCCTCGTTCACGTACTCGTCTCCTCAATCTACCCAAATCAAGAACAAAAGCAAAGGAACAACTATCAACCACGATGCAATGCACAAACAACATGATGCAATACATGGCATGATATGCGAGATGTGATATGGAATGCATATGCTTGCTCCGGAAGGGAAAAGATGAACAAGGCATCAACTTGGCAAACCAAGTATGCCGCTGGAAAGATGAGATGATTTTGGTTGAAATCAATATAAAGATCACAAGTATCGTATGCACGGTTTGAAAATGACAAGCAAAACAAGGATGGCACAATTCTGCGATTAACAACATGATGCCACTTCGTATGCAACAAGAAACTAAGCTACTGCACTCCAACATAACAAAAAAGAATATGGCAGTGATGTAATCAAGATGCTTGACAAAAGATGAACACTGAGATACGGCTAAATCACACAAGATCAGGTTCAAACAAGCATGGAAAAGTGCAAAGGATATCAGCTTCACAGACTTAGTGAAAATACTAACATGCCAGGAATTAACAACAGGAAGACATGTTTAGAGCAAGCTAACAACATGCTACAGGAACACAACATAGCAACCAAAGGCATGGAATGAATCTACTAAATGCATAGAACAAAAGTCCCTTACTGACCATGAGCCAAAAGGGCACAGAAAATATGATGGCACCCATGTAAACATAGCAAGTTTTATAAACAGATTCAGACTTGGTGAAATTTCAGGACATGGCAAAACAGCTTCATGTTGGCATGTTAACAAGCTTGTTTAACTCACTACATAGCATATCATGGCATGAAATAAATCTATCATGGAGTAGGCATGAAAATGAAGCTATCCATGTGCAAAACAACCACATAGCATAAAAGACAAAACAACAATATGATGTAAAATGACATGTTCATGAACTTGCTCAAATGCAGAAACTACTGCCACCACTGGATTGGTGGTATTTTTCTACCCCAACAACATATATAATATGTTGGGGTTGCTGTAGAAAAATTATCACAAGTGCAATAAGTTATAAACTTCCCTAAATGTATTATGACAGAATTGGCATTTTCCTTATTTGGAAACGATCCAGAAATGGACTTGCAAAATGGATAGACTCCATATGCCGGAAAAGGAATATTCATTTGGGAATAAAAAGAAAAGGAAAACAAGGGGCTATGGGAGGATGACAGGTGGGCCCCCGATGTCATAGAGACAACTGTTAATTCCCAACAGAGGGAATAAAAGGGGGCGCCTGGGATTCGAACCCGGGTCACTTGAGTAAGAGCCTACGTGGTGAACCACTGCGCTAAGGAGGGCCTGTGTGTAAGGGGAGGGGCGCCTGGTTTGTTTTGAACCAAAGCTAGAAGGCCGAGTCTTTCACCATGACAACACAGAAAATCACCGGCGCCGGTAGTGACGAGCTAGACGGCGACGGCTTCCGATGCAGATCCACAGCGGGCGTGCGGAATGGGGTATGGATGAGTGTGCAGCTACAAGGGGATGCAGGGGCGCTCGAGCTCGGGCAGTTGCTCGGCTCGAGGCCATGGCGTCCGCGGCGAGCGGCGGCAGCAACAACGGTGACGCGAGGTGGGCGGGTCTTGTGGGAGGCCGGGTGTCTTGCGCAGCGTCGCGGTGAGGCCGGTGAGGGTGTGCTATGATAGAACCGGAGCGCGGATACGCTACTGCATCTACGCGAGCAACAGAGAGATACAGGCTTCGCCGGATCACCGGGAGCACGGCAAAGACATGGATCGGACGAACCTTAGGGGTGCCTAAACGCAAAAGAGACGGATGGGAGAGGTAGGTGCGTTACCCAGCTCAACCAAAGACACGATGGGGTCGACGGAGACGAGCCGTAGACGACGCGATGGAGCTCTGAACTTGGTGGGGCTGCTGTCCGTGAAGTAGGGGAGGAAGAGGACGACGGGGAGGTAGATCCAGGGGCCATGGCGTCGCGTGCGTGGAGGCAGGGGACGGAGAGGTACTTGACGGCCCTCTCCACGGCAGCAGGCGGGTCGGAGACGCGACGTGGACGGCTACCCCGAGCTCGAGCTCTTGCTCGCTCGGGTCATGGTGGGCAGGGCGACGGCGAGGCGCGTGGAGACCCACCATGCAAGGCGAGGGCGAGAGAGGGGACGGAGGTGAACTAGGGGAACTAGGGCTAGGTCTACGACACTGTATATAGGGGCTAGGGGCGCCGGACGGCCGTCAAATCAACGAGCTCGTCGATGTGGCGCGTCTGGATGAGCTGCCGTACAGAGGAGACGACGCTCCTGTCGCTAGCGGGCCGGATGGGCTGCAGGCACTGGTGCGCTGGGAGGCCGGCCCAGGTAAGTTTCCTTACTTAGCTTTCTGTTTAAAAGAATAAACAGTTCCCAAAGGAAATGTCCAGGAGGTTTGGGGAATAATATGAATGAAGTAGAGATGTACTTGGAGTCCTGGTATTATGGGCCATTTGAATAAATTACTTTGGGGATTTTTAAAGGAAGAAAATTAAATCAAGTTTGAATTAAAATCAAACTTGAGTCAATTTTTAACCCAACCAAAATATATTCAAATGAGCTGAAAATTGGCATAGAGGATGTAGGCAAGGTGCAAGTTTTATAGGGAGAAGATGAACATAATGGAGGAGTGAAAAATGGCACTTGCCAAATAAAAGCAAGAGAAGGAGGGGTGGTGATGAGGGGTGATCATGCATGAAACACACAATGCACATGATGAGCATGATGAAATGCAACATTACAAGAAGCACAAATCCAGCACTTGAACTGACCACAATGCAAACATGGATAACAAAAGCAATACATAAAAGGAAATGTCATAGCAAAGCAACAAATAACAACACAAAGGCAACCAAAAGAAGCTAACCATGATAGACCCAAGGAATTGGATGAAGACCAAAATTGATACATTGCCAAAATAAAGAAGGTTTTACATCTGGGGTGTTACAACACCCACGTCCCATTAATCACCATGCTAGACCAAGGTCGCAGGCGGTTTGGGCCCGCGGCGCTTCGCACTTTCCCTTTGGCTTCTCCTTGAAGCCAAGTCCAAGCGCGCCTTGGGCCCAGGGGCTACTGTCGGCGTTCTGGGAACGGGGGTACCCAGACTTGTCTGCCTGCAGCCCACGACATGGCTCCGTCGACGGCCTGGTACGGCCCAGCATTAGCATCAACAACTCAAGACCCTCACGAGGGGCCAAGCCTCGCGAGGCAAGCAACATCAAGACCTCCACGAGGAACGGCCTCCTCAGGCCGGCTCCCGAGGAGTGGAGATTTCTATGCAAGCCTTGCCTCTCGAGGTTCGGATGACGTGAGCCATGACGACCAACGCCTGGCGGACGCCAGCGATGCAGCATACCAGTTTCCTCTTTGGTGCTAAGGAGGCAAGCGCAGGCGTGGAGTCCCGAGGAATCAGCCAATGGTTTCCATTCCAGTGCAACAAGACCAAGACCGCTAGGACGATAGGACAGAGGTCACCACCGAGCCCACCGCGGCGTCACGACCGGAGGCTTTTGCAGGCGAAGACTACTTTTGTCAGGATAGCATGTACTAGCTGTCCTCCTTCGAATTTGGTAGTTGTGGGATCCCTTCCCGCCTTTCATTTGGGAAGAGGACCAAGGCCACTATAAATAGGACTTAGCCACCACCAAAGAGGGAAGAGACCAGATAGGATCCATTCCATCCTCACACTCACCAGCTCACTCGAGCACAAGAACACTCCTCCTCCTGAGCTTGTTCTCCCACTGTACTAGTCCATCCTCAGCCCCTCGAGGCCAATCCACCACAAAGCAGGAGTAGGGTTTTACACTGCAAGGTGGCCCGAACCTGGGTAAACTGCTGTGTCTCGTTTCCTTCCTGTTCATCGAGCTAGACCAAGATATTGGCGAGTAGGCAGACTGGGGAGGTTGAGTTCTTCACACGCACCCCAGAGTTCGAACCTCTTAAGGGTCTGCGGAACCCCAAATCTGACAAACTGCCTTGGTGCTCTCGGCACGGCGTGGTCAACGTGCTCAAGGAACGACTTTCATTGGAGGAGGACTGTACGTGGAGAGGCTGACAATTGGGTCCACGGCTGCAGCAAGAAAGTTCCTCCTATTACGCGTAAAATAATTATTCCTCCACCTGACAGCAGGGACCGACCAGAAGGGACTCTGTACTTTGCGAAAAAATGTTTCCCCCCTGATAGCTGGGACCCACCAGCTACATCTTCGCACGCAAGGAAGTGTGTCCATACTATGGGAAAAAATTGATTCTTCCCCCCGAAAGCTGGGACCCACCAGCTATATCTTCGCACGCAAGGAACAGCTGGGACCCACCCGGTCGAAGCGTACGTAGCGTTGTTTGTCTGGTCGCGAACGTGTACGTACATACTGGTTGATAGGTCTGTCTGCAGCGATGGACTGTGGCCGAGTAAGGAGCGGCACGTGTCATAGTAGAGGCGCGGACACATCATGCACGAAGTCCCATCTATATCGTGTACACGTACGTACAGCCACGCCACAAGAAAGTAAATATGGCTACATACGTACATACGGGCGAGGTCTCGAATGCGTACAGTGATGTCGTCATGTTCATCGGTAGCCAATCGGCTGGGTCGCAATGCACGAAACATCGTTGTATTCATCGGGAGGCAATGAAATACGTCGTGTTCATAAAGAGCCAACTGGCTTGGACGAAACAGCGAAGCAGTGCGGCGTACCCGCGAGCGGAGGAAAGCAGGACTTACGTTACATTGCGTCACGGTCGGGCGAAGTCCTGTTCATCGGGAAGGGTCTGGCCTACCGCAAAACAAAGGAAACGGACTTCTGTTCAAGTGCCTACGGTCGAAATAGGGTCCTATTGATCGGGATGGGTGTGGTGTACCACAAAACGGAGGAAACGGACTTCTGTTGGAGCGCCTACGGCCGAAACGGGTCGTGTTCATCCACCGTCTACTACCTCGCTTCAGCCTCCACGGGCTACTATTCATCCATCATTGTCGGTGGGAACGACACAAGTGGAATCACTGGGATCCCTTCTACGGTTGGCGGGCGCGGGGTTGTGCAAAGAGCGGGTCTGGTAGTCAGCACAAGGATCGTTTACCCAGGTTCGGGCCGCGAGGATGCATAATACCCTGGTCCTGCTTTGGTGTATATTTGAGTGTTCTTGAGCTCTCGAACTAGCTGTGGTGCATGCGTAGTCCAAAAGATCCGAATCCCTCTCCAGTACGCATCGGGCCTCCTTTTATAGTCAAAAGGGGTCGCCACTGTGGCACACAGGAGGTGGAAAGGTATACAATGTACAATCTTGTCGCCTGTCATTACGGGACAAGGCACATTAAATGCGCCCCTTAGGTGTCCGGTTGCTTTATTGGGGACGACAATGAGGCCCGTCCCGTCCGTCGCCGCTCCGCCTTGCTCCGACACGCGTCCAGGCCAATGAGGCATGCAGCGCCACGTAGGCTGGCAGGCTACTGAGGTGGCGTGGTGGTAGGGTCTTCGCGAAGATCTACATGCCACCACGCAGGTGCTTGCTGAGTTGGCCTAGATGCCGCACGTTGCCACGCAGGTGCCTGCCTAGCTAGTTGAGCGGCAGCTGTATGGGAACGGCGGTGGAATCTTGGCAGACGTGGGTCTGGCTATGGCCCCGCTAGTGTCCTCGGCAAGGGTCTTGCCGGGGCCCTGGCAAGGGTCTTGCCATGGCATCGCGGGAGTCCCCGGCAAGGATCTTGCTGGGGGTCTCATGGATTTCCTCGGCAAGGATCTTGCCGAGGATCGTCGTCTTCTGGTCCTCATCTAATCTCGTGTCTTTATGATCTTCACAAAGATCTGCATGCCACCATGTAGGTGCCTCCCGAGCCTTGGTTCCGATGTGGTTGATGGTGTTGGAACCCTTGGGCTCAAGGGTGGCGCGCTCTACTGGTGTTGGGCAAGTTGCCCCGGCAAGGCTTTTGCCGGGGCTGCAGAGGCCGCCCCGGCAAGAGGCTTGCCGGGGGAGTCCACGTCGCCCTCTTACTCTTTGCGTCTCTGGTCTTGGTGTTGCTTTACCCGTCTTGTGCCTTTGGCTCTCCTCCTCTGCCCTGCTAAGTGTGGTCGTGGGCGCGGCTCTGACTGCCCGTGCACAAGTAAAGGGGTACAAAAAGGCCCCCCACTTTTGTACACCGACAGGAGCCCCTGGGCCTGGGCCACACATAAGCGCAACGCATTGTTGGGCCGAGCCAGAACGGTGCACGGGCACGCGGGGTGGAGTTTTGCTGCGGTAATTTCCTCGCACGCCGCGCTTCCCCACCACCTGCGTTGAATGCGTGACGTGGGTGTCGTGCGCGGAATGACCGCAGCATGCTTGCGTCATCCGTGATGAACAGTAAAGAGGTGGCTTGCGTGTTCCCTCGAAACGGCAGAGCCGCCGCTCATTTACTCTCTCCGCCTTGGAACCGTTGTTCCATGTTTCCCACTACGCCTGCTCCTTACGCCACGTGGCCGCATGCGCGGCGCGGGGTAGGTGGCAGACGCATGGAATATGGGAAGGTGAGTGAGGGCCAATACTCACGTGCCTTCGATTGGGCGGGGAGGGCGGTCGATGGCCTCGCTTGCTCCCACTTTAATGAGCCGGATTCGAGCGGGCTCTTCTGGGGCATAGAGCTTGTCTTTCGGCCTCCCCTTCCCAACTATAAAAAGGGAACTCAGGGGTAGGAGGAAGAGCATCTCCCTACGTCTCCCCTTTGTCTCCATCCACACTCACGGTCATGGTGAGAGGGCATGGCCATGGCCATTCTTCTGCGGAGGCGACCAGGTCCTCCTCCCGCTAGAGAGCTACGGCGTTCAAGGAAGAGCTAGATGCCCAAGGTGAAGGCCATGCTCGAGGCAGGGCCGCTGGACGGGGCCGCGGTCGGCGAGGCGGTCGAGGCAGAGGCGATAGAGGCACAGGTGGGCGTGGAAGGGGGATGCCTGCGTCGTCTCCGTCTCTGTCACCATCTCCCCCGCCAACTCCTCCTGCTTCGCCGAGTGGTCACGTCGGGGACTCGGCACTCGAGTTTATCCTGCAGCTGCATGGGCCGCTGCACCTCCGCCTTCGTCTGCCCCGAACGTTCGCGAGGGTGCTGGAGATCGACCAGCCACCGCGGTTGAGGCTTCACATGATGGGGTGTTGCCATGGCGACATGTGGGTGAACACAGGGTTCCCCTCCCCTCAAGTGATGCTCCTTTGCCGGGGCTGGAAAACCTTTGCATGCACCCATTGCTTGATGGATGGGCATGTCCTCTGCTTCAAGCTAGCGGAGAGCGATTTGCTCTCCGTCAAGGTCTTCCGGCGCTCGGGACAGACTAGGGTGCTGCGTGGAGAGCTCGACTGATGGAGAAACCTCCTCTTCGGGTGAGAGTGACGAGGAGGAGAGTGACAGCGACGACGAGGGTAGCGGGCGGGAGGATGACGGGTCCGACTAGGTGTCGAGCACACCATTCCTGGGCAACGCCTGCAGCACCATCATCTGCATCGCCAGCTCCTTGCACTTCTCTGGGTCGTCGCCTTGGGTGGCTGGCGTTGGAGGGATGGGGAAGACGAAGATGGCGGGTGGCGGGTCGTCAAGTTGGAGTACGATGGCCTCGACGCCTTCGTCGCGTATTGCCGGGCCGCTGCCTCGTCTTTTGGCTCTTCCTCCGGCACCGTCATCACTGGCCTCCTTCCGGATGATCGCTGATATGTTGTCTTGGCATCTTCTGCTGCTCGTACCTTGCCTAGGCACTCCTTTTGCCCTTCCGCAATCTTGTTCCGTTTCCTGAGGAGAGGGACAAGAAAGGGATTACGGGCACCTTATCCCTTTTTAGATTGTAAGCCTACGGGCCTTAGTAGAATTTAAATCTCGTAACCCCCTTGCTCATGTATGCATTTCGTATGAATTGTACTTGTTAGCAACGTATTAATGAGGAGAAGGGTGTTTGCCGGGTTTTGTTTGCGCGTGGGCGAGGGCCACACCAAGGAACGAGTCCTCGTTATCTTAAGAAAAACATTATACCTCGGCAACATGCCTTGCCGTCTTCCTGCTCTATAGCTCGGCTACACTCACGCCCTTGGCGGAGGTAGGGGCCGAGTAGGATTAGGCCATTCGCTTGTCCCCTTCCCATCGCACTACAACCAAGTTCCGGCCCAAAGTAAGGTTTTCGGGCACGGGAACGAGGGAGCAAGATGGTATGAGAGCGAGCAATGTCTCATACGTTCAAGTTTCATACGGAGGCACAGAGTGGGGGAAAAAGACTTATCTGATGTCGCAGCCACCGGCAACCTTGGCTTGTCATGTTCGGATCCTTAGACCTGCAGCCCTCGGCAACCTTGGCTTGTCGGGGTCGGGGCATCGACCTGTTCCCTTTCTTCCAAAGTAGCTCAGCAGAAAACGTCCATGCACCCTCCGAACCAAAAAGGACGGGAAGGAACAGAGAGATGCATACTCCACCTCTATGCTAAGGGTTAGTCGCCGCCAAGCACTATCAACCCTAACATAGAGAGAGACTCAACCTAGCATGCATGCTAAAACTTAGGGGCGCTAGCGCTTCATTTATCTATGCTCAGGGTCTGCACCTGGCTTTGTATGAAGGGTTACATGCCTTGCCGGCAAGGCTTGCACAAAAGGTGGTTTGCTGGGGAGCCCAGCAACCGCGCCTTATGGTTAAAACTTGCGAAGATGTTCGATGTTCCAGGAGTTGCTCACTGGAATACCATCTTCGGTCTCCAGGCGGACTGCGCCGGGCCTGGTGACTCGTATTACCCGATAAGGGCCTTCCCACTTTGGCGTCAACTTGTTGGAATTCTTGGCCGACTGAACATGCCGAAGAACAAGGTCGCCTTCCTCAAAGTTTCGTGCATGAACCTTGCGGCTATGGTAGCGGCGCAAGGCTTCTTTGTAGCGTCTTTGCTTTCGCCTGGCTTAGAAGATGATTTTCCTAAAGGAGTGTTGCATCATCTTGTCGCAACTGCTCTTGCTCAAGCTCATCATAAGCGAGCACTCGAGGTGACCCGTACGTGAGCTCCATGGGGAGAACTGCTTCTGCCCCGTAAACGAGGGAGAAAGGTGTCTGGCCGGTGGCTCGATTTGGTGTCATTCTGATTGACCAAAGAACCACTAGCAATTCATCAATCCAGCGCCATCCGCACTTGTGTAGCCTGTCAAAAGTTCTTGTCCGGAGGCCTCGCAATAGTTCAGCATTCACCCTCTCAGCCTGGCCATTGCTTCGTGGGTGTGCCACAGAAGCAAAACAGACCTTGCTGCCGAGGTCCTGGATGTACTGTATGAAGGTGCGGCTCGTGAACTGCGTGCCATTGTCGGTGATGACTCTATTTGGCACACCAAAATGGCAGACTAGTCCCTTGAAGAATTTGACGGCCGACTGTGCTGTCACCTTTCTCACTGCCTCCACCTCCGGCCACTTTGTGAACTTGTCGAATGCGATGTACAAGTACTCAAAGCCCCCGATAGCATGGGAAAGGGGCCCAGTATGTCGAGCCCCCAGACCGAGAATGGCCAGGAAAGAGGGATTGTTTGGAGAGCTTGAGCTGGTTGATGAAGCTTCTTTGAATGGAAGTGGCACGCTTCACACTTGGTTACTAGTGCTGTTGCATCCTGGAGGGTTGTGGGCCAGAAGAAACCTTGCCAAAATGCCTTGCCGGCAAGGGCCCCCGACCCTATGTGGGAGCCACATATGCCTCCGTGTATCTCTGCCAACAGCTCCAGTCCTTCCTCCCAGGGAATGCACTTCAGTTTCACACCGTTTGGTCTTTTTCTTTATAGAACGTCGTCAACGAACTCATACATGGCAGACTGATGGGCTACTTTCTTCGCTTCTTCCTGCTCCTCAGGGAGTTCCCCTATTTGGAGGAATCGGACAGTATGTTGTGCCCATGCCAGAGCCTTGGGCTCGACGACAAGGACCAAAGGCATTTCCTCTGCCACGGGAGCGGCTGTCTCTACGGCCAGGGCTTGACGCCCTGTCGGAGTCTGTTGCCCCATGGTAGGCTCAGTGTCCACGGCAACATCTTTGCTGGCGGCTCCTGGGAGCTCGGCGGGAAAGTACTTGTTGGGGCCTGATTTCCTCCTCTTGTTCTTCCCTGTTGATGGTTCAACGGATGGTTGAGTTAATCGAGGCACAAAAGTACCTCGTTCCACAGGCAATTTGAAGGCAGCGCATTTCGACAAGTAGTCAACAATGTCGTTCTCCACTTCGGGAACATGCTCCGCTTGTATATCGTCAAAACGCTCTTCCAGCTTCCTCACTTCATCTACGTAGGCGTCCATCAATGGGCTTTGATAATCTTTGTTAACTTGCTTGATGACAAGCTGCGAATCACCCCTGACGATGATCTTCTTGATTCCAAGGTCTGTCGCGATCCTGAGACCGGCAAGCAACCCCTCATATTCAGTAGTGTTGTTTGTTGACATCTCCCTGGGAAAGTGCATCTGTACTACATACTTGAGGTGCTCATCGGTGGGTGCGACGAGCAGCACACCAGCACCGGCACCTTGTAGCGTGAAAGCCCCGTCAAAGTACATAATCCAGTTGCGACTTGTTTCCTCGCCGGGGAGAGCGGTCTCCTGAATCTCTTCATCGGGCGTTGAGGTCCATTTCACAATGAACTCCGCCAAGACTCTACTCTGAATTGTCGAAGTGCTTTCAAACTTCAAACCAAAGCTCGACAGTTCCAAAGCCCATTCCACAATCCTCCCGGTTGCGTCTGGGTTATGCAATATCCTTTGCAACAGGAAGCGGGTGACGACGGTGATTTCGTGTGCTTGGAAGTAATGACGAAGCTTCCTCGAGGCCATAAGGAGGCCGAAGAGCAATTTCTGCAAACTGGAGTACCTTGACCTAGCCGCCTGCAAGAGGGAGCTGAAACAGTAAACCGGGTGCTGCATCATCTTCTTCTTCTGCATTATTTCATTTGGTTGCATCGCTTCTGCTTCGCCAGCGTCAGACTCTGCTGGGGGCCTTGCCTTACCGGCACCAAGCCCTACCGGGGGAAGCTCTGGTTTGCCATCCGCCAGCCCTGCCATTGTCACTGCCTCTTCGTCGACCTCCCTCTGTGCTAGTAGTGTGGTGCTGACCACTTGGTTCGTTGCCGCTAGGTATAGCAGCAACGGTTCTTGTGGTTTAGGCGCAACCAGTATTGGCGTAGAGGAGAGGTACTTCTTCAAATCCTGCAGGGCTCCCTCGGCCTCTAGGGTCCATTCCATTGGGCCCGCTTTTTCAAGATTTTGAAAAAGGGAAGGGCACGTTCAGCAGACTTGGAGATGAATCTGCTCATGGCGGCAACGTAGCGAGCGAGCCGACGTACATCCTTGATCTTCCTAGGTGCCTCGATCTGCTCAATGTCCTTGATCTTGAATGGATTCGCCTCGATCCCACGTTGTGACACAAAGAACCCGAGAAGTTTGCCGGATGGAACGCCAAAGACACACTTCTCAGGGTTCAGCTTAAGGTTGATCTTGTGCAAGTTTGCAAACGTCTCTTCCAAATCTTGTACGAGTGTTGACCACTATGTCATCCATATAAGCTTCCATATTTCTACGTACCTCGGGCTCAAGACTAATTTGGACTGCTCTTGCAAATGTTGAGCCAGCACTCTTCAACCCGAAAGACATTCGTAAAAAACAATACGTACCACATGGGGTGATTATGCTGTCTTCTCTTCATCTTCTCTCGTCATGAAGATCTGGTGGTATCCTGAGTAGGCGTCAAGGAACGATAACAAGTCACACCCGAAGTCAACAATCTGGTCGATGCGCGGTAATGGGAAAGGGTCCTTTGGACAAGCCTTATTGATGTCTGTGTAATCAATACACAGTCTCCACTTCCCATTTGCCTTGCGCACCACCACTGTATTGGCCAACCACGTCGGATGGAGTACCCCTCTCACCAAGCCTGCCGCTTTCCAACTTCCTGATTTCCTCTGTGATGAACTCTTGCCATTCCAAAGCTTGCTTCCTAACCTTCTGCTTGACGGGTCGCGCATGAGGACAGATAGCATGATGGTGCTCAATCACCTCCATGGGAACGCCGGGGATGTCGGATGCTTGCCACGCAAACACATCGACATTCGCCCGCAGGAAAGCTATGAGCACGCCTTCCTATTTGCTGTCAAGGGTGGAGCTTATGGTGAAAGCCCCTCCTGTGCCATCCTCCTTGACGGACACCTTCTTGGTCTCTGGTGGTGTAGCTCTGGATTTCTTGCTCTTGCCGGTGGAGCTCTCTGGCACGTCCTTGACGGGAGCACAGCACTCCGAAGAGGTGCACTTGCCAGAGTGGGTGCGAGAGGTCTAGCCGGTCTTCTTCCCTCCTGGGGCTTCGGCGGTAGGAGCAAGTACCTTGGCGGCAGTCGCTGCAATTGCTTCCTGATAGAGTTGGTTAGCACAGATCAGCGCATCCTTCTTGTCGGAGGGGACGATGATGATGGTCATCGGCCCAGGCATCTTCAGCGTGTTGTAGGCGTAATGTGAGGCCGCCATGAACTTGGCTAGTGCTGGGCGGCCGAGGATCCCGTTGTAGGGCAAGGGGATCTCCTCTACATCAAACACAATCCTCTTTGTCCTATAATTTAACTCGCCCCCAAACATCACGGGCCGCGTGACCTTACCCTTCGGCTGACTCCTTCCCGGGTTGACCCCTTGAAATGTGCCCGTATCTTCGAGGTCTCCATCAGGAATCTGCAGCCTTTTGATCACAACAGGCGAGATCAAGTTCAGACCGGCCCCGCCGTCAACTAGCTTTTTTGTCACCTTGAGGTTGCGTATTGATGGCGAAACCAACAACGGCAAACACCCGACCGCAGTTGTGCAATCAGGGTGGTCCTCGGTGAATGATAGGTGTGCTGGACCACTTCAGTGGCCTTTGAGCATCGAACGATGGTTCTGCTGCTCTGATCTCACGTGCCCACTGCTTGAGCTGGCGGTGAGAGGTGTGCAGCGAAGCGCCACCGTCGACGCACATGGCCTATCTAGCCTTCTGGAACTCATGCTCGCCGGACTCCTCGTCCTCGTCATGATCATCGTCTTCTTGCTTCTTGTCGCGGCTCTGAGCGGGCCTCTCTTGCTGGTTATCCTTGCCGCGGCGACCTCCTTGGCTGCCACACTTCTTGCCGGATCCTTCGGCACCATCCTTACCCTTCTCCTTATCTCGCCTCTCATACTCAGCTTTTTGCTTCTCAGCAAGCAGCTCAACTTGTCGGCAATTCTGGAGGTCGTGGCCCTTGGTGCGGTGAATCTTGCAGTACTGCTTGTGAGCCTCCTGGCTTGTCGGCAGCCGCCAAGGCCCGGCAAGCGGCGCACTCGGCAATTTCCTTGCCGGGGTCGTCTGCCTTGGCCTTCTTGGCAGCGCCGGTGTCCTCGGATCCATCGACGGCAAGCATGGTCTTGCCCTTGCGATTCCTGTTGTGGCGCCGGCCCTTCTTCGTCGGGGCGGTTGTGTCTTCGTCCATGGAGTCGGTTTCTGCACCGGCGTCCTCGCTGGGGTACTTCCTCCCCTCTTCAACTCAAGCGCACCTATCGGCCAGAACATAAAGTCCGGCCACATCTTTGACCTTGTTCATCGCCAGCTCTTCACGCATCTTGCAGTTGCGCACATTCTGATGGAATGTGCTGATCATGGCGGCGGGATGAACATTTGGTATGTTGTACTGCACCCGGCTGAACCTCTGTATGTACTTGCTCAGGGTTTCACCTTCCTTCTGGGGGATGATATGCAAATTGCTTGCCTGGCCATGAGCTTGGTGGCCTCCAGTGAAAGGCGCCAACAAACTCATCGCACAAATCCGACCAAGAAGAAATAGGATCCACTGGCAAGTGCATCAACCATGACATGACGTTGGGTTTAAGTGCCAACGGGAAGTAATTGGCAAGCACCTTGTCGTCGCGGGCTCCAGCAGCTTGCATCGCGATGGTGTAGATGCTGAGGAACTCCGATGGGTGGGTCTTGCCGTTGTACTTCTCGACAACGTCGGGCTTGAATGTGCAGTGGGAGGGCCAGTGGAACTACCGCAGCTCACGGGTAAAGGTTGGGCAACCCACCTCGTAGGGTAGGCCGCCGGAGCCTCCCGGTGCTGGGTGGTCCATAGTGGGCCCCGCCCGCCTATCTGACTGGTGGCGTGCCCCGCGCCAGCGCTCGATGGTAGTTTGAGCTTCTTAATGGATCGCTCCCGAAGAACTTGGCGCTGATCACGGTCGGTCTGTGGGTCGGACGACGCTATGGAGATGTTATCACAAGCGTCATCACGACGGACCGACACCCGCGGTGGCTGGCGTGGGGGAGGAGAGTGCACCGTGGCCGCGGCACCTCCGGTCCATCCACCACTGGCATGCAGTGGCTCGATGGAGTGCCGGCCTGAGGGCCCCGCTGGTCGCGGCTCATCTTTGTTGGCAACGCCAACGAGGCTCCGGATGGTGGCTCTCCACTCATCGAGCTTTTCCTCAGTAGGAGGAAAATCGAGGAGCAACTGCGCGCGCGCCAAAGCTTTTGCTGGCATGGGTGGCGGCGAAAGCTACGTGGACCGTAACGCGCTCCGACTTCTAACCACGTTAGAAGGAGCTCTTTCACGGCCTTTCGGCTGTGCGCCATTTTCGCCAGCACCTCGGCGTGCATGCTGGCCTTCTACGTCCCGCGAATGAGGCACATCACTCTTCCCACGGCGGCGCCCAGGGTCACCAGCATGGTGATGCTGCTAGTCGCGCACAACCTGGGAAGAGCGCGTCGTGGGTGCCGGCGTAGGCGTCTTGGAAGTCGTCATGTCGCCCACGGGTGGCACGACGCCGCCCTTGGAGGGCCCCGCGCCGCCTGCGGGGGGCCCGGCTCCATCTTTGGATTTGGCGACGTGTGGCCCGTCGTCTTGCACACGAACGACGCCGCTCGCCAGGCTTTGACTGCCAGAGCGATGTGGGTGTTCACGGGCCGCGCCTCAGCTTCTGTCCGCGACCGCCCCACCACTCGCTCGCACTGGTACGGGCCATTCGGCTCCCGATGAACCGATCGCCGTGATCGTCTTCTTCTTAGGAGCCATGGTGATGAAGAACTACTAAACTAACCGCTAGACCATATTTTCACAACTGCGCCCCTACCTGGTGCGCCAAAGATGTCGGTGGGAACGACACCTATGGAATCACTGGGATCCCTTCTATGGTTGGCGGGCGCGGGGTTGTGCAAAGAGTGGGTCTAGTAGTCAGCACAAGGATCGTTTACCCAGGTTCGGGCTGCAAGGATGCGTAATACCCTAGTCCTGCTTTGGTGTATATTTGAGTGTTCTTGAGCTCTCGAACTAGCTGTGGTGCGTGCGTAGTCCAAAAGATCCGAATCCCTCTCCAGTACGCCTTGGTCCCGTTTTATAGTCAAAAGGGGTCGCCACAGTGGCACACAGGAGGTGGAAAGGTATACAGTGTACAAGCTTGTCGCCTGTCATTACGGGACAAGGCGCATTAAATGCACCCCTTAGTTGTCCCGTTGCTTTATTGGGGACGGCAACGAGGCCCGTCCCGTCCGTCGCTGCTCCGCCTCGCTCCAACACGCATCCATGCCAATGAGGCATGTAGCGCCATGTAGGTTGGTAGGCTGCTCAGGTGGCGTGGTGGTAGGGTCTTCACGAAGATCTGCATGCCACCACGCAGGTGCTTGCTAAGTTGGCCTGGAGGCCGCACGTTGCCATGCAGGTGCCTGTCCAGCTGGTTGGGCTGGCAGCTGTATGGGAATTGGTGGAGTCTTGGCAGACGTGGGTCTAGCTGTGGCCCCGCAGGTGTCCTCGGCAAGGGTCTTGCCGGGGCCCTGGCAAGGGTCTTTCCGTGGCATCGCGGGCGTCCCCGGCAAGGATCTTGCCGGGGGTCTCGTGGATTTCCTCGACAAGGATCTTGCCGAGGATCGTCGTCTTCTGGTCCTCATCTAATCTCGTGTCTTTATGATCTTCACAAAGATCTGCATGCCACCATGGAGGTGCCTCCCGAGCCTTGGTTCCGATGTGGTTAATGGTGTTGGAACCCTTGGGCTCAAGGGTGGCGCGCTCTACTGGCGTTGGGCAAGTTACCCCGGCAAGGCTTTTGCTGGGGCTGCGGAGGCCGCCGCGAGTCCACCTCGCCCTCTTGCTCTTTGCGTCTCTGGTCTTGGCATTACTTTGTCATCTTGTGCCTTTGGCTCTCCTCCTCTGCCCTGCTAAGTGTGGCCGCGGGCGCGGCTCTGACTGCCCGCGCACAAGTAAAGGGGTACAAAAAGGGCCCCCACTTTTGTACACCGACAACCGTCGACCTCCTCCAGCCTCCATGATGTAGGGTCAAAACCCTATGGTCGATCTTTCATTATTTGGAGAGGATCCTACGAAGAACACGAGGGGAAACACGAGCGGAACACGAGGGGAAACACTCAAATCAACGAGAACAATCACACATGTGCTAGATCCGTGAACATAAAGAGTGATACAAGATCCAAATGCAACAAAGGATGATACAAGAGGCGGTAGTTCTTCTCCGTGAGGAGGTCTTGAGGGTTCTTCCCGTGAGGGGTCTTGAATCCACTTGGAGGATCTTCTCCGTAGAGGTCGCGATCTCCGATGGAGAATGTATCAAGTGGATGAGCAAAGCTCCATCTCTCAAATGACCTAATCCTTTGCTAACACTAGAAAGAGGGAGGAGAAGGGGTATATATAGTCTAAGGGGGCGAAGGTGTAAGTGCATCTAGTGCCCCTTAGTGATTTTGGTGTATTGAAGACTTATAGGTTAAGTAACTAATGCGTTTGTGAGTGTACACAGGTCTATAAGTCTATGAGGAGTTTGATATTTACAGAGAAAGTCGACCCTAAAAATGAAGTTCTTCATCCAAGACTTTGATATTCGAAGACTTTGAAAGTGAAGAAATTGGTGTGACCTTGAAGACTTGGTATTCATTTGAGGAACATGAAGCGTGAAGACTTTTTTTTCGTAGTTTCTTTTTCTCTTTCTTGAGTCATAGGAAACACCGTCTTTGTTAAAGGGGTCGAGGAAATACTAAGGAAAAATTTCCATTTGATGCTCAACTCAAAATCCTACACCTACCAATCCCTTGAGTGAAGCTTTTGGAAATCTCATACGATTCAGTCAATTTCTTGATGTGAGACGAAGCTCTTACGGTCGCCGAGAATTTGTTCTGATCGAGGAGTTAGGAATTCGCCGGTCGAATTGCCTACACAAAGGAGGAACATGATAGCCCCGAGGAATTTGAGAGTCATATTTCCGACCGTTCTTTGTCTTTTGCCGCACCTGTCCCAAAATATCTTATCCACCTAACGGTCATATCATTGAAGGGCATTTATGTCTTATCATGTCGGGCTGCTCCCTAGGCTATAAATAGCCGCCCCCTACAACCACTAGCTGGTTGGCTGCTCCGAGAGAACTTGACACTTGTCATTTGAGAGCAACCCATCCTCCGAGGACTTTGAGAGAAAATCATCGAGTGAGGAAAAACCCAAAAGTGAGGAAAAACCCAAAACCAAACCCCAACAAACCCAAAATGATTGAGCATCATCAAGAAATTGATCCTGCGTGGATCCGACGCTTATTACCTTTGAAGACTGTGCTTCTTCCAGACGGTTAGGCGTCATGGTCTAGAGCATCCAAGAGGAATTGTGGATCACCGAGTGACCAAGTCTGTGAAGGTTTGGAAGTCGCTGAAGACTTACCACGAGTGATTGGGCGAGGTCTGTGACCTTAGTTCAAGGAGAATACGGTGAGGACTTGGTGTCCCGAAGCTGCGTGCTCGGTGTTGGGTGTCCGGGACTGTGTGTCCTCGAGTTTAAATACTCAGCCGCTCCAACCGTGACGCATAACCGAGACAGCAGCTTGGAGCTGGTCTACCAAATCATTGTCTTCACCAACCTAATCGGTTCTATTTCCTCAACCCTTTCATTTCCTCATTCTTGTGTTGAGTATTTGTTCATATCTGTGTTTGAAGACTTTGTTGAAGACTTTCTCAATTTCCTCGGCTCAATTTCTTGATCTGTTTGTCTTCATCTGTGTTATCCTGTGATTACGCTTTACGTACTCTGTGATTGTCTTCATTTCATCATGATGACTATGCTTGTAATCTGTTATGCTTACTTCTGAGTACTTATTCCATTGCAAGTAGTTCTTCGCTAAGGAATTTCCTCACCGCAAATTCCTCGATGAAGAATTCATAAAAATCGCCTATTCACCCCCTCTAGTCGATATAACGCACTTTCAATTGGTATCGAGCAAGGTACTCCCTTGTTACGTGTGATTTTGGTTTAACCACACGGAGTTTTAGTTATGTCGACCGCAGTATGATCAAGGTCTCGGCAGGGTGTCCTACCTTCGATGGGACGGACTACCCCTCTTGGAAGAACAAAATGCGAATGCATCTTGAAGCACTTGACAACGATCTCTGGTATGTTGTGACAAAAGGTGTTTCCTCAGTCACACCTTCTCCGAATGATGCTGATGTGAAGAGATTCAAGCAACTCGATTCTCAAGCGAAGAATATCATATGTGGCCATCTCGATCAAAGGTCAATATGGAAGAGTGAGTGCTTTGGAATCGCCAAACTCATCCGGGACAGGCTGTCCAAAGTAAATGAAGGTGTTTCAACTCAGCATGACTCTCGAGTTGATGTTCTTCGGAATCTCTTCAACCGCTTCAAAAGACTCGACAACGAAAATGTTCAACAAACCTTCGATCGCCTCACTGACATCTCAAATGAGCTTCAAGCACTGGGTGCCACTAACATCACCGACCATGAGGTGGTGAAGAAATTGTTAAGATCGCTTGATTCCTCATTTGATACTCCGCATCGATGATACAAGAACGAAGCTGACTACAAGTCTCTTGATCCTGCTGATATCCGCGAAAGGATTAATACTCACGAGTTCCAGCTTGCTGAAAAGAGAGATCTCTATGGTTCTGGCTATGGAAAAACACGTGCCCTGAAGGCCAAGGCTGTGTCCGAATCTTAGAGTGAAGACTCTGGTAGTAGCCTAGGAGATCCTGAAGAATTTGGCTAGGAGCTAGCACTACTCGTGAAGAAATTCCAGAAATTCTCAAGACGTGGTCGCTTTGGAAAATCCTCAAGAAGCGGTGATTCCTCATCTAGTGACTATAAGAGAAGACTTTGTCACAAATGCAAGAAACCTGGTCACTATATCCAACATTGTCCTCGGTGGGAAAAGGAATTAAGAAATAAGAAACACAAGGATTACAGTTACGATGGCGTGAAGAAGAAAAGAAATCATCAAAATCTTCATCATCAAAATCCTCAAAACCTTCTTCTCACAAGAAGAGCAGCTCCAAAAAGGCTCGGGCATTCATTGGCAAGGAAATGGACTCTGAAGCTGAATCTGAGGAAAATGAGGAAGAGGAGGAGTCCAAGAATCCGAATCTGGTGTGGCTAGTCTGGCTCTTGCTCTTGCTTTTGTTAGCAAGTCCATCTTCAACACTCAAGAAAGCCCGACTCGCCGACAAGCCTGATGAGGATGATGATGACTACGCTCCCACCTATTGCTTCATGGCAAAAGGTGCTAAGGTACTAAATTTCACCTCCTCCGAATCTAGTGAAAATGAATCGATGAGGATCTCAAGCCCAGCTATTCTAAACTTGCTAAGATTGCTATAAAAAAACAAAGGGATTATGAGAAGTTTCAAAACAAGCAATATAAGAGTGATGATATGTTAGGTGAAGAAATGGATCGCACTCAAGCCCTGACTGAAAATGTTCAAAGACTTCAGTCTAGGCTTGACAACCTTCAAGGTCATCATAACACTCTCTTATCTGATCATGAGAAACTTTCTTATGAATTTCTTCAAAGAAAGCAAGACCTTGAGAAGCTAAGAGTGAGTTATGAAGATCTTCGTAAGGAGCGATTCATTACTTGCTCAACAAATCAGCGCTTCTCAAGAAGAATTTGTTCCTCCATGCTTAAAGTGCATTGAGCGTGAAGCTGCTAATTCTTCACAGAATGTTCAAATGCTTCAAGCTGTTACAAATTTTTCACCTGCCTCGCTATCACTAATTCCTCATCCGAGGACATTGCTAGTATCCTTGACGATGCAGGATCAAGGAATTGTACATGACAGGCATGTACAAAAGCCTCAAAGGGCATCGACTCTTTGTGATGTGCTTAAAAGCGAGATCCTCAATAGGAACCCTAGGAAAGAGGGCATTGCCTTTGAGAGGAAACTCAATGCTGATGGAGCGTATTGGAAGCTTTGGCGGTATCCCAAAACCTCATGGGTTGCTGCAAAGGGACCTCAGATTGATCCATCTACCTTATCTGGTTTTACGTGCGAATTTCCTCATTCTGGCGATGAGTCATTTGACTCAACTATAAACTGTTCAAAAATCGTAATGGTGAAGTATTTGCTAGATATGTTGGCACTAATCTGCAGGAATGGTTCCCCTATGAAGAAAATCTGGGTTCCCAAGAAGTGCCTTGAAAGTCTTGTGTGGATGTCCTCATGACACCACCGGTGAAGAATAGGAACCCCAGATCAAATTCTTCATATGGACCAAATTCTTCATATGGATCCAAGTCCTCATACGGACCAAATTCCTCACGTGGATCAAATTCCTCAAAAGGATCAAAGTCCTCATATGATTATCATCGTGCTAACAACTCTGTTTTGAGGTAGAGCTAAGGGCTATGAATATGTGCATTATTCTTCAAACCAATATGTTCATAAGTCCTCGAAGAATTTCACTGCTTATTCATATGCTTACCCTAACCCCTCTTATGTGAAACGAAATGGTTTGGCCTCTATGCCACCATTCTCGTATGGTGCTTTCAGAATGATGAACTCTTTGCCACCCCTTCAGATGTGGGTGGTGAAGAAAAAGAACTAATCTCTTCTGCGGTCGAGGTCTCCGGGCGTGCCTAAGCGTCTCAAGAATTTCTTTGGGGGCCCGACAAAATGCACGAAAGGGCCTTGAGGCTAATCATGATGAAATGAACTTTCATTTCACACGTCTTCCCTCTTGCTTATCTGAATCTTGGCTGATGAAATTCATCGATGAACTTGATATCATATTCTTCACCGATGAAGTATATGAGATCGTAAGTTGTACTAATTCATCTGCAGGATGATCAACCCAAAGCCACCGAGTGGGTTCTCGATAGTGGATGTACAAATCACATGACCGGTGACAAGAATCTATTGATGGATGCTACCTTATCACCGTCACATCTGAAGCATATCATCTTTCTTGACAAAGGCAAAAGTCGTATTGGGACTTGGTAAGGTTGCTATCTCTAAGGACATGCACATGGACAAAGTCATGCTTGTTGAGTCTTTAGGATATAACCTCATGTCAGTCTCAATGCTTTGTGATCTTGATATGGTTGTTATCTTTGGCAAGTATCGTTGTGTTGTGATTATGGAAGCTGACAATTCCAAAGTCTTCGAAGGCTTTAGGAGAGGAGACTTGCAAAAGCTTCAGAAGGCTGGCTATGGCATCGACGACTTGGTCACGCAGGCATGAGGAATTTGCACACGCTTGCGAAGAAGAAGCATGTCATTGGCATTGAGAATGTCAAATTCCTCAAGGATCACCTATGCGAACTGTGAAGCTGGAAAAATGACCAAGGCCAAGCATCCAGTGAAGACTATCATGACCACTACTCGTCCTTCGAATTGCTTCACATGGACCTCTTTGGTCCCAATCATTATTCAGGTATCGTTAATGAAGCATCACTATATGGCTTTGTTATTGTTGATGATTACTCTCGTTACACATGGGTACACATTGTTACTTACAAAAATCAAGTGCAGGAAGTCTTCAAACGATTTTCCTCGAGGGCTTCAACTAACTTTAGTGTGAAGATCAAGCACATCAGGAGTGACAATGGAACTGAGTTCAAGAATTCCGGTCTTGATGACTATCTTGATGAACTTGGTATCACTCATTAGTTATCTGCTCCTTATACTCCTCAGCAAAATGGCATCGTGGGCGCAAGAACAGAACTCTTGTTGAGATGGCTCGCACTATGCTTGATGAATACAAAACGCCTAGTCGTTTCGGATTGAAGAAATTGACACTGCGTGCCACATCATCAACAGAGTATATCTTCACAAATTCTTCAAGAAGACTGCCTATGAACTCCTCACTAACAAGAAACCTAATGTAAGTTATTTCAAAGTCTTGATTGCTAAATGCTGGATTAGAGATCCTCACCACAACTCTAAATTTGCACCGAAAGCACATGAAGGTTTTATGCTTGGTTACGGAAAGGACTCGCACACCTACTGAGTCTTCAACATTGCTCTTCACAAGATTGTTGACACTTTGTAGATGTGCGGTTCGATGAAACTAATGGCTCGCAAAGAGAGCACCTACCTTCCGTGTTAGACGAACCAGCACCGAGGATTCTATCGGGTTCAAGGCAACCGAGGATGTCATTCCTCTTGAAGAAACTGGCGAAGAATTCATTCCTGTCGTGAAGAACGTCGAGCTGATGCACTGAAGATAATCTTTGAAGAAAATGGTGCTTTGAGGAAAATGATCAAATTCCTCGGCGACAACCAGCTCATCCTCGCGTTGCAAAAAGAAGTGCAAGTTGACAAGATCATCGATGACATTGAAGCGCCAGTCCTCTCACACGCTCAAAAGCTTCACATTTATCTAACTTTTGTGGGCACTATGCTTTTGTCTCTATCACAGAGCCCTCTAAGGTAGATGAAGCATTTACGGGCGGAGTGGATTCAGGCCATGCAAGAAGAATTACATCGATTCGAGCTCAACAATGTCTCGAATTGTCAAACGTCCAGATCCTCGCAAGCATAATATCATTGGCACAAAGTGGATCTATCGCAACAAGCAAGATGAAAATGGTCTTGTGGTGAGGAATAAGGCACGACTAGTACCTCAAGGCTACACGCAGGTTGAGGGAATTGACTTCGATGAAACTTTTGCACCTGTCGCTAGACTTGAGTCTATTCGCATATTACTCACCTATGCTAACCATCACAATATCACGTTATATCAAATGGATGTGAAAAGTGCATTCCTCAATGGTAAGCTTGAGGAAGAAGTATATGTTGCTCAACCCCCAGGTTTTGAAGATCCAAAGAATCGACAAAGTCTTGAGACTCAATAAGGCCCTCTATGGCCTCAAGTAAGCCCCTCGGGCGTGGTATGATACATTGAAGGAATTCTTCGTGAAGAATGGCTTCACACAGTTCACTCGATCCTACTCTCTTTACTAAATCTTATGATGGTGAACTTTTTGTGTGCCAAATATATGTTGATGATATTATCTTTGGCTGTACTGACCAACGCTATAGTGATGAATTTGCCTACATGATGAGTGAAGAATATCAAATGTCTATGATGGGAGAGTTGAAATTCTTCTTAGGTCTTCAAATTCGTCAACAACACAATGGCATATTCATATCTCAGGAGAAATACCTCAAAGATGTCCTGAAGAAATTCGGCATGCAAGACTGCAAAGGTGTCAAAATTCCTATGCCCACAAATGGCCATCTATGCCTTGATGAAAATGGTATTGACTTGATCACAAGGTATACCGCTCCATGATTGGTTCCTTATTGTACTTATGTGCATCTAGGCGGATATAATGCTTAGTGTTTGCATGTGTGCCCGATTTCAAGCTACACCAAGGAATCACACCATAAAATTTGTGAAGCATATTCTTCGATATCTAGCTCACACACCAACACTAGGATTATGGTACCCCAAGGGCTCTACTTTTGATCTCATTGGATATTCGACTCGACTATCTTTGGTGATCGTGTGGACCGCAAGTCAACATCTGGTACTTGTCATTTCCTCGGACGATCTTTGGTATGTTGGTCCTCGAAGAAATAGAACTGCGTATCACCGTCCACTTGAAGCTGAATACATTACTTTGGCTCGTGTTGTGCTCAATTGCTATGGATAAAGCAAACCCTCAAGGACTACGGCATCAACGCGAAGAATGTGCCTCTCTATTGTGACAATGAGAGTGCCATCAAGATTGCTCACAACCCGATTCAGCACTTTCGAAGACAAAGCACATTCAAATTCGTCATCATTTTCTTCGTGATCATGTGTTGAAGGGCGACATCTCCATCGAGCACGTGAAGACTGAAGAACAGCTAGCTGATATCTTCACTAAGCCCTTGGATGAGAAGAAATTTAGCAAGTTGCGGTGTGAGCTAAATATCTTAGAATCTTTGAATGTTCTTTGAAAAGGACACACATCCTAACACTTATGCAAAATTGATGACTTAGATGTGCAACACATGAAGAAACGCGTTTTTCTTCAATCAATGAAGAATAACACTCTAAGTGTGAAGAAATTAATGAAGAAATTGATTCTCGTAACCCTCGACAATTGTATGCGCGGTGTATGCGAAATCATCATTCTTATCTGATTGGGTCACGCCACCACCAAAGTTGAAATCTTCAATTTGAGTTTTTCCTTAGTTTTGAAATTCTTCGATTTTTCAAATTCTTCAACTTTGCAAAATCTTCACTATTTCCGTCGTCTTTCTTCATTGGCTATATATATATGGGTTTATGTCCTCTCTGACATTCACTTATGGCTATTTCCTCAAGTCGCTTTTTATGCTAAGTGAATGTGATCGGACCCTTCCCCTCTATGCTATACTCAACCCAATCCATTCACAAATTCTTCATGTGCGTTCTACTTTGAAACTCGTTCAAAATCTTCACTTTGTGTCCTTGACAATTTGAAGAAATTATGAACGGAACTTTAAAACGAATCTTATCCAAACCTTCGTTTTGCCATTAAACCGTTCCGCATCCCACGATGCATTACTTTATTCACCCACGATCGTACCCGATCTCCACTACACAATGCGTGGGTGACACAAGTCGTGAGAAGGGAAATGGTCAGGCATGTTCGTCCTAAATCTTGAGCGACCCGTTTTTCACCGCGTCTATAAATATCCCTCTCCCCTTCCTCACTCTTTTACTCTGCTCGACCTCTCTCTCCCGCTCGAGCTCCTCAAACCCTAGCGCTGCCGCTACTCCATCGTCGCCGGTGAGGAAAAGCTTCACTGCCTTGACCTCGTCACCGACGTACTCGCGCCGACCGCGGAAATCTTCACTCCGCAGTCGCCGTAGTTGTCTTCCTCCGCCAAGTTAGGGCGTGGAAGATCTGTATGGACGAACTTCCCAACTGTTCCTCTCAGTTCGTCGTGTTCTTCACTTCGGGTAATTAAAAGTTACTTTTATTACTCGCTTTGATTCTCAAATTTTCTTCAAATTCTTCAAAGGTGTTTATTCCTCAAATCTTCACACATATGAACACCTCAAATCTCTTGACTCGTTTCTCTAAGCTATGATTTTCTTCAAGATTCCTCAATTGTGTGGATCCTCGATCTATACAACTCTGGAACCTAAGACAAAGAACGCTTAGTTAAATTCTTCAAGGCTCATCTAGTCAAATCCTCAAAACTTGTTTTTTTTTAAACCTTCTGAGAACGCATATGACCTCTCCAAATTCCTCGCACCTATACTCTGTTCACAGGTACAAATGTCCGCTGCTGAATCCCTAGGTTCTCATCAACTTAACTCATTTGCAGCGTTCCTCGAAGAAAAACTGCACACTTCTTGAGAGAACTCAATTGTTCAATTTCCTCAAGCCCGAAGAAAATGGCGGATGGTAAGAAGCCACGTAAGGGAGGAAAGAAACACGAGGTTATGACTGCGTTTGAAATCCCTAAGGAAATATATGCTTGACTCGCACACGGATGAAGAAAGCAAAAATCAACGCATAAGGTGCGTATTCGTAAGATTGAACGGAGATGGGCACGGGAATGGAGGAATATAGATATGTAACTCCTAAGTACATGAAGAGATTCGCTCTTAATCCTCCATGCCCAAGAGCTCCTTTGGCACCTGGCCAAATAAACTGATCCCACAAGCATCAAACGAGGTGAGGACTTTCACGATGAATGGGCTAAACGCCAAGCAAAATTGGCAAAGCAAGCAAAGGAGGCGGTGAAGAAATTCAATGAGGATTCCGCCATTGCTATCGCTCTTGCCAGAGGTCTCGGTCAAACCGAGGAAATCAATGCAAAAGAAGCCTGCTCATAAGCCAAGTGCTTCATCATCTGCGCCCTCACGGCCAAGTTCCTCGTGACACCTTCCAAGCAAATTCCTCAAACTGCTGCTGCTCACCAAAGTCCTCAACAGCTCGTCAAAACTTTCAGTTCCTGTGCACCTAGCTACATGTCAAAGGACTGCTGGCTTTTCAATTGCCTCGAGCGTCTCTGCAAGTTCCTCGGCTGACTCCCATTTCTTCAATCGTCCGACTCATTTGAAGACCAAAGCAACAATTTGGGCGAGGTCCTCGGCCTAGCCCAAAGAAGAAAATGGTTGCATTCCATGTGCCATCGATGATGAGGCATCTAATGAAGAACTCATGGGAATCATCGAGACCGTCAAGTAAGGGCCGCTAGAGCCAAAGGTACATCTGTGCCCTTTGCTATTGGACCGAAGAAAGTCCTCGACTTTATTGATCTCTGGCACAATGATCCCAATACCCCTCTGCCTGACCTTCATTTGACACCCGGACAAAGTCATATGTTGACTCACTTCATAGCTGAAGAAAAATGGAAGTATGAAAAGGCGAGGGAACTCAAAAAGGCTCAATACAGAAGGAGAAGTTCTCGAAGAAAAAGCGTTGTCAAGATGACACACGAGGAGCTTCTCCAGGTCGGTGAAATTCAAAACCTCGGAAAAACTTCGATTCATACTTTGCAGATTGGCAAGGAGCCAAGGTCAGATTCGTCAACCTGACGAAGAAACTCACAAATGTTGCTGTCCCAATGCAACATGAAATTCCTCAGGCTGGAGCCTCAGCTCAGCCTACTGAAGAAAATGCCAGCACCGCTGATGACGTTCAGCCTGCTGATGAAAACATTGATTCCAGGGCTGATGATCCCATTCCAGCCGCTGAAGAAATTGCCAGGGCACCCGCTAGTGGTGCGCTGAAGAAATTGCTCAAGACAGAGGCGCATCGGTTGCTCTGAAGAAACTGAACCAAATTCCTCGGCTCCTCCTGCGCCAGCTCCAACTCCAATTCTTCCATCTCGCTCGATGTGAAGAAAACCAAAGGCTGTAGAACGAGCTCTTTGTGAAGAAAAGGAAAGCATCACCGCGTCGATTCTTAATTTGTGAAGAAAATGAAGCCAATGACCAGCTCATTTGAAAATCCAATTGATGTTGTTCCAATTTCCTCCATACCATCAAAGGAAGTTGTTCCTTTTGGAGAAGACTATGAGATCCCAATCGGATCCGATGAAGAACATCGATCTCTTTGCTTCGTCAGAGCAGCTTGATGAAGAAATTGAAGTGGATGCCATCCCTTCAACCCCAGTTATTCCCTCATCGGACTATGAAATTCCTCGGTGGTCTTTGAGGAAATTGAAGATGAAGATGTGGATATTGGATGCACCACACCGGTGATCAATGATGACTTTTGGGAAAGTCGGCATCCCAATACTCCTCTCTTCACCCGCTCCAACAGATTCCTCAGTCCCTGCACAAACAGTCCGAATCGACTCAAGAAAATCAACCCACTGGTTACGTGCATGAACAAATTCCAGCCACTAGTGCTGATGAAGCTAACTTCTTGCTAATCCTCGGTACTTTGTTGAGGAACAAGCAATTCCTCAGCCTGAAGAACCTGAACTTACGATTCCTGAGGTGGTGATGCAACTCACTGACACCCCTCTGCCCAAGCAAAAGAATTCGTTCTCAACCAAGCAAAAGTTTAAGGCTGAAGATTTCTTTGCCGAGCACGTATTCTTCATCAATATAATCCTTATGATTACGCTCGCATTAGGAAGAGGCGCTTACGGACTGCCGGCCAAGCCAACGTCTATTCCTCGGTGCTCTTCAACAAAGATAAAATCTTGATCATGCTCATATTCCTCATGTGGATATGGAGTCACTTTGCCGAGCTTTGAGCCGGTCCTCGGTGTTCTTCACGACGCAGGACTTCTAAATTTCTGCACCGATATACGTATTTGGAATGAAGAGCTAATTCTTGATTTTATGCAACACTGCACATCACCGGAGACGCCAAGACGTGAACTCATGGGTCTTAGATTGGATGACCGAAAATACTCACTACAAGGCACCCGACAATCGAATTGCTTCTTGCCCTACCACTCGATCCTCCACTTGATGGTGCCGCGTCGTATCTATGACGAACCGTAACTTACAAATCACTATATGCAAGTGTTGATGAAGCCTTTGAAGCCAAGGCAGGCCCCAAGAACCAAATTCCTCGTCAAGGAATTATTATATGTGCCTCGGACAGTCTATCGTATTCTGACGAAGACAATGAGTCCAATCAAAGGTCACGACTCGAATGATGAAGAAGTCGTTGGCATCATGAAGAATATGCTTTTCAACATCATCCATGGCGTTCCCGTCAACTTCCATGATTTCTTCATGAGGACTCTGGCAAACATTGCTATGTCACCATTTGAGCCGAAGCCTTATGCGCCTTGGATTATGAGATTCATCAGACAAGGTCTTCACTCAATTACAAAGCTGATACTTTGAACCACTGCAGCTACTTGCCCCCGATTGAAGTCCTCAAACGGACAATTACCTCAGCTGATGACAAGGGCAAGGCCACTGTTGTGATCGATGAAGGCATTCGTCCATTTGATGGACAGTTTCGCAAAGCAGCATCCTACTCCACCAATGATGACTCTGCCACACATGACTCAGGCGCAAATACCTCAGTCAAGCAAAATCCTCAAGCTCGCACCTGTGGTGATGGTGATAGTGAGTTACTCCTCGGTCTTCATCGGAAGGTTGATCGTAATCATAAATGGGTCAAGCGTCGGTTTGGTTCATTTCTTCACAACATGACCTCAACACACAATGCACGGTGAAGAAAAACCACTACTACCTTCATGAAACCTTCAAGCGCTTTGGGCTGTTCTTTCACATGTCTCTGATGAAGAAGAACCGACTTCAATGGGTCTCAAGGAAGAATTTGACTGGTCTGCACCTCCTCCAAGAAATTCAAGAAGGTCAAAGTTCCTTCCTTGGTGGCCAGCTCCTATTCTTCATCTCGCGACACCGATGAAAATGAAGACTTGGAAGACACATGGCTGGTCCTACTTCAACAAACAACCCGACAATCTTTGGCGCTCCGTCTTCAACTTGAAATTCTTCAAGAGCGTTAGTCCTCGGTTTCGATCCTTTTGGTCATTCGATGACAAAGGGGAGAAATTTGAGTTAGTCTTCAAGCGGGTCTAGTTTTGTCTATATACCGTATTTTATTAAGTTACAACTCTCGTTCTTCCGAAACCTTTTATTGGATCGAGTTGTAATCTTAAACCCGATGGTGCTTTGATACTTTTGATGCATTATGCTCTTGCTCTATGTTACGATTCTCGTGAGCTCCTTGAAAATCTTCATAGCAAATCGATTTGAGCTCGATATTCTTGATGCGTTACTTTGCATAACATCAAGCACCATATTTCATCATGCATTTCAAATTCTTCATATTATATGTTAAATGCGTGTATGAATTACAAGATATAGGGGGAGATCTCCATGATTCAATTCTTCAAATGTGCATTGCCTCAAAAGAAAATTCCTCACTATGCACATCTTCAGGGGGAGTTCTTCTATATCTTGCAATCAAATTCCTCATTATCAGTATTTACAATTCATATGTTTATCCCGTTGAAAACTTAACCCATATTGTCATCAATCACCAAAAGGTGGAGATTGTAAGTGCATCTAGTGCCCTTAGTGATTTTGGTGTATTGAAGACTTATATGTTAATTGTCTAATGCGTTTGTGAGTGTACACAGTTCTATAAGTATATTATGAGTTTGATATTTACAGATAAAGTCGACCCCTAAAATGAAGTTCTTCATCGAAGACTTTGATATTCGAAGACTTTACGAAGACTTTGAAAGTGAAGAAATTGGTGTGACCTTGAAGACTTGGTATTCATTTGAGGAACATGAAGCGTGAAGACTTTGGTTTTTGTAGTTTCTTTTCTCTTTCTTGAGTCATAGGAAACACCGTCTTTGTTAAAGGGGTCGAGGAAATACTAAGGAAAAATTTCCATTTGATGCTCAACTCAAAATCCTACACCTACCAATCCCTTCGAGTGAAGCTTTTTGAAATCTCATACAGTTCAGTCAATTTCTTATGTGACAGAGACGAAGCTCTTCTGGTCGCTGAGGAATTTGTTCGGCGAGGAGTTAGGAATTCGCCAGTCTTGAATTGCCTACACAAAGGAGGAACATGATAGCCCTGAGGAATTTGAGAGTCGTATTTCCGACCGTTGCTGTGCTGCACGCCAGCTGTCCCAAAATATATTATCCACCTAACGGTCATATCATTGAAGGGCATTTATGTCTTATCATGTCGGGCTGCTCCCTAGGCTATAAATAGCCGCCCCTACAACCACTAGCTGGTTGGCTGCTCCAAGAGAACTTGACACTTGTCATTTGAGAGCAACCCATCCTCCGAGGACTTTGAGAGAAAATCATCAAGTGAGGAAAAACCCAAAAGTGAGGAAAAACCCAAAAACCAAACCCCAACAAACCCAAAGTGATTGAGCATCATCAAGAAATTGATCCTGCGTGGATCGGCGCTTGTTACCTTTGAAGACTGTGCTTCTTCCAGACGGTTAGGCGTCATGGTCTAGAAGCATCCAAGAGGAATTGTGGATCGCCGAGTGACCAAGTCTGTGAAGGTTTGGAAGTCGCTGAAGACTTACCACGAGTGATTGGACGAGGTCATGTGACCTTAGTTCAAGAAGAATACGGTGAGGACTTGGTGTCCTGAGCTGCGTGCTTTCGATGGATCGGGTGTCCGGACTGTGTGTCCTCGAGTTTAAATACTCACCGCTCCAACCAGACGCATAACCAGGCCCAGTTGGGAACTGGTCTACCAAATCATTGTCTTCACCAACCTAATCGGTTCTATTTCCTCAACCCTTTCATTTCCTCATTCTTGTGTTGAGTATTTGTTCATATCTGTGTTTGAAGACTTTGGTCAAGACTTTCTCAATTTCCTCGGCTCAATTTCTTGATCTGTTTGTCTTCATCCTGTGTTATCCTCGTGATTACGCTACGTACTCTGTGATTGTCTTCATTTCATCATGATGACTATGCTTGTAATCTGTTATGCTTACTTACAGTACTTATTCCGCTGCAAGTAGTTCTTCTCTAAGGAATTTCCTCGCCGGCAAATTCCTCAGTGAAGAATTCATAAAAATCGCCTATTCACCCCCCCCCCCCTCTAGTCGATATAACGCACTTTCAGAAGGAATACATGGGCCTCGGCCCTTTACTGTGCGTAGACAGGCGGAGCCGGACACTTGGGAGTCGGGTCGGATGTCCGAGCCTTCACGAGGAGCCGGATGTATGGGGTAGGGCCGGATGCCCGTGCTGGCGGGGTCTGGCTTCGGTGCTCTCTGGAGAGGTGCGGTCCGGATTTCTGGGCTGGTGGCCGGATATCCAGCTGCTCACGACGGGCCGAATGTCCGGGCTGACTTGGCCGACTCTGGTTGCTCTCTGGATAGGAGGAGCCGGTTTTCGGGCCTCGGGCCGGTTGTACAGGCTGGCCCGGATGTCCAGGCCCTGTAGCCTTGACTGGAGGGTGGCGGCTTGATGTCTACTACGCAACCTTCTTCTTGTAGACTCGCGTTGGGCCTCCAAGCGCAGAGTTTTGTAGGACAATAGTAAATTTCCCTCAAGTGGATGACCTAAGGGTTATCAATCCGTGGGAGGCGTCGGATGAAGATGGTCTCTGTCAAGCAACCCTACAACCAAATAACAAAGAGTCTCTTGTGTCCCAAACACACCCAACACAATGGTAAATTGTATAGGTGCACTAGTTCGGCGAAGAGATGGTGATACAAGCGTAATATGGATAGTAGATACAGGTTTTTGTAATCTGAAAATATAAAAACAGCAAGGTAACTAGTAACAAAAGTGAGCACAAACGGTATTGCAATTATTGGAAACAAGGCCTAGGGTTCGTACCTTCACTAGTGCAAGTTCTCTCAACAATGATAACATAATTAGATCATATAGCAGTCCCTCAGCGTACGACAAAAGTCACTCCAAAGTTCCTATCGTGGAGAACATAAGATGAAATTGTTTGTAGGGTAAGAAACCACCTCAAAGTTATTCTTTCCGATCAATCCATTGAGCTATTCCTATAAGTGTCACAAACAGCCCCAGAGTTCGTAGTAAAATAACATCATATGACACACATCAATCAACCCAAATGTCACCGAGATACTCCAATGTCAGCACAGGTATCCGTGGGTCAATTATACTATATGCATCAAACAACTTCAGATTCATAATATTCAATCCAACACAAAGAACCTCAAAGAGTTTCCCAAGATTCCTACCAGAGAAACAAGGACGAAAACGTGCATCAACCCCTATTCATAGATTACCCCAATGTCACCTCGGGAATTCGCGAGTTGAGTGCCAAAACATACATCAGGTGAACTAATAGAACACCCCATTGTCACCACGGGTATCCCACGCAAGACATACATCAAGTGTTCTCAAATCCATAATAGTATTCAATCCGATAATAGTGAAACCTCAAAGGTAAAACTCAATTCATCAAAAGAAAGTAGAGGGGGAGAAACACCATATGATTCAACTATAGTAACAAACCTCGTGGTACATCAAGATCGTGCCAAATCAAGAACACGAGAGAGAGAGAGAGAGAGAGAGATAAAGAGAGAGAGAGAGAGAGAGAGAGAGAGAGAGAGTGAGAGATCAAACACATAGCTACTAGTACATACCCTCGTCCCCGGGGGTGAACTACTGCCTCCTCGTCGTTGATACCACCAGGATGATGAAGATGGCCACCGGTGATGGTTTCCCACTCTGGCAAGGTGCCGGAACGGACTCCCAATTGGTTTTTCATGGCTACAGAGGCTTGCGGCGGCAGAACTCCCGATCTAAGTTTCTTTCTTGGGGTTTCTGGATTTATATGATTTTTTTTGCGTCGGTTTCAAGTCAAGGGGGTCCATGAGTCAGCGACAAGGCAGGGGGGCGCCCTAGGGGGTGGGCGCGTCATCCACCCTTTTCGTTGACTCGGACTCTTCTGGCCCAACTCTTGTGCTTCGGGGGCTTCTTCTGGTCCATAAAAAATCATCGTAAATTTTCAGCTCGTTTGAACTCCATTTGGTATTCCTTTTCTGTAAAACTCAAAAACAAGGAAAAAAATAGAAACTGGCACTGGGCTCTAGGTTAATAGGTTAGTCCCAAAAATAATATAAAATAGCATATTAATGCATATAAAACATCCAAAACAGATAATATAATAGCATGGAATAATAAAAAATTATAGATACGTTGGAGACGTATCAAGCATCCCCAAGCTTAATTCCTGCTCGTCCTCGAGTAGGTAAATGATAAAAACAAAAAAATATGTGGAATGCTACCTAACATATTTATCAATGTAATCTTCTCTATTGTGGCAAGAATATTCAGATCCATAAGATCAAAACAAAAGTTTAATATTGACATAAAAACAATAATACTTCAAGCATACTAATAGGCAATCATCTTTTCACAAAATAACATGGCCAAAGAAAGTTATCCCTACAAAATCATATAGTTTGGCTATGCTCCATATTCATCACACAAAATATTCAAATCATGCACAACCCCAATGACAAGCCAAGCAATTGTTTCATAATTTTGATGTTCTCAAACCTTTTCAACTTTCACGCAATACATGAGTGTGAGCCATGGACATAGCACCATAGGTGGAATAGAATATGGTGGTTGTGGAGAAGACAAAGAGAAGGATATAGTCTCACATCAACTAGGCGTATCAACGGGCTATAGAGATGCCCATCAATAGATATCAATGTGAGTGAGTAGGGATTGCCATGCAACGGATGCACCAGAGCTATAAATTTATGAAAGCTCAAAAATAAACTAAGTGGGTGTGCATCTTACTTGCTTGCTCGTGAAGACCTAGGGCAATTCGAGGAAGCCCATCATTGGAATATACAAGCCAAGTTCTATAATGAAAAATTCCCACTAGTATATGAAAGTGATAACATAGGAGACTCTCTACATGAAGATCATGGTGCTACTTTGAAGCACAAGTTTTGAAAAAGGATAGTAACATTGCCCCTTCTCTCTTTTCTCTCATTTTTTGTTTGGATTCTTTGGCCTCTCTTTTTTTGTTGTTGGCTTCTTTGGCCTCTTCTATTCTTCCTCACACGGGGCAATGCTCTATAATGAAGATCATCACAATTTTATTTACTTACAACTCAAGAATTACAACTCGATACTTAGAACAGAATATGACTCTATATGAATGCCTCCGGTGGTGTACTAGGATGTGCAATGACTCAAGAGTGACATGTATGAAAAAATTATGAAAGGTGGCTCTTCCACAAATACTATGTCAACTACACTATCATGCAAAGCAATATGACAATGATGAAGCGTGTCATAGTAAAACGGAACGGTGGAAGTTGCATGGAAATATATTTTGGAATGGCTATGGAAATGCCATAATAGGTAGGTATGGTGTCTGTTTTGAGGAAGGTAATAGGTGGGTGTATGGCACCGGCGAAAGTTGCACGGTACTAGAGAGGCTAGCAATGGTGGAAGGGTGAGAGTGCGTACAATCCATGGACTCAACATTAGTCATAAAGAACTCACATAATTATTGCAAAAATCTATTAATGGTCGAAACAAAGTACTACGCGCATGCTCCTATGGGGATAGAGTGGTAGGAAAAGACCATCGCTCGTCCCCGACCGCCACTCATAAGGAAGACAATCAATAAATAAATTATGCTCCAACTTCATTACATAACGGTTCACCATACGTGCATGCTTTGGAAATCACAAACTTTAACACAAGTATTTCTACAATCCACAATTACTCACTAGCATGACTCTAATATCACCATCTTCATATCTCAAAACAATATAGGGAATCAAACTTCTCATAGTATTCAATGCACTTAATATGAATTTATTTATTATATCCCTCTTGGATGTCCATCATATTAGTACTAAATTCATAACCTAAGAAAATTACCATGCTGTTTAGAGACTCTCAAAATGATATAAGTGAAGCATGAGAGTTCAACAATTTCTTCAAAATAAAACTACCGCCGTGCTCTAAAAAGATATAAGTGAAGTACTAGAGCAAATGACAAACTACTCCAAAAGATATAAGTGAAGATCGATGAGTAATCGAATAATTATGTGACTATGTGAAGACTCTCTGACATTTAAGAATTTCAGATCTTGGGATATTATTCAAACAGCAAGCAAAACAAAATAAAATTACCTTGCAAGGATAGCACAATTATCATGTGAAGAAGCAAAAAACTTAGGCTCAACCAAAACTGACCGATAGTTGTTGAAGAAGAAAGGTGGGATGCCTACCGGGGCGTCCCCAAGCTTAGATGACTGAGACTTCTTAAAATATTAACTAGGGATGCCTTGGGCATCCCCAAGCCTGAGCTTTTTGTCTCCTTAATTCTTCTCATATCACGGTTTCCCTAATTCCTAAAAACTTCACCCACACAAAACTCAACAAGAACTCGTGAGATAAGTTAGTATAAATCAATGCAAAACCTTATCATTCTCTACTGTAGAAAATCACCAAAATTATAATTTTACATTGCATACTAAATGCCTCTACATATTTAACACTCCTATCCTCAAATAGAGTAATTAAACAAGCAAACATATGCAAATAGTGCAATCATAACAGCAATCTGTCTAAACAGGATAGTCTGTAAAGAATGCAAGAGGAATCATACTTTTTTAACTCCAAAAGTTCTGAAAAATTCCCACACTGTAGATAATTTGTTGTTACTCATTTTGTAAAAAAATCAAGATTTTATCATGTTCTGACTATTCACCAATATTCAAAACATAACAGACAACTTTCTGTTTTAAAACAACAACATATAGACTTGCAAAATAAGCATGGTAAAGGCTATACTTGATCTTTTTATTGAAATAAAAGATGAAAAATATTATTCTAATAGAAGCAAGAAAATCCTAATAAAATAAGATGACTCTCCAAGCAAAACACATATCATGTGGTGAATAAAAATATAGCTCCAAGTAAGGTTACCGATGAATGAAGACGAAAGAGGGGATGCCATCGGGGACATCCCCAAGATTAGTTGCTTGGGTATTCCTTTAATATTACCTTAGGGTGCCTTGGGCATCCCCAAGCTTAGGCTCTTGCCACTCCTTATTCTGTAGTCCATCGAAGCTTCACCCAAAACTTGAAAACTTCACAACACAAAACTCACCAGAAAACTCGTAAGCTCCGTTAGTATAATAAAGCAAATCACCACTTAGGTACTGTTGTGAACTCATTCTAAATATATATATTGGTGTTATATCTACTGTATTCCAACTTATCCATGGTTCATACCCTCCGATACTACCCATAGGCTCATCAAAATAAGCAAACAACACAATAAAAACAGAATCTGTCAAAAACAGACCAGTCTGTAGTAATCTGGAAACTTCCTATACTTCTGTAGCTCCAAAAATTCTGAAAAAATAGGAAAATCTAGGAAATTTTTATATCAAAATTGTGTAAAATATTCAGATAAAAATCATGCTTCTATGAATTTCTAAAATTCTGGTAATGAGCATAAAAGTTTCTGTTTTTCAGCAAGATCAAATTAACTATCACCATAGACCATCCCAAAGGTCTTACTTGGCACTTCATTGAAACAAAACCTATAAAACATGATTACTACAGTAGCCTAATCATGTGAACACACAAAAAAAGTAGGGTTAAATATTGGGTTGTCTCCCAACAAGCGCTTTTCTTTAATGTCTTTTTGGCTAGGCATGATGATTTCAATGATGCTCACATAAAGAGTAAGAATTGAAACACAATGGGAGCATCATGAAGCATATGACTAGCACATTTAACTCTAACCCACTTTCTATGCAGATGGATTTTGTGAGCAAACAAATTATGGGAACAAGAATCTACTAGCATAGGAAGGTAAAACAAGCAAAACTTCAAAACTTTCAACACATAGAGAGGAAACTTGATATTATTGCAATATGTAAAAGCATATGTTCCTCTCTCATAGTAATTTTCAGTAGCATCGTGAATGAATTCAACAATATAACCATCACATAAAGCATTCTTTTCATGATTCATAAGCATAGAAATTTTATTACTCTCCACATAAGCAAATTTATTCTCATGAATAGTAGTGGGAGCAAACTCAACAAAATAACTATCATGTGAGGCATAATCCAATTGAAAATTGAAATCACGATGACAAGTTTCATGGTTATCATTATTCTTTATATAATATATGTCATCACAATAATCATCATAGATAGAAACTTTGTTCTCATAATGAATTGGAACCTCTTCCAAAATAGTGGATTCATCACTAAATAAAGTCATGACCTCTCCAAGTCCACTTTCATAAATATAATCATCATAAATAGGAGGCACGATATCATCAAAACTTGGGGGACAAAAAATATAATCTTGATCAAACATAGCATACCCAAGCTTGTGGCTTTGCATATCATTAACATCATGGATATTCAAGGAATTCATACTAACAACATTGCAATCATGCCCATCATACAAAGATTTTATGCCAAACATTCTATTGACTTCTTCTTCTAACACTTTGGCACAATTTTGTTTTCCATCATTTTTTGTAGTTTTCTTTTATGTAATAACTAGTGATAAAACAAGAAACTAAAAGATTCAATTGCAAGATCCAAAGATATACCTTCAAACACTCACCTCCCCGGCAATGGCGCCAGAAAAGAGCTTGATGTCTACTACACAATCTTCTTCTTGTAGACTCGTGTTGGGCATCCAAGTGCAGAGTTTTGTAGGACAATAGCAAATTTCCCTCAAGTGGATGACCTAAGGTTTATCAATCTGTGGGAGGCATCAGATGAAGATGGTCTCTCTCAAGCAACCCTACAACCAAATAACAAAGAGTCTCGTGTGTCCCCAACACAACCAATACAATGGTAAATTGTATAGGTGCACTATTTCGGCGAAGAGATGGTGATACAAGCCTAATATGGATAGTAGATATAGGTTTTTGTAATATGAAAATATAAAAACAGCAAGGTAACTAGTAACAAAAGTGAGCAAAAATGGTATTGCAATGCTTGGAAACAAGGCCTAGGGTTCATACTTTCACTAGTGCAAGTTCTCTCAACAATGATAACATAGTTAGATCATATGGCAATCCCACAACGTGCGAAAAATTTCACTCCAAAGTTCCTATCGTGGAGAACATAAGATGAAATTGCTTGTAGGGTATGAAACCACCTCAAAGTTATTCTTTCCGATCTATCCATTGAGCTATTCCTATAAGTGTCACAAACAGCCCTAGAGTTCGTAGTAAAATAACACCATATGACACACACCAATCAACCCTAATGTCACCTAGATACTTCAATGTCACCACAAGTATCCATGGGTCAATTGTATGATATGCATCAAACAACTTCAGATTCATAATATTCAATCTAACACAAAGAACCTCAAAGAGTGCCCCAAGATTCCTACCGGAGAAACAAGGACGAAAACATGCATCAACCCCTATGCATAGATAACCCCAATGTCAACTCGGGAATCCGCGAGTTGAGTGCCAAAACATACATCAAGTGAATCAATAGAACACCCCATTGTCACCACGGGTATCCCACCCAAGACATACATCAAGTGTTCTCAAATCCATAATAGTATTCAATCCAATAATAGTGAAACCTCAAAGGTAAAACTCAATTCATCACAAGAAAGTAGAGGGGAGAAACACCATATGATTCAACTATAGTAACAAAGCTCGTGGTACATCAAGATCGTGCCAAATCAAGAACACGAGAGAGAGAGAGAGAGAGAGAGAGAGATCAAACACATAGCTACTGGTACATACCCTCCGCCTCGAGGGTGAACTACGCCCTCCTTGTCATGGATACCGCTGGGATGATGAAGATGGCCACCGATGATGGTTTCCCCCTTTGGCAGGGTGCCGGAACGGGCTCCTGATTGGTTTTCGTGGCTATAGAGGCTTACAGCGGCGGAACTCCCGATCTAGGTTTCTTTCTGAGGATTTATGGATTTATAGGAATTTGTGGCGCCAGTTTCAAGTCAGGGGGTCCATGAGTTAGCGACAAGGCAGGGGGCGCGCCATAGGGGGGTGGGTGCATCCTCCACCCTTGTCGTTTACTTGGGACTCTTCTGGCCCAACTCTTGTGCTTCGAGGGCTTCTTCTGGTCCTTAAAAAATCATCTTAAATTTTCAGCTCGTTTTGGACTCCCTTTGTATTCCTTTTCTTCAAAACTGAAAACAAGGAAAAAAACAGAAACTGGCACTAGGCTCTAGGTTAATAGGTTAGTCCCAAAAATAATATAAGATAGCATATTAATGCATATAAAACATCCAAAACAGATAATATAATAGCATGGAATAGTCAAAAAATATAGATACGTTGGAGACGTATCACGGCTGTGGATGATGCTCTAGGGGTCGGATGTCCTAGGCTTGTGACCGGATGTCCGAGTCCTGGGGAATTCTTCGGTTCCTTCCGTCATTCCTCTTCATCCTTGTACTTGGGGACTTGTCTGTCTTCACGCGCATCTTCGAGAGGGCCTTTTTGGTACCTGGTCATGCACAACATTCGACTTAGCACTACAAAAAAAATACACTTCTGTGATGATACGTGTTTGTCACAATAGGTCAAGTTTTTTGTCATGCATGTACATCCATGACAATTTTATGACAGAATCAAGATAGTCATACATGTGCTGTCGTAGAAGTGTTCCATGACATTACCAAAATTACCATCACAGAAGTGTCCACTTCCATGACAATAAATCGTGGGTCATAGAAGTGCTTTCCTCAAGGGTGACCGACACATGGCATCCACCGTAACGGGTCGCCGTTAAGCTATTGGGTCTGGTTTTGGATCCTATAACCCGTTAACAGCCCGGACCAATGAGGATTTTCCACGTGTAGAATTGTCATTGGCCGGAGGAAACACATGTTGGCTCACCGTTGGGACAGATGTCATCCATTCTTTGGACAGGAGGCGCCTACGATACGTCGACACGTGGCACGGCCCAACAAAGGCCCATATAGGTTAAAAAGGTCAGCCCAGTCAAAGGCCCATAGTACTTACTCATGTACTAGTGGGCCAGCCCAATAATGGCATGTTTAATAAGGCCCATTTACGGCCCGAAGCTAGATCTGGCACGTTAGTTGTTCGCCGAATATTTGGGCCCAATTACGGCCCAGTGACTTTTGGCCTATTAGAGGCCCGATGTAGACATGGGCCCATTTCAGCCCGGTGTGTCTTTCGGCCTGGGAATGGCACGTGCTGCCCATGGGCCATATATGGTCCGATGCTACATCCGGCCCACTAACGGCCCGTGATAAAGGTGGCAACAGTTCAACCAAACGTGACTTTGGGCCTGTTAAAGGCATGTCGTATAATTCAGCCCGTTGATGCCTGTACTAAGCGTTTGGCCTCTTAAAGGCCCATGATATCAGTGGGCCAACTCAGGCCCGAAATATGTTTCGGCCTAGTAACGGCCCGTCATATAACTGGGCCAAAAAAGGCCAGGTCTACCTTTCAGCCTGTTGAAGGCTCGTCGACGACTAGTGAAAATTGAGGCCCAACATGAATTTTGGCCTGCTAAAGGCCCATGGTTTGTTCTGGGCCGTAACAGGCCACCAGAATATTCAGCCTGTTAATGGCCCAATGCTACATGGGCCAAACTAAGCGCTGGGTCCACAAAAGGCCCAACTAAAATTTGGGCCGAATATAGGCCGGAGTAAGTAGTGGGCCTGGCGCAAAGTGTGAAGGCCCCAATGGACATTCGGGCCCAAGAAAGATGCAGGCCGGCCCAATTGTGGCCTGCTAAAAACCAGGACCGTTAGAGGTGAATGTTTCGGCCCGGTCGACTACATCAGATTTTTTTTCAGATAGCGAATGATGGCAGTAACTAGTAGGAATTAAGAACAAACCTACTCTATACAATAAAGAAATTACAGCATAGTAACTTAGAATAAACCTACACTATACAATAAAGGATTTATGGTATATTATATCCACTGGGCATCAAAGTTCGCCACCAGTGTCATAAAGCGCAATGAAGAAGCAGATTACAAAAACTGGCAGCATTGCAGTGTAACAAAATAATACTGAACCGAGACCACTTCCAAGACAGTTCAAGAAAGGTTAGCCTTGCACAGGAACTGATGCTAAGCCGAAAGCAAGGTCATGAGACCGGCCTAACATGTCGGTCATAGCTTCCAGGTGTAGCTGTTTAGCAATGAGGTTCTCATTGGTGTTCTCCGCAATCTTTCTTAGAGATAGGACTTCAAGTCGAAGTTGAGTTGCAAAATGCCTTTCTGCTAGAACTTGGGACTGAAGAAGTCGAACTGATTCAGACAGCGAATTTTGTGAGCTTGTCTGATTGCTAGTCTCAAGTAACTTGAACACTGCATCAAGACAAGACTTTGGGTTGTCTCGCTATCTTCAAGATGTTTTGCCTTCTTTGCTGCAATATATGTTGGGTTTGTGTCACAGCCTTCAGCAGACTTGTGCATGCCATTAGGCATATCACCCTGAAACAAGCAGAGAGATGACAGGTTTTGCACGTGTATAAACAAAGATGATAACTGTCTTTGTCAATTCCATCCAATTTCAAATTAGAAAATAAAGAGTAAGTTCAAAATATCAATAGCATAATTTGGCATTGTTCATAATGCAGGGAGCTTCACCACACTACTGGATTACCATGTCAACATAACAAGCCTAGATGAAGGGCAAAGACAATCATTGTATCTATTTTGGTTAATGTGCATGGCATGTTGTTCATATCATCAACCACATCAGTAAGACAAAACAGGAGATGACAAGGTGCAAACGTGGGCTGCTTCACCACACGCTGGATTATAGATCCACAAAAACAAGCATACATATAGGGAGTATTGAGTAATGTGCATGGTACGAATAAGGAATTTGGTTTAACAAGTAAAACATGGAACTTACGATTGTTGCGAACATGCCTTTTGATAGAAACAACAAACTAAACAGCAGTAAACGATGGGGAGTATGAGAAAATTAAACAACAGTTGAGGATAAAGGCTTTAGAAGGACTGACTTACATTAACAGTTAACACCGGCTTTATAATGCCCTTCTCCATGTCAAGGGAAGGATAACTCAAGAATTTCAGCACAGAATCTTCTTCATAAGCATTGCATGTACTCTACATTTTGTAGAGAGTAATTATAGATATGATAATACTAGAAGGGACAGAGGATAATGAAGATAAGATGCAGATTGATGCTACATAATCAACTACCAATCCCTGGAAGTACAAGTGTTATAGGACAAAATGTTCTGACAAGAGCAATGGGCTACACTTCTGCACTCGCATTGTCTGTGTATTCAACTTTTTGGTAAGATTAAATATAGATATGATATTTTTTAGTAAATGGTGGGCGAGGGAGATAAGATGCAGAATGCTACACAATGAACCAATCCCTCTTCCCATAATACAAGAGTGTTTTGAACACTGGTGTACTGTACAAAATGTTCTTATATTATGGGACGGAGGGATTAGCTGTTAATGTAAGTACAGTGATAGACAACATTCAGTCCTTACAAGAGGACTGCAGAGCTAAACCTCTTCAAAAGCAGTGGGTTGCTTCTAATTTTATGTAAGAGTCCATACGGATCTTATAATGTCCACCAAATGGACGATAACGAGGCTAACATGTGCAGTGATGCTACATAATCAAACATCTATGAAAGTAAGTATGGTCATACAGGCAAGAGGTACTCACAAGAGCAATGCGATTATGCGGTATAGTTACGAGATTCTGTGGTCCCTTGAGAATGAATGTTCTTCTGCTAACAGTTTTCGTACAAGTGAGACGTTAAGGCAAATGCAGAAATGTAGTTCAAATTGTGATGTGATATCATAGACAGTACCTTACGCTGCAGATGAGACCAATGTGTAACAAGATTATTCCTGTCACTGTCTAATAAATGTAGCACCGCAGACTTTACAGAAGTTTCGTTTAGACGCTTGCCATTGAAGTGCGCTTGCCTCAGGTAGGAACGATACTTCATCAATGAGTGCTTGAAAAGTGCAACCAACCCTTGTTCGTCTTGACAATCCAGCTTTGGTCCTCACCTATTTAAAAGAATGAAATCTTGTGTCTTCATCGTGAAACATATGCAGTAATTACCATGAATAACATTAGTACATTACTTATGCGTAAGTTGCGGAGGAAGAATGGAAATTGTTCTATGTCTGCGATGTAATATTTCCATGAAGGAAAGATGCACACAAAGTTCCTGACAACAATATAAGCTTCATCTTCTAAACTGGGAAGAAATGGAACAGGGGTCCTATTTGCTGCAATTGGGGCTCTCTCTGGTTCGAAAAGGGATTTGGCAATTGGATTTGGTGTACTCTTTCTTTGGAATGGGGTTTTGCGTCAGAGAGTCGGTGCTATGTCAATCGGCATCATCGTCTTTGTTTCTGCAGCTTGGTGTCTGCTGAGTTGGGTCATCGAAATGACCAAAGGTAGTAGGGCTAGAGTCTGCTAGAGTTGGGGTGTTTTATGGGTCGTGATATTGCAACTACACCTAATGGCTATTTGATTTATCAGGTGTCACTACCTTTTCCAAATACTTTGCTCGTGCTCCTCCGCGATCAGCAATCGCCCTCTTCCTTTTGAACATCTGATACACAAGAACAACATTTGAATGGATAAATATGGTATGATGGCAGATGGAATATGTACTAAAAATGGATAGGTAGGGCGTATTCACATACACGATGTGTAAACTAAGCTAATGGCAGTGCAACAAAGTAGAAACAATGCAAAGCATCAGTTGCAAGATATGTGCGACCAATATAACCTTGGAAAGTCAGAGCAAGCACCTTGATGGGTGAATAAGATAGGGCATCTGCCTCTGACTCCTCCACTAGGGAGCTACATTGACTTAGGTCTCCCTCTAGCTCGAAATCACTGTTAGGATCATATTCTGAGCATGAATCAGAGGGTGGAGAGCGTTTGGATTGCATTGCATCCAGACTTGATTTCAGTCCCTTAATGCCAAGTTTGACAGCCATGGCATTGTTCTGCTTTATTCTTTTCATGCGCGCAAGCTCATAATCATTATGAAGCTGTTCAGATTCTGAGATTCATGAAAACATAAAAAGTAGTCAGATTATCTATCGATGCATTGCAGATTCAACTCGAAGAGTGTCTCCCTATAAACCCCTACAAATGCAAAGTTCACTGCGAACCGTGCTGACCAGACCACACACAGAAATACAAACCTCTTATGTCTCTATAACATGCAGACACACATTTCAAAAACTGAAGTAGGAACATTAGAATCATATCAAATTCATATTTGAACAAATAAACTAAGGAATTATCAGTGGCATAATGTTTAGCTTCAAGGCTGGAGTGCTGGTAGTGCGACACAAAGACAGTAGGCAGATTGTATTCCATGTAAAAGATCATAGTCTATGTAAAAGCTAGAAATGACACTTTGTTTCTATACAATGCAGTGCTCGTTGCCCACACATGATGGAAGAGATCACACAGAGAAATACTATTCACTCATGTCTACGGTTCTAGTATTTTGAAACAGGGTGGTCCACCCTAAAAGAATATTGACAACAAATATGACAAGGCAAGCATAGATGTAGTGAATCAATCATTTACTTGTGAGCTTACTAGGATAGGTATGCAGAATTGTAATCGCAAGATAAGAGACCGGCCCAAAATCTGAATCAAGAAGTTTGTCTAGCACTTATTGTTTGCAACTAATCGACGTGAATAATTGGATATCATATCGAATGAGTAAGAGACAAGTAAAATTGTCAACAAACCTAGCCTGCAGTAGTAATCTGGGTGAATGTCACTACGACCAACAATCCAAAATGACTAGTGTCTGTTACTAGGGCCGGAATTTTGAAACACTTTGAACTTTACAGGTACTAAAGATTACTAAAATACATCTGAACCATTAAGTGTAGATAGCACTCAGCACACAACAAACCCTAATGACAGTTGATACGTCTCCAACGTATCTATCATTTTTTTATTGTTCCATGCTATTATATTATCTGTTTGGATGTTTTATGGGCTTTACTATGCACTTTTATATTACTTTTGGGACTAACCTATTAACCCAGAGCCCAGTGCCAGTTCCTGTTTTTTCCCTTGTTTCAGTGTTTCGAAGAAAAGGAATATCAAACGGAGTCGAAACGGAATGAAACCTTCTGGAGAAGTTTTTTTTTGGAAAGAAAGCAATCCGGGGACTTGGAGTGCATGTCAGGAAAGCAACGAGGGAGGCACGAGGCAGGGGGGCGCGCCCACCCCCCTAGGCGCACCCTCCACCCTCGTGGGCCCCTCGTGGCTCCCCTGACGTATTTATTCCTCCTATATATACCAATATATCCTAAAACCTTCGGGGAACAGAATAGACCGGGAGTTCCGCTGCCGCAAGCCTCTGTAGCCACCAAAAACCAATCGAGACCCTATTCTGGCACCCTACCGGAGGGGGGAACCCTCACCGGTGGCCATCTTCATCATCCCGGCGCTCTCCATGACGAGGAGGGAGTAGTTCACCCTCGGGGCTGAGGGTATGTACAAGTAGCTATGTGTTTGATCTCTCTCTCTCTCGTGTTCTTGAGGTGATACGATCTTGATGTGTCGCGAGCTTTGCTATTGTAGTTGGATCTTATGATGTTTCTGTAACATCCCAAATTTTTAATTTGGAATGTTATACATTAGATCATCATGCATATCATATTTTCTCGCATTTTCCGATCCTAGAAAATTTCACGCAACTCAAGGACCCTCGGAGAGAGTTGGAAGTTTCATTATTTTCATATTTGGGATTTCTCAAATTTTGGAAATAGGATCATTGGATTTATTTAATTATCTTCATAAAGTTTTTCCTATAAAATCTCAAGAGAGGGAATAATATGACTTTCCCAATATTTAGGAAAAGCGAAGATATTTTAAATAAATCAAATTTGGGTTTTGAAGATTTATTTTGCTTAGGCAAAATGAGCATTTTAAAATTTATTTGCATGTTGCAGTTTTAAAAGTTCATTTTGTTCGACTCATTTTCTGAGTCGGAGAAAATTTGTTTTATTTAATTTGGAATTCATTTGGTATTTTTTTAATTCGTTTAGTTTTAATTTTAATTTTAAAAAACGCCCCGGACCGAGGCCACTGACCAGCCCAGGCCAGGCCCAGCGCCCCGGCCCACCTCCCTTCCCCTCGACGCCCGTCTGAGGAGTCCGCCGCCACGCCGCCGCCCGACTCCGGCTCGGACACGCCCGCCCGTGCCCCCTCCCCACGCAACCGAGCCCCCTCCCCCTTTATAACCCGGCCCCCCTCTCTCTCTCACATCGCCCACACGCCACCCTCACCCCGACCGAGAGCCGCCGTCGCCCGTCGCCGAGCACGCCGCCGTCGCCCGGAGCCCCGACCACGCCGCCACCCACCGACCCGCCCGACCCGCCGGAGACCTCACGAGCCAGCGGTGACCGCCGGAGGTAGCCATCGCTCGCGCCCGATCCGATCCGGTTTTCTCAAAAAGACCCGATCCGGTTTTTTTTTTTTTTGCGATGTTCGGTTTTTTTCAAAAACCTAGATTGATTTTATTTTTTTCGGTTTTCTTATTTAACGAACGTTCACCGACCCGTTCGTTTCAATGAACGCGTTCGTTGGATTCGTTCTGTTAACGAACGTCCGTTATTTAGTTCGTTCGTCGTTTTTTCTTTTAAATCGGATTTAATCCGTTATTTTTCAAATTCGATTTCTGATCCGATTTTTAAAACTGTTTTATTTTTTGCTCGTTTATCGGAATCAGGTGATTCAAGCGCCTGGAGTTTCGTAACGAAACCGCCGTTCCGACTAACCTACTTTCACAGAGTTTTGCTACTGTGAAATTTTTGACCTATTTTCAGATTTGTTAAACCGAGTCGCTCTCTCTCGAGTTCCGACTTTCAATGCTTTATTCGATTCGATTCTTTTGCAACCAGGGTTCTTAAGTTGGACTATCTGGTTAGATCTTTTATTCGAGATTTACCTGTGCATTAGATGAGTACTTATTGTATGCTTGTTGTTTGTCTGCGTTAGATCACCCGGAGTGCGCCGCTTGTTATTTCGAATCTCTAGGACTCATGGATCATCGGCAAGGCAAGTAACACTTTGATCATACTTTTTCTACTACCCGGTTTATGCATTAGATCAAACCCTAAACACTTGCATGATTAGGATCTAATCAAATTGTGGGATGGGAAGTAGATTGAGGTAGTACCTATTACACGATTACTTATGAAACCTTGGGAGTTACTTCTACGTTTGCTTGATTATGCCATGCTATGCTAGTAGGCGTGGATTGGGTGAGTGAATATCCATGACAGATGTGAGATTGTTAATTAATGGGTTATCTAAGGTGGCAACTTAAACACACATCTGGGTGGATTGAGGCACTGGTTTCTATCGAGGATTTGCTCAGTATTTCTTCGGACCGCCACCCGGGCTCTAAGGGATCATGAGATTTTCAAACTAGAAACTTCCGTGTGCAGCCACAAGCCAATTATGGGCTCTGGCGTAGTTGACTAAGTTGTGCGAACTCTTACGGGTAGGCTAGCTGATGTAGGGGATGTAGGTTGATACGGTCTACCCACATGTAAGGTGCTAAGCGCTTCGAAAGACTATGTCTCGGTCATCCGTTTCTCAAACACCATGTAGTCACGAGAACCAAGCGGAGGCGATCGAGTCTTGTGGGGAAAAGTCGCAAACCTCTGCAGAGTGTAAAAACTAATCATGATTAGCCGTGTCCCCGGTTATGGACGTTTTGAGTATCTAGTACTTGAATATCATGTGAATCTCAACATGTTACTTCTAATAATAAAGTTATTGGGTTTTTAATGAGTACTTTTAATTGGGATTGAGGATGCTTTGTCAACCATTCTCAATGTTTAACAACCACCATGATAGTTAAATAAAATTATTCCTTTGATGTAGGGAAAAATCAGCTTTATGCAAAAATGTAACCGTAGAGCCTTACCACCAGCCAAATATGCATGTAGTGTAGGCTTATTGCTTCATTGTTCTCTATGTGTTACATTGCGGCATATTCCATGTCTTGACCCGTTTCGGCTGCAACTTTTCATGTTGCGAGACTTTTTCGCATTTACGAGTAAGATGTTAGGTTGTGGTTCTATACTCGGTGATGCCGTTGGAGTTGATGGACTCACTCGTTTTCCAAGCCTTCCATTTGTTATTATTAGATGGCCTTAAGCCATATTATTGTATTAAGTTCCCTTGTGGACAACGATGTAATAAGTGTGTGATTGCTACTCTGCTATAAATCCTTGAAATCTTGTGTGGTGTCGGCATTCTTGATCCGGGGATGACACTTGAGCACGCAGGCGCTAGATCCATTCGGTGCAGTCGCGACGAAGAATGGTATCGAGCACACCGATCGTAGGACACGACCACTAAGATAAAGCCATAGATCACTATTCTCTTCCCATTTTCTAACTCCTCTTTTCTACTCTCTTTAGGATGAAGGACGCCAAGATCAAGTACACCCAACCGGATGAAGGCACACCATTTGGATTTCACTTGAAGGAAGTTACCAAGTACGAACATTGGATTACCAAGTTTCACCGGAACTTTCAACGCCACTCTGCACGAAGAGGAGCGCTGGAAGATTCACGCTCACGTTCCAGAAGGACATTCGCCCCAATCACCAAGCCAATAGATAGTGTTTTGATTGCACCAACTTGGAGTGCAGGAAAGAGCATGGCAGCTCACATCACCATGGGACGCATTGGAGAAGTTTATCAAGAAGACCTCAAGGACACAATCTACCAGATTTGCGGACGCCGAGACGACAAATGGGAAGTCGTCAACACTAAGAAGGATAGATCCATTGCAGCATTTATCCAGAGTTAAACCAGCACATTCGGCGCCAGGAGAATCGGATGTGCAATGATATGTTGGAGTTGCGAGAATGCAAAGGGAAGGATCATCGAGCTTGAAGAAGAACTAAAGACAACTCGCAAGGACTATATGGGACGAGATCGTAGCTCTAGCAAGACACAATAACGATCTTAAGTACGAGATTGAAGAACTCAAGAAGAAGTTGGCTCTCAAGAATGAAGACCAGTATGTCGATTGCCCAAGCGACTACATCAACATCGACGACACCGATTCGGATCCAAGTGAACCCGACTTTGAAGCTGGAGCAGACATTATGGAGTCTTCCACCGGTTCAAATTAGTAGAAGTCCCCCACATATTAGTAGTATTCCCTCCATGTAAACATTATAGTACACACACCTTTTGTGATAGTTAGATCGTTGTAAGCCTTTGTTTGATTGAATGAAGTGATTTTGTGTGTATTTGCTCATGTGCATTTGGGTAGTGATTCCCCTTAGACCTCATTCTATTCTAAATTCTCATCTTTTCTAAACCCATCAGATGCCTCCGAGACGCGACCCCGGATTCGTTTTCCCACCAGAGATCACCCAACTGATCCGGCAGCGAATACCCCGATTCAAACACCGTGCGTAACCGAGGCAACAACAACAACAACAACCCATCGCCACCACCACCGCGGATCATCGACTCGTTTCCTTAGACTAAATCCGCGGTGTATTCCAGTAGCACCGAGCCAATTGTAGCAGATGACTGGCTCCGCAAGATAGGAAGGGAGCTGACCACTGCAGGATGCACGGATGGTGAAAGAGTGAAGTTTGCAGCACATCAACTTGAAGGACCCGCAGCAGCATGGTGGGAGAATTTCACAGCCACTTACCACAGAGACACCTTTGCTCACATGGGATCAATTTCAGCAAGCTTTTCAGACCGCCCATGTTTCAAAGCAGGAGCTATGGCCATGAAGAAGCGTGAGTTTCGCAACTTACGCCAAGGAGGAAGGACTGTTGGCGATGCGTGGATGACTTTAGTAAACTAGCACGTTATGCCCCGGATGACGTTGCTACGGATGCAACTAAGCGGAGAAGTTTCTAGAAGGACTGAATGATGAGTTCAAGATGCCGTTGATGGTAGCCGGTTTCAATAACTACCAGGAGTTAGTAGACCGAACCCTCATGATTGAAGGAAAGCAGCGACAAATTGAGAACATAAGCGGAAGTATGGACAAGGGAAGTATAACTCGAGCTCGGCAGAAACCTCGTTATACCCCTAAATCAGGAATTCAGTTTCAGCATACCCATGGAGGAGGAAATTCGCATAACCATAACAGCACCAAGAATGGGAGCAGGAATGGAGGAAGCAACAGACGTAATCGCACCAACCCGTCAACACCATCCAAAGTAGACCTGAGTCATGTTACTTGCTTTAAGTGCCGCAAGATGGGCATTATGCCAATGACTGTCGAGAAGGCGTAATGGAAATGGCAATGGAAGCTCTGGAAAGAAGCCCAACCCTTTCAATAGAGGACGGGTGAACCACATTGAAGTGGAGGAGGTTGAAGATCAGCCCGATCAAGATGTCGGTAAGTTTTTGGTTAAGTCATTTCTGCGGTTGTTCTTTTCGATCTTTGGTGCATCGCATTCATACATATCAAGGGATTTGTGGATAAGTACAAGTTACCAACCCAAGCCCTTAGGTCACCCATGCTAGTAACCTCACCCGGAGCGTAGTACATGGCTAGTAAATGGTGTGATCGATTGCCATTAAGGATTGGACACTATGTTTTCCCCTCGGACCTAATAGTTACGGAATCCCAAGGATTGGATGTGATATTAGGTATGGATTGGTTATCAAAGTATGGAGGAAACATTGATTGCTCCACTAGATCAATTTTGCTCACCACACGAAGGAAGAAGGATTAAGTATGTATCACGGCACGAGCCGAGGAGAGCACAAGTTAATTGCTTATCGAGGGTAGTGCAGAAGAAGTACCGATGGTGAAGGATTTTCTGATGTATTTCGGAAGAATTGCCAGAATGCCACGGATAGAGACATTGAGTTTTGATCGAGCTGTTGCCAGGAACAGGCCCGATATCGAAGCGACCGTATAGGATGCCAGCACAGGATTTGGCGGAAATCAAGAAGCAGATTAAGGAACTTTTGGATAAAGGTTTTATACGCCCAAGCTCTTCACCTTGGGGATCACCCATTTTGCTAGTGGAGAAGAAGGATGGATCGTTAAGAATGGTTGTTGATTATCGTGGATTGAATGAAGTAACAATCAAGAACAAGTACCCACTACCTATGATAAATAACCTGTTTGATCGCTTGCAAGGAGCCAAGGTGTTTTCCAAGATCGACTTGCGATCGTGGTACCATCGATTGAAGATTCGGGAGCGGACATACCCAAGACAGCATTTACCACGAGATATGGACTATACGAGTATACCGTTATGTCATTTGGACTGACTAACGCACCAGCCTATTTCATGAACCCGATGAACAAAGTGTTTATGGAGTTTTTGGATAAGTTAAATCGTGGTGTTCATTGATGACATTTTGATTTTCTCGAAGAATGAAGAGGAACACAAGGAACATTTGCGATTGGTTTTGGAGAAACCGAGGGAACACCAGTTGTATGCCAAGTTCAGCAAATGTGAGTTTTGGTTAAAGGAAGTTGGATTTCTCGGACATGTTATATCCGGAGAAGGGATAGCAGTTGACCCCATGAAAGTTGAGACCGTAACCAAATGGGAAGCACCAACGACAGTTGGAGAGATTCGGAGTTTCCTTGGACTCGCAGGATACTACCGAAGATTCATTGAGAATTTCTCAAGGATTGCTAAGCCTATGATGAGAATTGTTGAAGAAGGAAAATAAATTCATATGGGCGAGGAATTTGTGAGGCAAGTTTTCAGGAGTTGAAGAAAAGATTGGTTACCTCACCAGTTTTGATATTGCCGAGATCGGACTAAGGATTATGAGGTATATTACGGCGCTTCACGTCGAGGACTTGGAGCAGATACTTATGCAGGAAGGAAGAGTTGTTTCGTATGCTTCACGACAACTTAAGCCCCATGAGTTGAATTATGCCACTCACGATTTGGAGTTAGCAGCCGTAGTGCATGCCCTGAAGACGTGGAGACATTTTCTCATTTGAAATCATTGTGAAGTATATACGGATCACAAGAGTTTGAAGTACATCTTCACATAGAAGGAATTGAATCTCAGACAAAGGAGATGGTTAGAGCTTATCAAGGATTATGACATGAGATTGCATTATCACCCCGGGAAGGCTAATGTCGTAGCAGACGCATTGAGCCGTACGAGCCACGTCTTTAATCTAATGATGGGAGGAATACCCTATGAGTTAGCCTAGGACCTTCGAGAGCTATGTTTTGAAATAGTACCGATAGGCTATGTAGCAGCATTGGATATTCAGTCAACGCTGATGGACAAAATCAGAGAAGCCCAAAAGGCAGATAAGGAAGTTGCCTCTATAAAGGAGAAAATGAGCAAAGGAAAGGCTAAAGGATTTTGTGAGGACGAGCACGATACCCTATGGTTCGAAGACCGTGTTTATGTGCCCAATGACCCAGAGATCGGGAAATTGATTTTACAAGAAGCCCATGATTCACCCTATTTGATTCACCCAGGAAATACCAAGATGTATTTGGATTTGAAGAATACTTTCGGTGGACCGGAATGAAGAAGGATATTGCGGAGTATGTAGCGATTGCGATGTATGTCGAGAAAGTAAAGGCGAGAACATCGAAGCCAGCAGGATTGTTACAACCATTGCCGATACCCGAATGGAAGTGGGATAAACTAGGCATGGATTTTATCACAGGATTGCCAAAGACTCGTTCAGGATATGACTCGATTTGGGTTATAGTCGACCGTTTAACAAAGGTAGCTCATTTTATTCCAGTCAAGACTACCTATAGCGATTGCTAAGTTGGCAAAGATATACATGACCAGAATTGTGTGCTTACACGGAGTTCGAGGAGCATCGTGTCGAGATAGAGGAACCCGGTTTACCTCGAAATTTTGGAACCGGTTACACGAAACATTGGGAACCCGATTGGAATTCAAAGACAGCTTTCCACCCACAGACCGATGGACGGACCGAGAGAGTCAATCAGATTTTGGAAGACATCTTTGAGAGCTTGTGCCCTAGATTATGGATCTAGCTGGGATGAAAATTTGCCGTATGCAGAATTTTCCTACAACAACAGTTACCAAACCAGCTTGAAGATGGCACCTTTCAAGCTTTGTATGGAAGAAGGTGCAGGACACCATTGTTATGGGAATGGCCGGAGATCGCCGCTTGTTTGGACCAGATTTGATTAAGGAGTCTGAGCAGAAAGTTAAGTTGATTTGAGACAGGCTCAAGGTAGCCCAGTCGGACAAAAGAGCTATGCCGATTCAAAGCGCCAGCGATTGAGTATGAAGTTGGAGACAGAGTATATCTCGAGTATCCCCGCTTGAGGAGTTAAGCGTTTTGGAGTTAAAGGAAAGTTAGCCCCACGTTTCGTTGGACCGTATAAGATTTTGCAACGCATGGGAGAAGTTGCTTATAAGTTGGAATTGCGGAAGGGTATCGAGGAGTTCATGATGTATTCCATGTTTCTCGATTGAAGAAATGTCACCCGAGACAATGAGAGGTACCGTTAAGAGACACGGTACCATTGGAAGCAATACAGTTGAAGGATGATTTGACATATGAGGAAAGACCGATTAAGATTCTCGATTATGCCAGCAGAGTTATCCGCAGCAAGGTTATCAAGTTTTGCAAAGTTCGGTGGAGCCACCACACCGAGGATGAAGCCACACAGGAAAGAGAGGAAGTTTTGCTCAAGGACCACCCTCACCTATTTTCTAGCCAACCCGAATCTCGAGGGCGAGATTCATCTTAAGGGGTAGGTTTGTAACATCCCAAATTTTCAATTTGGAATGTTATACAATAGATCATCATGCATATCATATTTTCTCGCATTTTCCGATCCTAGAAAATTTCACGCAACTCAAGGACCCTCGGAGAGTTGGAAGTTTCATTATTTTCATATTTGGGATTTCTCAAATTTTGGGAATAGGATCATTGGATTTATTTAATTATCTTCATAAAGTTTTTCCTATAAAATCTCAAGAGAGGGAATAATATGACTTTCCCAATATTTAGGAAAAGCGAAGATATTTTAAATAAATCAAATTTGGGTTTTGAAGATTTATTTTGCTTAGGCAAAAATGAGCATTTTAAAATTTATTTGCATGTTGCAGTTTTTAAAAGTTCATTTTGTTCGACTCATTTTAGGAGTCGGAGAAAATTTGTTTTATTTAATTTGGAATTCATTTGGTATTTTTTTAATTCGTTTAGTTTTAATTTTAATTTAAAAAAATATGCCCTTCTGGACCGAGGCCCAGTAGGCTGACCAGCCAGTGCCCAGGCCAGGCCCCCGGCCCACCTCCCTTCCCCTCGCGCCTTGCCCAGAGGAGTCCCGCCGCCCGCCGCCGCCCGACTCCGGCTCGGACACGCCGAGCCCGCCGTGCCCCCTCCCCACGCAACCGAGCCCCCTCCCCTTTATAACCCGACGCCCCTCTCTCTCTCACATCGCCCGCCGCCGCCCTCACCCGAGCCGCCCGGAGCCGCGCCCGTCGCCCGTCGCCGAACCGCGCCGCCGTCGCCGGAGCCCTCGCCGACCCGCCGCCACCGACCCGCCCGACCAGGAGACCCGCCGGAGCCAGCGGTGACCATGAGTAGCCACCGCTCGCGCCCGATCCGATCCGGTTTTCTCAAAAAGACCCGATCCGGTTTTTTTTTTGCGATGTTCGGTTTTTTTTCAAAAACCTAGATTGATTTTATTTTTTTTCGGTTTTCTTATTTAACGAACGTTCACCGACCCGTTCGTTTCAATGAACGCGTTCGTTGGATTCGTTCTGTTAACGAACGTCCGTTATTTAGTTCGTTAAATCGTTTTCTTTTAAATCGGATTTAATCCGTTATTTTTGATTCGATTTACGATCCGATTTTTAAAACTGTTTTATTTTTGCTCGTTTATCGAATCGGGTGATTCAAGCGCTGGAGTTTAAATATGAAACCGCCGTTCGACTAACCTACTTTCCACGAGTTTTGCTCTTGTGAAATTTTGACCTATTTTCAGATTTGTTAAACCGAGTCGCTCTCTCTCGAGTTCCGACTTTCAATGCTTTATTCGATTCGATTCTTTTGCAACTGTGGTTCTTAAGTTGGACTATCTGGTTAGATCTTTTATTCGAGATTTACCTGCATTAGATGAGTACTTATTGTATGCTTGTTGTTTGTCTGCGTTAGATCACCCGGAGTGCGCCGCTTGTTATTTCGAATCTCTAGGACTCGCGGATCATCAGCAAGGCAAGTAACACTTTGATCATACTTTTTCTACTACTCAGTTTTATGCATTAGATCAAACCCTCAAACACTTGCATGATTAGGATCTAATCAAATTGTGGGATGGGAAGTAGATTGAGGTAGTACCTATTACCTGATTACTTATGAAACCTTGGGAGTTACTTCTCGTTTGCTTGATTATGCCATGCTATGCTAGTAGGCGTGGATTGGGTGAGTGAATATCCATGACAGATGTGAGATTGTTAATTAATGGTTTATCTAAGGTGGCAACTTAAACACACACATCTGGGTGGATTGAGGCACCTGGTTTCTATCGAGATTTGCCTGTATTTCTTCGGACCGCCACCCAGGCTCTAAGGGATCATGAGATTTTTCAAACTAGAAACTTCCGTGTGCAGCCACAAGCCAATTATGGGCTCTGGCGTAGTTGACTAAGTTGTGAGAACTCTTACGGTGTAGCGACCCGACCCGAATGGATCAAGTCTCTGTGCTTTCGTGTCATCCCTGGATCGGTATGCTGACACACACAGTACTCGAAGGATTTATATCAGAGGTAAATCACATGTATAAAGTAACGTAAATACTATTACCTCAATCCAAAATATAGCGGAAGCAACAAGGTTGTGGATTCCCATCAACACCAACGGCAAAGTTGAGTATAGGAAATCGTAACCCTAACGTATCACTTACTCGTCGTCTGAAAAGTCTGCAACATGAAAAGTTGCAGCCCGAAAATGGGTCAGCACATGGAATATGCTGGCAATGTAACACATAGAGAGTAATGAAAGAATAGGCTATACTACATGCATATATGGCTGGTGGAAAGCTCTATGGTTACAGTTTTGCGAAAAGCCAATTTTTCCCTACTTCAAAGGAATAAATTTATTTAACTATCATGGTGGTTGTTAAACATTGAGAATGGTTGACAGCATCCTCAATCCCAATTAAAAGTACTCATTAAACCCAAACAAATTATATTAAGTAACGTGTTGAGATTCACATGATATTCAAGTACTAGATACTCAAAATTGTCCATAACCGGGGACACGGCTAATCATGATTAGTTTTTACACTCTGCAGAGGTTTTGCGCACTTTTCCCCACAAGACTCGATCGCCTCCGCTTGGTTCTCGCACTACATGGTGTTTGAGAAGCGGATGACCGAGACATAGTCTTTCGTAAGCGCTAGCACCTTACATGTGGGTAGACCGTACCAACCTACATCCCCTACATCAGCTAGCCTACCCGTAGAGTTCGCACAACTTAGTCAACTACGCCATGAGCCCATAATTGGCTTGTGGCTGCTACGGAAGTTTCTAGTTTGAATAATCTTATGATCCCTTAGAGCACAGGTGGCGGTCCGAAGAAATACTGAGCAAATCCTGTCTACCCAGTGCCTTGACAGCAAGTCCTGGAATAGCCAGGTGCCTCAATCCACCCAGATGTGTGTTTAAGTTGCCACCTTAGATAAACCATTAATTATCAATCTCACATCTGTCATGGATATTCTCTCACCCAATCCACGTCTACTAGCATAGCATGGCAAATAAGCAAGCGTAGAAGTAACTCCCAAGGTTTCATAAGTAAAAGCAGGTAATAGGTACTACCTCAATCTACTTCCCATCCCACAATTTAATTAGATCCTAACATGCAAGTGTTTGAGGGTTTGATCTAATGCATAAAACTGGGTAGTAGAAAAGGTATGATCAAAGTGTTACTTGCCTTGTCGATGATCCATGAGTCCTAGAGATTGAAGTAACAAGCGGCGCACTCAGGGTGATCTAACGCAGACAAACAACAAGCATACAATAAGCACTCATCTAATGCACGGGAAATCTCGAATAAAAGATCTAACCGGATAGTTCAACTTAAGAACCCTGGTCGCAAAGAATCGAATCAAATAAAGCATCGAAAGTCGGAACTCGAGAGAGAACGACTCGGTTTAGCAAATCTGAAATTAAGTCAAAATTTTTACAGTAGCAAAACTCTGTGTAAGTAGGTTAGTCGGAACGGCGGTTTCATAACGAAACTCCAGGCGCTTGAATCACCTGATTCCGATAAACGAGCAAGAAATAAAACAGATTTGAAAATCGGATCAGAAATCGAATCAAAAATAATGGATTAAATCCGATTTAAAAGAAAACGACGAGCGGATTAAATAACGGACGTTAGATTAACAGAACTAAACCAACGAACACGTTCATTGAAACGAACGGTTCGGTGAACGTTCGTTAATTAAGAAAACCGAAAAAAATAAAACCAATCTAGGTGTTTTTTTTTTAAACCGAACATCTTTTTTTTTAAATAAACCGGATCGGATCGGATCGGGGCGGCGGCGAGGGCTACCTCCGGCGGCTCTTTTGCCGGCTGGGCCCGCGGCTCCGGCGGCGAGGGGGTTCGCGGGTCGGCGGGTCGGCGAAGTCGGGCGATTTAGGGCGACGAGGAGCTCAAGGCCGGGCGAACGACGGCGGCGGCGTTTTCAAGCGGCGGCGGACTCGGCTTGGGAGGCGGCGGGCGAGGTGAGAGAGAGGGGGGGGGGGCGGTATTTAAGAGGGGGGGGTTGGCGCCTGGGAAGGGGCAACGGGACGCCGGGTGGAGGCGGACTCGGGAGGCGGGAGGCGGCGGGGTTCCCTGGGCAAGGCATGCACAGGGAGAGAGAGAGGCGGCGATATATTTTTTTTTCCAGAAAACAAAATAAGAAAAAGCAAAATAAATAAAAATAATATATAGGCATATAATATATCAAAATTTTCAGAAAAACATTTTCTACAACATGAACATTATTTTAGCTTCAATTAAAATACACACAATTCCAAATAAAACAAGGAGTGTTTCAGCTCTAATAAAATCCAATAAAATCATTTTAAAAATACCAAAATGACTTCCACGTAATTTCTCTCCCATTTTCTGATGTAGGGAATCATGTTACCCTATTTTCCATGTAGTATATTTTTGGAGGAAAATAATCTGAATAAAACTCAAATAACTCCAAATTGAAAATAAATTGAAGAACTTTGAATTTAATTCTTTGAAACTCCCAACTCATATTTCATATGTTTTGAAGAAGTCGTTTTATCTTCACTCGTGAAAATCATTGAGTTGCATGAAGTTTCAGAATTGGAAAATATTTTCCAAATGAAATTCAAATATTTTCAACACCCTTGTCATTTAATTAAATGGAAGAAGTCATGTCATCTTCTCTCCGTGGTTTTGTGATGAAAAGAATTTGAATTCTCAAGATCATAAAAGCAAAAATGAAAGTTTGGGAAAGTCCTTTTATTCCCTCTCATTTAACTTTCAAAAATTTGAATTCACTCACTTTCAGTCAATCAATCAAGCAATCAATCAAAACTATCTATTTGTTTATAACATTCCAAAATTTAGAATTTTGGGATGTTACAAACTACCACTTAAAATGAATCTCGTCCTCGAGATTCGGAGAGGCTAGCAAGAAATAGGTTAGGGTTTGGGGGTCTTCTCAGAATCCATCGATTGTCTCCGGGGTCTCGGGTGCTACCACCCTTAAAAACATGGTTACGGTTCCATCAAAACTCATATACTCCATCCTTATTGTTGACAGTGTCGGTCTTCTCAGATATTAAGGATAATTCCTTCTCTGAGCTCTTCCGGTAGTGGCATAACCTTTTCCTCTATTCCTTTGTCCTTTCCTCTTGGTAAGGTTATCCTGAAATTGGGTCTTCTTAGGCGGCAGGTGCAGGCGCCAATTCTAAACAAATATCGGTATCTCATGGTGGTCAACGATTTATGGTTTGTCCTGCAGGAAATGGGTCTGGTTGATCCTCACCGTATATCCTACGATTGGCAACAACTGCCGTGTACAAGGGAAAAATGCTTATACCATTCTAAGGTTCAAACAAGGTTTTGATCGTCGTCTCTCTACTATAGGTAAGTCACTCAGATTTACCATCCCGTATAGCAAGGCGAATAATAAGAGTAAGTCGGTATGGTGATCAATCCATCCCGCACCCAAATCATTACCTTGTACATGGTTTAGCGAATCTCGCATTCTAACACTCGGTCATCCTCGCAAGCATTGCAGAATTTCTCTTGTCGACGAACCAAGTCCGGAAAATCCATTGATTCTGAGGCCAAACAAACATCTATCGTTCCTTAACAACTCTCGTGTTTTATGTAAACTCCTATAAGATCGTCTCATTAATACAAGTCGTAACTTCTTCCGAGTTTCTCCTTCAGAAGAGTGTGCTTGCTTCTTGGCAGGTCACAGGGCACATGGGTTATAGCCCATCTCATCACTTGCAATCCTTGAACACATCCTCGGGAAAGCGATCGTTATCCCAACATCCAACTCCACAGCATACTTAAATCCATCCAATTGTACTGTCTCTTTTCCTTATATTTGCACCAAACTTAAACGTGATTACTCAGACTCATCATGGAATTTCCATTGATCCATATTTCCAACATCATACCTCCTTTATATCCAATAACACTTCATCCCTTCATCCTCGTGGGATGTCCCACATACCGTGATCAAACTTATACTTATGAAATCCATACTCCACTTCGGGGAACCTCATTATCCTTTCCAGGGTCAAGCGTCCTTACAAGGAAATATTGGCCATCTCTGCATGGCACTTCTTCAAGCTGGAAGCGTGAAACACATCATGAACTCCCCGATAGTCCTTCGGTGACTCCAACTTGTTAGCCTATTCTCCCATACGCTCCAAAACTTCGGTATGGTCCTACAAATCTCGGGTTAACTTTCCCTTAACTCCAAATCGCTTAACTCCTCACGGAGGTGGCACACAAAGATATGCTCCGTCTCCAATTTCAGACTTACCTCCTTGCGTTTTGAGTCTGCATAACTCTTCTGCCTGGACTGAGCTACCTTCAGTCTATCTCGAAGCAACTTAACATTCTTTTCTGAATCCTTGATCACCTTTGATCCAAACAACTGACGGTCTCCAACTTCATCCCATATCAATGGTGTCTGGCTCCTTCTCCCATACAAAGCTTCAAAAAGGGGCCATCTTCAAACTGACTTGGTAGCTGTTGTTGAATGAGAAACTCCGCGTAATGTAAATTATCATCCCTACTAGATCCATAATCTAGCGCATACGCTCTCAACATGTCCTCCAGAATCTGATTTACTTTCTCGGTCTATCCATCTCATGCGGATGAAAGGATGTCTTGAACTCTAGCCTAGTACCTAAAAGTCCAGTGCGGTGATTCCAAAACTTTGAGGTAAACTGTGTTCCTCTATGATGGTCCTCGGAACTCCATGCGGACATACGATCCTTTCTCAAATATATATCTTGGCCAACTTCAGCACTTGTATAGGTGGTTTTCACGGGATAAAGTGAGCCACTTTGGTCAAGCAAATCAACTACTACCCAGATAGAATCATATCCCAATCGGGTTATGGGAAATCCGGAAATGAAATCATGCCAAGCTTATCCCACTTCCATTCGGGTATCGGCATAGGCTGTAGTAATCCTGCTGGCTTCTGATGCTCTGCTTTTACTTTCTCTGGCATGCATCACTTATGACTAAATACTCCATAATATCCTTCTTCATACCAGTCCACCAGAAACACTCCTTCAAATCCGAATACATCTTGGTGTTTCCAGGGCGAATCAAGTATGGTGAGTCATGAGCCTCCTGAAGCATTAACTTCCTGATCTCTGCATTATTGGGTATATGTACACTGTCCTCAAACCATAAGGTGTCGTGCTCATCCTTACGAAAACCTTTGGCCTTTCCTTTGCTCATCCTCTGTTTTACCTCAACAATATCTTTGTCATCCTTCTGAGCTTCACGGATCTTTCACAACAATGTAGACTGAATTTCCATTGCTACAACAAAACCTTTGGGAACAATCTCCAACTGAAGTTCCTTGAGATCCTCGGCTAACTCCTTTGGTAATCCTCCGATTATGAGGGTATTCATCCTTATTTTATTTATGGTTGTGTCCTATTTCTCCACAAAGCTTGCATGCACTTTCTCCATATCATTTCCATAAGGCTTCAACTTCTGGGACACAAACCGAGACTTTGGCAAAGTCAACTTAAATTCTTCCCAAGTGGTTACTCCTGGCCACATTGATGGTTTGGTACATCCTCCACTAGATAGCAGCACCTCTTTCAAAGCACTGAAGAGCATGCTGGGTCATATCTTTTCTGACTATAGGGTTGTTCTCCATGTGATCCTCCATGTTCTAAATCCATCGTTCCATCTCCAATTGACTCATCGGTCCAGAAAATACAAGCTCATCTCCATCCATCCTCTAATGGGTCCATGGGTTTGGGGTGGGATAAGAGAGATCGAGAGGGATGCACACAAGACAAACAATGGTTTTGAAAAGACAGATTTTATTGTGGCTGTCGGAAAAACAACAAACAAATGACAGCTCACAACCGTCGCATCTAACGTAGGTATGTAACAGGTGTTTGGTCTTCTAACGGTCAATAAATCTTCAAAGTCATCAAACTCTTCCAATCTTGATCATGTCTCTGATGGCTCCTTCTGATCATGCTTGTCCTTCTCAAGTTCTTTTGCGGATCATCTCTGTTGGCCAAGTCTCTCGCGACGTCCTTCAATATTTCTGGAGTTACGTTCCAACCGCCGGTTTCAACATCCTTGACATGATCCATGATCCTCATCCTTCGATTCTTGTCAAATCTCCGGTATCTCGATGTTTTGCTCCTTCATCTTGTCTACTTTCAGTTTACGGGTCCTGAGTTCTTCACGAACTGCTTCCTTATCAAATCTTGCTTCCTGCAGATCCACCTTAAACTTTTTCATGTAATACTCCGGATCACGGTGATACACCGCCTAAGGTTAAACTCCAACGTTTGCAGATAGATGCTCCATCAGCTTTCTACCATCCAATCCTTCCATGCATCTGCATGCTTAACTCCGTACGGTGACAATAGCATAGGCGGGCGATAACATCATGGATAGCGTGTTTATTCCCATGTTACTGCCATGAGCTTTTATTCCATAGTTGATCTCTCCTGCCTTAGGGTTCTCTTGACAAAACTTTTGAGTTCTAATGCTCCATGTTCCGGTCTTACTCCAATACACCTTGATCTCGGTATTGATAACTTCCATGGTCCGTCAAATTGTAACCTTCCTAGGTCATAAGATCTGGGAATTCTTCAGAGCCTTCAAAATTCTCCTAGTCTTCGGAGTCTTCAACAGTTGTAGTTTCCATTTACACGGTAAAATCATCTTCATTCCAAATGGTCTTAGTTGTCCGATATCTTGTCTCCTTGGAGTGGTCTCACCAGTCAAATCTTCGAGTGGTCAAAAGGGAAAAGGGTATGGTCTCACTAAAAGGAATATTTGAATAAGCTCAGAAGAGAAGAGAGATAAAAGATCCTTTTGAAAAAAGAAAGTTGTAGAGAAAAATCTTTCCTATGGGCTTGCCATTTTCTAGGGTCACGTCCTCTGATCAACATGTGCTCGATACCATCTTGTAGCGACCCGACCGAATGGATCAAGTCTACGTGCTTCGTGTCATCCACGGATCGGTATCTTTGACACACACAGTACCGAAGGATTTATATCGAGGTAAATCACATGTATAAAGTAGCGTAAATACTATTACCTCAATCCAAAATATAGCGGAAGCTTAACAAGGTTGTGGATTCCCATCAACACCAACGGCAAAGTTGAGTATAGGAAATCGTAACCCTAACGTATCACTTACTCGTAAATGCGAAAATTCTGCAACATGAAAAGTTGCAGCCCGAAAACGGGTCAAAGCACATGGAATATCTTTGGCAATATAACACATAGAGAGTAATGAAAGAATAGGCTATACTACATGCATATATGGCTGGTGGAAAGCTCTATGGTTACAGTTTTGCGAAAAGCCAATTTTTCCCTACTTCAAAGGAATAAATTTATTTAACTATCATGGTGGTTGTTAAACATTGAGAATGGTTGACAGCATCCTCAATCCCAATTAAAAGTACTCATTAAACCCAAACAAATTATATTAAGTAACGTGTTGAGATTCACATGATATTCAAGTACTAGATACTCAAAATTGTCCATAACCGGGGACACGGCTAATCATGATTAGTTTTTACACTCTGCAGAGGTTTGCGCACTTTTCCCCACAAGACTCGATCGCCTCCGCTTGGTTCTCGCACTACATGGTGTTTGAGAAACGGATGACCGAGACATAGTCTTTCGTAAGCGCTAGCACCTTACATGTGGGTAGACCGTACCAACCTACATCCCCTACATCGCCTAGCCTACCCGTAAGAGTTCGCACAACTTAGTCAACTACGCCAGAGCCCATAATTGGCTTGTGGCTGCACACGGAAGTTTCTAGTTTGAATAATCTTATGATCCCTTAGAGCACAGGTGGCGGTCAGAAGAAATCTGAGCAAATCCTGTCTACCTGTGTGCCTTGACAGGCAAGTCCTGGAATAGCCAGGTGCCTCAATCCACCCAGATGTGTGTTTAAGTTGCCACCTTAGATAAACCATTAATTATCAATCTCACATCTGTCATGGATATTCTCTCACCCAATCCACGTCTACTAGCATAGCATGGCAAATAAGCAAACGTAGAAGTAACTCCCAAGGTTTCATAAGTAAAACAGGTAATAGGTACTACCTCAATCTACTTCCCATCCCACAATTTAATTAGATCCTAACATGCAAGTGTTTGAGGGTTTGATCTAATGCATAAAACTGGGTAGTAGAAAAGGTATGATCAAAGTGTTACTTGCCTTCTTGATGATCCATGAGTCCTAGAGATTCAAGTAACAAGCGGCGCACTCGGGTGATCTAACGCAGACAAACAACAAGCATACAATAAGCACTCATCTAATGCACGGGGAAATCTCGAATAAAAGATCTAACCAGATAGTTCAACTTAAGAACCCTGGTCGCAAAAGAATCGAATCAAATAAAGCATCGAAAGTCGGAACTCGAGAGAGAACGACTCGGTTTAGCAAATCTGAAATTAAGTCAAAATTTTTACAGTAGCAAAACTCTGTGTAAGTAGGTTAGTCGGAACGGCGGTTTCATAACGAAACTCCGGTAGCTTGAATCACCTGATTCCGATAAGCGAGCAAGAAATAAAACAGATTTGAAAATCGGATCGTAAATCGAATCGAAAAATAATGGATTAAATCCGATTTAAAAGAAAGCGACGAACGGATTAAATAACGGACGTTCGTTAACAGAACTAATCCAACGAACACGTTCATTGAAACGAACGGTTCGGTGAACGTTCGTTAATTAAGAAAACCGAAAAAAATAAAACCAATCTAGGTGTTTTTTTTTTAAACCGAACATCTTTTTTTTTAAATAAACCGGATCGGATCGGATCGGGCGTGGCGAGGGCTACCTCCGGCTCTTTCGCCGGGCTCCGCGGCTCCGGTCTTGGCGAGGGGGGTTCAAGGGTCGGCGGGTCGGCGAAGTCGGCGAAGGGCGACGAGGAGCTCCGGCGTCGAGAACGACGGCGGCGTCTTCAAGCGGCGGCGGACTCGGCTTGGGAGGCGGCGGCGGCGGTCGAGGTGAGAGAGAGGGGGGCGTATTTAAGAGGGGTTGGCGGCGCCTTGGGAAGGGGCAACGGGACGCCCGGTGTGAGGCGGACTCGGGCGGGGAGGCGGCGGCATGGGTTTCGCCGGGCGGCGTCTTGCCATGAGGAGAGAGAGGGAGGCGGCGCGATATATATTTTTTTTCCAGAAAACAAAATAAGAAAAAGCAAAATAAATAAAAATAATATATAGGCATATAATATATCAAAATTTTCAGAAAAACATTTTCTACAACATGAACATTATTTTAGCTTCAATTAAAATACACACAATTCCAAATAAAACAAGGAGTGTTTCAGCTCTAATAAAATCCAATAAAAATCATTTTTAAAAATACCAAAATGACTTCAAATTAATTTCTCCCCAATTTTCTGATGTAGGGAATCATGTTACCCTATTTTCCATGTAGTTTATTTTTGGAGGAAAATAATCTGAATAAAACTCAAATAACTCCAAATTGAAAATAAATTCGAAAGAACTTTGAATTTAATTCTTTGAAACTCCCAACTCATATTTCATATGTTTTGAAGAAGTCATTTTATCTTCACTCGTGAAAATCATTGAGTTGCATGAAGTTTCAGAATTGGAAAATATTTTCCAAATGAAATTCAAATATTTTCAACACCCCTTGTCATTTAATTAAATGGAAGAAGTCATGTCATCTTCTCTCCAGGGTTTTGTGATGAAAAGAATTTGAATTCCCGAAGATCATAAAAGCAAAAATGAAAGTTTGGGAAAGTCCTTTTATTCCCTCTCATTTAACTTTCAAAAATACTTCGAATTCACTCACTTTCACCAATCAATCAAGCAATCAATCAAAACTATCTATTTGTTTATAACATTCCAAAATTTAGAATTTTGGGATGTTACATCTGAGTAGGCTAGCTGATGTAGGGGATGTAGGTTGGTACGGTCTACCCACATGTAAGGTGCTAAGCGCTTACGAAAGACTATGTCTCGGTCATCCGCTTCTCAAACACCATGTAGTCACGAGAAACCAAGCGGAGGCGATCGAGTCTTGTGGGGAAAAGTGCGCAAACCTCTGCAGAGTGTAAAAACTAATCATGATTAGCCGTGTCCCCGGTTATGGACGTTTTGAGTATCTAGTACTTGAATATCATGTGAATCTCAACATGTTACTTCTAATAATAAAGTTATTGGGTTTTTAATGAGTACTTTTAATTGGGATTGAGGATGCTGTCAACCATTCTCAATGTTTAACAACCACCATGATAGTTAAATAAAATTATTCCTTTGATGTAGGGAAAATCAGCTTTATGCAAAAATGTAACCGTAGAGCCTTACCACCAGCCAAATATGCATGTAGTGTAGGCTTATTGCTTCATTGTTCTCTATGTGTTACATTGCGGCATATTCCATGTCTTGACCCGTTTGGGCTGCAACTTTTCATGTTGCGTACTTTTCGCATTTGACGAGTAAGATGTTAGGTTGTGGTTCTATACTCGGTGATGCCGTTGGAGTTGATGGACTCACTCGTTTTCCAAGCCTTCCGCTGTTATTATTAGATGGCCTTAAGCCATATTATTGTATTAAGTTCCCTTGTGGACAACGATGTAATAAGTGTGTGATTGCTACTCTGCTATAAATCCTTCGAAGTACTGTGTGGTGTCAGCATTACTGATCCAGGGATGACACTGAGCACAGAGCGCTAGATCCATTCGGGTCTGGTCGCGACAGTTTCTCCCCCTATACTCTCTTGTAATGGATTGAGTTTTCCCTTTGAAGTTATCATATCGGATTGAGTCTTTAATGATTTGAGAACACTTGATGTATGTCTTGCGTGGGATAACCGTGGTGGCAATGGGTTATTCTATTGATACACTTGATGTATGTTTTGGTGATCAACTTGCGGGTTCCGCCCATGAACCTCTGCATAGGGGTTGGCACACGTTTTCGTCTTAACTCTTTGGTAGAAACTTTGGGGCACTCTTTGAGGCTCTATGTGTTGGTTGAATAAATGAATCTGAGATTGTGCGATCCATATTGTATAATCATACCCACGGATACTTGAGGTGTCATTGGAGTATCTAGGTGACATTAGGGTTTTGGTTGATGTGTGTCTTAAGGTGTTATTTTACTATGAACTCTAGGGCTGTTTGTGACACTTATAGGAATAGCCCAATGGATTGATCGGAAAGAATAACTTTGAGGTGGTTTCGTACCCTACCATAATATCTTCGTTTGTTCTCTGCTATTAGTGACTTTGGGGTGACTCTTTGTTGCATGTTGAGGGATAGTTATGTGATCCAATTATGTTATTATTGTTGAGAGAACTTGCACTAGTGAAAGTATGAACCCTAGGCCTTGTTTACTAGCATTGCAATACCGTTTACGCTCACTTTTATCATTAGTTACCTTGCTGTTTTTATATTTTCAGATTTAACCTATATCTACCATCCATATTACACTTGTATCACCATCTCTTCGCTGAACTAGTGCACCTATACAATTTACCATTGTATTGGGTGTGTTGGGGACACAAGAGACTCTTTATTATTTGGTTGCAGGGTTGTTTGAGAGAGACCATCTTCATCCTACGCCTCCCACGGATTGATAAACCTTAGGTCATCCACTTGAGGGAAACTTGCTACTGTCCTACAAACCTCTGCACTTGGAGGCCCAACAACGTCTACAAGAAGAAAGTTGCGTAGTAGACATCAAGATCTTTTCTGACGCCATTGCCGGGGAGGCTAGGTAAGCGGCACTCACACCCCGTCAACCAAGCTCTTTTCTGGCGCCGTTGCCAGGTAGGTGAGTGCTTGAAGGTATATCTTTAAATCTTGCAATCGAATCTTTTTGTTTCTTGTTTTAGCACTAGTTTAGTTTATAAAAGAAAACTACAAAAAATGGAATTGATTTTACCTCATACGCTAATATCTTTCGTGAGTATGACGGAAAGGAAAATTGTGCCAAAGTGTTAGAAGAAGAATGCATTAAAATGCTTGGCACTAAATCTTTGAATGATGAGCATGATTGCAATGTTTTTAGTATGAACTCCTTGAATATCCATAGTACTAATGATGATTGCACTAGTCATGATGAAAATATCTCTTATAAGCATGTCGATTTTTGTGGAGTGTATTGGGTTTGCAAGTACACACCAAATAGGGAAGATAGATATTGCAAGAGGCATAAGCATTTAGAAACTAAATGGTTGCAAGAAAGGCTAAATTTTAGTGCTGAAATTTTAAAATATCTTAGCCATACTTGTGAACTTTGCAATGAACATGGTCATTTAAATATCAAATGCAAATTATTTCATGATCGAATCATGTCCAAAAATTGTGATGACTCGATTTCCCTTGCACATCATAATGAACTTAGTCTGCTTTTGGGTTATGAAGAATTGAAACGTCAAACTAAGATTATTCCAGAATATAACCTCGAGAAATTCCTCGATATTGATCTAGAAGAAATTTATATGTATTGTGCGGCGAATTGCATTGAGAATCCTTATATTGCCAATTACATAAAGAAAAGAGAACAAATAGAAGATGAAAGGAATACTAATGAAAGGGAAGAGACTTCCCAATATCCTCCTATTATTTCTTAGTATGAATCAGGTAACGAGGAGGAGCCTTCTATTCAACCAATTTCATTAATACGGAGCTCCAAAAAGAGGATTGAACCCACACATGGTGTGGTGAAGAAGAAGAAAATAAAAAGGAAGAGAGGTAAAAAGATATCTCTCCCAAATAATGTTGCTCCTATTATTGTTGTGCCTCATGAAAATGAATCAAAAATAATTGTGGAAGATGATGCACTTGATGATGATCTCGTTATGCCTATTGCTTGTTGTGATGATTATGATTGGGAAGATAATGATACTTCTTATGATCTTGAAAATCTTTTTGGCACTTGCTTGGAAGAATATGATAATTGCTATACTATTGGTGCTATCCATACTATTAATGATGAGAGTGATTATGCTTATGATATGAAAAGGCCCAAGCTTGGGGATGCTATGTTTGATGAAGATGATGTTTTGAGAATATATTTGCTGCAATTAATGTTTGTCCCAAGCTTGGGGATGCTACGTTTAATGAAGATGATATTTTTAGTCTCCCAAGTTTTGATATGCAAATTTATAATGATGATAGCATGCCTCCTACTTATGATGATTATATTGATGAAAGTGGGTTTGGAAGAGTGTCAACTTTAGGAAGTAATGATCCCACTATTTGGAGGATGTTGAATCTTATAATATTTATGAAAGTGGATTTGGAGAGGTCATGACTTTATCTAGTGATGTATCCACTATTTCGAAGAGGTTTCAATTGATTATGATGAGAACAAAGTTGCTACTTATGATGATTATTGTGATGAAACTTATGCTATAAAAAGTAGTGATGATTATATTTATAAAACTTGTCATGATTATGATTACCATTTTTCTGAACATTACTCTTTTAATGTGGAAACAATTTATAGTATTCGAGTCTCTTATGATACTCCCACTATTCAGAAAGAGAAGAATTTTGCTTATGTGGAGAGTAGTAAAATTTATATGCAAGTAGATAATGAAAAGAATGCTTTAGGTGCCGGTTATATTGTTGAAGTCATTCATGATGCTACTGAAAATTATTATGAGGGAGGAATACATGCTTGTAGGAATTGCAATAATATCAAGTTTCCTCTCTATGTGCTTAAAGTTTTGAAGTTATGCTTGTTTTGCCCTCCTATGCTAGTTGATTATTGTTCCCATAAGTTGTTTGCTCACAAAATCCCTATGCATAGGAAGTGGGTTAGACTTAAATGTGCTAGTCATATTCTTCATGATGCTCTCTTTATGTTTCAATTCCTATCTTTTATGTGAGGATCATTGAAATCACCATGCCTAGTTAGGGTCGTTAAACGATAGCGCTTGTTGGGAGGCAACCCAATTTTATTTTAGTTTCTTGCTTTTTGGTTCTGTTTAGGAATAAATAATCCATCTAGCCTCTGGTTATATGTTGTTTTATGTTTTAATTAGTGTTTGTGCCAAGTAAGACCTATAGGATCTTCTTGGATGATAGTTATTTGATCTTGCTGAAAATTCCAGAAACTTTCTGCTCACGAAAACAATTGTTTAAAATCACCAGAACGCGATAAAATACTTATTCCAGTTGTGGCAGATCAATAATCAAATTTTCTAGGTCGTCCTATTTTGGTCGAATTTTTGGAGTTCCAGAAGTTTGCGTTAGTTACAGATTACTACAGACTGTTCTGTTTTTGACAGATTCTGTTTTTGTGTGTTGTTTGCTTATTTTGATGAATCTATGGCTAGTAAAATAGTTTATAAACCATAGAGAAGTTGGAATAAAGTAGGTTTAACACCAATATAAATAAAGAATGAGTTCATTACAGTACCATGAAGTGGTGTTTTGTTTTCTTTCGCTAACGGAGCTCACGAAGTTTTACATTAAGTTTTGTGTTGTGAAGTTTTCAAGTTTTGGGTAAAGATTCGATGGACTACGGAATAAGGAGTGGCAAGAGGCTAAGCTTGGGGATGCGCAAGGCACCCCAAGGTAATATTCAAGGAGAACCAAGAGCCTAAGCTTGGGGATGCCCCGGATGGCATCCCCTCTTTCGTCTTCGTTCATTGGTAACTTTACTTGGAGCTATATTTTTATTCACCACATGATACGTGTTTTGCTTGGAGCGTCTTTTATTTTCTTTAGCTTTGCTTGCTGTTTTAATAAAATACTAAGATCTGAAATTATTAAATGGGAGAGTCTTCACATAGTTGTATAATTATTCGACTGCTCATTGACTTCACTTATATCTTTCAGAGTAGTTTGTCATTTGCTCTAGTGCTTCACTTATATCCTTTTAGAGCACAATGGTGGTTTTATTTTCAAGAAATAGATGAACTCTCATGCTTCACTTATATTATTTTGAGATTCTTAAACAGCATGGTAATTTGCTTAATCCTAATATGCTAGGTATTCAATACTAGTAAAAAAACTTTCTTATGAGTGTGTTGAATACTAAGAGAAGTTTGATGCTTGATGATTGTTTTGAGATATGGAGGTAGTGATATTAAAGTTGTGCTAGTTGAGTAGTTGTGAATTTGAGAAATACTTGTGTTGAAGTTTGCAAGTCCCGTAGCATGCACGCATGGTAAATGTTATGTAACAAATTTGAAACATGAGGTGTTCTTTGATTGTCATCCTTATGAGTGGCGGTCGGGGACGAGCGATGGTCTTTTAACACCAATCTATCCCCCTAGGAGCATGCGTGTAGTGCTTGGTTTTTGATGACTTGTAGATTTTTGCAATAAGTGTGTGAGTTCTTTATGACTAATGTTGAGTCCATGGATCATACGCACTCTTACCCTTCCATCATTGCTAGCCTCTTGATGCAGTGCATTGCCCTTTCTCACATTGAGAGTTGGTGCAAACTTCGAGGTGCATCCAAACCCCATGATATGAAACGCTCTTTCACAAATAAACCTCCTTATATCCTCCTCAAAACAGCCACCATACCTACCTATTATGGCATTTCCATAGCCATTCCGAGATATATTGCCATGCAACTTTCCACCGTTCGTTTATCATGACACATTCATCATTGTCATATTGCTTTGCATGATCATGTAGTTGACATAGTATTTGTGGCAAAGCCACCATTCATAATTCTTTCATACATGTCACTCTTGGTTCATTGCATATCCCGGTACACTGCCGGAGGCATTCATATAGAGTCATACTTTGTTCTAGTATCGAGTTGTAATCATTGAGTTGTAAACAAATAGGAGTGTGATGATCATCATTTTCTAGAGCATTGTCCCAAGTGAGGAATAAAAAAAAGAGAAAGGCCATAAAAAAAGAGAAGGCCCAAAAAAATGAGAGGAAAAGAGAGAAGGGACAATGTTAATATCCTTTTTACTACACTTGTGCTTCAAAGTAGCACCATAATCTTCATGATAGAGAGTATCTTGTTTTGTCACTTTCATATACTAGTGGGAATTTTTCATTGTAAAACTTGGCTTGTATATTCCAACAATGGGCCTACTCAAGTGCCCTAGGTCTTCATGAGCAAGCAAGTTGGATGCACACCCACTTAGTTTCTTTTGGCGAGCTTTCATATTTTTATAGCTCTAGTGCATCCGTTGCATGGCAATCCCTACTCCTTGCATTAACATCAATCGATGGGCATCTCCATAGCTCATTGATTAGCCGCGTTGATGTGAGACTTTCTCCTTTTTTTCTTCTCCACATAACCCCCATCATTATATTCTATTCCACCCATAGTGCTATATCCATGGCTCACGCTCACTATTGCGTGAAGGTTGAAAAGGTTTGAGATTACTAAAGTATGAAACAATTGCTTGGCTTGTCATCGGGGTTGTGCATGATGAGAGCATTCTTGTGTGACGAAAATGGAGCATGACTAAACTATATGATTTTGTAGGGATGAACTTTCTTGGGCCATGTTATTTTGAGAGGACATAATTTCTTAGTTAGTATGCTTGAAGTATTATCACTTTTATGTCAATATGAACTTTTATCTTGAATCTTTCGGATCTGAATATTCATACCACAATTAAGAAGAATTACATTGAAATTATGCCAAGTAGCATTCCACATCAAAAATTCTGTTTTTATCATTTATCTACTCGAGGAATAGCGGGAATTAAGCTTGGGGATGCTGATACGTCTCCAATGTATCTATAATTTTTGATTGCTCCATTCTATTATATTATCTGTTTTGGATGTTTTATGGGCTTTACTATGCACTTTTATATTACTTTTGGGACTAACCTATTAACCCAGAGCCCAGTGCCAGTTCCTGTTTTTCCCCTTGTTTTAGTGTTTCGAAGAAAAGGAATATCAAACGGAGTCGAAACGGAATGAAACCTTCTGGAGAAGTTATTTTTGGAAAGAAAGCAATCCGGGGGACTTGGAGTGCATGTCAAGAAAGCAACGAGGGAGGCATGAGGCAGGGGGGTGCGCCCACCCCCCTGGGCGCGCCCTCCACCCTCGTGGGCCCCGCGTGGCTCCCCTGGCGTATTTCTTCCTCCTATATATACCAATATACCCTAAAACCTTCAGGGAACAGAATAGATCGGGAGTTCCGCCACCGCAAGCCTCTGTAGCCACCAAAAACCAATCGGGACCCTGTTAGGCACCACCTGCCGGAGGAACCCTCACCGTGGCCATCTTCATCATCCGGCGCTCTCCATGCTGAGGAGGGAGTAGTTCACCCTCGGGGCTGAGGGTATGTACCAGTCGCTATGGGTGTGTGCTCTCTCTCTCGTGTTCTTGAGGTGATCTGATCTTGATGTATCATGAGCTTTGCTATTGTAGTTGGATCTTATGATGTTTCTCCCCCTCTACTCTCTTGTAATGGATTGAGTTTTCCCTTTGAAGTTATCTTATCGGATTGAGTCTTTAATGATTTGAGAACACTTGATGTATGTCTTGCGTGCGATAACCGTGGTGACAATGGGTTATTCTATTGATTCACTTGATGTATGTTTTGGTGATCAACTTGCGGGTTCCGCCCATGAACCTATGCATAGGGGTTGCTGCGTTTCGTCTTAACTCTCTGGAAGAAACTTTGGGGCACTCTTTGAGGTTCTATGTGTTGGTTGAATAGATGAATCTGAGATTGTGTGATGCATATCGTATAATCATACCCACGGATACTTGAGGTGACATTGGAGTATCTATGTGACATTAGGGTTTTGGTTGATGTGTGTCTTAAGGTGTTATTTTGCTGCGAACTCTAGGGCTGTTTGTGACACTTATAGGAATAGCCCAGTGGATTGATCGGAAAGAATAACTTTGAGGTGGTTTCGTACCCTACCATAATCTCTTCGTTTGTTCTCCGCTATTAGTGACTTTGGAGTGACTCTTTGTTGCATGTTGAGGGATAGTTATGTGATCCAATTATGTTATTATTGTTGAGAGAACTTGCACTAGTGAAAGTATGAACCCTAGGCCTTGTTTACTAGCATTGCAATACCGTTTACGCTCACTTTTATCATTAGTTACCTTGCTGTTTTTACATTTTCAGATTACAAAAACCTATATCTACCATCCATATTGCACTTGTATCACCATCTCTTCGCTGAACTAGTGCACCTATACAATTTACCATTGTATTGGGTGTGTTGGGGACACAATAGACTCTTTGTTATTTGGTTGCAGGGTTGTTTCAGAGAGACCATCTTCATCCTATGCCTCCCAGGATTGATAAACCTTAGGTCATCCACTTGAGGGAAACTTGCTACTGTCCTACAAACCTATGCACTTGGAGGCCCAACAACGTCTACAAGAAGAAGGTTGCGTAGTAGACATCAACAGTCCTGCCTAATGAGTAATGACTCAATTAGAAAATGGGTGATGAGGAGTGGCTTCTGAGTGTTGAGGACGTATCACAGGATAAATCGGGTTGGCTTAGTGGGTGCTGCATGCCTGAGATCTGAATGGACTGGGAAGGTAGGCACGACGACGCGCCCGGGCAGCGGTGACGCTGTTGGGCGAGCGGCTCCTGACCTCCTGTTAGTCCGGCGTCTCCTCCTAGAGTCATGCCGTCCGGGGAGGCAAGTCGTCAGCGAGGCAGGCGGCTAGGGGCGAGTAGAGATCGGAAGCGCACAGCAGAACAGAGGGGAATCGGGGCTTGGGTCGACCCAAAATCCCAGGGTGGGCCATGGCCCACCATGTGCACCCTATAGAGATACACACCCGAGCGGCGAACATGCATTTTCTAAACTAAATTAGGAACATTTAGCTGACAAAATAAAACGACTTTGTTTTAAAATATCAGATTCGTATTTGAACAACTAAGCTTGTTTAGCTTGATGGGTGGAGCAGTGCTATTATGACACGTATAGTGATCATAAAAGGGGGAAACCCTAAGCATTTTTTTGAGCAAAAGAGGGTTTCCCCTCTGATTTCTATTAAAGAAACCACCACGGAACCAACATGATCAATTAAACCCTAAGCATGATCAATTAAGCTGTATTATGACTGTGCCATGGCAGATTTAAAGCTGCAAACCGGGAAATGCTATTTAGCATCCATTGTTTGCTTGAACTAAGAACTAAATTCTAAGAGCTAAAAGAAAGTACAGAACCAAGTTACAATCTATTTTACGGTTGAGATCAAAAGTTGTGGAGATATGAAGTACCACCTCTCTTGCGGCGCCGTGTAGGCATCGGGGTGCGATGGCTGTCGGTGGCGTTGAAGCAGATCTGCGATGGTAGACGGGTGCATCAGGGGATAAGTCCCGTTGTAGTTGAAGAGAAGGTCGTGTGAGCGGCCCCGACAAAGAGGACGACGGCACCAATGAAACGAGAGGACGCGATGCAAGGCTCTTGGTCCGTCACCGTGGATGAAAAACGTCCATCTCTAGCAGTGGACAACGCGGTCTTGGTAGGCGCTCTAGCATGGTAGAGGACGGTGGCGATGGATGGGGTGGAGGACGGCCGCGATAGATGGGGTGGAGGATGGCGGCGATGGATGGGGTGGCGGACGGAGGAGGCTGGTGTGGGGATGGTGTTCTAGCGCGGATGGTGTATGAATGGGAAAATGGAGGGAGAGGTATGGGGAACCATGTTTTTGGGGCCTTTATGCGAAATATGGGAAAGTTCTGAACTTAGCCCCGTTTAAAATCTAAATCGGTTGGGGATAGGACGGTAATCTCGCATCTCGCAAATATTTGCCCAGAGCGATTTCAGGCGAGGAGAGGGTGTTTTGGCGCCCATGGTTGGCGCGCACGGTGTATGAACAGGGCTGACAGGTAGGGCGGTTGTGTCACGTCTGAGAGAAGTTACAAACCTGCCCCTATTGAAAATATTTCCCTACATCGATTTCGGCCGAGGTCGAGTTTGTTTTGCGCCCACTGTATATGAATGGGGAAATGGAGGAAGAAACAGAGGTCTTTCGGACGAGCTTGAATCAAATGTGTTTTGCCGCCCATGTTTGGCGCCCACCGTGTTGGAATGGGCTTGGAGGCGGTCAAGTCACGTCTAATTGAAGTTACTAACATACCCCTATTGAGAGTAGTGGAAATTGGGTCGATGGATTGTCCGTGTAAGGGGTAGACAGTAATTTCCATCTCCCAAACACTTGGCTTCGGGCAGCCGACGTGGGAGTGGACATTTTGCCGCTTCTTTCGAATTTTGGGACAACAAGCATCCACGTTTACCCTTGCAACTAAATTTGAATCCATTTTATAGTCCTATACGAATCTTCATAAATCATTCTATGTGTTTTTATATATCTTCAAAAGCACGACAAACATGCATTCCACTGTCATATATGAATATGATTTACAAATGCCGATACTCGAATTCAGAAGCTAGAATCCAGTTTAAGGTGAATTCGAATATTTGGAACACTTTATATCCAACTCACATGTCACACGCAACATAATGTGTACTCCCATTAAGATATGTACACAGGCGATGTATCAAGATTCAAATACTGAGTCAATCAACCAATAATGTACAAACCTAACAGACATATAAACACTTATAGAGTATATGGATCAATAATATCAACTAACATACATAAGCCAGGCCGCTGTACTTTTTTTTGCTAGAAGAGCATCCTTTATTTTAGCGAAGCTAGTACAACATCTTGGCCCTTTCCGATGCATGCCACTTATGGTCCATCTATACTACTATTATTGCTGAATTCACATTCAGCCCGATTGACATATATGTAGGTCTGGCACAGCAATCAAAATGAAATGTCTCCGAGTCTTATCAATTAATATAGACTTGTGCTCAAATAAAATTACAAACCAAAAAACAAAAAACAATTATTACATGAACAAATAACACAAAGGTTATTCAACGATGGAAAGAACATTTCACCTATGATTTACCAAGTGGGAATTTAATTTCCTTTTTTTCCTTCAGGACCTTAACAATGCGGTCAGTCTCATCTTGCTTCATTTTGAAATCCACCAAATATTTAATGGTTGTCTTGAGTACTGCTTGTGATTGTGCTGTTTGCTTCCTCAACATGTCAATTTCATCTCTAAGTGGAGAAGCAGAATCACTTTCTACCACTAGTTTAGCCTCTAGAGCATGAGCAGTTGGCAATTCATGATGCATTATTGGGCCGGTGCCACTGCTATGGGATGATACAACGTCCATGGGGACCTCGCTCTTTGATCTTGGGCTAACCTGTTTTGCCATTAAAGTTCTGACTGGATTCGGAAAAGTTGAAGTTAGCAAAATATCTAAACTGGGAGTTATAACAGCAAACCAGTTAAACAAACAAGGAAATAAAGAGTTTCACTTGGATGTTGAAAAGTAGTTATTAACATCATTGTAACCGGTTGTTGCAGCAGCAAAGTAGTTAAACAAACAAGTTTTGCAAAAGGTACCTGTTGTGGCATTGGAGTTTCTCTTGGATCCTGAAAAGTTGAGTAGCCAGTAGCGTGATTAGAGCAACCGGTTGCAGCAACAAAGAAATTAAACAAACAAGTTTTGCAAAAGGAACCTGGTGTGGCATTGGAGTTTCTCTTGGATCTTGAAAAGTTGAGTAGTCAGTAACTTGATTAGAGCAACAAGTTACAGCAGCAAACCTGTTACACAAATATTTTTTTGAAAATGTAACCATTGTGCAATTGGATTCCAATTGGATCCTGAAAACTTGAAGTTGGTAAGATGATTACAGCAACAAGTTACAGCAGCAAACCAGGTAAACAAGGAAGTTTACGAAAACATCCTGTTGTGCCATCGGAGTTTCAGTTGGATCCCGCAAACTTGAATGTTAGCAATCAATAAATAAAGTTTTGCAAGAGCCATAAGAAACTAACATCAAACTAGTAAAACTAACCAGTTTTGGCAATGTATTTAATTACACATGAACTAGTAAAACTAACAAGTTCTTGGCAACGTATTAAAGTAACAAGTCGGTACCGTTTACCAGCAACACAGACATTTGTAAATTTCTTTGATGTAAGCAAAATGATTCCAAAACAGATATAAGTTAAAAAGACGGTGTCCCTCATATAAACCTGACAGTTGTCTATCTATGAACATGCAAACATTACTAGTGCTAGAAGTGATAACAGCAAACCATTTAAACAAACAGGGTATCAAAACATAAATTACACGTGAATTCTGTTGCACCCTAGAAGTACATATGACCAGCTATCTACGTGCTTAAGTAGCTATTTAAGTTCAGGCAAACATGTAATTCTTAACATTAAGTATCAAACACATAGATAGGCGCATTCTATAATAGGATTAACAGGCTATGACATTATGTAATCAGTAGCAAACTATAAGCCAATCAACGTAATTGAACAATTTTGCAATAAGTGGCTAAATAAAATTCCGAGAAGCAGGTAACTGAACTTACGCTAGCTATTTGTACAGGCACACTGCAACTTCTTTTTCGCTTACAAGGTTCTACGAAGGAGTTCATGGCATCAACTGCTTGGATAAGTAGTCCCAATACTTCTTTCTTTCCACAATGCATTTGTAAGTCGAATGATTAATATGGTAAGATGGTGCGTCCTTGATATGTTATATGAGGACGTGTAGTCAGACTATTTGTAGCCACACACATCACACTGGCTTTTACTGTATATTTCATGCGATTACATTTGGCATATCGAGATCTAAGCAATCTACAATAGGATGAAAGACCGGCATCCTTCACATTATTGGCGAATTCAGTTAATAGAAACAAGCAATTCAACCATTCTGTGGGTAAATCAAAAGCGCCACTGGAAAAATTTTCACTACCCTAATCATACACGCAAGAAGGGGCGACGCCACCGTAGGGGCTGGTATGGGCGGCCGCCTCGGGTGGCTGGAAAGTGTGCACCTGGTTTGAGTCGTCTAGGTTGGCCCAAGCTAGTTATGTTCGTCCCAACGCACGAAGCGAGCAATGTAAAAATGAAGAAAACGTTTCAATTTGGATGGGCCAATAACATAAGTGCAAGGAAGGCCCTATAGCAGGCTCATGAGGCCAAATGAGCGCCTCCCATATCGATCGACAACAGAAAAATCCCAATTCGTTCCCTCCGACCTCTAGTGCAGTTCGCTCCTAACCTAGCCATTGGACAGACCAACATAGCACTTCCTCGCGCCCTCGTTGGAGGCGGTCGCCCGAACTTCAAGCGAATGGAAGGACAAGAAGATGAAGATCCAGCCATGGGTGTAGCCTGCGTGGGAGGCAGCGGCGGCAGCACGGGCATGGCATCGAGCTTGCGCAAACGGACATTCGCAGCTTGCAAGAGCAGCATGTGCAACGAGCAGGTACATCACATCCCTGATTATATCTAATTCAACTGTTCAATTTTTGGCCAATAGTTAAACCCGACGGTGTTGTGAAACTGCTTGTATTTAGGGAATCTATGAGAAAATTAAACCAATTTTTGCTTATTTTATAACTCCCCCAATCAATACTTGGAATCGATCAATCGATGTATCTAATCAAGTTTCCGGTGCAAACGTACAAGCTCATGTTGTTCTTGAGCCTGAAGTGTCTAATGAATAGACTGCTAATGAAGGATTTGATGCAAACATTTTACATGCTCCTGGTGATGAACATATAGTGTCTAATGAGGGATCTAATGCAAGCATTTTGCAAGCTCCCATTGAAGGATTTAGTGTCTAACGATGATCTGCTATGTTGAGAGAGACATAGAGATTTGTAGGCATTGATGACAAGCAAATTATAGTATATTTTCATGGCTTTAGGAAACGTCGAGGCCATCTACCAGAAAGTCCCCGTATTATGACAATGTAGCATAAAATACTTTTCTAATCTATTGTTTGAAACTATTGTCATACTTGTGCAGGATAGATATATTGATATGCAGTTTGCACGCTGGTTATAGGTGCAATTAAACTTCGATATTTTCAGCCAGAGAATGAATAATTCAAGCAGGTGCATACCATGTTAGTAGTCCTTTTACACCATGTTGCATTTTGTGTTTTTTGGTGCTTGCATCATTTAGTGTTTTATAATCTGAACTACTTTGGATCATTAGCTGGTTTTCAAAGTGCATGTAGCTTCACATCTCTCAAGTTATGTTGATTTCCGGAGTGCAAGTGCCTTCGTATTTTTTAAGTTAAATGTTCGCCCCTGGTAACTTGAATTCGTGGATCCGCCACTGGACACAAATCATACACGCAGGCCAGTATGAATTAAATGAAATGCAGGGACTTACGCTAGGTCGTTGCACAGGCTCACTTTAGCTCTGCTTGCGCTTGGGATATTCCATGTACAATTCCATGTTACCACTTGCTTGGATGTGCAGGCCTTGTGCTCCTTGCATCCCCCTCTGTATTTTTGACACGATGAATGGTTGATCAAATAAGAGGAATCGACCTTGCTGTTGTACCGGAGGACAGATACTTACAAGGTTATACGGGTGTGCAGGATGTGTACCAGATCCTGTAGCGCCGTCATGCTTCGCTAAAAAATGGTTTTGCTTGTTTCAGATGATATCTCCAGAAGAAACAAGAGTTAAAGTCAGAGTTGCATAGGCGTGTAAGATAAGAGAGCAGTGAAAGCATATCCAAACATCGTCGGAACAGTGCACAAGGGAGTGATGTGTGGATACCAAGTTCGGGCCGGCGTTTGGGCATGCTCGCCTAGCTAGAGTGTGGGTCACTTCAGAGCCGTTGAGAGTGACGCGCTGGTGTTGGCTGGCCGCGCACGGATGCAGATCTAAAGTGGCAGCGGAGCCCTACGATGCGGTGGACGAGACCGTTTGTGAAGCCCCAACGGCCTCAGGGGGCGGAGATGTGACGGTGTGCTCGGTGAAGTAGCCCCGGTGAAGTGGGAGACAACGTCGGTGAAGCGCACCTGATGCGGTGGAAGTCGGTGTCCGTGAGGCACGTCGGTTGCGGCGACCGATGTTGTCGGTGGACCATCCGGTGCAGTGGACGAGGGCGTAGATTAGGTAGCTCCGGTGCGGTGGTGAAGCGCGACCGTCGTCTTCGTCTTCGTCGTCCGGCACAGAGGTGGGGAAAGAAATGAGACGAGGGGCGATTCGAACTTTGCTTGGGTTGGCGGCGAATTAGGGATTTGAGCAATCTGGGCGTGGAAGGGGACGGCGGAGAAGGGAGATTTTGCAGGGTTGTAATTGGGGCCGCCAGATATTTCAATCCGAAACGTGGAAGCACGAACTTATTTTGTCGTCGTTCTTTTTTTGGGGGGGAGGGGGGAGGGAGGGAGTGGGGTGGGTGGCTAGGTGCTAAGCGTCCGTACGACACACGCGACCACCACGACATGACCCTGGTCTGCTGCTACGTCTTGAGCTTGCGTTGGTTTTCCCCAAAGAGGATAGGATGATGCAGCAGAGTAGCGTAAGTATTTCCCTCAGTTTTGAGAACCAAGGTATCAATCCAGTAGGAGGCCACACGCAAGTCCATCGTACCTACAAAAAGCAAATAACTCCTCGCAGCCAACGCGAATAGGAGTTGTCAATCCCTTCACGGTCACTTACGAGAGTGAGATCTAATATAGATGATAGATACTATTTTTGGTATTTTTGGTATAAGGATGCAAAGTAAAATAAAAGGCAAAGTAAAAAAGCAAACCAATAATAAAGCGTAGGAAGATTAATATGATGAAAATAGACCCGGGGGCCATAGATTTCACTAGTGGCTTCTCTCAAGAGCATAAGTATTTTACGGTGGGTGAATGAATTACTGTTGAGCAATTGGCGAAATTGAGCATAGTTATGAGAATATCTAGGTATGATCATGTATATAGGCATCACGTCCGAGACAAGTAGACCGACTCCTGCCTGCATCTACTACTATTACTCCACCCATCGACCGCTATCCAGCATGCATCTAGAGTATTAAGTTAATGAAAACAGAGTAACGCCTCAAGCAATATGACATGATGTAGAGGAATAAATTCATGCAATATGATAAATACCCCATCTTGTTATCCTCGATGGAAACAATATAATACGTGCCTTGCTGCCCTTACTGTCACTGGGAAAGGACACCGCAAGATTGAACCCAAAGCTAAGCACTTCTCCCATTGCAAGAACTACCAATCTAGTTGGCCAAACCAAACGGATAATTGAAGAGACTTGCAAAGATAACCAATCATACATAGAAGAATTCAGAGAAGATTCAAATATTGCTCATAGATAATCTTGATCATAAACCCACAATTCATCGATCTCAACAAACACACCGCAAAAGAAGATTACATCGAATAGATCTCCACAAGAGAGGGGGATAACATTGTATTGAGATCCAAAAAAAGAGAAGAAGCCATCTAGCTACTAACTATGGACCCGAAGATCTGAAGTAAACTACTCACACTTCATTGGAGAGGCTATGATGATGATGTAAAAGCCCTCCATGGTGGATCCCCCTTCCGGCGGACCTCCGGAACAGGCCCCAAGATGGGATCTCGTGGATACAGAAAGTTGCGGCGGTGGAATTAGGTTTTTGGCTCCGTCTTGGATCGTTTGTGGGTACATAGGTATATATAGGAGGAAGGAGTACGTCGGTGGAGCTTCGGGTGGGCCACGAGGCAGGGGGCATGCCCTAGGGGGGGCACCCTCCACCCTCGTGGCCGCCTCCCTCCTTTCTTGACCGAGGGTCCAAGTCTCCTGGATCTTACCCGATGAGAAAATCACGTTCCCAAAGATTTCATTCCGTTTTGACTCCGTTTGGTATTTCGTTTCTTCGAAACACTGAAATAGGCAAAAAACAGCAATCCTGAGCTGGGCCTCCGGTTAATAGGTTAGTCCCAAAAGTAATATAAAAGTGGAAAATAAAGCCCAATATGGTCCAAAACAGTAGATATAATAGCATGGAGCAATCAAAAATTATAGATACGTTGGAGACGTATCAGGCATCCCCAAGCTTAATTCCTGCTCATCCTCGAGTAGGTAAATGATAAAAAGAGAATTTTTGATGCGGAGTGCTACTTGGCATAATTTCAATGTAGCTCTTCTTAATTGTGGTATGAATATTCAGATCCAAAAGATTCAAGACAAAAGTTCATATTGACATAAAAATAATAATACTTCAAGCATACTAACTAAGCAATTATGTCTTCTCAAAATAACATGGCCAAAGAATGTTCATCCCTACAAAATCATATAGTTTAGTCATGCTCCATTTTCGTCACACAAGAATGCTTTCATCATGCACAACCCCGATGACAAGCCAAGCAATTGTTTCATACTTTAGTAATCTCAAACCTATAAACTTTCACGCAATATATGAGTGCGAGCCATGGACATAGCACAATGGGTGGAATAGAATATAACGATGGGGGTTATGTGGAGAAGACAAAAAAGGAGAAGATCTTACATCAACGAGGATAATCAACGGGCTATGGAGATGCCCATCAATTGATGTTAATGTAAGGAGTAGGGATTGCCATGCAACGGATGCACTAGAGCTATAAATGTATGAAAGCTCAACAAAAGAAACTAATTGGGTGTGCATCCAACTTGCTTGCTCACGAAGACCTAGGGCATTTGAGGAAGCTCATCGTTGGAATATACAAGCCAAGTTCTATAATGAAAAATTCCCACTAGTATATGAAAGTGACAAAATATGAAACTCTATATATGAAAAACATGGTGCTACTTTGAAGCACAATATATGAGACTCGCTATATGAAGAACATGGTGCTACTTTGAAACACAAGTGTGGAAATAGAGATAGTAACACTGCCCCTTTTTATTTATCCTTTTTTGGCCTTCTTTTTATTTCTTTTGGACTTTCTCCTTTTTTTGGGACAATGCTCTAGAAAATGATGATCATCACACTTCTATTTATTTTCAACTCAATGATTACAACTCGATACTAGAACAAAGTATGACTCTATATGAATGCCTCCGTGATGTACGGGATATGCAATGAATCGAGAGTGACATGAAAGAATTATGAACGGTAGCTTTGCCACAAATACTATGTCAACTACATGATCATGCTAAGCAATATGATAATGATGAATGTGTCATGAAGAACGGTATGGTGGAAAGTTGCATGGCGATATATCTCGGAATGGCTATGGAAATGCCATAATAGGTAGGTATGGTGGCAGTTTTGAGGAAGATATAAGGAGGTTTATGTGTGAAAAGGCGTATCATATCACGGGGTTTGGATGCACCGCGAAGTTTGCACCAACTCTCAATGTGAGAAAGGACAATGCTGCAGTACCGAATAGGCTAGCAATGATGGAAGGGTGAGAGTGCGTATAATCCATGGACTCAACATTGGTCATAAAGAACTCACATAGTTATTGCAAAAATCTACAAGCCATAAAAAACCAAAGCAGTACGCGCATACTCCTAGGGGGATAGATTGGTAGGAAAAGACCATCGCTCGCCCCCGACCGCCACTCATAAGGAGGACAATCAAATAACACCTCATGTTTCAAATTTCTTACATAACGTTTACCATACATGCATGCTACGGGACTTGCAAACTTCAACGCAAGCATTTCTCAAATTCACAGCAACTCAACTAGCACGACTCTAATATTATCACCTCCATATCTCAAAACAATTATCAAGCATCAAACTTTTCTTAGTATTCAACGCACTCAAAATAAAGTTTTACAAATCTTGAATACCAAGCATATTATTATTAAGAAAATTACCATGCTATTTAAGACTCTCAAAATAATCTAAGTGAAGCATGAGAGATTAATAGTTTCTATAAAACAAATCCACCACCGTGCTCTAAAAGATATAAGTGAAGTACTAGAGCAAAACTATAAAGCTCAAAAGATATAAGTGAAGCACATAGAGGAAAACTATAAAGCTCAAAAGATATAAGTGAAGCACATAGAGTATTCTAGCAAATTCCAATTCATGTATGGCTCTCTCAAAAGGTGTGTACATCAAGGATGATTGTGGTAAACTAACAAGAAAAGATGCAAATAATACAAGACGCTCCAAGCAAAACGCATATCATGTGGTGAATAAAAATATAGTTCCAAGTAAAGTTACTGATGGAAGTGGATGAAAGAGGGGATGCCTTCCGGGGCATCCCCAAGCTTTGAATTTTTGGTGTCCTTGGATTATATTGGGGGTGCCATGGGCATCCCCAAGCTTAGGCTCTTGCCACTCCTTGTTCCATAATCCATCAAAAAAATTCACCCAAAACTTGAAACTTCACAACACAAAACTCAACAAAAATCTCGTAAGCTCCGTTAGCGAAAGAAAACAAAAGACCACTTCAAGGTACTGTAATGAACTAATTATTTATTTGTTTTGGTGTTAAACCTACTGTATTCCAACTTCTCTATGGATTATAAACTATTTTACTAGCCATAGATTCATCAAAATAAGCAAACAACACACGAAAAACAGAATCTGTCAAAAACAGAACAGTCTGTAGTAATCTGTAACTAATGCAAACTTCTGGAACTCCAAAAATTCAGAAAAAATAGGAAGACCTAGGCAAATGTTTTATTGATCATAAGCAATTGGAATCACTATTTTATCACGTTCTGGTGATTTTTAACAATTGTTTTCGTGAACAGAAAGTTTCTGGAAATTACAGCAAGATCAAATAACTATTATCCAAGAAGATCCTATAGGTTTAACTTGGCACAAACACTAATTAAAACATAAAAACACATCTAAACAGAAGGTAGATGGATTATTTATTACTAAACATAAACAAAAACAAAAAAATAAAAATAAAATTGGGTTGCCTCCCAACAAGCGCTTTTCTTTAAAGCCTTTTAGCTAGGCATTGAGATTTCAATGATGCTCACATAGAAGACAAGAATTGTAGCACAAAGAGAGCATCATAAAACATGTGACAACCACATCTAAGTATAACATACTTCCTATGAATAGGCATCTTATAGGCAAACAAATCAAGGCAAGCAAAAACTAGCATATGCAAGGAAGCGGAAAGAGACAATAGCAATCTCAACATAACGAGAGGTAATTTAGTAGCATGAAAGTTTCTACAACCATATTTTCCTCTCTCATAATAATTACATGTAGGATCATAGGCAAATTCAACAAAATATCTATCACAAAGTATATTCTCAACACGACCCACATGCATGCAAAGTTGACACTCTTCCAAAATAGTGGGATTATCATTAACTAAAGTCATGACCTCTCCAAACCCACTTTTATCAAAAACTTCATAAGATTGAACATTCTCCAAATATGTGGGATCTAAAGTTGACACTCTTCCGAACCCACTTTCAATATTATTGCAAACAATATTATCAATCTCATATTCATCATGGGGCTTAAATAAATTTTCAAGATCATAAGAAGAATCACCCCAATTATGATCATTGCAACAAGTAGTAGACATAGCAAAACTAGCATCCCCAAGCTTAGGGTTTTGCATCTTATTAGCACAATTGAAATCAAAAGAATTTATAATAAAATCATTGCAATCATGCTTTTTATTCAAAGATCTATCGTGAATCACTTCATAAAGCACTTCATCACAATTTTCAGATTTACGGATTTCAGGCAAAACCTTACAAAGATAATCTAGTGCATCCAAATCACTAGGAATTGGTTCATCATAATTGGATCTCTTAAAAAGATTGGAAAGCGGATGAGGATCCATAGATATTAGCTTCTTTGTTTAGGAATAAATACTCAACTATTTCAACCAAACGAGCAAACGAGCCAAGTAAGACATCAAGGCAAATGAAAAGATGAACGGGAAAAGGGCGGATAAAGCGGCAAGGGTGAAGTGGGGGAGAGGAAAACAAGAGGCAAATGGCAAATAATGTAATGCGAGAGATAAGGGATTGTCATGGTTACTTGGTATGTTGACTTTTGCGTAGACTCCCCGGCAACGGCGCCAGAAATCCTTCTTGCTACGTCTCGAGCTTGCGTTGGTTTTCCCGAAGAGGAGAGGATGATGTAGCAGAGTAGCGTAAGTATTTCCCTCAGTTTTGAGAACCAAGGTATCAATCCAGTAGGAGGCCACGCGCAAGTCCCTCGTACCTACACAAAGCAAATAACTCCTCGCAACCAACGCGAATAGGGGTTGTCAATCCCTTCACGGTCACTTACGAGAGTGAGATCTGATAGAGATGATAGGTAATTTTTTTGGTATTTTTGGTATAAGGATGCAAAGTAAAATAAAAGGCAAAGTAAAAAAGCAAAGCAATAATAAAGTGTAGGAAGATTAATATGATGAAAATAGACCCGGGGGCCATAGATTTCACTAGTGGCTTCTCTCAAGAGCATAAGTATTTTACGGTGGGTGAGCAATTACTGTTGAGCAATTGATGAAATGAGCATAGTTATGAGAATATCTAGGTATGATCATGTATATAGGCATCACGTCCGATACAAGTAGACCGACTCACCTGCATCTACTACTATTACTCCACTCATCAACCGCTATCCAGCATGCATCTAGAGTATTAAGTTAATGAAAACAGATTAACGCCTTAAGCAAGATGACATGATGTAGAGGAATAAATTCATGCAATATGATAAATACCCCATCTTGTTATCCTCGATGACAACAATACAATACGTGCCTTGCTTCCCTTACTGTCACTAGGAAAGGATACCGCAAGATTGAACCCAAAGCTAAGCACTTCTCCCATTGCAAGAACTACCAATCTAGTTGGCCAAACCAAACGGATAATTCAAAGAGACTTGCAAAGATAACCAATCATACATAAAAGAATTCAAAGAAGATTCAAATATTGCTCATAGATAATCTTGATCATAAACCCACAATTCATCGGTCTCAACAAACACACCGCAAAAGAAGATTACATCGAATAGATCTCCACAAGAGAGGGGGAGAACATTGTATTGAGATCCAAAAAGAGAGAAGCCATCTAGCTACTAACTATGGACCCGAAGGTCTGAAGTAAACTACTCACACTTCATCGGAGAGGCTATGATGATGATGTAGAAGCCCTCCGTGGTGGATTCCCCTTCCGGCGGAGCTCCGGAATAGGCCCCAATATGGGATCTCGTGGATACAGAAAGTTGCAGCGGTGGAATTAGGTTTTTGGCTCCATCTTTGATCGTTTGGGGGTACGTAGGTATATATAGGAGGAAGGAGTACGTCGGTGGAGCTTCAGGGGGCCCATGAGGCGGGCGCCCTAGGGGCGCCCTCCACCCTCGTGGCCGCCTCCCTCCTTTCTTGACCGAGGGTCCAAGTCTCCTAGATCTTATCCGATGAGAAAATCACGTTCCCGAAGATTTCATTCCGTTTGGACTCCGTTTGATATTCCGTTTCTTTGAAACACTGAAATAGGCAAAAAACAGCAATCCTGGGCTGGGCCTCCGGTTAATAGGTTAGTCCCAAAAGTAATATAAAAGTGGAAAATAAAGCCCAATATGGTCCAAAACAGTAGATAATATAGCATGGAGGAATCAAAAATTATAGATACGTTGGAGATGTATCATGTGCCTAGTGCGCCTACATTTTAGAATGCAAACGAATCTTCTTTCATTTGCTAACGAATCTGTATGTATTACCATGTCCGTGTTTCCCTTGCAAATAATTAGTCATTCGAAAAGAGATACTATAAATTAATTAATGAGGAGTTATTTGAAAAAAAATCGCAACAGTATCCACGCTAACGTGGATTAGAGTGTGTGTCACATAATTATTTATTTGAATTAGAGTGTGTGTCACATAGCAGTCTCCAATTCTAACGTGGATTTCGCATTTCACGGTATCCATGATACTTTTTTAATATAAATTCATATGTATATGATGAACACCATGGTAGTGAGAAAACTTTGGATGGATTCAAACATATGACCTACAAAATAGCACAACAATCGAGTCAATGTCAACTTTTCCAAACCTAATATGGCACGAATTCAAAATAATTACCCATATGCATGGTCCTCAGTTCAAATCTTACAATGTACACGGAATTGAAACATCGATATTAAGTCTCGTACTATCTACATTCAAATGTTGTTTTCAGCCCCCACCCCCCCCCCTCGGCACACACGCTACGTACTTCCTGTATCGGTCAATCTTCCTCTCCTAACCACCTTAGGAAGCTATTGGTTTCCGACACACGTTCATTCTTTCTCTCCATGTTTCGATCTCTAACTCTCTCAACTACACAACCCCCTTTTTTCCACTCTGTTACCAAATGTATTTACCTCACACACCTGCCACTGCAGCCCATGCTGAGTTCTCCCTCTCTCTCTCTCTCTTTCCCTCCCACCCTGTCTCGCTAGATACATGCATTGCCTATCTAGCCCCCCAACCTCTCGTGCGCACGCATGCACGTTGTCTATCTAGGTCACTACCTCGAGACGGTCTCACTCTTTCTTCCGCACGGTAGGCCACACTCGCTCAATCTCGCTCTCTTTATCTCAGTCTCGATTAACCTCATTTTATTTCACACACAAATGATATATCTCCCTGTTCGGGCCTCGATCGACACACTCTATACTCTCTCACGCAGATTGTCTATCTAGGTCAGTCCATCCAAGTCGCCCCCACTCTTTCGACCTCATGGCAGGCTACGCTCGCTCAATCTCTCTCTCTCTCTCCCTCTCTCGCTCGCTCGCTCTCTCCCTCTCTCTCTCTATGTCTCGATTAACCTCCTCTTTCTTGGACACAAACGATATATCTCCATGTTTGAGTCCAAATTGACATATTCATATTGTATACTCTCTCATGCACATTGTCTATCTAGGGCACTCTCTCCAACCCGTCTCACTCTTTCGATCGCACGACGACCCACACTCGCTCAATCTCTCTCCCTTTATACATGTAATCGATTGACCTTGCTTCCTCCAACACACAAAATATATCTACATGTATGTGGCTAGATCATCTCTCAAGCTCTATCTTACAGCCCTCTGTTGGGGAACGTAGTAATTTCAAAATTTTCCTACGATCACGCAAGACCATGGTGATGGCATAGCAACGAGAGGGGAGAGTGTCCGTCCACGTACCCTCGTGAACCCGAAAGCGGGCGTTATAACAACGCGGTTGATGTAGTCGTCGTCTTCACGATCCGACCGATCCAAGCACCGAGCGTCACGGCACCTCCGAGTTCTGCACATCGTTCAGCTCGATGGCGATCCCGGACTCCGATCCAGCAAAGTGTCGGGGATGAGTTCCGTCGGCCTGACGGCGTGATGACGATGTTGATGCTCCACCGGCGAGGCTTCGCCTAAGCACTGCGGACGATATGACTTCTCCGTAGCGAGGCTTCGCCTAAGCTCTCTGACGATATGACGAAGTGGAATATGGTGGAAGGGGCACCGCACACGGCTAAGGAAAGATCCGTAGATCAACTTGTGTGTTATGGGGTGCCCCCTGCCCCGTATATAAAGGAGCAAGGAGGAGGTGGCGGCCACAGGAGGAGGCGCACCAAGGGAGTCCTACTCCCACGGGAGTAGGACTCCTCCTTTCCTAGTAGGAGTAGGAGAGAAGGAAGGGGAAGAGAAGAAGAGTGCGGCCCCTCCCTAGTCCAATTCGGACTAGGCCTTGGGGCGCGCGGCCTGCCCTAGGCAGCCTCTCTCTCTTTCCGCAGGGCCCAATAAGGCCCAATACTTCTCCCGGCGAATTCCCGTAACTCTCCGGTACTCCGAAAATACCCGAATCATTCGAACCTTTCCGAACTCCGAATATAGTCGTCCAATATATCGATCTTTACGTCTCGACCATTTCGAGACTCCTCGTCATGTCCCCGATCTCATCCGGGACTCCGAACTCCTTCGGTACATCAAAACTCATAAACTCATAATATAAGCGATTATCGAAACCTTAGCGTGCGGACCCTACGGGTTCGAGAACTATGTAGACATGACCTAGAACTATTTTTGGTCAATAACCAATAGCGGAACCTGGATGCCCATATTGGCTCCTACATATTCTCTGAAGATCTTTATCGGTCAAACCGCATAACAACATCGTTGTTCCCTTTGTCATCGGTATGTTACTTACCCGAGATTCGATCGTCGGTATCCAATACCTAGTTCAATCTCGTTGCAGTAAGTCTCTTTACTCGTTCCGTAATACATCATCTCACAACTAACTCATTAGTTGTAATGCTTGCAAGGCTTAAGTGATGTGCATTACCGAGAAGGCACTGGAGATACCTCTCCAGGCAATCGGAGTGACAAAACCTAATCTCGAAATCGCCAACCCAACAAGTACCTTTGGAGACACCTGTAGTACTCCTTTATAATCACCCAGTTACGTTGTGACGTTTGGTAGCACCAAAGTGTTCCTCCGGTGGCAGGAGTTGCATAATCTCATAGTTACAGAACATGTATGGGTCATGAAGAAAGCATTAACATACTAAGCGATCAAGTGTTAAGCTAACGGAATGGGTCATGTCAATCAGATCATTCAACTAATGATGTGACCTTGTTAATCAAATAACAACTCTTTGTTCATGGTTAGGAAACATAACCATCTTTGATTAACAAGCTAGTCAAGTAGAGGCATACTAGTGACATCTTGTTTGTCTATATATTCACACATGTATTATGTTTCCGGTTAATACAATTCTAGCATGAATAATAAACATTTATCATGATATAAGGAAATAAATAATAACTTTATTATTGCCTCTAGGGCATATTTCCTTCACCCTCACCCTTCCCAAAACCTCAATCCGACAATATCTCTCCAGAGCATATATATCTTTTCAATGAATATCGGACCACACTCACTTTGTCTCTCTATCTACATGTCTCTCAATTGACCTCGCTTTCTCACGCCGTATCTTCCACACATTGGAGCTACCTCTCCATCCCTCGCAAAGCCGGAGCTATTTACATTGTGAGGGGGACTCCAACCTTGGATTAATTTTTTGTAGGCATTTATTCCGGTGGGTTTAGATTATATTTTCGTAGCATTCGGCCCACAACTACTTCGAACACCGTTGCAACGCCCGCACCTCCCCCAATTGATTTCCCTCTGGCTCGGTCATCGCTCTGTCGCACGTCCTTTCTCGCCTTCAACAGTGCACCATGGTATTATTGCAAAAAACTCTGTTGTTCTCTTTATTTATTACAAATAAGCTACAAAACTACACACCAATAGTCCACCTGAAATGGAACAAATGTTGACCCACAAATTAAAGTGCTACAAACTACACACCGAGGGGCCCACCTGTCATGAAACAAATTTGGACCCATATACAAATTAAAAAATAATGGACGAGGATCAAACATGTGACCAGGGCCTTCAAGCCGCACGTCAATAGGCAATATACGTAGAACAACAATGTTTGTTTGTACCCCCCCCCCTTTGTTCATATAATGTTTTTATATTACCACATCCTATTTAATGGATAACATGTAATATTATTTCTAGTACATTAGTGGGACCGGCTCGTTAGCACGTAGTACTATTCGCCTTCACTTACTGGTGGGTTCCATGTGTGCTCTCTCTCTCTCTCTCTCCTCCCCTTCTGCGTTTAGACACACGGACAAACACAAAGAACTCGCGGGTGATGTTGCCATTGACCATATCTGGACGCGTTCACAAATTATGGTACCAGTTTCACGTACTAGTAGTACTACTCAATGTGTACGTGCCATGCACGTTAATTTGGAAGTATATTAAGTGCATGCGGATATTAAGTAGGATATTATTTTCGTGTTATTATGTGATTAGCACTATTTTTGGCATGAAATTAACTGCGCGCTAAATGTGTTGAGTGGTCAACATTGAAGCAGTCTAGGTCGATGGATGAGAAGGAATACATGTGGCTTCATGACTTTTTATATTTAATTTGATACGGCTCTAGCAGAACATTCAATCGATCAAACCATAGATTTCATTCCGTCTGACTCCGCTTTTACATTAACACGACGATCGATCTAAAATAAATGGAAATGATAAACATTCGGATTTTAAGCATGGCAATCCAAATGTTTTTCATGGCAAATTTAGATTACGCGGCGGCGGCGGGGGCGTCTTGCGGTGGGAAGCGGCTCCTCTGCCATGCTCTGTGTGTTGTCAGGCCACTGACCGACGGCGACGGCAGCATCTTGCGCCATTGTTGGCATTCTCCTGGACGTTTGCCCTAGCTTCAAGGAAGTCCACAATGTTCTTGACTTCGGTCTCCAAGAGCGAGTCAACTGACGGGAGGAGGCGACTGGCGTTGGTGCAAGGAAGCGGTCGGCGGCGGCCATCCATGCCGCTGAGGAGGGCACTGGCACCCACGTGGGGACATGCGCTGGCAACGGTGTGGCGATACATTCGTGTGCACGGGCACCGGCATGGGCGCGTATGTCAGGGCACGCGCAGGCGCATGCGCTGGCAGGTGCACGGGCACGTGAAAGTTGGCGGGGACCTCGTGGAACCCCGTGGCATCAAGCTCGGTGACAATGTGCAGCTCCCAGCCCATCAATGCCACGGGCATGGGCGCGGGCGCAGTCGGGGCGATGGGAGCCAGAACGGGAGCGGGGACAGGCACGGCGTCTTCCCACAAGGCCGGTTCAAGCTCGTGCCAAAGCGCCTTATGTTCTTGAGACTCTGGCTGGGTGTCTTCCTCAGGAAACTGAAAGACTAAGGGTAGACCATCATGATGCGGCATGGCGTATGGTTAGGTCAGGCTGGTTGGAGGTAGACGACAGGAGAATCGGAGAGGAAGAGAGAAGATTGTATCGATGCCGGGTAGTGCGGGGTTGATTTTAAACTGTGGCGCCGGCGACATTAAAAGTGGGAGTAGTTGGGACGAAGGTGGGCGGCCGAGCCTGGTCAAAGGGCTTGCCTCCCGGTGAGCTCGAGTGCCGGTCTGCCGCGCCTCTGTCACCGACGCAGCTCGCTTTCGCCGCCTCCCGTCGACTCACACGCTTGCTCGGACGGCACCTGCCGATGAGAAGCCGTACTCATGGCGGCACGTAAACACCCACGGTTTCAATAAATACCTTGGATCTTCATTTGTGCAACTTTGCATAAGCGGCCTGTCTCAAATTGAAGAAAAAATTACGTAGGAATATTTGTGCCATATCACGTGACCATGCTCAGTTTCATGAATTTCTGGTCACTTTTGGATTTTCTGAAATTTAAAATCCCGGATTCGAAACAATATCAGAACCTGCATCATGCAATAAATTTTCAAGCGATACATCTTTCCTGATGTATTTCTTAAGAAAGGATTTGGTCAAACATTTTGCTTAGTTAGACTTCAGACAAGTTATATATGCAGAGTAAAAGGATAATCCCTCTGTACCAGTGCATTGCCTGATATATTAAGTCAAGTACTAGGCACGAACAAACAGGCTCAATTATGTGCTCATCCTGGTGTAGTACTACTATTAGTACTAGGCAATGCAGTTGACGGGTGACCTTGGGTAGTGGCGACCGAGGGAATTGAACCGTGCTCAGCACGGTAGGTAACATTGTCTAGTTACTAAAGCATCCCTCCATTGTTCATCGATAGTCACTATGGACCGGGGATATGAGAGGAATTTCCTAGGGCTGGAATTCTGGCTGCCAGATATTTCGCCTCGAAACGCGGAGGCTCGACTCGTTGGGGTTGGCTAATGTGCGTCCACGCACGCCACCAGAAGGACACGAGCCTGGTTTTTTTTTTGAGGATCAACACGAGCCCGGTTTTTTTTGAGGATCAACACGAGCCAAGGTCTGGCTGGTACGCCGTTGGGTCCTACCATTCGAGTATACGAAATGAATCTTTCAAATTGCCGAACGAATCTATGTGTGTTACAATGCCCATATTTTCCTTACAAATAGTAATCTTAATGTGGTAATTGATTTATGACGAGTTCTTGAATTAGAGTGAGTTTGTGATATAGTGATCTGAACGTGGATTTCACATTTCATGGTATCCCTAGTAAGTTTTTCATTGCAAATTCAAATTTAAAAGATGAAGGGTATGGTGGTGAGAAAACTTTGTATGTATCAAGCATATGACCACACACACACACACACACACACGAACACAACAACAATCCAATAAGTATAGTGCATCTATTTTTCCAAACCATGCATGTATGACACGAATTCGAAAATACTCCTTCTGTTCCTAAATATTAATATTTTAGAGATTTCAACAAGTGACTACATACAGAGCAAAATGAGTGAATCTACACTCTAAAATATGTCTATATACATCTGTACGTGGCAGTCCATTTGAAATATCTAAAAAAGACTAATATTTAGGAATGAAGGGAGTAAAATGTAAGACATGCATGGTCCTGAATTCAATATTCAAAATGAACGGGAAACTGAAACATGAATATTAAGTCTAGTGCTACAGTACATGCAAATGTTGTGTTTAGGCGGAGCTTTGTAGATTGTCGGGGGTTAACCCCTCGACCTTAGATAAAATTGTGAAGCTGTGTCTAGGATTGTTTAGATTATATTTGTCCCCACCCTCCCAAATACCGATTGGTTCTGCATCCCCCCTCCTCCCCGGGAGAATATCATGTGCCCCCACACCTTAGATGCTATATACTGATACGAGTTCCTTGAAGCTTGTAGATCTGAGATATAGGAGCTCACATGATGTCTTAATATTTTTTTACAGGAAACCTTGATGAGTTTGAGAATTGCACACAATTTGTACAAAAACTACTCAGATGCCCTTGGATCCCATATCCAACGACCTCGAAGCTCATATCACCGTAGCATCTAAGATGAAGGAGGACCTCATATTCTCCTATATGTAAGAATATCATGTGCTACCACACCTTAGATGCTTCGGTGATACAAGCTCTTCGGAGCCGTTGGATTTGTGACCCAACAACTCCTCGGTGGTTCGAATGTTTTTTGTAGAAAAGCCCCCAAAGAGTTCGGCCACTGCTTACAAGCACAAAGACTGCTCAGATGCCATTGGATCTCAGATCAAATGACCTCGAAGCTCGTATCACCGCAGCGTCCAAGCTGCGAGAGCACCTGATGTTTTCTCGCACGTGAAAATATGAGGTGCCCCCGCACCGTAGATTCTGTGGTGATACGAGTTCACGAAGATCTAACGGCTCACAGTAGGAGGTTTGAATGTTTTTGCAATATACGCCTGAGAGAGTTTGGGAATTGCGCAGAAACTACAAGTACTACACATGTGGCATCTGATCACAGATCATATGACCTAGATGCTCGTATCACCGTATCGGCTAATTAACCTACAAGGAGCACCTAATATGAGCAAGGGGGAGCCGTTGGATCCAAGATGCAGCGGCACACAGGAGGCCTAAATGTTTTATTTGCAAAAAAAACCTTGGAGAGTTTGGAAATTGCCCATAATTACAAAGACTACTCCCAAGCCATTGAATCTCAGTTCCAACGATGTAAAAACTCGTATCACCATAGCATCTAAGTTGCGGGGTGGATGTGATATTCTATGCCGCTGTCATTTTTGGTCGTAAACTTGCAAAATATGTGTAACTCGTGCCATTACTTGTCTAACCGCGCAAAATGTTTGTTCAAAAAAGCCATCCTACACTGAATTATCGGAACAACACACTGGGGTCCCACTTCTCATTGATCAAATTTGGACCTAAAACTAACAAATCTGAAAGACGAGATTCGAACTGGCAACCTGGACTACAAAGCGTAAGTCGATAGCCTAAAACAATAATGGTTGTTGGGTTTGTCCCATAACTTGATTTTATACAGCATTACGTTGAGTAGAGTAGAGGGAGTGCCTCGTCAACACATGCATGACCGTTGACTCACTTACCGGTGGGTCCCAGGTCTGTGATCTCTCTCTCCTCTCCATCGTCTAACCTTTAGACGCACGAGCACACACGAAGAGCGGCGCTAGCTTGTCGTGGTGTTATTATAACTAAAAAAAGCTTGGAAAATAGAAGAATCGCCTAGAACAAGAGACGTTGTGGCTGATCGAGACGGAGCTAACCACACCTATCCTCCATGCCACGTTAGCATGATGAAGCTGTGTGGATAGTGGAGTGTTTTCGACCGACTGGCTGGGTCCCGAGGTCGAACCATAGGTACTACTATGTCTGATACAGTATATTTTTACACGCACAAAAAAAAGATACACTATATTCTTACACGCATATTTTTCCTCCGTGCCGAGACGTGGCACACCCTACCGCGCGGTTTCGGGGTCCTCCCGGGTGGTGCACGCATATATTCTTCCTTGCCGAGATGTGGGACGCCCTACCACGCGTTTTCTGGGTCCTCCTCGGTCGTAGCACCGAAGCAAGTAAATGAGTCTTCAAATCACGAAAGACCACCTTTCCCGCCAAGTACATCAGTGAAGAACGGTGGCTAGCTAGTTGGGCTAGTGCGACCGATTAGCTAGGCCGCCGCCACATTTGTTTTTTCACCCTTTTTTATCTCCTTGCCGGCAAGTAAATTTATATATCCACCATGGCGTTGCTCTAGTCTTTGGGTGCGGCAGGCGCGGCAGGATTTTAATTTTTTGGTTGACGGGAGCAGGCGCGACGGGATTTTTAATTTTTTGATTGATGGGAGCAGGCGCGGCAGTAATTAGTCACGATGACTCCGCCTGTAAAACCCACTGCTCCCTGATGTGAGAAGTCGCCGACTGGTGTTTTCCCATGGTGAAAACCTAAAGATTCCCCACTCCTCGGCTGGCTCCCTCCGCCTTCCCGTAGATTGCATTGCCTTTCAGCCATTTCACCCCATTTGCTTCCTCTCCCCATTGCTTCTACCTTGTGCCATGGCGGCGTAGCAGATAACGGAGTCTGAGGTGAGGCGCCTGACACAGGAGCTCGAGGCCAAGGATGCGGAGCTCAGGGCCAAGGACGTGGAGCTCCGTGAGCTGAAGGAGGAGAGGAGTGCCATGCTTCTCCGTTATGTGCGGGAGTCCACGGAGTTTCAAAAGCGGCAGGTGTCCACCACAAAGATGCTCGAGGCGTCGGCGGCGTTGCTGCAGAAAGCGGGAGATACGATAGGCCATCACGGGAGCCGGCTGGAGCATGAGCGGGCCGATCATGACGAGGTCCAGGATTGCCTCAGCCACTTGGTTGACCAAGTTTCCACGCACGTGTTGCAGCTGCGTGATACCTACCGTCGAGCCAGCCTGTCGACTTCAACGAGCTGCGGCTTCCTGACCTGGTCTCCTTCTTCACCTATATCTCCGAGGAGCTGAGCCATCTCCGCGTGATGGTGGGGGTGGAGCTGGACAAGGAGGGGTTGCAGGTTGCCCTTGCCGTTGCAGGGTGAATCCTCTCAGGGCTCCGTCACCGGAATCCATTCGTGCCATTGGACGCCGTCTTTGACGAGCTGGCTCCCATCGACCGGGAGCGGGCTCTGCGGGTCGTTGCACCCTGCATCACCCATGTCGTGCGCCTCGAGAAGCAGAGGGACTTCGGTGGTGTTTAGGCGTCCTCTGCATGGGCATGTCCATGTCTCGGCGCAACATGACCGTTGGATCAAACTCAGACGGTGCAGATCGATCCTTTGTGGGACAAAGCGTGTGGGTGTGTTTGGTTGCATTCTCATCTCAATATAGTTGTTCCCTCTTCGTGTATTTGTGGTAACCTACTAGTGTGGACTCATGCACCCTTCATGCACTCTGCCAAACACCCAAAAGTGGGTCGAGAAGGGAACTTTTGTTCCCATCCCGTGAACCCTTCAGACACCCTGCCTAACACTGAGTCGTCGTGCTTCATATGGTTCATGTTTCGTGGAGTACTATAGCACCGTACTCTCCGTGCGCTGTAGACCTAGTTCTGTTAACATTGATCTCACCGTTCATTCTCGACCAGACAGTCAAAAAAGCCATACTATCATGCGCACAACAACATTTGTTATCGTCATATCTTACTACACTAGCAACAAGATTATGTAGTACTGACGTATGAACCGCTGCACATGCCTAGTAGTAGGAGCACTGTGTATGTTCAAGTGGCTACCGTGTTTCGCACTCCTCCGTCGTAAGAGTGGAAACGCTTGCTATAATCATTCTTTTTCTTCAGAAAAAACAGTGGACTCGCTCTACCGTGCGGATCCTCCTCGGCGGTCATCGGGAACTTTGCTACTCACTTTCACCGACGTGTGGGACAACCATCATCAGGGTCCACCAGCCATGCACTAAGTTACTCCGTAGTAGAATGCCCAACTGCACGGTAGACTACCCCGATCGAAGCACCGCAGTAATGCCCAATGAGCGGTCAAATCACAAAACCCCCTCCTTTCCAACAGTAAGTTGGACGGACGAAGCAACCATCATTTCGCTCTTCTCTCTCAGCTTCCTCTCTACCCAACCCTCGCTTCTCCCTCATCTTGTTCCTCATTTCTTCAAGAAAACCCTGACATGCTTCTGTCATTGTTCTTCTCTCCCAAAGAAGGAAAGGTGAGCACATCAATTGTGTTGATTCTGGCCATGGCCCGGTCTTGCAACCCCGAGACTGATCCTATAACTCCCTCTCTATTCTTATTTTGGTTTTGTGATTATGGTTTCTTTCCTTTTATTTCTATTTGACAGTTTCTTGATGGACGCTGGAGCACCGGACAAAGTGATGTCTATGGCTCTGGCAAAAACCATCGAGGCTCGTAGTACGAAGAAGCGCAAGCACCCCGCCGAGACTACCGCAGACAAGCTCAAAGCCATCGCCTTGTCCAAGCCCCCCTCTCCGGGATCCCTCATTAAGCAAGTCCAGGTAATATCTCTTCTTGACGATCTTTTTCTCCATCTTGATTGTGTTTTTTCATCTAACATGCAGTACTAGTACTAGTAGTACAACTTTTTGGGTGATCTTGCATGTGATTTTTGTGTGCCAAATGGCGGTTCTAAATTCCTCTTTTGACCAAAACATGCAAGAGGTTGACACTGATTTCTTATAGATTACTTTCAACTACTTTATGAACATCAATGCTACCTTTGAAGAGGGTATATTTGCATCAGTAACTTGTGTTATGGATATTGCAAGTAATCCCTCTGCTCTCATGCCTTTGAAGACATGTTCTAGTGTCTTTGTTCACTCATTTCTGTGCGTATATGTAGTCATATATGGAGTAAAATATCGAAAATCATCTTATATTTCTGAACGAAGGTAGTAATTAAATATTTGGTTTCTGTTTGAATTAGAACCAGGTCTGCGGTGGAGATGAAGTTCTCAAAGTCATGCCGTGTGAACTGGAAGACCTGAGGATGAGTTCTACTGCTAAACTATCCAGCTGTTGTGTCCTTTTCGCCACATGTCCTGAACTAGTGTTTTCCTGTAGCATTGTTGTCATGCTGTTCTCGAGGCTATACTTGACCACAACAATTTCCTGGTTGTGCCTTCGATTACGAAGGGTGTGGTTCTTGTAAAGCTTCCCGACAAATCTGATGCGGCATTTCTTCATCGTCATGTTTATGAGTGGAAAGACCACTCTGTTAGGTTCTCCAAGGTTGAGGAGATGGTGATGGTGCCGGTAGACATCTCTCACGAAGTCCATGGCCTAGTCGGTTATGCGGGGTTCATCCCGTAGGTCGGTGGCAAGAAATAGTCTCAGAGAGTTTAATTAGTGCAACTTTGCTTGTCTGTAGTAAGTACTATTGTTCAGTACTTGATTTGTGTTTGTGAACCCTGTATTGTTTAGTACTTCCGCTTTTGGTGTGTGGTGAGTCCTGAGAACAGTCTATGCTAATGTCTGGCCACTCAATTTAGTCAGTATATTTTGAAGTATCTAGATCATCATTTTTGTGAGGACGGTTTGTCAATTATGGTTACACTCCAATATCTGTATGCATTGCAGGGTTTATCGCACCCACCAGGATTTCCAGTCCCATGGATGTTCGGTCCATACGATTTGTCACGACCTTTGGACTGTCACCTTGTGGGAGTAAGGCGGGGCCCTGCATGCCACGCTGCATTTGGCCGACCAATCTTCCGTTTAGTACTTCAACATAGTGATTTCCTGGTAAGGATTCACTCATGTCACATCAAGTAAATCTTATTGATTTACTGTCTAAATCTTATTGATTTAATGTCATGTTTTCTTTCTTTTGCTGCAATTTTATGATGCAAGTTTTGCCATGTCACATTCATCACAGAATAAACCGTTTGGTTTGCTCTATGATGGATATTTTTGTAGGTTTCACTTCTTATGTCGTGTCAGTAACGAAGGCACTGTCCATCACTTATATTACTGGAAAGAATTGGATCAGTCTGTTGTCTGAGTACAAGGTGAATCCCTATGATGAACTGCAGTTCGGTTTAACAAACATACCACAATTATTCCTTCTCGCGTTTAAAAGAAATGAAGAAAAAGACTGGATCACGGTCACGGAGCCTAGTCAAGTTAGAAAGCTGATCATAGCAGACCAGACACGATTGCCACTGTCTCGCACATCAGTACCACCTTCAGCAACGGATCGAGCACCGACAGTTTCTCTTGCACTGACATCGGCAGCAGCTCAGTCTTATCCAGCTGAGGATTGGGCACTGACCGCGTCAGCAGATCAGGCTGATCTACCGGAGGATCGGGCATCGACACCGGCACCTGCTCTAACATCGGCACCAACTCTACAAGGAGCACCATCTCCGGCAGCAGCAGCGGCACTACCAGTCGCACCGGCATGGGCACCAGCAACAGCTTCGGTACCTGCACCAACACTTGCACTTACATCTGCTCCGCCCCGTGCAGCGGCAACGGAACCAGCAGTTGCACCGGCAACAGACTGGGCAGCAGTTCGTACTTCATATACTAAAGTCCTTACAAAAACCGACATGTCCGCCTTCTTGGTAAGCATTGGCCGCCCAAGTGCTTCGTTCTTTTTTCTTTCCATGTTGTTTCACATGATTCACTGTGTTGATCTAGCTGTTTGTGTATGTCTTCTTGTTTGCAAACAGAGAATTCCTAGAGCAACAAGGGAGTCGTTCAACAATCCGGGCGACCGTGGCCAAGTTTCTCTTACCATGCGCATCCTTGGTGTGAATGAACCTGCTCAATATATCGTAAGTACAAAGGATGGTCGCATGATGATTGATGGTAAAGGATGGTCAAGGTTCAAATCTAAATAATATCTTGCGGTAGGGGATGATGTCAAAATCGAACTTTCTCGGCAAGGAGAGCTGGTCCAAATCAACTTTGAGATTCTTCAGTAGCAGCACACAACTGCTGAACTGATCTATCCTCCGAGAGATTTTGATGTAATACTCTGGCATGGTGAAACAAGTGTCTTGTGTGTATAAGTAGTACGATAGTATCATTGATAGAATTGCAACTCTAATTGCTTGTTAGGAACTGTCGTTTGATTTTATTCCAACAACTTTCGTGATTTATTCAATTTTGTGTATTCGCCTTGCAACAGCATCTAAAACCAGTGCCGTACCGACCGCTTGCAATATGAAAAGTGCTGAGGTAGAACACATGGGCCCCCAAACATGTGCAGTCCCCGGCACTGTGGCCCCAAAGTCCGTAACCGTTAGCTTTGTCTCGAGTATTTCTACCGAACCCCCATAATTCCCGTGCGTTGCACGTAACATCAAGATGCATTTCTATGAGTATTTTATCTTGTGAGAGAAAAGGATGAACGAGGGAAGGCCTTATTTGCAAATGTGGAGAGGTGTGTGGGTACCTTTTTGCAAAATTGCCATAGTTTCCTTCTTATCCGTCAGATATAAATCGGACGGCCTATATTGCAGGATGCAGGCACACCATCATCACCAACTCGTCTATACCGTGTTAAAAACTCTATTTTTTATAATTATATATGTTATATATATTCCCCTTTATTTTTCTTATGTATAAAGTTGTGATATAAAAGATCTTTATATTTCTTTACAGAGGGAGTATCTCTCTGTCAAAAATATATTTATGTGTAACTAGTTACTCCTGTCTTTCTACTTCCTTTCGCTGGTATGTGGGGCATCCGGCAACGGGGTCCACGTGCCATATGCACCAAATTAGAGTGCACAACTGCACGGTTGGCACACCCCGGTCGTAGCGCCGCAGTAATGCCCAATGAGCCGTCAAATCAGAAAAACTCCCACCTTTCCAGCTTTAGCAGTAAGCTGGACGGACGAAGCGGCAATATTTCACTGGGCCTGAATCCCCTTCTCCCTCGTCTTCTTGTTCAGAGAAAACCCCCGCTCGGGGATTGCATAGGGTTTTCTCATGGAGAACCTGGTACGAATTCTTCATCCATCCTCGATAAATCCAAGTCCCTTGGTCGCGGGTACTCCTAGGATGGCAGCCGTCGCCGTTGATGCATTTTTCTTCCTACTGAATCTAGTGTGTTTCATTTGCAGTGCCCAAAGTGCGAGGACCCTACAAGTTTCTGCGCCCTCGGCGAGATGCCACACTTGTTCCTTCTCATCCTAACACATGATTTTAAAACACGCACAGTATGTTCCTAGAATCCTCTTTTCTATCCGGGAGGGTGGGGTTTTTTTAACATGCTGTCGAGTAATTTGGAAATTTGGATTGCTATATTTGGACAAAAGGTACTAGTACCATGGTCAACACTGACGTGAAGGAGGGAATTATTTCTAGATTTGGATATAGGGAATACATTGTGTTCTCGTATTATTTTTCCTGCAGTGCATCCATTGCTCTGCCAGAACACATGTACTCAAGATGCTCGGCCTTGCCATAACTGAATACACCAGTTTAATGGTCACAGTGAAGACAAGCCATGGATATAAGTTTCGAGTTGGGTTCATGAACCAAGAAGATCGCTACTTTTTTATGGCCGAACTTGGATAAACTTTCTCAAGTGTTACAGACTGAAAGTTGGCGCACGAATGTTGATGGAAATAGCAGAACCTGGTCTCATCTTCACTGTGATCTTCCACCCGACGTCGTTCAATTGTTCATCCATGTTAGTTTTGTATCTGGTTCTTGCTTCTTGCCTCGATTACTTCTTAATCCACCTATTCTGTCTAACTAATCACAATTTAACTTTAGAAGTAGCAACGAATCTCTCACGAAGATGCTACTTCTAACTAATATTTTCTTATAATGTGTGGCACGTGTAGGTTTTTTCAGAGTTAAGCAGGCTACTCGTTTGTTATTCTATAAGAACTCGATTGTTACTCATGGCACTGAAGTTGACTTGGACGACATCCACAAGTTCCTACACTTTATTGATTGTCTTGAGGTCCTTGTGGGGCGTTTCAATGGTGGAAGGCCACGTGGGATATGTGTGCCACTGCTGCACTTGTTGAACAGGTCCAACTGTGTTGAGAAACTTATGGTACAAGCTGTTTTCTGTTATATATGTTATTCATAAACTTTTGCTTATGCATAGTTTTACAGTTGTGATCTTCTTGAAACAGAAACTGCCCAGGTCTATTGTTCCTATACATATGCCTGACCATGGTCGTGTCAGACTTGCGCTTGGTCACAACATGATGTTTATGTCGACCTACTCCATTCCCCTTGGAGGTGAAAAGATACTTATTCATGGGTGGTCTCAAATAATGAGGCCCGTCCATCTTGGAGAATAGGGCAGAAGATTATGTTCCTGCTTTCCATGGCTCTAAAGAGAATATCCTGTTTATTGACCACATTGCAAGATGAAGCCGCTTTCAGAAGGTTGTGGATGCGCGGGGTGGCGCCTGGGCCTTGTCCTGGGGCTTGGCGGCCTCACCCTTTGGTTAACTATAGGCAAAGTAGCACTATTCAAGGCGTGCTTTGTACAGTTGAACCTGTATAAGTACTCATACTTCTTTCGGCTATGGTTGTTAAGTGCCCCTGCTGGTTTCAGTTAAGGTTGTTAAGTACTCCTGCTGCTTTTACAGTGTGTCGTGTTTCTTCAGTCATGTCTTCCTCCAACCGCCAAAACCAAACCAGCGCCGGCGGGGCCGCCTGCTTCCGCCTCCCATGGCTGGCTGCGCCCCAGTGCACGCATCGCCGCCCCACCGTCTCCTAAATCATTAACGCCGACCTCTGAGGCCTCGCCGTCGTCCTCCGTGCGCTTTGCTACACTCGACGCGGCGCCGCCCTCTCGCGTTGTCAACATGGTCAACAAACAAGAGGAATCGGCAGAGGATTGTACATGGAGAGGATGATAGTAGGGGCACACCATGTCCATGGCCGGACGCAAGGAAGTTCCTCATTTTTTGTTATATATATATATACTCCATTGTCAGCGTATGGAAAAAGAAAATGCTTCCTGCTAGTGGTTTCCTGACATCTGGGACCCACGACATTGTCAGCGTATATAGTCAATAGACAAGAGAACAGCACAAGATCGGCTGACACCTGGGACGTAGCTACTCGAGCAGTATTTTTTTTGTTATTTTTGAGACGGAGCAGGGTTTCAACTAGGATGTGGCCCGTCTAGCCCAGGCTTATATTTTATGTTCACCACATGACCAGCCCAGCTATTTTTTGTTTGTGAATATGAACCCAGTTTATTTTTTCTGAAGAATATCCAATCCAGGCCTACTTATTTTTCTACGCCCTTATGGGCCGCAACTCTTTCAAGACACCTGCAAATCTTGAAAGTATTATGAAATGGGTTGTAAATATAAAAACAGATGACAAATTGGCAATTACTTTATAATTTCTGAATTTTTTCTCATTTTCAGATTCCAATTTCACTGGGCTTTAACCTAATTCAAATATATATTCAAAGTACTTTAAATCTGGCTCGACATTTCGGTATTAAAAATAGTTTGGAACCCACAGAAATATGCGAAATTACATTTAAATTTTTAACCATGGCCCTGGACAACAAAAAATCGGACTGCAATAAATTGCATAAGAAGTTGCAATGAGCTATATATACATTATTAAAAAAATAGGGAATGGTCTGACTTGTGGGCCTATTAAGTTGACGCGTATGCAAGATCTTTTTACTTATTATATATCACAACAAACGATTCTAGCAGACGTAAAAAACGATTCTAGCAGACGTAACTATTGCATGTCAATCCAACGGCCGTCGTGTTTCTTCAATCTCTGATCTTCTTGCTCCAGCCGCCAAATCCAGCGCCAGCGGGATCGCCTGCTCCCGCCTCCCGTGGCCGGCGGTGCTACCGCGCAGGCCTCACCGCCCCCTACTACTCCCACCGCTAGCCAGGCCATCCCTCTACTCACCCACATCCCTCCACTGCTGTGGCTTCGCCGCCTCCGGGTCATTCCCTTCCTGGGTCTCGCCGTCGTCCATCGCGCTGGTGTTCTCGGCACGGCGTGGTCAACGTTGTCAACAAACGACAACATCGAAAGAGGGACGTACATGGAGAGGCTGACAGTTGGGACCCACATGGTCCATGGCCGCACGCAAGCAAGTACCTCCTTATTACGCCAAAAAGAATGAATACTCCCGCTGACAGCTCGGACCCACCAGCTATATCTTCGCACGCAAGGAAGTGCCTCCTTATTACGCACAAAAAAATGAATACTCCCCCTGCTAGCTGGGACCCACCATAGTGGGAGGCTGACTTGTGGGCCTACTAAGTTGACGCGGACGGAGGGCTTTGTCAACTTAGTCAACAAACGATTCTATCACCAGTGACCGTTGGATTGTTAACATCCAACGGTCGTCCTGCTTCTTCAACCTCTGATTTTCTTGCTCTAGCCGTCCAACCCACTGCGTTCTCTTGCCTACTGTGGCTGGCTGTGCTGCCGCGGAGGCCTCACCGCCCCCTACTACTCCCATCGCTGGCCAGGCCCTGCAGCAACGGCAGCCTCACACCGCAGCCGAACCAATGAACTCTCATACTCCTCTCGGCGTGGGCATCCACTGCCGCGTCGTTCCCTTCCTAGGCCTCACCGTCGTCCACCGCCTTGGTGCTCTCGGTGCGGTGTGGTCAATTTGGTCAACGAACGACTTCCATCGAAGAGTACTATACGTGGTTCTTGGCTCCAGAAATTATCTTTTATTATATAAAAAAAATCCTCGCGTTCGTTCCAATCCGAGAACTTTATTTCTGCACAAAAAACAACACCATGGTAGTTCTGCTGAAAACAGCGTCAGTCCGGGTTAGTTTCATTCAAATCATGCAAATTAGAGTCCAAAACAAGAGGAAAAGCGTTAGGAAAAGTAGATACGATGGAGACGTATCATGTCTATCTTGTTGCATGGGATGAAATGAGCCATCTTAGAGAATCCGTCCACAACAACAAACACGGAATCTTTGCCATTTTTTGTTCTAGGCAAACCAAGCACAAAGTCCATACTAATATCTTCCCATGGGTGATACGGAATAGGAAGTGGCATATAGAGACCATGGATTGAGCTTTAGACTTAGCTTTGCGACATGTAGAGCATCGGTTGGTGAAACGTGATACGTCGCGGAACATCTTGGGCCAAAAGTAGTTCTTGGAGAGCGTGGCGAATGTCTTGTCGCATCCAAAGTGTCCCATAAGTCCTCCTCCATGCGATTCTTGTAAAAGTAACAAACGAAGAGAAGACTCGGGGATACATAGTTTGTTAGCTCTCATAAGATAATCATCTTTGATGTAATAGCGTTGCCAAAATGTATGCATCAAACATTTGGCATATGTAATAGCAAAAGTAGGGTCATGCGCATACAAGTATTTTATGTGCTCAAAGTCAATGGCATTCAATTCAAGTTGGGTAATAAGCATGCATCTACGGGAAAGAGCATCTGCCACAACATTTTCTTTGCCTTTAATATACTTGATGACATAAGGAAAAGACTCAATGATTCACTCCACTTACCATGACGCTTGTACAACTTAGTTTGACCCTTAACATATAAAGTGTTTCATGATCCGTGTGAAGAATGAACTCATGAGGGCGGATATAATGCTCCCAGACATGCAAGACTCTCACAAAAGCATATAGTTCTTTGTCATAGATGGGGTAGTTAAGTTGCGCTCCGGAAAGTTTTTCACTAAAGTAAGCTATAGGGCGCTTCTCTTGCATCAACATACCTCCTATGCCATAGCCTCTAGCATCACAATGCATCTCAAATGGTTTATTAAAGTTGGGCGATGCAAGCAAGGGGGCATGCATTAGCAAATTCTTAAGCTCATGGAATGCAGTATCTTGAGATGGTCCCCAAACAAACGGTGCATTTTTCTTACTCAAGGCATATAAAGGTAAAGCGATGTCGCTAAAATCCTTCACAAATCTACTATAGAAACCGGCTAAGCCAAGAAAACTATGCACTTGTTGCAAGTTGGTTGGTTGGGGCCAAGTTTTAATAGGATTGATCTTAGATTCATCTACATGAACACCCTTAGAAGACACAACGAAGCCCAAAAAATCTTATCAACACCAAAAAGGCATTTGTCCATATTAGCATTAAGGCACTCTTTTCTTAGAGTTTGCAAAATGGATCTAAGATGGGTGACATGATCTTTGAGAGATTTGCTAAAAACTAGAATATCGTCAAAATAGACCACAACAAATACTCCAATGTATGGGCGAAGAAAAAAATGCATCACACGCGTAAATGTGTCGGGTGCTTCGGATAAACCCATTGGCATGACCAACCATTCATACAAGCCAAACTTGGTTTTGAAAGCGGTTTTCCATTCATCACCTTCTTGGATGCGTATTTGGTATTAGCCACTTTTAAGGTCAATCTTAGAGAAAATTGTGGCTCCGCTAAGCTCATCTAGCATGTCGTCTAAGCATGGAATGGGGTAGAGATATCTAACCATGATAGAATTGATAGGATGACAATCAGAACACATGCGATATTTATCATATTTCTTGGGAACAAGGATTACCGGGACGACGCTTGGGCTCAAACTTTCTCGTACATGGCCGTTGTCAATGAGTTGTTGTACTTGCCGTTGGATCTCCTTGGTTTCCTCGGGGTTGGCGCAGTATGGAGCCTTGTTAGGAAGAGGTGCTCCGGGTATGAGGTCAATGCGGTGTTCAATGCCTCGTAGTGGAGGTAGTCCTGGAGGTAGCTAGTCGGGGAATACATCTTGGAATTCCTGCAATAGAGAAGATAACACTAAAGGCAGATTGTGAGAGGTGTTAGTTTTAGGTGCCTCGTCCTTGCACAATAGGACATAGTGCATAACACTTGATGGGTTCTCACACACTTCTCTCATCTCACTTTTGGTAGCGAATAGCACTAGGTTTTTATTGTCGCTCATCGTGGAGGCACTCAATTATGGCTTGTGGCGCTCACTCTCTTTTTGGTGGTTCGCTCTCTCACTATTTTCTCCATGATGGTTGGTAGCTTGCTTGTCGGCGATCACTTGGCTTGGAGACAGGGGTCGTAGCATGTACTCCTTCCCTTTTATCTTCAAGCTATAGTGATTGGTTCGCCCTTTGTGGATGACGCCGCGGTCAAATTGCCAAGGTCGTCCAAGTAGGAGGTGACAAACGGATATAGGAACAACATCACACAACAAGGTGTCTTCGTATGCTCCAATCTTGAAGGAGACTTGGACCATGTATTCCCCTTGAATTGTGCCAGAGTCGCTAAGCCATTGGACCTTGTAGGGATGAGGGTGCTTCATCTTGAACAATTGGAGCTTGGAGCATAGTTTTCACTTGCCAAGTTATGGCAACTTCCTCCGTCGATGATGAACTTCACGGGCCTTCCATTGATGCTCGCCTTGGTGTGGAAGATATGATATCTTTGGTCTTGGAGACAACTGGGGGGCTTGAATCTTCGTCACAAAATACTTGGTCATCTTCATCTTCATGCACATGCCGGTGCATAGCCACATTTTCAAGGGCTTCCATTTATCCTTCACTCATGGAGTCGTATGTACCGTCATCATTGAGGATCATGGTACGCTTGTTGGTACACTCGAAGGACTAGTGGCCTTGGCCGCCGCATGTGAAGCATTTGATGGAACTTGTCTTGATGGTCTCATCTGGTGGAGTTGTCAATGATGAAGCTCTCGGCTTGAAGTTGCTTGTAGTAGGAGGACGACTTGAGGTTGTTGAAGATTTCTTGTAACTTGACTTGTCGCCGGTGCTTGGAGAAGGTTTGGTTGAGATAGAAGTCGTTGAAGCTTGATTGTGTGAGCCATATGTCTTGGAAGAGTACTTGGCATATTTGAAATCATCTTGCACTTATCGCTCCGCTTTTGTAGCTTAGTGCACTAGCTCGACGAGGTTTGTGTAAGGTTGGAAGTCAGCAATTTTCTTGATAGGGTGATTAAGTCCATTCAAGAAACGTGCCATAGTTTGCTCTCATCTTCCATGACATTTTCTTGTATCATGGCAATCTCCATTTCCTTGTAGTACTTCTCAACATTCTTTGTTCCTTGCTTGAGGAGTTGTAGTCGCTTGAAGAGGTCGCGGTTATAGTATGTTGGCACGAAGCGCACTCTCATGACATCCTTTGTTTGATCCCAAGTTGTGATTGGTGGTTCACCCCTTGCTTCTAGATGCTCAATGACTTGCTCTCACCAAATGAGGACATAGTCTTGGAACTCAAGACATGCCATGGCGATCTTATTCTCTTCCTCATAGTTGTGCAAGCGAAAGATCTTGTCAACCTTCAATTCCCATGAACGATACTCTTCGGGATCATTGCTTCTGGTGAACTTGGGCATGGCGAACTTGAGTTTGTCATAGCGTTGCTCTTCATTGTGTTGGGGTCGAGGGTGATGACGTCCTTAACGTGGAGGATTGTCGCCCTCAACTTGCTCTTGACATGGAGGATTCCCATTGTCTTGTTGCTCTTGGCGAACTGATGGTTCTTGTCGAGATTGTGGAGGAGCTTGTGGAACTTGTCAGTGCAATCGTGCTTGATAGTTATTCTCTTGAATTTCATCGTGAAGTGCTTCTTCTTGCTCATGTGTATGTTGGTTGCGTGCGGCGACAGTACGACTTGTGTCTCGGAGGGCACGTTGCGCCTCAAGTGCTTGAGCTTCACACCATTGTTTCTGTTGATGGAGAGCTTCAGCATCTTGCTTGTCTTGGTGTTGGCGTGCTCGCTCTTCCTCTTGTTGGCGTAGGCGTTGCCATTCTTGTGCTTGCACAAAGGTAGCTTGATTTTGGTGATGTCAATGTTCTTGCTCTTCAAGTTGCTCTTGTGTACGATTTCCATGTAAAGGATTGCTGTCGGATTACGGGTTCTGGCAAAACCCTTGAGGTTCGAACTCTGGGGTGCGCACAAAGATCTCTCTCCCCCTAGCTCACGCTCTCACCCAATCTCAAAGCTCAGCTCGCCGAACCCGAAGAACAAGGGACACAAGAGTTCATACTGGTTCGGGCCACCGATGTGGTGTAATGCCCTACTCTAGTGTGGTGTGGTGGTTTGCCTAGTAGGCTTGGATTAACAAGTACAAGGGAAGAACTACCTCCTGAGGAGAGGTGTTCTCGAGCTCGGTGAGCTTGTGTGTGTGGGGATGGTCCGAATGATCCCTTGGGGCCGAATCAGTTGCCCCCTATGGTGGTGGCTAGTCCTATTTATAGAGGCCCGGGCCCTCTTCCCAAATATTTGGCGGGAAGGGATCCCACAATGGACAATTTGAAGGGGGACAACTAGTACAAGCTATGCTGACAAAAGGTGATCTTCGCTTGCCAAAGGCTCTGGTGGTGAAGTCGTCGTGGGCTCCGCGATGACCTCCATCCTGTCGTCATGCTGGTCTTGGTCTCGTTGCACCGATATGGAAACATTTGCCTGACGCCTCGAGACTCCTCGCCTGCGCCTGCTCCTTTAGCACCGAAGAGGAAACTAGTACTTTGCGCCCGCTGGCGCCCGCCTGGCCTTGGTCGTCATGGCTCACGTCACGGGAACCTCACGAGGTGCCCCTCACCTTGATCTCTCCGCTCCTCACGAGCCATCCTTGACTGACGTGTGGCGACTGACGGGACGTGTGCGTCTCCGCTTCCCCACGCTACCTCGGCAACTGCCCGACTTGATGAGTCCCTGGTACATGCAGAAAAGCCATCATTACCTGCGATCGTGGAGGCTGGCGGTTGGCCTTCTCGTGCTATAAATGGGGAGGGGGCGGAGCCCCCGTCGCCCATCTCTTCCTCCGTTCCGCTTGCTTCTTCTTCCTGCCTCCTTGTTTCACTGCTAGCAGTGTCATCCATGGCGCCGATACGGAGGTTCTCGGCCGGCGAGAAGGGAAAATCCCCCCGCGAAGAGCCGGGCCCGCTCCCAACAAAGAAGAGGCTGGCCCGCCGCCGCGACGTCGTCGAGAGGCCAGAGGTGACGAGGCCTTGGCATGAGCGCCTCCTCCTGGATATCCGCTGCCTTTGTACGCCCAGGCAGATGGCTCCGGAGGAGGAGGCGGCGATCGATGACGACCGCGTCGCCGCCGTGGTGGCCGCGCAGCAGTGGCGCGCGCCACCGCCCCAGGAACCCATGCCGAGGAATCCTCGCGCGAACTGGTGGTGTGGGCGGCAATGCCCCCGCACTCCTGGTTTCGCTTCACGCAGTTCTTCTCCGCCGAGATGCCGCCGAGGGGTCTCCTCGAGCTGTGGCTGCAGCACGCCGAGTGTGACAACCCGGTGACAGGGGCGGAGGTCGAGGTCGTCTCCCTGGGAAAGATCTTCATGACCCGCGGATGGGGTGAGGTCGCCCGGGTTTGTCGTGCGGAGGGCGCCCTCTCCATCCACTTCGAATATGATGGCGCCTCCACGATGTTCTTCAAGGTCTTTGACGGGGAAGGCCGCCGCGTGGAGTGCTGCCCTTGAGGAGGTCGTTGGGACGGCACAGCGGCAGGAGCTGGGCCTGCCGTTGGCCTCGCCAGTGGTCCCTCCAGCAGCAGCGATAGTGCTTGGGACTCCAGCGACTCTCCCGAGCTCTACGAGACTCCGGAGACAAGCGATGACAGCTACGTGCCCCCGAGCTCTCGCCGTGCCTGGAGCACAGCAGCGGTGTCCGCCCATCGCTGTCGTTGATCTGGATGCGGTTGGCATCGGCCTCCTGTGGCCCACTGTTGATGATGGCATCGGCGGCGTCTACACCTGTGGATAGGGCTCCTAGAAACCTTCTTCTTTTGTTCCCTGCGAGGACTCGAGACGAACCCCATGGGGGCGTGTAAAGGATCGGTAGTGCCTTTTGTTAATATTGCCTCTATTATGAAGATCTACGACTGCATGTCCTGCTTCGGCTCAGACCCCCCTTTCCATCCACGCGGTAACTTGGCGCTCTATGCCGACAGGTCCCGGTCCCCAGGCAGGCTGCAGCCATCGCTGGATACCAGGTCGTGATGCCGTGGTCAAGGCTAGGAGGTGAGCGACCTGAGGTCCAGTGAGAGCTCCTGAGGCGCGATGCTCAAGAGGTCCCCTTTAGCATGCAAGCAGCTGCCTAAAGGTAGGAAAGGAAGGCGGCGGCGCCGTAGCAAGGCTGCAAGAGTTGGGAATCCTATGCCGCATCGCTTAGCCAATGTGAGTGCGACACTTATCTTAGCGGCCCAGAGCCAATTCCTTGTGCAGCGCCAGGTTCGTGCGTCAACGGCCATGGTGTAGCTGGGTTAGGCTCATGCGAACTTCTCCCTCTCTTTCACACTCTTTTGTGTGCTCTACGTCCTCGGGTCCCGGCCCTCGAGCGAGCTTAGCCGCCGCTGGTATGCCAGGTCGCGATGCCGTGGACAAGGCCAGGGGGTGAGGGCTGGAGAGCCAGTAAGAGTTCCTGAGGCGCGATGCTCAGGACCCCCCCCTCTAACGCGCAAGCGAATTGCATGGGAAAAGAAGGGAGCCCGTGGTACTGCCCGCTGCCATCCTCGGGAGGTTCCTGCAGGTTAGTTGGAGAGGGAATATAGCCCGTGATCACGTTGGTTACCTAGCTGCCGTTTGTTTCACAGGGAGGTGGAGGCACTGAGTATCTGACGAGGTGACGTGCGCGGAGGAGGCCGGGAGCCAGAGCTCGATCTCTTAGGTTTATCAGCGTTGCAGGGACGGACCCGAGCACAAGCGTCGTGCCAATGTGTGGAGCTCTCGCCGCGGGGTAAACAGAAGATCGGTTAGTAACGCGGGATGCCGCAAGATGTAATCAAACAAGCGGTAGCCATAGGGAAACCACGCAGGAAGATAAGCTAGCTTAGGATAGATGTAAGAACGATACATGCCACTGGGACGGAGCCGAGCGGCCTGGGGATGATGCAGCCCAAGGGGTGCCCCCAACAAAGTTAGCTAAGATGCAAAAAGATACACGTCGCGGGGACAGGCCCGTGCGACCTGGGAATGATGCAGCCCGAGGGGCGCTCCCAGCTGAGTAAACTGGAAAATGTCACCTGGTTCCGTTGTCGAAGGGGTGTTGAGGTAGCTGAAGGTGTGCGCTGGAGAGGTTGCTATCGGTGTCAAAACCGGCGGATCTCGGGTAGGGGGTCCCAAACTATGCGTCTAAGGTCAATGGTAACATGAGACAGGGGACACAATGTTTACCCAGGTTCGGGCCCTCTCTATAGACACCGGAGGGGACTAGGGTTACACAAAGTCGGTTACAGAGAAGGGAATCTTCATATTTAGTCGCCAAGCTTGCCTTCCACGCCAAGGAGAGTCCCATCCGGACACGGGTAAAAAGTCTTCGGTCTTTGTATCTTCACAGCCCATTAGTCCGTGTCGGCGTTCTGGGAACGGGGGTCCCCAGACATGCCTGCCTGCGGCCCATGGCGTGGCTCCACTCGCAGCCCAGTACGGCCCGTCTTCACCAACAGACACTCAAGACCCTCGCGAGGGGCAAAGCCTCACGAGGAGGACGACACAAGACCTCCTCGGGAGCGGTCTCACCAGGCTGGTTTACGAGGGGCGGAGAGATCAAGGCAAAGCGAACCTCGCGAGGTTCCTACGACCTCAACCATGACGACCAAGACCACGCGGGCGCCAGCGCGCATAGTGTCCTTGTTTCCTCTTTGGTGCTAAGGAGGCAAGCGCAGGCGACGAGTACCGAGGCATCAGGCAAAGGTTTTCATATCGGTGCAACGAGACCAAGACCAGCAGGACAGCAGGACGGAGGTCACCGTGGAGCCCAAGATGGCGTCACCACCGGAGCCTTTGGCAGGCGAAGACCACCTTTAATCAGGATAGCTTGTACTAGTTTCCCCCCTTCAAATTGGCCGTTGTTGGCTCCCTTCCTGCTCAATATTTGGGGAGAGGACCAGGGCCTCTATAAATAGGGCTAGCCACCGCAGTAGAAGGAACTGATTCAGATCATCCTCACACTCGCCAAGAACAAGAACACCTCGCCTCAGGAGGCTGTTCTTCCCCTTGTACTGTTCATCCTCAGCCCGACAGGCAATCCACCACACCACACTGGAGTAGGGTATTACACCATAATGGTGGCCTGAACCAGTATAAATCTCGTGTCTCTTGTGTTGTGACTTCGTCGAGCTAGGCTTTGAGATTGCGGCGAGGTTGAGGGCGTGATTAGGTAGAGGGAAATATTCGTGCGCACCCCGGTGTTCGAACCTCAAGGGTTTTGCCGGAACCCGAAATCCGACATTTGGCGCGCCACATAGGGGTGCGCCAAAGCTTTCCTTCCGTTGATATGCGTCCCGTCGCTTCATCGCATCCATGGCGGACGCTCGCCAGGCTCGTGCTGCGCACCGGGCCGCCCTCGCCGCCCGCGTTGCTCAGACGGCTCCCGTCGGCGGGCCTCCCTGTCGTTCTCCATCACCTACCGCCAATTCCGCCACCGGCCTGGCGGGGAACGAGCAGCAAGCGTCCTCGCTGCACCCCTAAGTGCGGCGGGACGGCCGCACCGCCACTCCGTCGCTGACCCCAGCCGGCTCGTCATCTCACGCTCGTCGCGCTCCCATGGACGCGTAGACCATGTTGTGCATTGCATGCGAACTCCTGCGCTACCGCCCCGCCGACGACCTCTACGAGGACTGGCTGGACCGCATCACCGAGCTCGTCAGCACCACAGGGGCTCCCCTGTGCCCTCCCACTCGCTGCCTCACCCTCCGCCAACTGCGGGCGACGTGGCTCATGGAGCGCCACCTCCGCACCAAGACGGCGTCCTGGTGCCAAGGCGTGTGGCCCCCTGATGCGACCCGCCGCGTCGGGCGCCCGTGCGTGAAGAAGGAAGCTGCCAAGAAGTTCCTCGTCCGCAAGAAAATGCTCCCACGCTCCCAGCACCACTATGACAAGACCGTGCGCCGCCTGTGGTGGCGGAGCACGGACATCAAGGGTAGGCTCCGCATCAGCAAAGGGTCCCGGTGGCCACCGCGGGCTGCCGTGCCTTCACTCCTGAGCTGTGTAGCGTTGCATGGCCGGGCAAGTTCAGGCCAGACCTGCCTCCACGCTACGACGGCACCCCCGACCCCACGGAGTTCCTACAACTCTACGAACTAAGCATCGAGGCGGCCAACAGCGATGAAAAAGTCATGGCAAATTGGTTCCCCATGGCTCTCAAGGATGGTGCCCGCTCATGGCTCCTGAACCTGCCCCCAGGCTCCATCTCCTCCTGGAACGAGATGCGCGACCGCTTCGTCACCAACTTCCAGGGCACTCGCGACCGCCCTCCAGCCGCGGGTGACCTGTGCTGTGTCAAGCAGCAGCCAGGAGAGACCCTCCAGAAGTACATAGAGCGCTTCAACAACATTCGCCTCAAGATTCCCAAGGTGATGGATGAGGCCATCATCTTTGCGTTTTCTGATGGCATCCGCGATGTCAAGATGAAGGAGGAGCTCGCCATCCACGAGGAGTTGTGCACGTCCTTGGAGTTGTTCAACCTGGCGACCAAGTGCGCAAGGGCTGAGGAAGGGCGCTTTTCCCTTCTCGAGCTCCCAGCTGCTGACCTGGAGGAGAAGAAAGCCAAGGCCAAGGACGTGAAGCGCAAGGGAGTGGTTGTACTCGCAGCGGAGCCGGACATGAAGTGCGGCCGGGACCAACCCGAGTCATCCAAGAGCAGCCGGCCGTTCTGCGCCTTCCACAACATTCACAGCCACAATACCAATGACTGTCAAGAGCTCAGGGCCATTCGAGATGGACGCCTCGGTCGACGCCCCGAGCGCAACGACCGGGGCTACTGCCGAGGAGGAGGACATGGCGGAGGACGCTGGGACGACCGTGGCCCTCGCCAAGAGTGGCGTGACCGGCCTCGTGAGAACCGCTGGCAAGATCAGCCTCGCAAGGGTGCCTGGAGGGATCAGCCTCGCGAGGACCACCCCCAGGGCAACACTGGCCTTCCTCCGCTGTCACCACCACCAAGAAGGAACGACGACCACCATCAGAACGAGGGGGCTGGGGGCTTCCAGGAGCAGTGGGCTATCGTCTGCATCTTGGGCAGAGCTCAAGCCCCAGCCTCTCAGCGAATCTTCAAGCAGTTTGCTCGCGAGGGGAACACAATCCTCCCCAGGCTCGAGGCCACACGCCCGCTTAGGTGGTCCAAGTGTGTCGTCACCTTCAGTTCAGCAGATCAGCTCAAGTGCGCGGCCACAGCGGGCGCCCTCCCGATGCTTTGCTCACCCGTCATCAGCAACGTGCAAGTCACAAAGACCCTCATCGACGGCGGTGCAGGGCTTAACATCCTGTTCGTCGAGATGTTCAACAGCCTTCAAGTGCCCTACAATCAGCTTCAGCCTACCAAGCCCTTCTCCGGAGTGACCGACAGTTCCACCATGCCGATAGGGCAGGTCCGCCTCCCTGTCACCTTCGGACAGCGCGACAACTACCGCACCGAGCTCATCGACTTTGACGTCGCCCACATCCGTCTTCCATACAATGCCATCCTCGGGTACCCAGCCTTGGCCAAGTTCATGGCAGTGACACACCACAGCTACAACATCCTCAAGATGCCAGGAAGCGACGGGATCATCATAGTCCCCTGTGAAGAAAGAGATGCGGTGTGCTCCCTCGAGCGCGCCTTTCAAGTAGTGTCAGTCGAAGACCCCGACAGCAATGCAACGCAGTACCCTCCTGAGGTCGTCCCCAAGAAGAAGAAGAAGCAGCTACCCCGCTCAGGGCCTCAGGAGAGCGGCGCCGCAAGTGGAGCCACGTCAGGATCAGCGCCCGCGCCTGGGGCGCCTCCCTCCCTCGCATAGGAAGGCGCGCCCGGTGCCCTCCTCGGGCAGGGCTCGGGGGCTCTCTTCTGGAGGGCCTCCGACCTTGCCAACATCATGAGGTAGGCGCTCGGGCACCATGTGGAGGCGTGCTTCATAGCACGTTTCCCTCAGGAGGACACCGGGCGAGGAGCACCCAACGTGCAGGTGTTTATTGCCAAGACCACTCAGGAACTGCAGGATGCAAGAGCCATGCGCGGCGACCGTCACTCACCTGGCGCGGCTCCCCATCCAGGCGAGGAGGGAAGGTTGCGCGTCTGCATCGACATCCAAGGGCTCAATAGAGCCGCATCTCAGGAGCTTTTCTGGCCTTCGCGCTTGGGCCGATGCGAGGGCCCGCCCCACAACTATGTTCGCATGCCTTTTGGCCTGCCGAGCGTGGTGTCCACCTTCCAGCGCAACCTGCGGAGCATCCTAGCGCCTTAGGAGGCCAGGCACCACGCCATCTGTAACGCCCTCGATGCGGCTATATCTCCCACGTGTCGAGGCACGACTTAGAGGCATAACCGCATTGAAAGCAATGTCGCAAGTGAGGTAATCTTCACACAACCCATGTAATACATAAGGAAAGAGATACATAGTTGGCTTACAATGCCACTTCACACAATACATAAATAAACATCCATCATTCAGAGTACACTCAAGGTCCGACTACGGAACCAAAATAAAGAAAGATACCCCAAATGCTACACGGATCCCCGATCGTCCCAACTGGGCACCACTACGATCATCGTGAAAAGACACATAGTAACAACCACGTTCCTCGTCGAACTCCCACTTGAGCTCGGTTGAGTCACTGCACTTGGCATCGTCGGCACCGCAACTGTTTTGGAAGAATCATGAGTCACGGGACTCAACAATCTCACCAGCGAGATCAAGACTATTTAAGCTTATAGGAAGGACAGAGTAGTATAGTGGAGCTGCAGCAAGCGACTAGCATATATGGTGGCTACTTCAAGAAAAGAGAGCGAGAAGAGGAGCAAAGCACGGACGTGAAGCTAGTAGCGATCAAGAAGTGATCCTGAACTACTTACGTCGAGACATAACTCCAACACCGTGTTCACTTCCCGGACTCCGCCGAGAAGAGACCATCACGGTTACACACGCCGTTGATGTGTATTTTACTTGAGGTCAACTTCGGGTTTTCTACAACCGGACATTAACAAATTCCCATCTGCCTCATAACCGGGCACGGCTTTCAAAGATATTACCCTGCAGGTGTCCCAACTTAGCCCATTATAAGCTCTCACGGTCAACGGAGGATATTCCTTCTACCGAAGACCCGATCAATCTCGGAATCCCGGACTACAAGACATTTCGACAGCAATAAAACAAGACCAGCAAAGCCGCCCGATTGTGCCGACAAATCCCGATAGGAGCTGCACATATCTCGTTCTCGAGGCACATCCGGATGAGACTAGCTACGAGTAAAACCAAGCCTCGAGTTTCCCGTGGTGGCCCTTGAGTAGCTCGATTCGGGCCAAGACTCGAAGGAGCACCGTCCGGGGGTTAAAATAAAGATGACCCTCGGGCTCGCGAAAACCGGGGAAAAAAGGCTTAGGTGGCAAATGGTAAAACCAATGTTGGGCCTTCTTTGGGACGAGTCTTATTCAAAGCGAACTGTCAAGGGGTCCCATAAATCACCCAACCGTGTAAGGAACGCGAAATCAAGGAACATAACACCGGTATGACGGAAACTAGGGTGGCAAGAGTGGAACAAAACACCGGCATAAGGCCGAGCCTTCCACCCTTTACCAAGTATATAGATGTATTAATTATAGTAGATATATATTGTGATATCCCCAACAAGTAAACATGTTCCAATACGGAACAACATCTCCATGTTCCAACAAGGAACAAACTTCATCTTCACCTGCAACTAGCAACGCTATAAGAGGGCTGAGCAAAGCGGTAACATAGCCAATCAACGGTTTGCTAGGACAGGATGGTTAGGGCTGACATGGCAATATGGGTGGCATGATATAGCAAGTGGTAGGCATCGCAGCATAGGCATAGCAAAAGAGCGAGCATCTAGCATAGCAAAGATAGAAGTGATTTAGGGTATGGTCATCTTGCACGAGATCCCGCAAGGAAGAAGAACGAGTCCATGAAGAAGACAAACGGACGTGGTCGAACGAATCCTCACAATCGCAACATTACGGAACCGAGAAGCAACACCGGAAAGAAACAAACATCATGATAAATGCACAAGCATAAACATGGCATGATGCACAAACAAGTATGATGCATGTCCGTTTAATGAGCATGGCATGGCAAAGTGCAACAAACAATACTACAAGTTAAGTGGACAAAACACCACATCAATTATTTAGTTTAATCTCGTTTAAGCTACCAAACAATATTAAATGTTATTAAACATGGCAAGGGGTGAAACATAAGCAAACTAACTATTTAGGCAAGTTTAAATGAGGCCGGAACAACAAACAACAATTCCGGAAATCCTCATGTGCATATATTAGGTTTGGTACTGTTCTGCCATGTACATAATTTTAGAGTTGTTAAACATGCAAATAAAGTATACCATGTTAAACTAGGCATTTTTCTACCCCATTTACATATGTAATTTATTTAAATCAGGGCTACGGTTATTTAGTTATGAAATAAATCATTTTAGCATGGCATTTAAGCAAATTAATGCAAACAACAATTTTAAACATTTAAATGTTGTTATGATGATGCAGATGACATATACAAATTTATGCAATTTTATGAAATTGTTGACAAGAGCATTATGAAGCATTTGTCGTCGTGGCGGAAACGAAAAAGGGTGCCACGGCAACGACAACGGAAATGGTGCCACGGCAACATTCCGATTCCGATAACTCGACTGAGATGTCGGTGCAAAAGAAAGCGTGCGGATGTGCGAAACATGCTAGAAATGGTGGGGTGCTCCCGACTACCGGGTTCCCATGGGACGATGGCATGTCAACGAGGAGGAACAAGCGAGCGACAATTTCGGACACGATGCAAACGGGCATCTCATACAACATATGCATTCGTCCACGGGCGGTCGTCATCTCGAGTTATACCTTGAGCGTGCATTTTCGGGGCGGAAATGCGTTTCGTAGAGGGAAGTAGACGTTCTCGCGATGATCGTCGAGGGAAGTAGTCGTACACAGCGTAGTGTAAGTCGTTGTTCACGTGGCGACGGTAGTTGTACACGTTTCGTAGATGACCGGGGTCGTCGGTAGAGGTACTTGGTGAAATCCACGGGATCCGTAGTTGTACATGGTCTTCGCGTTGTAGTCTGACTTGGCAATTCCAAAACGCTCACCGTAGTGGAACTTGGCGGTCGTCATGGTACTTGTGAGTCCGCCAAGTCGATCTCGTGGTCTTGCGTAATCATCGTGGACAAAGAGGAACTTGGCGCATCCAAGTCCTTCGGGTTCCTTGTTGTACTTGCGTTTGATGCGGTGCCAGCGATTCCAGGATGTGGAGGTACACTAGTTGTAGATGTGTAGTTGTTCACGATCGCCATGGTGTAGTCGTACTTGGCGTCCGGTGCGGTACTTGGAGAAATCCTCGGAGATGATAGTGGAAGACGAACTTGGCGCCCACGGTCTTGACGTCAACAGTGCGAGCAGCGGAGAGAACGCATTAACAGGCACGGCAGCCACGGGTCATCCAAAGGAGGTAGAGGCCATGGCGCCAAGGATGAGTGGCACGGGCGAGGCAGATGCGGCGAGCGGGAGGCTCTCGCAGGCCTCGGGTGCTCGAGGAGAGGCCGAGGGCGGCCGGATCCGGCCGGAGGCGATTTAACGGCGGCGGCCATGGCAGGGCTTGAGCTCCTGGTTTCCTGCTGCTGGTCGGGACAGCGAGGGAAGGAGCAGGCAGACGGAAGGTGCAGAGGAGGTGAGGCGGACATGGCGCGTGGAAGGAGGCCGAGCGCTGCGGGCGCACGAACACAGAGAAGAGGAGGCGGGGCGCGGACGAGCTCATGCTCGAGCGCTGAAAGAAGACAAGCGGCGGCTGAAGAAGGCAAAGCGGCACGGGCGCACGGGCGATGACAGAGGGCCGCGGAGTTGGCCGCCCGGTGGTGTTGCGGAGGCCGGGCGGTGCTCTACTCCTCTCTGCGTGTGGCAGCGGAGGAGGAGGAGGATGGGGAGAGGGATCGAGAGGAGGCGATGGGATCGGGAGAGTGAGGCTGCGAGGAGATGGGGATCGAGCGATGGGATCAATCGGGCTAGGGTTAGAGCTGGTGGGGCGCCCGGGCTGGGCTTTGGGCTTAGAGAGGCCGGTGGAGAGGAAATGGCCGGAGGCTGGCCGGGCAGCTGGGCTGGGCTCCCTCTCTCTCACTAATCTCTATCAGAAAAGAAAAGGAGAGAGGAAAAGAAAGAGAGGGTTAGGGAAAGATTTGCGCATGGGGATAATTTTCCCGAGCTCACAAAAATATGAGGAATTTAACAAAAATGGCCCGAGGATTTTTAGAGAATGTAAAATCCACACATGTTGAATTTAACTCGACATGTTTGAATTTCGAAACCCATTCGAATGAACTCCAAATGGGTTGAAATTATAGGAGATGGCCCTACACACTAGATGTGATTTATGGGCTGATTTGGAACATTTGTGGATAAAGTAAAATTGCAACTCAATTTTACTAAAAAGGCACCAAAGGAAGAAAAGAAGTTGAGTTGGATAAAAAGGAAATTTGAAGAACCCGCGCAAATGTGTTATGGAATGGTTTAATATAGCTCCCTAGATATTGGGAGGATATGTTATAAAGAGAAATCACCATTGTGAATATCCCTCGATTTAAATGGATCGAAAAATCCATACAATTTATTTAGATGAGTTTTTAAAATTAAATGGCATGATGAGATGATGCAATGCAAGAGATGACATGATGAATGCACACACAAAACAAATCACACGACAAAACTCGGAAACCACGGAAGGCAATCAAGCTCCGGTCTTGGGGCGTCACAACACTCCACCACTACGAGAGGATCTCGTCCGAGATCTAGGATGGCACCGAGAGAAGCGGAAGAGGAAGAGAAGAGGTAAAACTAAGTTGCTTCTTCGACAAAAGAATGAAACCAAAGAACCTTGAGAGGTTGAAAAGTTATGAATGACGAGCACAATGAACAAGAAGGAATTGGAACCACTCTGGTTGAAACGAGATAAACAAGAAACAAGGAAGAACAAATTTGGATAGAACTCCGGTTGAAAAGAGATGCGAGACTTGATAAGATGCAAAAAAACTTAGCAGAGATGACACAACACTCGGTTAGATGGATAAGCACGAAAAGAACACGATCCTCACAATACGAGAAGATGAGTGAAGAGAGCAACATCACAATGCCTTCGAAAGAAAGAATAGAAGATAGATCATTGGAATAACAAAATGGAGAAGAGACTGACAACTTTTGCCACAAATGAACTTGGAAAGCACCCTTAAAAGAAAGATAGAACGGAGTTGTTGGAAAACCAACAACGAAAAGAATAACCTTGTAGTGGACTTATGGAAACATCTCAACATTATGAGGTGAGCTTCTGCCACCAACGGAAAACAAACGATTGGATTGATATCAACAAGGAGACGAGAAACTTATTTCACCGAGAGGACAAATGAAGAACTTGGGTCATTGATAAGCACCACAAATAGCAACTTTCCTTAGGGAAGGCTTTAGGTGAAATCTATACCAAGATAACTCCAAGGAAGAAGATGATGGGTTTAAATATCTCATTCTTGACAACAAGTGAATCATGAAACATAAATGAAACTGTCAAAATGACATAACACCACCTCAAAAGATAAGGTCGACATAATTGCACTTGAATGCAAGATGAAGAATGCTTGAACTCCTCAAAACAAAACATGTGTTGAGCACCATGTTTATTTTGAAGTATGGCTTGACGGATCTTAACTCCGAGAAAAACTTGAAGGACAAATCGAGAAATAAATGAATCCTTGACGAACCACCATGTAGAGTCTCCATGAAGAACTCCGGTAATAAAAGGATGATAGAAAGAAAGAGAAGTTGAGAACACAAGGTGAAGCCTTGCAGTGATAAGATGAAGCTTTGAAATGATATAACCGACAAAATTTGGAACTCGGAAAGAAAGATGAACAAATGAAATCAAGAATTACTTCATCATGAACAATCTCCGAAGAAGGAATTAATCACTTGGATGAAACAAGAACAAGAATTATGTTATGCGTATCCTTCACCAATTTAAATTGATGTCAAGCAATGGATTTGGCATACTACTTATTCTCATTGAAAAATGATTACAGATAGAGATATAAGCGCCAAACTTGAGAAGGTATCGATGGAACCACCGGTGGGATTTGGAAACAACAAATGAATTGATATGATAATGAAGGAAGTGAAATCTTTGAACGAACCACCGTAAGAATTGAAATTGAGCGTAGCAAAGGCACAATTCACCGGAAGAATTGGAAAAGCGAATGAAGATACTTGAAGGGATTTAGATACATGAGAATGAAGAAATCATGAACTGATTAGAGGGTATTTGAACGATGCACCGGTAAGATTTGGAGAATGATAGCTACACGCTGAGAATGAAGAATTATGACATGATGGCCTTCGGAGGAAAGAAATGGAAAACAACTCATGAAATGCTCCAGATGGGTGAAAAGAATTCCCACAATCGAAAAAAATTATGAGCGAATGGCAACAAGCTAGAACCATGAATCTTGAAGAGAATGGAGCAAGATTTAAGAGAAACTCTTCTTCGGTTTTCAAATGTTGAGAATGACGATGAGAAACATCACCATGAATTATTGAGGCACTCCGGAATGAAAATTAGAAAGGTTGACCCAACGACGAAAGAATTTGGAAGATCTTGGAGAAAAACATTTGACTGATGATAACTCACTCTTACGTCAAACTTTGAAAAGAATTTTAGAATAACTTCGGGATAATTAGAAGAGTCAGGTAAGATCCTGGGAAAAGACCTGTGGGTTAGGGCCCACTCAAAAGAAACACCGTTGAACGATTGCTTGAAATAACGATTGCACCGGTAGAATTAAATGGGTTGAATGAGATAGCCTCCTCAAAAGAACTTGAGTAAATTGAGAATGGAAACTTGAATCTTCTGAGATATCTTCATCACTCCCAACCAAATGAATAGCGAGAAGTGAATGATTACGAGATACACCGGCATGAGAAAGCATTATGAAAAAAAGGAAAAGGGATAAGATCAACACCGAAATCTTGAACTAAATCCACGGAGAAGAAAATTAGAATGGAACAATGATAAGCTTGAAACTTCCTTAGCGTCTTCATGAGAAATCACCGGATAAAACATTAAAGGAAAAGAATGAAGAAACTTCACAGCAGTAAAATGGATGCTTGATTAAGAAATCTGAGTCCTTGAAGAAAAAGGGTGGGAGGGTGGGAAAACAAAGGCAACTTGGGTCGGATGAAACGCACACCGTTGAGAAAAAACTTAGAATTGATCTCGCAAATGTTGAAATGATCGGATCCACTTGAAGAGACGTGCACGGTGAGAAGAAATTGAGATGACAAACTCGATGATCAAGAAGGATTAGTATTCACATAGAAATATGAGAACACCGTTTAGAATAAGGTATGGAATCAACACTTGGCATTGAAGCAACTTGAATACCACAAAACGGAACAAAACAAAAGGATTTGGCTTGTAGAATAAGCGGAACAAACACATGATAGAGATTTCGCCCAAAGTGTTAGTGGTGGGGCCCTACAGACACGACGATATAGCGGCCAAATCACGAATGACAAACAAGACGTCCCCGAATCAGCATAGCCAAGGATTCTTTAAGACGTCTCGCGACCACTGTAAATCGACCGTGAATGGGCGGACCACTAGACGTTGGACCCCAATCTCAAATCATACATCTGTCGGAAAGATATCCTATAAGCTACTAGAATTCCCACCTATAAACTCCCGAAACTTTCTGGTTATGCAATCTGGTGTTGGGGATACAGGGACACAAAATATATCACCCAAACTAACAATACCTAGATCCAATTTGTATCCATCCGTCAACACATAACCAAGAAATCCTCGGAAATCGTGGTACCTCGACCTTGAAAAACATCCGTTATACAAGTCATGGCAATACTCCCTTTTCGCCTCGATCGGGCTATCGGGGTTATCTCACCAACAACTGCACAAAAGAGATTTCGATGTCGGCAAAACTCGTGTATTCGTAACTGCAACGATAAAATTGTGACGACAACACCTCGGAGCTCAACTCCCCGGACACCGCCACAACCCCTAAATGTCGAGGCACCAAGAACAATGTTCTCGTCACAAAACCTTCGGAACGATTCCAAGATACCCACGTGATCCTAATACAAAAATTTAGTGAAATTTGAGGAGAGAAGAGTAAAAACACTACGTAAGGATACCTCACAGAGCGACGAAGGGACTTGGAAGTAAAAAGAATCCTAATCTCCGATATATATAATCATAAGTCTCAAAACATTTTTCAATTCTAGACTCAACAACGCAATCAAACAATCAAGTAGGGGGCTCCTAAGTCAGAAGGCTCTGATTACCAACTTGTAACGCCCTCGATGTGGCTATATCTCCCACGTGTCGAGGCACGACTTAGAGGAATAAACGCATTGAAAGCAAAGTTGCAAGTGAGGTAATATTCACACAACCCAAGTAAAACATAAGGTAAATATATACATAGATGGCTTACAAATGCCACTTCACACAATACATAAATAAACATCCATCATTCAGTACACTCAAGGTCCGACTACGGAACCAAAATAAAGAAGATACCCCAAATGCTACACAGATCCCCGATCGTCCCAACTGGGCTCCACTACTGATCATCAGGAAAAGACACATAGTAACGACCACGTTCCTCGTCGAACTCCCACTTGAGCTCGGTTGTGTCACCTGCACTGGCACCGTCGGCACCTGCAACTGTTTTGGAAGAATCTGTGAGTCACGGGGACTCAGCAATCTCACACCCAGCGAGATCAAGACTATTTAAGCTTATAGGAAGGACAGAGTAGTATAGTGGAGCTGCAGCAAGCGACTAGCATATATGGTGGCTACTTCAAGAAAAGAGAGCGAGAAGAGGAGCAAAGCACGGACGTGAAGCTAGTAGCGATCAAGAAGTGATCCTGAACTACTTACGTCAGACATAACTCCAACACCGTGTTCACTTCCCGGACTCCGCCGAGAAGAGACCATCACGGTTACACACGCGGTTGATGTGTATTTTACTTGAGGTCAACTTCGGGTTTTCTACAACCGGACATTAACAAATTCCCATCTGCCTCATAACCGCGGGCACGGCTTTCGAAAGATATTACCCTGCGGGTGTCCCAACTTAGCCCATTATAAGCTCTCACGGTCAACGAAGGATATTCCTTCTACCGAAGACCCGACCAATCTCGGAATCCCGGACTACAAGACATTTCGACAAAGAATAAAACAAGACCAGCAAAGCCGCCCGATTGTGCCGACAAATCCCGATAGGAGCTGCACATATCTCGTTCTCAGGGCACATCCGGATGAGACTAGCTACGAGTAAAACCAAGCGTCTTCACCACGCCTTTGGATGACCCGTGGAGAGAACGCACAACAAGCCATCTCGTGAGGAGCAACCCCTTCACCACGCGTCTTCAACTGCCCCGACATTCCTTCAACAACAGAACTAGGTGACATTTTTCAAGTTTGTTTAGCTGGGAGCGCCCCTCGAGCTGCATCTTTCCCAGGCCGCGTGGGTCCGTCCATGTGGCATGTATCCCTTTACATCTTTGGCTTACTCTGTTGGGGGCGCCCCTCGGGCTGTGTCATCCCCAAGCCGCTCGGTTCCAGCCCAGTGGCATGTATCGTTCAAGCATTTACCTAAGCTAGTCTGCTTTTCATGCTTAACCTATATGTGATTATCACATGCTTGATTGCCGCCCAACATGGGAGCCGCGCGCCGATCGTCTTTCTTCAGGGCCCTTTGCATAAGAAGGCTAGGCATGGCGTCTGTGCTCGGGCCCGTCCCTGTAGCGTCGATAAATCCAACGACTGAGCTCTGTCTGGCGAGCCGACCCCGTTCACGTCACCTCTTGGGGGTCGTTGGTGCTTGGCCTTCTCATGTGATAACCTCAGGAGATTCATTTGGCGCAGGTTGTCTAACCATCTCGCAGGGCCACCCCAGCCATCAAGAATCAAGACCAGGCGCAACCCGCCTTGAGGTAGGGCCTCGTGAGTTCCGCGCTGGCTCACGAGTGCCCAGTCACACCTCGTCTAGCCCTGCCGTGCAAGCCACGTGTCAGGGCAGGGCTGTACATGCCCCGGGGGCTCTCCGCAGTAGGGACTCCCCTCCCACGTACCAGTGGAAGCACCATGCTCTGTGCTGGCTGTCGACACTGCAGAGGAGCGGCTATGCCCGTGCAAGTGCGGAAGCACTATGCTCCGCGCTGGTGATAAACAACTGAGGGCAGCCCCATGGCCGTATCAACCTCAGGGAGCCCTTGAGCTCAGTGTCCTGCCTCATCGCAACACCTCCCCTCGGGAGAGTCGTGCGAGGGGGCTGGGCACGGGGGCTGCGCTTGGGTCACGCCTAAGCATACGCCACCCAGGCAGGTCCCCCGGACCTGGTCGTCGCACACCGCTCCCGAGCCGAGCCTCGGCGAGGACAAAGGTATGAAGGTCATTTGAGCGTCAAGGGGGACTCCTGAGCGTCGCGAATCAGGAGCCTAACTGGCCACGTAGCCCCTCACTCCTTGTCCTCATCCTGGTGATTCGGACGACCCAACGGCGGTTGAGGTATGCGCGGGGTTGGGCCCTGCCGACGCAGAACACTAGACCTACCCTTGCATCTCCTTTCCATAAGCTGTTTGCGCGTCAAGGGGGACTCCTGAGCATCGCGACTCAGGAGCCTAACTGGCGACGTAGCCCCTCACTCCTTGGTATCGTCCTGGTGATCCGGACGACCCAACGGTGGCTTAGGTATGCACGGGGTCGGGCTTTGTCGACGTAGAACGAAAAGAAAATGGGAAGGAAATCGCATAATCTCAAAGCAAATATTACAAGACATATTGTTCTCCGAATATCAAACACAAGTTTAAACGCCTCCACGAGGCATGGTACATGTTGCAGGAGTCTAAACAGGAAAGGAGCCGCAATAAAGTCATCCCTGGACACCACCAGTGCCCGCAAGAGGCGCTCCTTCCCTGGTGGCGTCGCCTTCACCCATGCCACCGGACGGAGCTGCAGCATTAGTGGCACCACTGGTCGAAGGCGCGAGAGTGAAGGTGCGGAACTTCTTCAGTAGGGCCTCCACCTGACCCTTCACGGCTGCGGCAGCGGCTGCACAGTGTTCGTCGTCCACAGGCTCCAGCAGCTCGTCTAGGTGGGTGGTAAGATTGCGAAGATGGAGATGGCTGAACACGCGCGTCAGCATAGCTGAAGAAAGGACGCGCGCCTCTTCCTCCGCCATGGGGCCGAGGCCGCTCACGACTTCTCAAGCGCCTCGACCAAGTAGGGAAGCAGCAGGGCGGGGCCTTCCTCGTCGGTGGTCAGCGGCTTCTCCAAGCCCTTCTCATAGAGTGTCTTCAGTGCCACGCGAGACCTCTCCTCAAGGAGCATGATGTCGGGCGGTCCTTGGCCAGAACCTTCGCCTTGACGTCAAGTTCGGCTTTCTCCGCCTTCACCTTCCGCTCCAGCTCCTCCAGCCGGCCATGCTCAGTGGCCTGCGCCTTCGCCGACTGCTCCAGCTCGGCATCGCAACCCTTGATGGCATCTTCCCGAGCCTTGATCTCCTCCTCCTCCGCCTTGCGGCTACGGGCTTCTTCTGCATGCTCGTTGCGCACGGTCTTCAGCTCGGCTTCCAGCGCCCGGCAGCGATCCTGGGCGGCCTCGACGTCCTTCAGCGCCGCCTCACGAGCAGCCGACACTTGGGCGGCGGCCTGCTTCTCCTTCTCGGAGGTTGCCGTGGCCTAGCTCAGCGCCGCCCGAACAGACACATCAGAATGGAGCCAGCCAGAGACTAGCTCCAGGCGCCCAGCCACCAAGTGGGGGTCGGCGCCCGGAAGGTCTTCTCGCAGCCGGGTCATCTTAGAAAGAGCGTGCTCCAAGATGTCAGGGGAGGCGGAAGGACCTGGAATCAGCGGTGCAGCGGGAGAAGGAGGAGAAGGTATCGTCACCATAGCCTCGAGGATCGGGACTCGACCCTTGGAGACCTCGGCCAGAGCCGGACGCCGGTGCCTCCCGGAGCCCGGGCGACGGGCTGACTCCTCGAGGATTCTCCCCGGGCCTCGCGAGGCAGCCGAGCCGAGAGACATGAGCACCAACGGTGCCTTTCTCCAAGGAGGGAGACATAGCCGGAGCAGGTAGGCTGGTCCCGAGCAGCACCACCGCCTCCTCCTTCCTCTTCTTCGCCGCAGGCGTCGGCCTAATTGCATAGCGGAGAAGCGTCAAGGTCAAGCAGCTGAAGTAAGAACGAAGCAAGGCAAGAGCATTTACGGGTCCACCGCAGTGTAGTCCACCCTCCTCTTGCTTAGCTTGAAGCCCGAGAGCCTCCCGGCCTGGGGCGCGGGCGCACGGGCTCTAGGGGCAGAGGAAGGAGCAGCAAACAGGCCAGAAGCAGCCCCAGGCGGCGTCAGAACAGGAGCGTCATCTCGGGAAACCAATGCCAACCTGCCCCTCGTCGAGATCACGGGAGGCTCCCCCCTCTGGAGGTCATCGGTCTCGTCATCGTCGTCCGGCATGTTGCAGAGGAGGTCAGCCTTGCGCAAGGGGGGAGGTCTCTGCCATCCCCTCGGGGGTTGCCTCCGAGCCGCGCTCCTCGTCTTCCTCCTCTTCCTCCTCCTTGCAAGAGTCATCAAAGGACACCTCCACCGGCACCATCGTAGCCAGGACTGCAGGAGGCACTGGCGGCACCAGCCCGCGCCCATCAAAGGTTGGCATGGCAACCACGACCTACGCCCCGTCCTTGCGGCGGAACAAGAGAATGAAGGCACTCGGCGGGTATTCCTGGTAGTCCCCGACCAACAGGCGGAGAGCCGCAGCCAGTTCTTCGTCAGACAAGGCTTCCGGGCTCAAGGGAAGCTTGTCTTCTTCGCCCCCAAGCTTCCATAAGGGGCACGTACACGCCTGAAGCGGGGCCATGCGCATCATTAGGAATTCCCTCAGGAGCATGGCCCCTGTCACCTTCGCCGCCTTCGCGTTGCCTGGCATCAGGTCGGCATTCATCTTCTCCAGCACTGACGTCGTCCGGTCATCAGTGAGCTTCGCACGAGACCACCCCGCGTCCGACTGGGGCATCTCCGTTGGCAGCACAAAGCGTGGGTGGATGCACTTGGCATCCATCATGACCCACTTGCTCCTGAAGCTGTCGACCTTCTTCCCAGCCTTCGAGATCGAGTTGGCCTTGCCAGCCGCGATGAAGTTGGCGCACCCGGAGGTATGACCGTCGTTGATGCGGATAAAGAAGAAGTGGCGCACCAGAGCCATGGACGGCATCACGTTGACTTACGCCTCGCAGTAGAAGGCGAAGATCGACAGAAGGAGAACAGAGTTGGGATGAAGATGCAGCACCTGCAGCCCGTAATGGCCAAGGACCTCATAGAAGAAGTCGGAGAAGGGGGGAACCAGCCCCGCGATGATGCTGCTCATGAAGAAGGGGAAGAAGGTGCTTCCCGCAGGCTCCGGCATGGCAGAGCCAGCCTGGAGCTCTGTCTTCCCCCTCTCGTTGCTCTCTCCCGCCGTCGGTAGGAGCGTGACGGTGAGGTTCTTCTCTAAGGCATTTGGCGCATCCAGAGCTGGCTCGAACCAGGCGGGCGACGAAGAAACCTTAACCTTCCTGGGCGCCATCGGTCGCTGATTCGAAAAGGGATGGCAGCAGATCTGGAGATTTCAGAAGCGAGGGGCGAGAAAGGGGATCCGGAGCAAGGCGGAAGAAAGCAATGAAGGCAGGCGTAGCCCGCGCCAGCCTTTTGTCAGACGGGCAGTTGCCGAGGCACCGTGGGGGAAGCGGAGATGCCCACATCCAATCAATCGCCACTCGTCGACCCAGGCCGTAGGCTGTTGGGGCCCGCGGCACCCCGCACTTGCCCTTTGGCTTCGCCTCGAAGCCAAGTCCGAGCGTGCCTTGGGCCCAGGGGCTACTGTCGTCGTTCTGGGAACGGGGGTCCCCAGACTTCCCTGCCTGCGGCCCATGGCGTGGCTCCACTCGCGGCCCAGTACGGCCAGTCTTCACCAACAGACACTCAAGACCCTCGCGAGGCGGACGACACAAGACCTCCTCGGGAGCGGACTCACCAGGCTGGCTCGCGAGGGGCGGAGAGATCAAGGCAAGGTGAATCTCGCGAGGTTCCTACGACGTCAGCCATGACGACCAAGACCAGGAGGGCGCCAGCGCGCATAGTGTCCTTGTTTCCTCTTTGGTGCTAAGGAGGCAAGTTCAAGCGAGGAGTACCGAGGCATCAGGCAAAGGTTTCCATATCGGTGCAACGAGACCAAGACCAGCAAGACGGAGGTCACCGTGGAGCCCAAGACGGCGTCACCACCAGAGCCTTAGGCAGGCGAAGACCACCTTTAGTCAGGATAGCTTGTACTAGTTGTCCCCCTTCAAATTGGCCGTTGTTGGCTCCCTTCCCGCTCAATATTTGGGGAGAGGACCAGGGACTCTATAAATAGGGCTAGCCACCACAGTAGGAGGAACTGATTCAGATCATCCTCACACTCGCCAAGCACAAGAACACCTCGCCCCAGGAGGCTGTTCTTCCCCTTGTACTGTTCATCCTTAGCCCGAGAGGCAATCCACCACACCACACTGGAGTAGGGTATTACACCACAACGGTGGCCCGAACCAGTATAAATCTCGTGTCTCTTGTGTTGCGAGTTTGTCGAGCTAGGCTTTGAGGTTGCGGCAAGGTTGAGGGCATGATTAGGTAGAGGAAAATCTTCGTGCGCACCTCGGTGTTCGAACCTCAAGGGTTTTGCCAGAACCCGAAATCCGATAGTCATGCCCATGTCCAACAGACCGGACGCCCGAGGACCCCTTAGTCCAGGACTCCCTCAGTAGCCCCTGAATCAGGCTTCAATGACGAGGTGTCCGCCGCGCAGATTGTCTTCAGCATTGCAAGGCGGGTTCCCCTTCCGAACACTCCAAGATAGTCTTCGGACGTAACAATCATGTCCAGATCTGCAACACAAGTTCCACACACAATCGCAGAGAGTATAATATTTCACGAGTCCAATCTGCTGACAACCTTTTGGTAACGTGACATCACGCTTGCCCAGTCATTATTTCGAACCTTTTCTTGTCCTGCCGTTCCACGTTTCGAGGCGTGGTTTTTATTGGCACGTCTTGTCGGAGCCCAGATCGTGTCCCCTTATTGCGAGATTGTCATCAATACGAGCTTGGCTAACCCAACCGTTCCTTTGGAAAGATTCCTTAGGAATAGGCAGGTTTTCAGCCTTAGGAGGAGGCGTTCGATACCCGTTGCCTTTATAAAGGAGCCAAGGGCCGTCTTATGTTACGCCAACCCTTTCCTGAGCCTTTCCAACTCCGAGCTCTAGCACCCAAGGTTTGACTTCATTGCTTCAAGATTCCTATTCATGTCTGGATCCAACCTACAGAGACGATGGGTGGCTTCCTCCATTACATACGAGGACATTGCGAAGCTCCAGGCGGCCAGATATCTGACCGCGGAGATCCCCCACAGACTTCCTGCTCAAGGACAGGTTATTCCGACTCCCAGATCCGGCAAGAGGGTAGTATTCATCTCTCACTTCCTCCGAGGGCTAGGATTTGCTCTTCATCCTTTCGTCCAGGGGCTCATGTTTTATTACGGACTAGATTTTCACGATCTAGCCCCAGATTCTTTCCTCCACGTCTCGTTGTTTATCATCACGTGCGAGGCCTTCCTTCGTATTCCCCCACACTTCGACTTATGGCTCAATACCTTTAGTGTGAAGCCGAAGGTGGTCGACGAGAAACAGGCGGAGTGCAATGATGCCACAGTGAGCAAGCTTACCAATGCTCTCTGGCGAAAAGGCTCCTTCACCGAAACTTCCGACCTATGGCAGCGGGAGTGGTTTTAGGTCACTGAACCCCGTGGTACCAAGTGGGCAGCTATACCTGCTTTCCGCTCTGGCCCTCCGTTACAGCTCGCATCATGGATTAATAAGGGGTTGGACTGGGGATCAGTTGATGAAGTGCAGACTCTACAGAGCCACATCTGAAGCCTCGTTGAGAAGGACATCAATCTTGTCAACATGATTCAAGTAATGCTAGTCCGCCGAGCCCTGCCATGCCAGCGTCGGCCTCTCCGTATGTGGGAGTTTAATCCGGAAGGACCGCGGACCCTCCAACACTTCTTTGGCGCTACGCACAAAGGAATGTGGAAGTTGTTTTCGGGAAACGAAAGCAGTGGCCGGACACCACTGAGGACATCGGCCTTGACTACAACCATCCGGATACCTCGGTAAGCGCTCAACTCCCGAACACTTTTTTAGTTAAGTATGCCGTAATATGTTACTGAGCAAACTATCTCCTTCCAGGGCTGGATAAAGAAAGCGGAGCGAATTAGGTGTTCGGCCCCCCTTCCCGAAGACTCAACGGATCCCGTGCTAACAAGGATGCTGGCCCTGGCACCGCATCAGGTGCCCGTGAAGGAGGACCAGGCGGAGAGCGGGAAGGCTAAAGGTAGCCTCCATTCCGAGGGGATATCATACAAAATGTCCAGGGAGATCAAGGTTCCCCCACCTGAAGACAAAAGTGAAGGAGAAGCCAACATCTCTTCTCCCCATGGTAAGAAAAGGGCTGCCTCCGAAGATTGGGAGGAAAGGGCTCCAAAGCGAGGCAAGGTGTCCCTGTCGTGCGGCTCAGGCTTGGAGGACGACGTTGTCGCACAGTCCCACGATGAGGACAAGCCTCTGGCCAAATTGTAAGTGAACAAGGATGTTTTTAAACATATCCCGTTCCTTTCCTGTTAGCAAGGTAACATCTAGAATATATGTTTTTGCAGCTCGGCAAACAGTCTTCTTCACCAATCCTCTTCCTCGGGAGATCTTCTTCCGGAGATGATGGAAAGCGGGACACCTCCGCTGGTCTCCTTGCCCAATAAGGTGGACGACTTTGAGGTGTCATCCCGGAGGGTCTCTCCTGATCAACAAGTGGTGCGAGGGGTGATGAAGACACTACACGAAGGTGATAGTTCGGTAGCCCAGGGTCCGGGTGCCAACAATAAAGGCCCCGGACTGTCCAGTTTACAGCCGGAGACGATGCTAGGTACGAATAAACGGGTTCCTTTGAAGGGAGGCCGCACTCCTACAGCAGCTTCCGGAGATCCAGAAGCGCCGGATATATTGATGAACATGTTGCGTTAGGCGTCCGTCTCAGAGGAACATCGCACCTTGATGGGTATGGTGGTTGAAAGGGTTCTGTCCATGAAAAGCGGATTAAATGAAGCCTTCACGAGCCTGCTAAGAGGCTTCGAGGTTTGTACTGTAATATTTTTATTGTGCTTTATTCACAAAATGCACCCGTGTATAGATAGTAGCCCCTGAGACTCTGATTGGCTTCCCAAGGGAGGCAATCAGAGGATCAAAAAGATATGCCCAGGAAATAATCTGATTAATTGGAACGCAGGCTGTTTCCTCCTTGGTGGCTGCCCGAACTACAGAGGTTGCAGATCTGCAGCGGAAGCTTGACGTAGCGGATGATGACATCACACTTATCAACAGGCGGCTTGACGAGGCGCAAGGTATGTTTTGGGGGTAGTCATTGCATGCGCGTGCTTATAATATAAGCAGGATGCTAAGCATTGTATATTGAAATATGCATAACTGCAGATGGTGCTGCCGCAGTTGAGATCCTTCGGGCTGAGTTGGCCCGGGCCAAGGAGCAGGCCCGGATTAGTAATGCGGCTGCCGAAAAGGCATCAGTTGAATTAGAGGCCGAATAGACTGCTCGGTGCCAGTATGAGGAAAGAATGTCCACGATGGCTCTTGAGCTAAAGGATGCTGCTAGCTGCTGCGAATTTCTCGAGAAGGATAATAAAGCCAAAACGGCTGATCTTGATAACACCTTACGAGAGGCGAAAGAAGCGCGGTCCGAGTCTAGAGCGGCCCGGGAGGAGATCCGGCAAGCAGGGGAGATCGCGGCTGGTAAGCCCTTTTTATTACAAACTAAGTTTGGCGATCCGAATTATGCCCCGCTGAATCAAGTGTGGAGTTCTCCAGATGCATTGTTGGACTTGTCGAAGAGTGTCTCCGCTGCGATGCAGTTTTTTCAAGTGCAAGACGGACGTGCAACCGAAAAGTTGTTCTGGTTGCAGTTTAGCATGCCGAAGCGTCCGCTGCTGCTGAACGAACAGATGGCTCAGTGGGCAGAGCTCCACAAGATGTCCGGATCTGCCATGAAAGACGTCATGGTCCGAGTATGGCTGACCGAGCCAATTCTGGATAGTTATTTTGGTTCGGTGCAGCGACTTGTTGATGCGGTGCCGCGTATCGATGCCGTGAAGCGGTCGTCGTGCATTGAAGGTGCACGGATGGCTTTTGCCCGTGTCAAGACATACTGGGCGAAGATGAAGGCCATCGACGTTGCAGCGAAGAGTCCACCCAAGGGCAAGGACCACCACGCACCAGAGCATTATTTCGAGGATGTCTTAGAGGGTACCCGCTTGATAGAGGGTCAATGCTCGAAAGACGTGATATTCGAGTGAAAATGTATTGAAATTGTAAAAGACAACATTATGAAATAATAAAGCTATTTTTGATTTTAGAGTTGCTTAAAAGCTTTGATTCTTCCTGTGCGGCCATTTTTGTATAATCTGAAAGTTTTCCAGTCGTCGGCCTCAGCCCCCTCGTAGAAAGTACGGGGGTGTTCGTAAAAGCAATTGATCATTCTTAACCCAACGTCTTGGTCCATAAAGGAGGTGTCAATGCGGTGAACTAGGCAATCAGACTATAGGGTGTTAACACTTTCACTTAGCCATAGGAGTTTTATGGTGGATCTATGATATAGACCCTGTTATGTACGCGGTTATCCAATGCGGTGCGTTACATGTATGACCTGAAAGAAGGTCCTTCGTGTAATACGGGGAATTGTGAAAGATTCTGTTAAGTCATCGAGTGGTTGACCAGCTCTCACCACATCATGACAGTCAGTTTTCGGCTTTCTCTACTGAGGTGTTTGACCAGATGAACCGGAAACACAATCACAGTAGTTCTCCCTTTACTACCCTAGCCGATAGAGCGGAACGTAAGGTAGTAAGCACAGGAGCCGGGCAACCCAACTATTGACCCAAGACATGATTCGGGGCTGATGCATATAAGGTCAAACTCGCGATGCCGAAGTATGCTATAAAGTTGTTCGGACTTTATTGGCAACTCATTTTGTTCCCATACCAAGCCCCTGGCAAGTTATGTCGGGGCGCGTGTGTGAAACAACCAAAGGAACAAAATTCAGTTCTATATAGAAAAGTGAATACCGGATACGGATTATGTTCACTGGAACCTGAGTGACATGCCAATCGTCATTTTATAGATAATAACACCACAACCCTAGCTATTTGACATGCCAGGGGTCAACGGCTGAGGAAACAGGCACTTTACAGGCTCGCAAAATATAGAGTGCGGTCTACAAAAAGTTGTTTTGGACCTCTTGTCGCACGTCTGCGCCGCCTTTCCTCGGTGAAGGGGCTCCTTAACAGGAGTAGCCTTTGGGTGAATTTACGAACCCGAACTCCGATAGAGTCCAGGAGATGACCAGCCTTTGCGCCACCTGTGGTAAAGGATAATGAAAAAGAATGAGTAGTTAGAAAAGAAAAAAGAGGTTATGGGAGTACTTGCAGGCTCGTCCGTATTGTGCTTCCGCCGATGCCCAGGGTATCTTAAGTGCATAGTTATGTATGTGCGGTACAGATTTCACAGGTATATGAGGCGGACGGCGGAAGCCAAACTGCTAGTCCAGCTCCGAAATTGGTCGATCCTGTTGAATGGAGACCGGTGGTTTAATGGCCGACAAGGTATGCGGTTTAATAAGACCGCTTTGTACTTCGGCTGAGGTCACCGTAGTATGATCCTCAGTCCGGAGGGAGTTCTTCTCCTGCTCCCCTGTAGAGTTGTGTGTCACGTATACCATGTTTACTGTTTTTACTTCGGGGGGAAATTGCTTCTGACCCCCGGTATTTGGTTGGTGAGTCTCTTCGTCATCGCTATCACTGGGCGGCCTCCTCCCCTTGTGTTCGGTGTTGAGCTTGCCGGCCTGCTTGAAGACCCAATAGCTTATGTTGGTATGATTAGCTGGTTTATCGGGGTGGCAATGAATCTGGCAGGGCCGATCCAATATCTTGCCTTGAATGGCTTTTTCCGTTGACCGGGTTTGGTGCCGCTGAATCCGGCGTTGACCGCTGTGTCATGCGTTCTTTCATTATAATTGTGACCTTTGTGTTTACTGCGTCGTGGCTTGCCATTGCCGTCTCAGACTTCGGAAGTACCCGGATCGCTGGCGCTGTTGCTTCTACGAGCGAGCCAGCTGTCTTCTCCCGCGCAAAACAGGGTCATTAGAGCAGTAAGGGCTGACATGGATTTTGGTTTTTCTTGACCGAGGTGTCGGGCGAGCCACTCGTCCTGGATGTTGTGCTTGAAGGCCGCTAGGGCTTCCGTGTCCGGGCAATCGACGATTTGGTTCTTTTTAACTAGGAACCTAGTCCAGAGCTTCCTGGCTGACTCTCCGGGCTACTGGACAATGTGACTTAAGTCATCAGCATCCGGTGGCTGGACATATGTACCTTGGAAGTTGTCACGGAAGGCGTCTTCCAAATCCTCCTAGCTGCCAATAGAGTTTTCGGGCAGACTGTTTAGCCAATGCCGAGCTGGCCCTTTCAGTTTTAGTGGGAGGTATTTGATGGCATGAAGGTCGTCTCCGTGAGCCATATGGATATGGAGAATAAAATCCTTGATCCATACCGCGGGATAAGTTGTTCCATCATATGATTCAATATTCATGGGTTTAAACCCTTATGGGAATTCATGCTCCATTACTTCGTCAGTGAAGCAAACAGGGTGTGCGGCGCCTCTATATCGGGCCCCATCGCGACGTAGCTCCAATGGAGTCCGTCTATGGTTTTTGGCCTGGGCGTGACTAGGCTTGTCACGTACGAATAGATAGCTGCCTTCACCTGTCGGAGCACATCCTCGCGATCCGTAGATTGATCTGGTATTTCCTGCTCTACTGTCCAGGTCCTGCCGAAGGTCATATGTATGACCCCGAGCTGTTTTGTCTCTGCCTTTACGGCGAGGTGGGGCGGGCTGGTGTTCGGCTTGAGTTGCCGCTTTATCCCGACCGCGTGGTGGTCGGTCAGCCGCATTGTGTGATGATGGTACAGGCTCCGGCGCCTCATCATCGAACCGAGGTAGCAATTTGCGCTTTGGCTAACTTTTGGCTGGGCGCTTAAGGCCGTATTCTTCGGCTGCCAGGACATCAGTCCATCTATCGTTGAGCAGATGTTGGTCAGCTTGAAGCTGCTGCTGCTTCTTTTTCAGGCTCCTTGCAGTGGCTATTAGCCGGCGCTTAAAGCGCTCTTGCTCGAGAGGTTCCTCAGGCATGATAAAATCCTCGCTGCCAAGGCTCACCTCGTCCTCGGAGAGCGGAAGATAATTATCGTCCTCCGAGTCTTCATGTATGGCCTGTTCATCAGGGATGACTTGCCCGTCTTCCCATTCCTCCTATTCGGAAGTTTTCTCAACGGGGTCTTCATTATCTTCGGCATCGTCCAGAGTATTGTTTTCTCCCATGCCGGTATTGCTGTCTTTTCCCCGACGTGACTTAGAGCAGCACCGCTGACGTCAGCGTTTTGGTTGTGTCACAGGAGGTTCATCCTCGACTGAATTTTCTTTGTCATCGTCGTTAGTTCTTTTAGGTGTATCCACCATGTACACGTCGTATGAAGAAGTGGCCGTCCAGTGTCCGGTAAACGGCGGGTTTTGGCCCTACTCCCCATCGGCATCGTCGTCCATACCGTCGATGTCTTCGGAGCCGTAATCGAGCATGTCGGTTAAGTCTTCGACAGTGGCTATGAAGTGGGCGGTGGGTGGGAAGCAAAATTTTCCGTCATCAGCCTCCAGTTCGAACCGGATATAATTTGGTTGTGAGCCCCCCTGCTAAGGATAGTGCTCTTAACGAGTTAAACACGTCGCCCAAAGGCGAGTATCGGAAAATGTCCACGAAGCTGAATTCAACGATCGAAGGCTGATCGAGCTCGACGCATATGGAAGCACATGGTTCGGAACCCGTAGCCAGAAACGAGTCCGAGGCTCCGGTGACACAAATTCCACTCGAGTTTGGATCTGTGTGCGGCTCTGACGCCGCTAAGACTACGACATCCATGGCGGGGTTGAGCTTCCTATCTTCGGATGGCGCAATCTGCTCCGGATCTAAGGCTAGAGCAGTTACAGGTGCTATCTCCTGGGTATAGTCCGATGACAGATTTAAGTCATGTTCATCATGGTGAAGGGGAGCGGCTGCCGTGGCCTCGGATCCATCGAAGGTCAAGTCTCCGCGGATATCTGAGACGTAGTTCAAGCTCCTGAATCTGACCTCACGGCCAGGGGTGTAGCTGTCGATCTGCTCCAGATGGCCAAGCGAGTTGCCCCGCAGTGCGAAGCCGCTGAACACGAAGATCTGTCCGGGGAGGAAGACTTCCCCTTGGACAGCATTGTTGTAGATGATTGAAGGAGCCATCAAACCTTTTGAGGACAGCACAGTGGAACTCTGAATGAAAGCACCAATGTCGGTGTCAAAACCAGCGGATCTCGGGTAGGGGGTCCCGAACTATGCGTCTAAGGTCAATGGTAATAGGAGACGGGGGACACAATGTTTACCCAGGTTCGGGCCCTCTCTATGGAGGTAATACCCTACTTCCTGCTTGATTGATCTTGATGAATATGAGTATTACAAGAGTTGATCTACCACGAGATCGTAATGGCTAGAACCCTAGAGGTCTAGCATGTATGACTATAATTGTATATCCTCTACGGACTAAGCCCTCCGGTTTATATAGACACCGGAGGGGACTAGGGTTACACAAAGTCGGTTACAGAGAAGGGAATCTTCATATTTAGTCGCCAAGCTTGCCTTCCACGCCAAGGAGAGTCCCATCCGGACACGGGTAAAAAGTCCTCGGTCTTTGTATCTTCACAGCCTATTAGTCCGGCCCATGTCCAACAGACCGGACGCCCGAGGACCCCTTAGTTCAGGACTCCCTCAGTCGCTCCTCACGAGCCATCGGGGCCCTGAGCCTGAGGAGGCTCTGGGGGATTGGGTGGTTCCTTGAGGACCGTCGCCATCTCCGCCAGGACTGCATGATTCCTGGCCTCCTGAGCTGCCAGGATGCTCCGTAGATGACGCTGGTAGGTGACAGCCGCGTTCGGCAGGCCAAACGTCATGCGAACATGGTTGTGATGTGGACCCTCGCACCGGCCAGTGTGCAAAGGCCAGAAGTGCTCCTGAGATGCGGCTCTGTTGAGCCATGGAATGTCGACGCAGATGCACAGCCCGCCATCCTCGCCAGGATGGGGAGCTACGCCGGGTGGTGGGCGGCGGTCGCCGCGTATGGTCCCTGCTTCCTGAAGTCCCTGGATTGCCTGGGTGATGAACTCCTGAGCACCTGGCGCTCCTCGTCTTGTGCCCTCTTGGGGGAAATATGCAGCAAAACACGCCTCCACATGGTGCCCGAGCGCCTCCCTCCTGACATTGGCTAGGTCTGAGGCCCTCCAGAAGAGAGCCCCTGAGCCCAGCCTGAGGAGGGCGCCGGGTGCGCCTTCCTATGCGAGGGAGGGAGGTGCCCTGGCTGCGGGCATAGACCCAGAAGTGGTACCACTGGAGACACCGCTTCCCTGAGGCGCTAGGTGGAGTAGCTGCTTCTTTTTCTTGGGGATGGCCTCAGGAGGGTATAGTGTGCTTTCGTTGTCGGGGTCTTCGATTGCTGCGGCTTGGAAGGCGCGCTCAAGGGAGCACGCGGCATCTCTCTCTTCACACAGAACCATGATGATGCCGCCACTCCCCGGCATCTTGAGGACGTTGTAGCCATGGTGGGTCACCGCCATGAACTTGGCCAATGTTGGATACCCAAGGATGGCGTTGTACGACAGACGGATGTGGGCGACATCAAAGTCAATGAGCTCAGTGCGGTAGTTGTCACGCTGGCCAAAGGTGACGGGGAGGCGGACCTACCCTATCGGGGTGGTGGAGCCGTCGATTACTCCCGAGAAAGGCTTGGTAGGCTGTAGCTGATCGTATGGCACTTGGAGGCTGTCGAAAATCTCGACGGACATGACATTAAGCTGTGCGCCACCATCGATGAGGGTCTTGGTGACTTGGACGTTGCTGATGACGAGTGAGCAAAGCATCTGGAAGGCGCCAGCAGTGGCCGCACACTTGAGCTGGTCCGAAGAGCTGAAGGTGATGGCGCACTTGGACCACCAGAGAGGGCGCGTGGCCTCGAGCCAGGGAAGGGCTGCGTTCACCTCGCGAGCAAACTGCTTGAAGATGCGCTGGGAAGCTGGGGCCTGAGCTCCTCCCAAGATGCAAGCGATAGCACGCGGCTCCTGGAAGCCCCCAGCCCCCTCGTCCTGATGGTGGTCGTCATTCCTTCTTGGCAGTGGTGGCAGTGGAGGAAGGCCAGGATTGCCCGGGGGGTGGTCCCCACAAGGCTGGTCTCTCCAGGCGCCCTCATGAGGCTGGTCCTGCCGGCGGTCCTCGCGAGGCTGGTCGCTCCACTCCTGACGGGGGCCACGGTCGTCCCAGTGTCCTCTACTTCATCCTCCTCCTCGGCCTTAGCCCTGGTCGTTGCGCTCGGGGCGTCGACCGAAGCATCCATCTCGAATGACCCTGAGCTCTTGGCAGTCATTGGTCTTGTGGCAATGTACATTGTGGAAGGCGCAGAATGGACGGCTGTTCTTGGACGACTCGGAGTGGTCCCGGCCGCGCTTTGTATCTAGCTCCGCCGCGAGCACGGCTACCCCCTTGCGCTTCATGTCCTTGGCCTTGGCTTTCTTCTCTTCTAGGTCGACAGCTGGGAGTTCGAGGATGGAGAGGCGCCCTTCCTCAGCCCTCGCACACTTGGTCGCCATGTTGAACATCTCCAGAGCCGTGCATAGCTCCTCGTGGATGGCGAGCTCCTCCTTCATCTTTACGTCGCGGACACCATCAGAGAACGCTGAAATGATGGCCTTGTCTGTCACCTTGGGGATCTTGAGGAGAACGTTGTTGAAGCGCTAGATATACTTCTGCAAGGTCTGCCCTGGCTGCTGCTTGATGCGGCGTAGGTCACCTGCGGCCGGCGGGCGGTCGCGAGTGCCCTTGAAGTTGGCGACGAAGTGGTCGCGCATCTCGCCCCAGGAGGAGATCGAACCCGGGGGCAGATTCAGGAGCCACAAGCGAGCACCATCTTTGAGAGCCATGGGAAACCAGTTCGCCATGACTTTTTCGTCGTCGTTGGCCGCCTCGATGCTCAGCTCGTAGAGCTGCAAGAACTCTGCAGGGTTGGGGGTGCCGTCATAGCGCGGAGGCAGGTCTGGCTTGAACTTGCCTGGCCAAACGACGCTACGCAGCTCCGGGATGAAGGCATGGCAGCCTGCCGTAACCATCGGGGCCCGCCACGGGGGAGGAGCTTGGTCTTGGTGCCCGCGTATCGCTGCCGCAGGCGGCATGTGGTCTTGACATGGTGGCGCCGGGAGCGCAGGACCGTCTTCTCTCGGTCGGGGAACCTCTTGGCAGCTTCTTTGTTCATGCGCGGGCGCCCGACGCGGCGGGTCGCGCCGAGGGGCCGTGCATCTTGGTGCCAGGGCGCCGTCTTGGTGCGGAGGTGGTGGAGGCACTCCATGAGCTACATCGCCCGCAGCTAGCGGAGGGCGAGGCAGCGAGAGGGACGGTGTCGGGGAGCACCCAGCGGCGCTGACGAGCTCGGCGATGCGGTCCAACCAGTCCTCGTAGAGGTCGTCGACCGGGCGGTAGCGCAGGAGCTCACGTGCCATGAGTAGCGCGGCCTGCACGTCCGTGGGTGCGCGACGAGCGTGGGACGATGAGCCGGCCGGAGTCAGCGACAGGGTGGTGGTGTGGTCGTCCCGCCACACAGAGGGGTGCAGCGAGGACGCTTGCTGCTCGTTTCCCGTCGGGCCAGTGGCGGCGTTGGCAGCGGGTGACGGAGAACGACGGGGAGGCCCGCCGACAGGGGCTGTCTGAGCGACACGGGCGGCGAGGGCGACCCGACGCTCGGTGCGGGCTTGACGCGCGTCTGCCATGGACGCAGTGGAGCGTGGATCGACGGAAGGAAAGCTACTGCGCACCCCTACCTGGCGCGCCAAATGTCGGATTACGGGTTCCGGGAAAACCCTCGAGGTTCGAACTCTGGGGTACTGATACGTCTCCAACATATCTATAAGTTTTTATTGTTCCATGCTATTATATTATCCATCTAGGCTGTTTTATATGCTATTTTATATAATTTTTTGGGACTAACCTATTAACCTAGAGCCTAGTGCCAGTTCCTGTTTTTTCCTTGTTTTTCAGTATCGTAGAAAAGGAATACCAAATGGAGTCCAATTGACGTGCCAATTTTTGATGATTTTTGATGGACCAAAAGAAGCCCCCGGAGTAAAAGAGCCGGACCAGAAGAGTCCCGGGCTGTCCACGAGGGTGGGGGGCGCGCCCTACCCCCCTGGGCGTGGGCCCCTATCTCGTGGACGACTCCGAGACCCCCCCCCCTGACGTGAGACCTATGCCAAAAATTCCTATAAATACAGAAACCTCCAAAAAATAACCTAGATTGGGAGTTCCGCCAAGCCTCTCAGAGCCACTCAAAACAAATCGGGACCCTATTCCGGCACCTGCGGAGGGGGATCCCTCACCGGTGGCCATCTTCATCATCCCGGCGCTCTCCATGATGAGGAGGGAGTAGTTCACCCTCGGGGCAGAGGGTATGTACCAGTAGCTATGTGTTTGATCTCTCTCTCTCTCTCGTGTTCTTGATTTGGCACGATCTTGATGTATCGCGAGCTTTTCTATTATAGTTGGATCTTATCTTATTTCTCCCCCTCTACTCTCTTGTAATGGATTGAGTTTTCCCTTTGAAGTTATATCATCGGATTGAGTCTTTAAGGATTTGAGAACACTTGATGTATGTCTTGCGTGGGATACCCGTGGTGACAATGGGGTATTCTATTGGTTCACTATGTATGTTTTGGTGGTCAACTTGCGGGTTCCGTGACCTTGGGAAGCCATGCATAGGGGTTGGCACACGTATTCGTCTTGGCTCTCTGGTAGAAAGTTTGAGGCACTCTTTGAAGTACTTTGTGTTGGTTGAATAGATGAATCTGAGATTGTGTGATGCATATCGTATAATCAAACCCGCGGATACTTGAGGTGACATTGGAGTATCTAGGTGAAATTAGGGTTTTGGTTGATTTGTGTCTTAAGGTGTTATTCTAGTACGAACTCTAGGATAGATCAAACGGAAAGAATAGCTTCATGTTATTTTACTACGGACTCTTGAATAGATCGCTCAGAAAGGATAACTTTGAGGTGGTTTCATACCCTACAATAATCTCTTCATTTGTTCTCCGCTATTAGTGACTTTGGAGTGACTCTATGTTGCATGTTGAGGGATAGTTATATGATTCAATTATGTTATTATTGTTGAGAGAACTTGCACTAGTGAAAGTATGAACCCTAGGCCTTGTTTCAACGCATTGCAATACCGTTTTTGCTCACTTTTATCATTAGTTACCTTGCTGTTTTTATATTTTCAGATTACAAAAACCTATATCTACCATCCATATTGCACTTGTATCACCATCTCTTCGCCGAACTAGTGCACCTATATAATTTACCATTGTATTGGTTGTGTTGGGGACACAAGAGACTCTTTGTTATTTGGTTGCAGGGTTGTTTGAGAGAGACCATCTTCATCCCTCGCCTCCCACGGATTGATAAACCTTAGGTCATCCACTTGAGGGAAATTTGCTACTGTCCTACAAACCTCTGCACTTGGAGGCCCAATAACGTCTACAAGAAGAAGGTTGTGTAGTAGACATCAGGTGTGCACGAAGATCTCTCTCCCCCTAGATCACGCTCTCACTGCAATCTCAAAGCTCTGCTCGCCGAACCCGAAGAACAAGGGACACAAGAGTTTATACTGGTTCGGCCACCGATGTTGTGTAATACCCTACTCCAGTGTGGTGTGGTGGATTGCCTAGTAGGCTTGGATTAACAAGTACAAGGGAAGAACTACCTCCTGCGGAGAGGTGTTCTTGATCTTGGTGAGCTTGTGTGTGTGGGAATGGTCCGAATGATCCCTTGGGGCCGAATCAGTTGCCCCTACAGTGGTGGCTAGTCCTATTTATAGAGGCCCGGGTCCTCTTCCCAAATATTTGGCGGAACTGGGAAGGGATCCCACAACGGCCAATTTGAAGGGGGACAGCTAGTACAAGCTATCTTGACAAAAGGTGGTCTTCGCCTGCCAAAGGCTCTGGTGGTGACGCCGTCGCGGGCTCCGCGATGACCTCCATCCTACCGTCCTGCTGGTCTTGGTCTCGTTGCACCGATATGGAAACCTTTGCCTGACGCCTCGGGACTCCTTGCCTGCACCTTCTCCTTTTGCACCGAAGAGGAAACTAGTACTCTGCGCCCATGGCGCCCGCCTGGCCTTGGTCGTCATGGCTCACGTCACGGGAACCTCACTAGGTGCCCCTTGCCTTCATCTCTCTGCTCCTCGCGAGCCAACCTAGTGAGGCCGCCCTTGAGAAGGTCTTGTGTCGTCCGCCTCGTGAGGCTCGGCCCCTCGCGAGGGTCTTGAGTGTTTTCTAGTGGAAATGGGCCTTACAGGGACGCTAGTGGAGCCACGCCGTGGGCCTCAGGCAGGCAAGTCTGGGGACCCCCGTTCCGAGAACGCCGACAATTGTGATTTACTTGACGGTCTTGGCATGCGGCTCAGCGTACAGTGTTTGATGTCGGTGTACTTGGGCCGGAGATGGTGTCGTCGGAATGTCGACTCGAGTGCCTCCGTCTTGAATATGAGGAAGTGGTAGAAGAGCGGTTGACCAACAAGGCACGAATCTCGTCCATTCTTGCATTGTTTTCTTCTCTTTGTTCGTCGAGCTTGTTGTTGAAGTAGTCTCTTGTACGTTGCTCAGAATGTCACAAGTCGGTGGCGAGATTGTCGATGCGGTCGCTCAATGCTTGTTGTTCTTGATGCAATGCTCTTGTTGCGCCGAATAGGTGGTTCTTGGTGACGTAGGTGTTCGGGTCCTCATCTTGCTCTATGAAGAGTGGGTTGGTAGAAGTAGTTGGCCTATCCATCATTTCAAGTAAATGGGTGAGTGGCAGAAAGGAAGAACAATTCCAAATGTACTTTGAATGATGTTGAGAATGGATCAAAGATCACTCAATGATGTAACAAGGAAATAGCACAATTGGTACCGTATCTTGTCAATCTCTCACACCTACACAAATAAAGCCTTTGGTGTAGCTTGGTTAGGATGGTGGCATAAAATTTGATACAAATGTAAGCAAGACTCAATAATGTTGGAAAAGATTCACAAATTTGTAAATGCAACAAGTAGACCAATAGCAAGATATGGTACACGGAAACACACACATGGGTAGATAGATGGGGTCGTGCAACCAACGAATGAGCCAAAATGTGGAATCCACAAAAATGCTCTTGTTTCACAAAGCTAGAGAGACGCTAGCTCGATTGCACAATAGGCGGATACAAGACTTGTGCACAACCTACTAAGCAAAATGCAATGACTTCTATCCCAAGTATGCTATATGTATGGTGTTCCAATGATACGATCCAAGATGATCGAGTATGAAAATCTTTAGTATGATGCTATGGTTCTTGCTTAAAAGCTCTTTGCTTATCTTTTTCCTTTTGCTTAAAAGCTTGTTTGGCTCTTTATATTTTGAGCTCTTTCTTTGGCCTCTTATGCAAAACTTCACAAACCAAGATAGCAATTGTGTATATGCTATGACAACCTTGTGACACAAAAGATGATACCAAGATATGTATACTGCTATGATATGGTATGCAATGGGAGCTATGATCACTAATGTGCACAAGTAACATTGCTAGAAATACTCAATGGCTAGTCTCGATAGGAAAAGTACACAAAATGGGCTATAGGGTTATCAATGCAATGGCAAGGAGTAGACAAAGATGTCATCAAGGTTACCGTCCTTGCTTAGGGTTGAGGGTGTCAAAATGGTGTCGTTGTCGATGACGAGTCCGTGACGAAGATAGGTGGCAGTGATGTCGATGTCGAACCGTCCCTAAGTTGCCGAAAAGCGTTAGGAAACGGAAATCGAAAATTAAATTCTCAAAGAAGAAAATGTGTCAAAATTTTTGGAGTTGGTAGCGGGTAAGAGATGGTGGTTGCGGAAAGCGGTGGTGGTATGCAAAGTGTAAGTGGGAACACGGGAAAAATTTGCCAAAAGTTAGGCGGGAGTGAAGTGGTGGAGGAAATGGTGCTGCGGGAGGTCGGATGTCCGGGCTGTCGGGCCGGATGTCTGGGCCGCCGGATATCCGGGCCTCCAAATCCGAGATGAACTCGATGAACTCGCGGGGAAAAAGGTAATTCCGGTGCAAAATTTGAGAGATTTCATGGGTGGAAATTGGGCAAAAGATGGGGAAAAGCTAGATCTACTTGCTACACACGAAATCCACGGATCAAATCCAACAAAACTTCATCACACCAACAAATCACAAAAAAATGGGCTATTCTTGGTGGGGAATTTTCGCAATTGGGACAAAATCAACAAAACAAGGCTAGAAAACAAAGGGGTAGGGCTCCAAATTCGTGATCAACCAAGGCTTATGATACCAAGATGATGTAGGGTGGAAACCCTATGACCGATCTTTCACGATTAGGAGAGGATCCTACAAAGAATACGAAGAACACGAGGGGAAACACTCAAATTAATGAGAACAATCACACATGTGCTAGATCCATGAACATAAAGAGTGATACAAGATCCAAACCAACAAAGGACGATACAAGAGGCGGTAGTTCTTCTCCGTGAGGAGGTCTTGAGGGATCTTCCCATGAGGGGTCTTGAATCCACTTGGGGGATCTTCTCCGTAGAGGTCGCGATCTCCGATGGAGAAGGTATCAAGTGGATGAGGAAAGCTCTATCTCTCAAATGAGCTAATCCTTTGCTAACCCTAAAAAGAGGGAGGAGAAGGGGTATATATAGTCTAAGGGGGCGAAGGGATACATGGGCCTCGGCCCTTTACTGTGCGCAGACAGGCGGAGCCGAACGCCCGGGAGTCGGGCGGGATGTCCGGGCCTTCACGAGGAGCCGGATGTCCGGTGTAGGGCCGGATGTCCGGGCTGGTGGGGTCTGGCTTCGGTGCTCTCTGGATAGGTGTTGTCTGGATTTCCGGGATGGGGGTCGGATGTCCGGCTGCTCACGACGGGCCGGATGTCTGGGGCCTGGGCCGAATGTTCGGGCTGGATTTCTGGGAGTCGGGCCGGATGTTCGGGCTGGGCTGGATGTCCGGGATTGGGCCGGATGTCCGGGCCCTGTAGCCTTGATTGAAGGGCGGCGACTGTGGATGATGCTCCAGGGGCCGGATGTTCGGGGCTTGTGGCCGGATGTCCGGGTCCTGGTGACTTCTTCGATTCCTTCTGTTGTTCCTCTTTATCCTTGTACTTAGGGACTTATCCGTCTTCACGCGCATCTTCGAGAGGGCCTTCTTGGTACCTGATCATGCACAACATTGCGGACTTAGGTAGTAACCATGTCTCAAGTGGATCATCAGGAATATCACTCAGGAAAGATGTCACCTCGGTCTCGAGGGCTCTAGCTCGTGCTTGTGTGATCGCTCCTCTTGGCACTTGGTGAGACGATGGTAGGTCCATGGGGATGACCATAGGATACTCCGCATCACTCCACCTGCTACTGTTCATCCACGGGCTACTGTTCATCCAGCCTCCACCGGCTACTGTTCATAGAGCCTCCATGTGGTCCTATTCATCCTCCCCAACCGGGTGGGTGCGGCGACCTCCTCGGGGTCATGTTCATCCAGCAGCAACGGCCTACTACCACGGGGTCCTGTTCATCCAACCCCCACCGGAAATTGTTCATCCCCAACCAACCAACCGGCTCGACTCACCACGTCTCGGCTCGTTCTACGTACCGTGCGCACGGTTGCAACAATCCCTATTCATCAAGAGGCAACCAACACCAGCTGGCTACATCTCGCATGGGGGCTCAATCGGCTTCAGTAAGCAGCAACAGTGATCGATCACTCGGTTCAGTTAGCAGCAAGAGCGGACGAATCGCTCGGGTTCAGCCGGCAGTGAATGAATCGCTCGGGTTCAGTTAACAGCCAAGGGATCGATCTCTCGGGGTTCAGTAACGTAGCTAGCAGTGTGATCGCTCGGGTTCAGTTAGTGCCCAATGCCTTGCACACACACGCGTATGTGTACGAGAGAAGCGCGCAAACCTCCTTGCAACGCTCGACTCTAACCACCCACTGTAACCGGGAAATCCCCAAATTTTTCCTCGCCCTCGCTTCTACCATGATTTTTTCCGTCATGGACGGCCCAAAGAATGTCATGCACGCAAGGCCCCCAGCCCGCCTGTGACTTAAAAAGCCCATTTTCTATCATGATTGTTTGTCATAGAAGTAGGATCCCACCACATCTATGATGATATGTGCTTTTGTCACAATTATCATCACAGAAGTGTCATAAGCATGACAGGAAAAAAATCGTTCGGCCCAACTGTCACGGATGTGTGTTTTATTTTTGTAGTGGTAAATGTCGGATTTCCTAATTCCAAGTAAAGGCTGCAAAAGAAGCCCTCTAAAGGAAACCATGATGTACCCACTAAGTTGGATATTATCCTAGACAGGCCATGCCAGATACATGCCACTGTAGACAAGCCTGCTAACCACACCAAGCGTAACTGTTGGGTGATTAAGCAAGCCCGCAAGCCCACAGCTGAAGACATAGGCAAAAAAACCGCAGCGGGTACGATGAGGAATCTTGCAGGCCGAACAATGGAGGCCAGAAACAATTCCCTCTGGTGGTTAAAAGAGTGAATATGATCTATGCCACTCATATACCCAAGATGGAGAGGCAACGCGAACTTGGGATGTCTGGCCCATAGAGCCGGCAGCCCCAAAATGCAACCCATGGTCGGCATTTCCGATCACCTTTGATCGCAAGGACCACCCGACCAGTATCAGTCACAGAGGGTCAGCGGCTTTGGTCCTCGATCCAATTATTGGTGGCTACCACCTTACCAGAGTCCTCATGGAAGGAGGCAGCAGCCTCAACCTGATCTATGAAGATGCAGTCTGGAAAATGGGCATTAACCCATCAAGGATCAATCACAGTAATACCACCTTCAAGGGGGTCATCCCCGGCATTGAAGCCTGCTGCTCGAGCACCCTCACTTTGGAAGTAGTATTCAGCTCTCCGGATAATTTCCAGAGCGAAGACTTGATCTTCAACATCACCCCCTTCCGTAGCGGCTATCATGCCCTCCTAGGCCGTACTGCGTTCGCTCATTTCGACGCCATCCCCCACTATGCCTATCTCAAACTAAAGATGCCCATGCCAAGAGGCGTCATCACAATCAATGGTAACACGAAGCGCTCTCTTCAGACGGATGAACATACCGCGGCCTTAGCGGCCGAATACGAGGACCGAAGTGTCAGCCCACCAACAAGGTGCAAGAGGCAAAAAAGCAGGCACGGGCCCTATCTTCGGCCAAGGGACCTCCCGGCATCCGGTGCACATAGGAACATGCCCCCATGGATTGCCCAACCCAGCGACACACTACGTGCCTCGATATCACAATTTCGCGCTAAAAATACCGTGGGCGGCTATGGGGCTTAGTCACCAGGAGGTCAGTTTGACCATATGACGGCTCAATGCGTCTTCAGGAGACAAACAGGTACCATCTATGACCTATGCGCCGTCAAGCCACACCAACGTAGCAACCTCTCAAGGACTCCCTATCAAGGACCCGTCATCGGACAGGCATCCAACAAGGTTGTCTCTCTTAGCACAGGCAAAGGCGCAGACGTGCAGTAGGGCACAGTTTGGGTGTTCACCAACACATTAAGGCCCTGCATAAACCTTCCATCTGTAGATTTATCTTTTTTCTTTCCCGAAGCCATGTTCGGTGTTTCTTAGTGTATGGCTAGACGTCATGAGCTAATTGTAAATAAAGTAGACCTTTTTCGGTTCTTCTACAGTCGCTTATGCGAAACTTTTTCCCTGATTGTTCATGTTCACTCTTCGAATCTGCATCAATCGAGTATTACGATCTTCAGATTTCATTTATACATCGGTTATTAGACTAGGGGCTTGGCCTAGACACTCACCCTGTACATTAAAGACTGACACCTTTTTTTACTATGTTGTGTCTCGGATACTGCATTATATGAACTGGTTCCGAATTATGTCTTGGGTCAATAGTTGGGTTGCCCTGTGATGCGGCTTGAAGCTACGTCGGTATTTCCCCAAAGATGAAGGGATGATGCAGCACAACGACTATAGGTATTTCCCTTAGTGATGCAACCAAGGTTATCAAACCAGTAGGAAAACCAAGCAAAAATACGTAAATGGTACCTGCACACCAATAACAAATACTCGCAACCCGACGTATTAAAGGGGTTGTCAATCCCTTTCGGGTAACGACGCCAGAAATTAGCAAACGAACGTGAATAAATTGTAGTAGATTGATAGATCGAACGCCAAATAAAATAAATAAGAATAAATTGCAGCAAGATATTTTTGTATTTTTGGTTTAATAGATCTGAAATAAAAGCGAAGGAAAATAGATCGCAAAGGCAAATAATATGAGAAAGAGACCCGGGGGCCGTAGGTTTCACTAGTGGCTTCTCTCGAGAAAAATAGCAAACGGTGGATAAACAAATTACTGTTGGGCAATTGATAGAACTTCAAATAATCATGACGAAATCCAGGCAATGATCATTATATAGGCATCACGTCTAAGATTAGTAGACCGACTCCTGCCTGCATCTACTACTATTACTCCACACATCGACCGCTATCCAACATGCATCTAGTGTATTAAGTTCATGGAGAAATGGAGTAATGCAATAAGAACGATGACATGATGTAGACAAGATCTATTTATGTAGAAATAGACCCCGTCGTTTTATCCTTAGTAGCAACGATACATACGTGCGGGTTCCCCTTCTGCACTAGGATCAAGCATCGTAAGATCGAACCCACTACAAAGCACCTCTTCCCATTGCAAGATAAATAGATCAAGTTGGCCAAACAAAACCCAAATGTCGGAGAAGAAATACGAGGCTATAAGCAATCATGCATATAAGAGATCAAAGAAACTCAATTAACTTTCATGGATAAAAAGATAGATATGATCATAAGCTCAAAGTTCATCCGATCCCAACAAACACACCGCAAAAAGAGTTACATTGTATGGATGTCCAAGAGACCATTGTATTGAGAATCAAACAAGAGAGAGGAAGCCATCTAGCTACAAACTATGGACCCGAAGGTCTACAAAGAACTACTCACGAATCATCGGAGAGGCACCAATGGAAGTGGTGAACCCCTCCGTGATGGTGTCTAGATTGGATATGGTGGTTCTGGACTCTACGGTGGCTGGAATTGATTTTCGTCGACTCCCATAGGGTTTATGGAATATTGGGGTATTTATAGAGTAAAGAGGCGGTCCGGGGGCACCCAAGGGGGGCACAACCCACCAGGGCGCGCCTGGGCCTCCAGGCGCGCCCTAGTGGGTTGTGCTCCCCTCGGAGTAGCCCCCACGTGCTTCTTCGTCCCATTGGTTGTCTTCTAGTCCAAAAAAATCCACAAAAAGTTTCGCTGCGTTTGGACTCTGTTTGGTATTGATTTCCTGCGACGTAAAAAACATGCAAAAAAACAGCAACTGGCACTTGGCACTATGTCAATAGGTTAGTACCAAAAATTGATATAAAATGACTATAAATGATTATAAAACATCAAAGATTGATAATATAACAGCATGGAACAATAAAAAATTATAGATACGTTGGAGACGTATCAGCATCCCCAAGATTAATTCCTGCTCGTCCTCGAGTAGGTAAATGATAAAAATAGAATTTTTGATGTGGATGCTACCTAACATGTCATATCATATTATTTTCTTTATAGCATGGACATTTGGACTTTTATATTGTTCAAAGCAATAGTATAGTTTTGACATGATAACTTAAATACTCAAGCATATCAGCAAGCAACCATGACTTTCAAAATATTAATGCTAAAATAAGCTATCCCTAGCCCATCATGCTCAATCATTGAACCATTCATGAAACACGCTCTTATATTAACTACACCCAATGCTCAAGTACGATCATAGTGCCCCCTAGTTGGTGCTTTTATAAAAGAAGATGGAGACTCAAATTCAAAAATAAAAATTGCATAAAGTAAAAGAAAGTCCCTTCGCGGAGGGAAGTAGGGATTTGTAGAGGTGCCAGAGCTCAAAGCGAAAATTGAGAGATAAAAACATTTTGGGAGGCATACTTTTCCCACCAACGAAAACGAATTAGAGTACCCAACACTTTCCATGCTAGATATATCATAGGCGGTTCCCAAACAAAAATTAAAGTTTATTCCTTTTTCCACCATACTTTTAGTTTCCATGGCTAACCGTATCCACGAGTGACTTCCATACCAACACTTCTCAAGGAATTTATTATTTGACAACATAAACTAAATTCATTTTTCATTTCGGGACTAGGCTCGTGCAATGGCAAGTGAATAAACACTCATCGTGAGAATAATACATCTAGCATGGAAAATATTAGCCACCCCTCACCGCCTCGCGAGCGGTACGAGCACACAAAAGATAAATTTATTTTGAATATTAGAGATGGAACATACAAATTTTCTAAGAACGGTGAAAGAATGTCGCATATAGGTAGGTATAGTGGACTCATGTGGCAAAATTGGTTTAAAGGATTTTGGATGCACAAGTAGTAATCATACTTAGTGCAAAATGAAGGCTAGCAAAAGATTGAGAAGCGACCAACAAAGAAACGAATAATTTCATAAGCGAGCATTAAGCATAATTAACACCGAATAATGCACCACAAGTAGGATATAATTTCATTGCATAATTATTGACTTTCGTACTTGCATAGGGAATCACAAACCTTAACACATATTCTTACTAAAGCATAATTACTCATCAAGATGACTTACATATCACATCATCATATCTCAAACTATTACTAAGAATCAAGTTTATTTTTTCCAATGATCTTCATGAAAGTTTTTATTATATCCTTCTTGGATATCTATCACTTTGGAACTAATTTTTATATGTTGCTTTTGACATGCTCAAACAAATATAAGTGAAGATCACGAGCATAAAATTTCTTTCTCTCAAATTAATTTAAGTGAAGCAAGAGAGAATTTCTTGAAATTTTTACTAACTCTCAAATAAATCTAAGTGAAGCAAGAGAGCATTTCTTCAAAAATACTAAATCTCACCGTGCTAAAAAAGATATAAGTGAAGCACTAGAGCAAATCCATAGCTCATAAAATTTAAGTGAAGCATAGAGAGCAATTCTAACAAGTCATGGAAAAAATTTGGCTCTCTAAAATAGGTGTGTACAGCAAGGAATCAAGACTAAAAACACAAAATAAAACAAGCAAATACTCATATCATACAAGACGCTCCAAGCAAAACACATAGTATGTGACGAATAAAAATATAGCTTCAAGTAAAATACCGACGGTCGTTAGAAGAAAGAGGGGATGCCACTCGGGGCATCAAGAAGCTTAGTTGCTTGCTCTCTTTGGATAATAGCTTGGGATGCCAGGCCATCCGCAAGATTAGGCTCTTCTTACTCCTTATTCCTTCAACCATCGTAAGATAACTCAAAACTTGAAAACTTCAATCACACAAAACTCCAACAAAACCTTCGTGAGATCCGTTAGTATAAGAAAGCAAATCACTACTATAAGTACTGTAGCAAACCAACTCATATTTTATTCTTGCATTATATCTACTGTATTCCAACTTTTCTATGGCAAAAACTCATCCAAGAAAACCATAGAATCATCAAAACAAGCACACAACACAAAGAAAACAGAATCTGTCAAAAACAGGACAGTCTGTCGTAATCTTAATATTTCGAATACTTATGAAACTCAAAAAATTCTGAAACAATTAGGACCACATGAGAAATTTGTATATTAATCCTGTTCAAAAAGAATTGGCATTTTATCACACTCTGGTTAAAAATGAGAATTGTTTTCGTGAGCCCAAAAATTTCTGTTTTTCAGCAGGATCAAACAACTATCACCCAAGAAGATCCTAAAGGCTTTACTTGGCATAAACATTAATTAAAACACAATCATAACAGTAGCATAATTGTGCTAACACTCAAGAACAGAAAGCAAAACGCAAAAATAAATTTTATTCATTGGGTTGCCTCCCAACAAGCGCTATAGTTTTACGCCCTTAGCTAGGCATAATGCAAAGATTTGTCATCCTTCTTTTTAATTTTTTTAGAAGTGGTTTCGTCATGGGGTTTTGTAAAAACAACATAAAACATATTGTCCATAGAAACCTTATCATTATTAAGTTGCCCATTATCATAACCGCGTTGATTTCCGGCAACAATCCAAGAGTAATGTTGGTTAACATTATTGAATACTTGTAGGATTACATCTAGAATGGGGACTTCCTTTTTAAGATTTTCATCAAAGATTTTATTATCCCCAAGCAAATGTCTTAACGCATAGTCGCTATTGTAAATAATTTCATCTATCACGGGCTTTTCATGATTCATACCATAAAAGTCAAAGATTTCCCTAGCTTCTCGTATTATGTAGTCGAATTCATTCATAAGAACGAGAGTGGCCAACTTTTTAGCTTTACGGTTCTTTATGACGGGAAGCTCAAAAAATATCTTTGCAAAGTAGGATGAGTACGGATAAATTTGCTTTCAAGTTTCAGAACTAGCGCTGAAATAGCATCCGCATAAGATCTAGTGGTCCTAAGTAAAGGAGCATCATGAAGACTTAGATTTCCCACACAATTGAAAAATTCTTGGATACGTTCCTTTCCCATAACATTCCCTTGCCCCAAGATAGAAGTTTTAGCATACAGATTGCCAGTACATCCAATTTTAGGAGTTATGCCATCATCTATTGGTGCCATACTGAAATCACTCATGATTGGAAGCAAAGGATAGATCTGACGAGAAAACGGCGAACGGAAAGGAGGCCGGATAAAAACGGCAAATTTTTGTGAAGTGGGGGAGAGGAAAACGAGAGGCAAATGGAAAATAATGTAAATTGCGAGGAAATGATATTTGTGATTAGGAACCAGGTATATGTTGAAGATCCTCCCCAGCAACGGCACCAGAAATTCCTTTTGATGCGGCTTGAAGCTACGTCGGTATTTCCCCAAAGAGGAAGGGATGATGCAGCACATCGACGGTAGGTATTTCCCTCAGTGATGAAACCAAGGTTATCGAACCAATACGAGAACCAAGCAACAATACGTAAACGGTACTTGCACACAAATAACAAATACTCGCAACCCGACGTATTAAAGGGGTTGTCAATCCCTTTCGGGTAACGGTGCCAGAAATGGGCAAACGGGCGTGAATAAATTGTAGTAGAATTGTAGATTGAACGCCAAATAAAATAAATAAGAATAAATTGCAGCAAGGTATTTTGTATTTTTGTTTTAATAGATCTGAAAATAAAAGCAAAGGAAAATAGATCGCAAAGGCAAATAATATGAGAAAGAGACCCGGGGGCCGTAGGTTTCACTAGTGGCTTCTCTCGAGAAAAATACCAAATGGTGGGTAAACAAATTACAATTGGGCAATTGATAGAACTTAAAATAATCATTACGATATCCAGGCAATGATCATTATATAGGCATCACGTCCAAGATTAGTAGACCGACTCCTGCCTGCATCTACTACTATTACTCCACAAATCGACCACTATCCATCATGTATCTAGTGTATTAAGTTCATGGAGAAACGGAGTAATGCAATAAGAACGATGACATGATGTAGACAATATCTATTTATGTAGAAATAGACCTCATCATTTTATCCTGAGTAGCAACAATACATACATGTCGGTTCCCCTTCTGTCACTTGGATCACGCACCATATGATCGAACCCACTACAAAGCACCTCTTCCCATTGCAAGATAAATAGATCAAGTTGTCCAAACAAGACCCAAATATCGGAGAAGAAATACGAGGCTATAGGCAATCATGCATATAAGAGATCAAAGAAACTCAAATAACTTTCATGGATAAAAAGATAGATCTGATCATAAACTCAAAGTTCATCCGATCCCAACTAACACACCGCAAAAAGAGTTACATTATATGCATCTCCAAGAGACCATTGTATTGAGAATCAAACAAGAGAGAGAGAGAGAGAGAGAGAGAGAGAGAGAGAGAGAGGAAGCCATCTAGATACTAATTACGGACTCGAAGGTCTACAAAGAACTACTCACGCATCATCGGAGAGGCACCAATGGAAGTGATGAACCCCTCTGTGAAGGTGTCTAGATTGGATCTGGTGGTTCTGGACTCTGTGGCGGCTGGAATTGATTTTTGTCGACTACCCTTGGGTTTCTTCTATATTGGGGGTACTTATAGAGTAAAGAGGTGGTCCGGGGGGCACCCGAGGTGGGCACAACCCACCAGGGCGTGCCTGGGCCTCTAGGCAGGCCCTGGCAGGTTGTGCTCCCCTCGGAGTAGCCCCCAGGTGCTTCTTTGACTCATTGGTTGTCTTCTGGTCCAAAAAAATCCACAAAAGTTTTCACTGCCTTAGGACTCCGTTTAGTATTGATTTCTTGCGATGTAAAAAACAGCAACTGACACTTGGCACTATGTCAATAGGTTAGTACCAATAAAGATACAAAATGGCTATAAAATTATTATAGAACATCCAAGATTGATAATATAACAGCATGGAACAATCGAAAATTATAGATACGCTGGAGACGTATCACCCTGCTCCTGTGCTTACCTTCTTACGTTCCGCATGTTCGGCTAAGAAGGTAAAGGGAGAACCACTGCGACTGTACTTCCGCCTAGCTCGGTTAAGTACCTCAGTGGAGAAAGCCAAAAACCGACTGTCATAATAGGCGAGAACTGGTCAGCAAACAGATGACTAGTCTTCAAACCTAAAATCATTAGCGATTGAACCGTGTACTATGAAGGATTCATCTTTGAACAGATCAAGTGAGTAGTGCTCGGCCCTAAGGTTCGGCCAACACCTCACCACACTGGGGTTGGTCACCAGCCCCCACAGTCAAGTTCCTGTGGATAAGTGAAGGTAATAAAGCCGCATAGTCCGATTGCCTTGTTCCCCTCCTGTAGTACTGCCTCCAGGCACCGAGACGTCGGCTAAGGGTTACAGTGCGTAGGATGGAACACCCTTCATAGCATCTACGTGGGGGGTTGAAGCTGATGACTGGTAACTTTCAGTATAAAAAGGGCCGCACAGGAGTCCAAATTAAACATCAAGCACACACAAGTATGGTAAACCATACAAAATACCACTCGATCATAAAGCGTAAAGGTTTCATCACAAGTTCGCATATCAACAATTAACTACTCAAGGAGTACATCCTTGGAACATTGCGCCTCCACATTTCGAGCATCATCCATTACGGCGGCAAAATACTGCTTTGGGCGCCTATGCTCCTTCCCAACTGGCAGAGGACCAGTGGCCATATTGACGGGCTTGACTTTCGGCCAATGCACCATTGTCTTTGCAAATTCCATCCGTGCCTCCTCGATACACACCGAACGCTTAACAACATCGATCCGGGCAAACGAGTCACACTGTCAGTGTTCTGGGAACCAGGGTACCAAGACTTACCTGCCTGCGGCCCACGGCATGGCTCCATCGAAGGCCTGGTATGGCCCATCTATAAGACCGCCAAGACAAGACCATCGCGAGGCGGACGACACCAAGACCTCCTGAGGGAGCTGCCTCCCCAGGCGGCCTCCCAAGGAGCGGAGATTTCTATGCAGGTACCCAACCTCATTAGGTTGCGATGATGCAAGCCATGACGACCAAGGCAGGGGGCGCCAGCGGGGCAGAGGAGGTAGTTTCCTCTTTGGTTCTAAGGAGGCAAGGACAGGCGTGGGTTCCCGGGGAATCTGGCAAAGGTTTCCATTCCAGTGCAACAAGACCAAGACCACCAGCATGGCAGGATGGATGTCATCACCGAGCCCACCGCCATGTCATGACCAGAAGCTTTGCAGGCGAAGACCACCTTTCGTCAGGATAAGATGTACTACTTGTCCCCTTTCAAATTGTCCACTGTCGAAACCCTTCCCGCGTACGTTTTGAGGGAAGAGGACCACGACCACTATAAGTATAGGTTAGCCACCAAATAGAAGGGGTCAACTCATTCCCTCACCCCCGAACCTTGCGAGGTTGTTCATCCCTTGTACTAGTTCATCCTCAGCCCCTCGTGAGGCCAATCCACCACAAAGCAGGAGTAGGGTCTTACACCGCAAGGTGGCCCGAACCTGGGTAACTGTCGTGTTCATATTCTTCCTTGTTCATGTGAATCAAGCTAGGCCACGGGCCGGCGGGCTGGTAGGTTGGATAGGTTGAGTTCTTCGCACACGCTCCAGAGTTTGAACCTTTCTTGGGTCTGTTGAGCCCTGAATCCGACATTTGGCGGACCAGGTAGAGGCGTGTCGAAGCTCGGCCTCTTCGTCGACCGTGCTCGCCACACGCTCATGGTTCCCATGGTCGACATTGTCCCACCCGTCAGGCCGCCGAGCGTTTTCGAAGGCGCTGCGGGCCTCTGGACCTTTACCCCGGGCCTCCGGTGGGTGCAGTGGCCACAGAGGTTCAGGTCGGCGCTGCCCCTGCGATACGACGGCACGGCAGGCCCCTAGGAGTTCCTTCGGCTGTACGCGCAGGCCATCTGGGCCGCGGGCGGTGACGACAAAGTCATAGCGAACTAGCTCCCTATAGCTCTCACGGGCGTGCCACGCTCCTGGATGCTCAACCTACCGGAGTCTTCGGCAGCCTCCTGGGAGGAGCTGCGTGACCTGTTCATCGCGCGCTTTGCGGCACCGACGCCCCATGCTGTTGCGGCCATTCTTGGCGGGTCGTAGGCGCCAGCCTCAATCCGCCACGTCAAGCAGCTCTTCCGGCAGGTGAGGGCCGCCCAGTCGTGGCAGGGGGCTCCTCCAAGCCTGGCGGCGCCTGAGACCGACAACACCTTTGACTCCGGGGATCACCCCAAGACTACAGTCGGAGCCGGCGCGCTCCCCATGCTGTGCACGCCTACCATCAACAGTGTTGCGGTCACCAGGCCTCAACGTCTTCTCTGTGGAAGCCTTTGACCTGCTCCAAGTGCCTTATGACCAGCTTGCCCCCACCAAGCCCTTCTCAGGGGTAGTCGACGGCTCCATCGTTCCCCTGGGGCGGATTTGCCTCCCTGTCACCTTCGGCACGCGCTACAACTACTGCATCGAGCTCACCGTCTTCGACGTCGCCCGCATCGGCCTCCCATACAATGCCATCCTTGGGTACCCGGCCCTTGCCAATTCATGGCGGCGACGCACCCCGGCTACAACGTCATCAAGATGCCTAGGAGCAGCGGCATCCTCATTGTGGTGGGAGACACCATGGATGCACTCCTGGCCCTCAAGCTTGCTTTCAAGGCTGCGGCGGCCACGCGGCCAGACGCTGAGGACGCTCCAAAGATCCCGGAGGCTGCACCTGCAAAGAAGAAGCAATTGTTCTGCCAAGACCAAGCCGAGACGAAGCAAGTGCCCGTCGACGACGGAGGATCAGGCCCCCATGTTCACCATAGGCGCTAGCCTCACCCCAGGACAAGAAGGTTGGTTTCCTCCACGCAAACAGGGATGTGTTTGCATGGGAGGCAACGAATCTGATTGACATTCTGCGGGATGTCATCAAACACCACTTGATGCTGTGCCTCGGCGTGCGTCCGGTGAAGCAGAAGGCCTGGCGGTAGGCTCAGGAAAAGCGGTCATTCATTGCCCAGGAGGTCCGCAAGCTACAAGAAGTCGGCGTCATTCGGGAGGTCTGACAGGCTGGCCAACCCAGTCATCGTCCCCAAGAAGGGTGAAAAGGAGCACAATTGTATTGACTTCACGAGTCTCAGTAAAGCTTGCCCTCAGGACCCTTTCCTTCTTCCGCGCATCGATCAGATCGTTTATTCCACTTCCAAGTGTGACCTGTTGTGCTTCTTGGACGCCTTCTCAGATAGCACCAGATTAAGATGGTGGTGCAGGACGTCGAGAAGACGGCCTTCCTCTCCCCATGCGGGGTGTACTTCTACACTTGCATGCCCTTTGGACTACGAAGTGCTGGTGCGACCTTTCAACGATTGATGCACATTGCTCTAGGTCGGTGATACGTCTCCAACGTATCTAAAATTTATGAAGTATTCATGCTATTATATTATCCATCTTGGATGTCTAATGGGCTTTACTATGCACTTCTATATTATTTTTGGGACTAACCTATTGACCCAGAGCCCAGTGCCAGTTTCTGTTTTTTCCCTTGTTTTAGTGTTTCACAGAAAAGGAATATCAGACGGAATCCAAACGAAATGAAACCCTTCGGGAGCGTGATTTTTTGAACGAACGTGATCCAGGAGACTTGGAGTTGAAGTCAGGGAAGCTTCGAGGTGGCCACAAGGCAGGGAGGCGCGCCCCCACCCTCGTGGGCCCCTCGTGGCTCCCCTGACCGACTTCTTTCGCCTATATATATCCATATACCCTAAAAACATCGGAGAGCACAATAGATCGGGAGTTCTGCCGCCGCAAGCCTATGTAGCCACCAAAAACCAATCGGGACCCTGTTCCGGCACCCTGCCGAAGGGGGGATCCCTCACCGGTGGCCATCTTCATCATCCCGGCGCTCTCCATGATGAGGAGGGAGTAGTTCACCCTCGGGGCTGAGGGTATGTACCGAGCTATGTGTTTGATCTCTCTCTCTCTCGTGTTCTTGAGGTGGTACGATCTTGATGTATCGTGAGCTTTGCTATTATAGTTGGATCTTATGATGTTTCCTCTACTCTCTTGTAATGGATTGAGTTTTCCCTTTGAAGTTATCTTATCGGATTGAGTCTTTAAGGATTTGAGAACACTTGATGTATGTCTTGCATGTGCTTATCTTTGGTGACAATGGGATATTCATGTGATCTACTTGATGTATGTTTTAGTGATCAACTTGCGGGTTCGGTGACCATGTGAACTTATGCATAGGGGTTGGCACACATTTTCGTCTTGACTCTCCGGTAGAAACTTTGGGTCACTCTTTGAAGTTCTTTGTGTTGGTAGAATAGATGAATCTGAGATTGTGTGATGCATATCGTATAATCGTACCCACGGATACTCGAGGTGACATTGGAGTATCAAGGTGACATTAGGGTTTTGGTTGATTTGTATCTTAAGGTGTTATTCTAGTATGACCTCTATGATAGATCGAACGGAAAGAATGGCTTCGTGCTATTTTACTACGGACTCTTGAATAGATCGATTAGAAAGGATAACTTTGAGGTGGTTTCGTACCCAATAGTAATCTCTTCGTTTGTTCTCCTCTATTAGTGACTTGGAGTGACTCTTTGTTGCATGTTGAGGGATAGTTATATGATCCAATTATGTTATTATTGTTGAGAGAACTTGCACTAGTGAAAGTATGAACCTTAGGCCTTGTTTCCTAGCATTGCAATACTGTTTACGCTCACTTTTATCGCTTGCTACCTTGCTGTTTTTATATTTTCGGATTACAAAAACATATATCTACCATCCATATTGCACTTGTATCACCATCTCTTCGCCGAACTAGTGCACCTATACAATTTACCATTGTATTGGGTGTGTTGGGGACACAAGAGACTCTTTGTTATTTGGTTGCAGGGTTGTTTGAGAGAGACCATCTTATTTTTGTTCCTTGCTTTTTGTTCCTGTTTAGTAATAAATAATTCATCTAGCCTCTGGTTAGATGTGGTTTTATGTTTTAATTAGTGTTTGTGCCAAGTAAGACCTATAGGATCTTCTTGGATGATAATTATTTGATCTTGTTGAAAAAGACAGAAACTTTCTGCTCACGAAAACAATTGTTAAAAATCACCAGGAAGTGATAAAATACTGAAGCCAATTGCAGTAGATCAATAATCAAATTATATAGGTCGTCCTATTTTGGCATATTTTTCTGAGTTCCAGAAGTTTGCGTTTGATACAGATTACTGCAGACTGTTTTGTTTTTGACAGATTCTGTTTTTTATGTTTTGTTTGCTTATTTTGATGAATCTATGAGTAGTATCGGAGGGTGTCGGTGTCAAAACCGGCGGATCTCGGGTAGGGGGTCCCGAACTGTGTGTCTAGGCGGATGGTAACAGGAGACAGGGGACACGATGTTTTTACCCAGGTTCGGGCCCTCTCGATGGAGGTAAAACCCTACTCCTGCTTGATTAATATTGATGATATGGGTAGTACAAGAGTAGATATACCACGAGATCAGAGATGCTAAACCCTAGAAGCTAGCCTATGGTATGATTGTTGTTCGTCCCCACGGACTAAAACCCTCCGGTTTATATAGACACCGGAGAGGGTTAGGGTTACATAGAGTCGGTTACAATGGGAGGAGATCTACATATCCGTATCGCCAAGCTTGCCTTCCACGCCAAGGAAAGTCCCATCCGGACACAGTGACGAAGTCTTCAATCTTGTATCTTCATAGTCCAGGAGTCCGGCCAAAGGTCATAGTCCGACCATCCGGACACCCCCTAATCCAGGACTCCCTCAGTAGCCCCTGAACCAGGCTTCAATGACGACGAGTCCGGCGCGCAGATTGTCTTCGGCATTGCAAGGCGGGTTCCTCCTCCGAATACTTCATAGAAGATTTTGAACACAAGGATAGTGTCCGGCTCTGCAAAATAATTTCCACATATCACCGTAGAGAGAATATTATTTGCACAAATCCAATCTGCTGACGTATTCCACAGTGTGACATCACACCACGGCCAAGCCTTTATTCGAATCGTTTTTACTGTCCCACCTCAGTGCGCTTAGCGAGGCGGTTTCCTTGGCACGTCTTGTTGAAGCAGAGATCGTGTCCCCTTATTCCGGGATTCTCATCAATACGGGCGTGGGTAACCCAATCGTGCCCGTTGGCACGTCTCCTCTATCGGCGAGTCCCAAAGCGGTCACGCAGGGAGGGCTCTTGGTATTCAACCTCTTTATAAAGAGACCAAGGCTCTACTCCTTTTTTTCAATCTCAATCGAATCCACCCCTCGCCTCGAGTTCCAACACCCAAAGCTCCAGATTCAGGCGCTTCAGACCTTAGATGATGTCCGGCTCCGACCTTCAAGGCCGGTGGATGCCTTCCTCTGTTACGGAAGAAGACGTGCTAAAGCTAAGAGACGCCAGGTATTTAACTGGCGAAATTTCGCATAGGCTACCTGCTCAAGGGCAGGTTGTTCCCACTCCCAAGCCTGGTGAGAGTGTGGTGTTCGCGTCTCACTTCCTTCGGGGGCTAGGCTTCCCGACGGACCCCTTCATGAGGGGGCTCATGTTTTATTATGGGTTGGAATTTCACGACTTGGATCCGGAGTCCATCCTCCACATATCATCGTTCATTGTCGTATGTGAAGCCTTCCTCCGCGTTACTCCTCACTTCGGATTGTGGCTTAAGACCTTCAAAGTGGAGCCGAAGATGATCAAGGGGTAGCAAGCGGAGTGCGGAGGGGCTGTTATAAGCAAGAATGCTGATGCACCATGGCCCGAGGGCTCTTTTCAAGAGGAGTTCAGCTTATGGCAACGAGAGTGGTTTTATGTCACAGCTCCCAGGGGCACCAAGTGGGTGGCGCCACCTGCCTTTCGCTGGGTCCTCCCATGGCCGCATCATGGGTCAATAAAGGGCTCGACTGGGGGCCATCCAAGGACGTGCCCTTGTTGCAGGGTCGCATTCAAGATCTCCTGGAAAGAGACATCAACCTGGCCGTAGTGACGCAGGTCATGTTGATTTGCCGCACTTTGCCTTGCAAACGCTGCACCCTCCGCCTGTGGGAGTTTAATCCGGAGGGACCACGAGCTCTCCAACACTTTACAGGCGCGACGCCCATGGAGATGTACAAATTGCTCTTCGGATCACAAGCAATGTGTCCGGACTCGACCGAGGACGCAGGTCTGAGCTGCAATCACCCGGATACTCAAGTAAGTAGCCCTGTACCCGGACACGCTATCCGTATATTCATCATAAAATTGCCCTTAAAAGAGTTGTCCCTTAAACAGGAGTGGATAGCGAAAGCAAAGCTAACTGTGTGTCCGCCCCCCTCCCGAGACCGCGCGGATCCCGTGTTAACCAGATCTTTGGAGGTTGCGCCTTTGGAAGAAGGCGAAGGGGAACAAGGAAGCTACCATCTCCCGAAGGAGGCTGCCAGAAAGGAGGAATCGAGAATCCCTCCATCCAGGAAAGAAGAGGACCGCCTCAAGACCCGGAGACCATGGTCTCAAAGCGGGGAAGAAATCTTCATCGGAGGGTCCTCACGGGAAGTGCCTCGGCCGCACTGTGCCCTCAAGGGGATCAGCCCTCCAGCGAGCCGTAAGTAGAGAGGGGAGTTTTAAAATAAGAGACATCCATATTCTATTCCTGAGAAAGATAACTGATTTTTTACCTTGTAGTTCGGATCTCAGCCCTTCTCGCAGAGCTCATCTTGAGGATCTTCGTCCCAGATGATGGAGAGCGGAACGCCTCCCCCTGCCGTACTACCTTGCGAGGCGGGCGACCCTGAGGTGTCGTCACGGAGGGTTTCTCCAAATCCGGCAGGGCCGGAAAGCAGCCGTATGGCTCCCCAAAGCCCTCCATGTCCGTCCTTCGAAAAAGGCCATCGGACGAGTCCAGCACTGTCCGGTGCATGGTCGGAGGAGCTGAAGGATCTGCTCGGGCGAGCATCTATCTCAGAAGAACACCATGCATTGATGGGCACGGTGATTGAAAGGATTTCATCCGCGGAGAGCCGGTTGCACGAGGCCGTCAGGAGTTTACTGACAGGTTTTGAGGTATGCGAAATGATATACCTTTTGATAGTTCCGCATATAAAAGATGCGCCCTGTATAGATAGTAGCCCCTGAGACTCGGTGCGTTGTCAAAAATGACAGCGCGCCGAGGATAATAATCCCAGGTATAACATGTCGCTCTTCTGATGTAGGTGGCGAAGTGTCTGGTGGCTGGCCGGACTGATGAATTTGCCGAGCTAAAGCGACAACTTGACGTGGCGGATGCCGACATCGCGCTTGTCGACAAGCGGCTTGACGAGTCACAAGGTATGCAATTTCTCCGCGGACACCTGGTAAGGGGGCTTGATGCCCGTGCCTTACAACATGTATGCTTGATGCAGATGGTGCCGCTGCCATGGAGAACCTTCGGGCAGAACTCGCCCGAGCCAAGGAGCAGGCCAGAAAAAGTGATGCGGCTGCCTTAAAAGCGGACGAAGAGCTGAAAGCCGAACAGGCTGCTCACTGTCGAAGCAGGAAGGAAATGGCCGAGATGGCTGTGAAGTTGAAGGATGCTGCCGACCGCTGCAAGCTTCTTGAAAAAGAAGATCGGGCGGAACAAAAGGACATGGAGAAGGCCACTACCGAGGCCAAGGATGCTCGCTCTGCAATGAGAGCCATGAAGCAGGAGCTACGTCAGGCCGGAGATATCGCGGCTGGAAAGCCCTTTATGATGCGGATGAAGTTCGGGGATCCTAAATATGCTCAGTTGGACCGGCTATGGAGTGCGGTGGATACTTATCTGGACTTGGCGGCAAGTGCCGCGGACGCGGCCGAACACTTCCGCGATCAACAGGATCACGAAGTGGAAAAGCTTTTTTGGTCGCAGTTCCACAATCCAGATGAAAGATCGAGGATGTCGCCTAGAGGGGGGGGGGTGAATAGGCGTTTTAAAATAATTACGGTTTAAGCTTGAACAAATGCGGAATAAACCTAGCGGTTAATTTGTCAAGCACAAAACCTAAAACAACTAGGCTCACCTATGTGCACCAACAACTTATGCTAAGCAATATAAGCAACTATGTGATAGCAAGATATATGACAAAGAACAATATGGCTATCACAAAGTAAAGTGCATAAGTAAAGGGGCTCGGGTAAGATACAACCGAGGCACGCAGAGACGACGATGTATCCCGAAGTTCACACCCTTGCGGATGCTAATCTCCGTTTGGAGCGGTGTGGAGGCACAATGCTCCCCAAGAAGCCACTAGGGCCACCGTAATCTCCTCACGCCCTCGCACAATGCAAGATGCTGTGATTCCACTAAGGGACCCTTGAGGGCGGTCACCGAACCCGTACAAATGGCGACCCTTGGGGCGGTCACCGAACCCGTACACTTTGGCAACCCTTGGGCGGTCACCGGTACCCGTCAAATTGCTCGGGGCGATCTCCACAACCTAATTGGAGACCCCGACGCTTGCCCAGAGCTTTACACCACAATGATTGAGCTCCGAACACCACCAACCGACTAGGGCGCCCAAGCACCCAAGAGGAACAAGCTCAAGGGCACCAAGCACCCAAGAGTAATAAGCTTCACAACTTGTAACTTCCACGTATCACCGTGGAGAACTCAAACCGATGCACAAATGCAATGGCAAGGGCACACAGAGTGCCCAAGTCCTTCTCTCTCAAATCCCACCAAAGCAACTAATGCTAGGGAGGAAAATGAGAGGAAGAACAAGAAGGAGAATACCAAGAACTCCAAGAACTAGATCCAAGGGGTTCCCCTCACATAGAGGAGAAAGTGATTGGTGGAAATGTGGATCTAGATCTCCTCTCTCTTTTCCCTCAAAAACTAGCAAGAATCCATGTAGGGATTGAGAGTAGCAAGCTCAAGGAAGGTCAACAATGGGGGCAAAAACGAGCTCAAGAGATGGGGAACCATTGGGGAAGAAGACCCCCTTAAATAGGTCCCCACGAATCTGCCCATTATGTGCAGAAAGCTGTAGGACCGGTACAACCGGTGCACGAACCGGTACAACTGGCCAAAGCAGAGGAAAAACCAACCTGGGAAAAGCTCTAAGCGGTACAACAGCACAGGGAACCGGTAGTACCGGTTAAACCGTCAACAACCGCCCAAGAACCGCTCCAAAACAGAAACCAGTCCGGTGGTAGAGCGGTACATGGCCGGTACAACCTCCGGACCAATTCGAGCGGTACAACCGCTCAAACACCGTTGTAACGGTCAACCGGTACAACCTCTCTCTACGGGCGGTACAACCTCTCTATGTAAAACAGGCAATATCAAAACAGCCACAACTTTCGTGACACGAGCTCCGAATTCGATGAAACCAAGTTTGTTGGAAAGCTAGCAACAAGGGCTAACACAATCTTGATAGAAATAACAATAAGAAGCAAATGAGAAAAGGCCCATAAGAAAATGGTGAGAACCCTTCCTTGGATAAGACCGGTAAAACCTCCAACACCGAAAACATCATAGAAGACGCATGCGAACTCCGTTGTCGATGAACTCGAGCTTGTCATAAAAATGACCATAAGCTCCAAATCTCACAAGGAGAAGAACCAAACAAGAACCAAAAAGATGATGCAAGGATGCAATGGTTTGAGCTCTCTACGAACGATACGATCAAGCTACCAACTTGAGAGCCCCCTTGATAGTACGACAAAGCGATCCTATAACCCGGTCTCCCAACTACCACCACGAGACCGGTAAAATAGAAAACCTATCAAGGGCAAACCTTTGCCTTGCACATGGTCCAATTGAGCTAGATGAAGACGATCTTGACTCCCTCAAGTTGGACCACCTTTCTTGATTGCGTTGGCTCGATGAAGACTAGATGATTGCTCCCCATAGTCCACTATGGGTGAGCGACTCTTGACACATCTTCACAAGTCCATTGACACCACAATGGATGGCAAGATTCAAACTTGATTGCTCCCCATACTCCAACAGGCGTGAGCCACTCTTCGTGTTGCTCCACTTGAACTTGCACACATCAAACTTGATGACGATCACCACTTGATGTCATCCTCCATGGGTTGTATGGGATCTTCCTCTTGACGCAAGACCATGGAAACATACCTAACCCCATAAAGAACTCTCACGTAGACCATGGGTTAGTACACAAAGCGTAATGGACAATGCTTACCATACCATGGGAACACTTGGTCCCTCTCGATACAACTTAGCGCTTTGTGTGTTGATCAACTTGAATCACTCTCTGTACTTAGGCTAGATCAACCTTGAATCTTTCCAACTCTCTTCATTTGGATGATGTCTTGAAGGTAAACATGAATGATCACATAATCTTGTTCTTCAAGACATGCTTGCAATAAGCTCAATACTCACATGACCAATCTTTGGATAATTCCTTAATAGCACCTTGGTCAACTCATAAACTCCTTGAAACCAACACATGGACTTCAAGAAAAGCCTATGGACAAAACCTTCAAATATAACTCAAGGCAACCATTAGTCCATAGAGATTGTCATCAATTTCCAAAACCAAACATGGGGGCACCGCATGTTCTTTCAATCTCCCCATTTTGGTAATTGATGACAATCACTTTCAAGAGAGTTTATATAGGAATTATGCATCACCATGCAATGCAATAATAGTGCAATGAATGAGATGCAAAAGCTAAGGAACAAAACCAAAGCAAGAGGAGATAGCTCTCTAAACTTCTCCACAAAAGCTAACTTTCAAGAGAGTTTATATAAGGAATTATGCATCACCATGCAATGCAATAATAGTGCAATGAATGAGATGCAAAAGCTAAGGAACAAAACCAAAGCAAGAGGAGATAGCTCTCTAAACTTCTCCACAAAATCCTCTGAAACTTCTCCCCATTGGCATTGATTGCCAAAATGGGCGAAAAGTTTGGAAGGCCAATATAAATTGTGGTCCTCCATAAATTGTGTATTTCTAAACAAGAGAATGGAATGCAATACACATATCCAACTGACAATACTTGGAGGAAGACAAACTATATTGAGGCACAAAGATTGCAAAAAAATGATATGCCACAAAGACATAACAAAGAGAGAAACAAGCAATCAAAAGATACCAATTGAAGCAAGCAATCAACGGATATCAATTGAACCAACTAGACCAATGATCCTACATGCCACAAGAATAAATACATTATGATAAGCGCAAAGGAGTGTTCTAAACAAACTAGAGAAATCCCCATGATTTTTGCACACATAAGAATTTTTGTATTTGAATACAAAGTGCACAAAATAGGATCATAGCTCCCCCAAAATCAATAGAAACTCACATCCAAAGTGCAAGTGAGCATATAGGAAACAAAGCCTAGCGCTTGCAACAAGCACATGGTTGAGCAACATGTAAAAGAGGCAACTTAAGAATAGGCTCAACCAAACTGATGTGTGTGAGTCATGGCGAAGCACTTGAGAAGACTAAGATTAGGATGAGCATTAAGCATCAAGATAGTCTTGAAAGAATGAGGCACATGGTGCAAGGCCTATCATTCCCACACACAACTGGCAAATGGGTTCACAAGCTTACTAATAAGCAAAAGAGAACCTATGCTTGTGACAACCCGTGGTGACGATAGACGATGAGAGTCTCATCAAGACGAGGGTACCAATTTAGATGGCAAACGCCTCGTAAAGATAAGCAAGAGGAAAATAATCTTCACCACACAAGAGTGCATCAAGATGCAACGATAGAGGACACGTACTCAAGGCAAAAGCTTTCACGGAGCCACCAAACAAATAACATAAGAAAGACAAGGTGGACGTGAAAGAAAGGATATCAACTAGAGATGTAATTTCTCTCAAGTGTATAAGGTTCTAGGTAGACAAAATCATGATGATATATATCTACAAAGAAGAATGTACACCCGAAATAGTTACAACAAGAAGGAATGAGATATCCAAAAGGAAGTCATACATATACCAATAAGATATTTGCTTGAAAGCATAGCACTTGGCTAGATATGGTCTTATTGTATATAAATGAAGTCCAAACACACATCCATCAAAGGCATCACAACTAGCAACAAGAGATCATCGTTGGGATGCTTTGAGAAAGGAAACAAGTATCACAAGATATGAAATGAATATCATGCCAAGATGCAACCTACACAAGGTTGAATGCAAGAGGAGAAAGCATGAATAGATACTTGTTACCGAGATATCATTGGAAGGATGTAGTAGATACCAATTGAAGGTAGATAGTAGTTCATTGATCATCCTTGTTTGACTCCAATATGCACATGGTGACAACACCTTCCTTGTGAGTGAGCCGAGCATCCAATGCATCTCCAAATGTTCCTAGAAGAACAACACAAACTAAACGGTACCCAAACTCATCGGGACCAAATAGTTAGAAACACCAATACATAGGACAAACTCCACATAAATATGTGCATATAGATATGAAAATGAATTTCATGCACATCTTATCCAAATTGAGACTAGGTGGAGTTTCCCTATATATTGAGTCAACGAAAGAAAGCATGCCAAATAGAATACATGAAGTAAATATGCATGCTCAAAACTTTCAAGAACCGATACCAAAAGACAGAGAAATGCCAAGTGAAAAGGATACCAAATGGAGAAATCATCACTTGGAAGATATCATTAAAGATACATCAAGGAATGAGATGTCCATTGATACACACTAAACTAAAGATGTCAAACTCCCAAAGAGAGGATGGTTCCAAACAAACCAACATCTCAACAAAGTTTCATGATGGCACAAAGTACCAAAAAGAAATGGCTTGCCTTCCACCAAAACACACTTGATAAGGATCACAAGAAGAGTGTTCTAAAGAAAATAGGATAGCTCCCCCACGAGTTGTGCATTATATAGGATTTGCATTTGAATACAAAATGCACATGGTGGGATCACTACTTTCACTATATCTAGAAAACACTAGACAAGAACAAGAAATAAATAAGATCCACAAGTGGTAGGGAAGACACCGGGAGTTGACACAAACTTTGGCAAGAGAAAAGGCAAATAAAAACAAAAACCAAAGTAAAGATGATCAACAAATTCTACCACACATAAGTGACTACCAATTGTCAAAAGACAAGAAGTATTTGGAAATAATTCCCGGTGGTAGATAACAAGGACATCCAACATCATCTTCACAACAAACACAAGAAAATTGCAACTTGTAGAGCTAACATGCCACCTAGGAACAAGATAATTTACAATATCAATTCTAGGTGACAATATCTCAAATGTACACATTTTCTAGGCTTGTAATATGCACTTAGCATATTACTCCCCATAATGTGATACCAATAAGAACTTAACAAGAGGCAATAAGAGGATCCAACACGAGATAATCAATGGAATTTTTAGAATTTGAATTTCTCATGAGAGATATACCACCTAGCGACTAGATAATCTTGTAATATCAATACTAGATGGTATTCCTCATGCACACACATTTATAGGATTGTGAGGTGCACAAAGCACATCACTCCCCCAAAATGGGATGTTCCATTGATCTCTCACACGAGCCAACTAGGATACAAACAGAAGCAAAAGGCTCAACGCATACGGCCTTTTACACATTACATGATGTGCAAACCAACACACACATACTTGATTGCTCAAGATAAGCAAGTTGGAAGCGCAACATATACAAACACATGCAAGGAACAAAACCAAAACATGCAAGGGGGCAATTAACTTTCAAGGTAAACAATTTAAGTACAAGTTACCGCAAGGAGGCACATTGGATATAAGATATAAACTTGATGATTCAATTGACTTGGGTTGAGACAATAAGAGTGATGAAGTCCCTTAATTCTTCATAAAGTATCCAAGTCTCCAAAGCCCTCCAACAACACCTATTGATCAAGTTTGAGCTAGTTGGTCCCCAACCAAGTTGGGTCCTAAGAGGTTAGTCACAATAGGCTTGGCTACCCAAATGGTTCTTTGCTTCAAACCACTTTGAGTACCAACAAACTTGGCAACCAGATTGCCAACCTTATCCTTCCCAAGAGAATAGACATCATCAATAATAATTGGGTTGGATAAGTTACCACTAGTGCATGAAGAAGCGAGGTGACCTTTCTCACGGCATAGGTAGCAACGTCTACTCTTCACTTTCTTCTCACTTGATTTCTCAACTTGAGAAGCATTAACTTGAGTCTTCTTGGGAAGAGGCCTTTCTTCAACTTGAGGTTGAGCATGTGATTGAACTTGTGCCCTCTTCCCTTGTTGCCTGACAGTAATGGCCTTCTTCTTCAATGGGCAAGATCTAACATGATGCCCTTCTACTTTGCACTTGAAGCAAACAATCTTGGCTGAATTCTTGACTTGTTCTTGGCCCTTCCTTTTGTTCATCTTGGACTTCTTCTTCTTATTGGAGTTGAATCCAAGTCCAGCTTTGTCATTGGGGGATTTTTGCACACTCAAGATATTGTTGAGTGTGGATTTCCTTCATGACACGTTTCCAAGTCTTTCTTCAAAGAAGTGACTTGGGCCTTGAGCTCTTTGATTTCCTCTACACGGTTAGTCTCAACACAAGTACTAGAGGAAGTATAAGCTTCATCGTTAGAGCAACAAGGCAAGGAAAGCAATTCATCACAAGATGTACCAACATTGTGAGTAGATGAATTACAAGGACTAGCACATGGCAATATACTCTTTTGACTAGAAGTAGTCTTTGGTACCCACATGAGGCTCACTAGATGTTACCTTAGCAATCATGGCCTCATGAGATATCTTTAGCACACTATGGGATACTAGAAGATCATCATGAGAGCTTGAGAGCTTTTCATGACTTTCTTCCAATTTCCCATAATTGCTAGATAGCACCTCAAGTTGAGCCGTAGCTCAACATTCTCCTTCAAAATGGATGCTTCACAAGTAATAGAATTAGTAGCACAAGCATCATCATTAACAACAAGAGGAGAAGGCAACTTGGCAAGCTCTTTTAAATAAGAAGCTTCAAGTTGGGCATGAGACTCGGTGAGTTTGATGAGCTCACCCTTGATGACCCTTGAGCCATTTTCGAGGTGCTCAAAATCCTCAAGGAGTGTAGCATGAGAAACTTCAAGCTTAGCATTTTTAGTTTTGAAATCGTTGGCCACCTCAAGAGCTCTATCATGAGATTCCCTCACTCTAGATAATTCTAGAGCAAAAGTCTCCTCAAGAGATTCGGAGGTGGTTTGTTCATGTTCAAGAGCTTGAGATAGCTCCGCGATCTCATCTGCGTAATCACGCCCATGAGCTTCCATTTTCTCAATGGTGGCTTCATGCTCCTCTAGATGAGATTCCAACTCCTCAATGTATTTCTTGCCATCAATCGCAATGGACATTATTTCCATGAACTTGGAACGAGCAATTTTATTTTTATGAAGAGCTTTAAAAATCATTTCCCCCTTAGTTTTTAAGGAGGCAACATTATCATTCTCTTCATCATTATCCTCATCATCATTAGTATCAACATCATCATCAAGAGACATATTGGGGTACAAAGTAGGAGATACCTTTGACGCCTTAGCCATAAGGCAAAAAGCAATAGATGATGGTGTAGGATCCCTTGAGGCACCATTAAACACCACATCTTGTTCCATGGAGTGTTGGGTTTGCTCTAGATTGTTAGCACAACAATTCGAGGAAATAGATGCATTTTATCATGGCAACAAGACATAGCAAGCATATCATCATGAGATTTAGTCAAGCAATTTCTACATGATATGCAAGGACTATCAACACAAGCATGTGAAACATTTGGAGTGCTCAAAGTGTTAAAGCCCAAAGAAGGAGCATTGCAATAATATAGTGATGAAGGATCATCCACAATAAGCATACTATCATCATTGCAATGACCAACACTACTCACCATATCATTACCTTGTGGCAAACCACATGTAGGTGAAGTAGAAGAAGTTGAGAAGACTATACGACCGGAGGTGGAGGGAGAACAATCATCCCCACAAAACTTGGACACACCATATTTATCTTTAAGCTTCGGCCCACAACTCATGAGCATCTCTGAACGGCATGAGTTGAAATATAACTACATTGCTCAAAGCATCAAAAGCACATTAGAAGCTTGAGCATTGAGATAAGAGTTTTCTCATCCTCTAAAGACAATCTTTGGGGATCCTTTGGAGGAGAAAAACCCATATCTACAATTTGCTCTAAATTTGGGTCCATGACCCTAAAGAGATTAAGCATGCGAATTACCCAAACATCAAAATTTGTGCCATTAAAACTAAGAGTGTCAGAGAAACCTATTCCTCTAGTCGACATCTTTACTCTCTAGGCGGTAAAGCCTAATAAAGAGAGACGAGGCTCTGATACCAATTGAAAGATCGAGGATGTCTCCTAGAGGGGGGGGGGTGAATAGGCGTTTACGGTTTAAGCTTGAACAAATGCGGAATAAACCTAGCGGTTAATTTGTCAAGCACAAAACCTAAAACAACTAGGCTCACCTATGTGCACCAACAACTTATGCTAAGCAATATAAGCAACTATGTGATAGCAAGATATATGACAAAGAACAATATGGCTATTACAAAGTAAAGTGCATAAGTAAAGGGCTCGGGTAAGAGATAACCGAGGCACGCAGAGACGATTTATGTATCCCGAAGTTCACATCCTTGCGGATGCTAATCTCCGCTTGGAGCGGTGTGGAGGCACAATGCTCCCCAAGAAGCCACTAGGGCCACCGTAATCTCCTCACGCCCTCGCACAATGCAAGATGCTGTGATTCCACTAAGGGATGCTTGAGGCGGTCACCGAACCTGCATAAATGGCGACCCTTGGGGCGGTCACCGAACCCAGACACTTTGGCAACCCTTGGGGAGGTCACGGTACCATCAAATTGCTCAGGCGATCTCCACAACCTAATTGGAGACCCGACGCTTGCCCGAGCTTTACACCACAATGATTGAGCTCCGAACACCACCAACCGACTAGGGCGCCCAAGCACCCAAGAGGAACAAGCTCAAGGGCACCAAGCACCCAAGAGTAATAAGCTTCACAACTTGTAACTTCCACGTATCACCGTGGAGAACTCAAACCGATGCACAAATGCAATGGCAAGGGCACACAGAGTGCCCAAGTCCTTCTCTCTCAAATCCCACCAAAGCAACTAATGCTAGGGAGGAAAATGAGAGGAAGAACAAGAAGGAGAACACTAAGAACTCCAAGAACTAGATCCAAGGGGTTCCCCTCACATAGAGGAGAAAGTGATTGGTGGAAATGTGGATCTAGATCTCCTCTCTCTTTTCCCTCAAAACTAGCAAGAATCCATGGAGGGATTGAGAGTAGCAAGCTCAAGGAAGGTCAACAATGGGGGCAAAAACGAGCTCAAGAGATGGGGAACCATTGGGGAAGAAGACCCCCTTAAATAGGTCCCCACGAATCTGCCTGTTATGTGCAGAAAGCTGTAGGACCGGTACAACCGGTGCACGAACCGGTACAACCGCCAAAGCAGAGGAAAAACCAACCTGGAAAAGCTCTAAGCGGTACAACAGCACTGGGAACCGGTAGTACCGTTAAACCGGTCAACAACCGCCCAAGAACCGCTTCCAAAACAGAAACCAGTCCGGTGGTAGAGCGGTACATGGCCGGTACAACCTCCGGACCAATTCTCGAGCGGTACAACCGCTCAAACACCGGTTGTAACGGCCAACCAAGACAACCTCTCTACGGGCGGTACAACCTCTCTATGTAAAACAGGCAATATCAAAACAGCCACAACTTTCGTGACACGAGCTCCGAATTCGATGAAACTAAGTTTGTTGGAAAGCTAGCAACAAGGGCTAACACAATCTTGATAGAAATAACAATAAGAAGCAAATGAGAAAAGGCCCATAAGAAAATGGTGAGAACCCTTCCTTGGATAAGACCGGTAAAACCTCCAACACCGAAAACATCATAGAAGACGCATGCGAACTCCGTTTCGATGAACTCGAGCTTGTCATAAAATGACCATAAGCTCCAAATATCACAAGGAGAAGAACCAAACAAGAGCCAAAAAGATGATGCAAGGATGCAATGGTTTGAGCTCTCTACTAACGATACGATCAAGCTACCAACTTGAGAGCCCCCTTGATAGTACGGCAAACGATCCTATAACCCGGTCTCCCAACTACCACCACGAGACCGGTAAAATAGAAAACCTATCAAGGGCAAACCTTTGCCTTGCACATGGTCCAATTGAGCTAGATGAAGACGATCTTGACTCCCTCAAGTTGGACCACCTTTCTTGATTGCGTTGGCTCGATGAAGACTAGATGATTGCTCCCCCATAGTCCACTATGGGTGAGCGACTCTTCGGCACATCTTCACAAGTCCATTGACACCACAATGGATGGAAAGATTCAAACTTGATTGCTCCCCCATACTCCATTATGGGTGAGCCACTCTTCGTTGCTCCACTTGAACTTGCACACAGCAAACTTGATGACGATCACCACTTGATGTCATCCTCCATGGGTTGTATGGGATCTTCCTCTTGATGCAAGACCATGGAAACATACCTAACCCCACAAAGAACTCTCACGTAGACCATGGGTTAGTACACAAAGCGTAATGGACAATGCTTACCATACCATGGGAGCACTTGGTCCCTCTCGGTACAACTTGTGCGCTTTGTGTATTGATCAACTTGAATCACTCTCTGTACTTAGGCTAGATCAACCTTGAATCTTTCCAACTCTCTTCATTTGGATGATGTCTTGAAGGTAAACATGAATGATCACATAATCTTCTTCTTCAAGACATGCTTGCAATAAGCTCAACACTCACATGACCAATCTTTGGATAATTCCTTAATAGCACCTTGGTCAACTCATAAACTCCTTGAAACCAACACATGGACTTCAAGAAAAGCCTATGGACAAAACCTTCAAATATAACTCAAGGCAACCATTAGTCCATAGAGATTGTCATCAATTTCCAAAACCAAACATGGGGGCGCCGCATGTTCTTTCACCAGAGCGCCTACTTCCATTAACCGAGCGTTTGGCCGAATGGGCGAAGCTGAATAGGTTATCTGGACTCGCCATGAAGGATGTCGTGAGTCATCTGTGGCCGGAAAGGCCCGAGCCGAAGAGTTATTTTGGTTTGGTGCAGCAGTTCCTTGGTGCGGTGCCGCATATCAATGAATGAAGAGGTCAGCATGCATAGAGGGTGCGCGGATGGCTCTTGCCCGTGTCAAGACATACTGGGCGGAGATGAAGGCCACCGACGTTGCATCCCAAGATTCGTACGGGAGCTGAGTACCTGCCGAGCACTATTTTCAGGAAGTTCTGTAGGGCGCTCGTTTAATAAAGACGCAGTGCTTGAAGGATATCATGTTCGAATAACATGTATAACTGTAAAACAATGTTTCAATGGAATATAAAAGCTTTTTATACTTGTGCCTGCAAGAATTAAAATACCTCCTGTGCGGCCGTTAATGTATATGTGTATATAACCTGAAAGATTGCAGTCTTCGGCTTCAGCCCCCACGCATATAATGCGGGGGTGTTCGCAGAAAGCATTTTCACACTTAATCCAACGTCTTGGTCCTATAAAGGAGGTGATAGCGCAGCGAACTAGGCAACCGGACTATAATGCTTTATCACTTTCACTTAGCCATAGGAGTTTGACAGTGGGGCTACTATATAGCCCCTAGGGGCACCGCGCTCGCCCGAATTCGGGGCGCGTGTGTGCCAGACCGGGAAACGGCCCTTCATTAATGCAGAGGAATCCTAAAGATTCCGGTGGGTCATCGAGTGGTTGACCAGTCTCATGCTATATCATGACAGTCAGTTTTCGGCTTTCTCTACTGAGGTGCTCGCCTGGCCAAACCGGGGCACAATCGCAGTAGTTCTCCTGGTGCCGCCTTAGCCGATAGAGCGGAACGTAAGGCAGCAAAACACGGGAGCCGGGCAAACCCAACATTTGACCAAAGACATGATTCGGAGCTGATGCATATAAGGCCAAACTCGCGACGCCGAACACTCCCTAAGGTATTCGGTCTTTATGAAAATGGGCTGAACAACACCCTTAGTAATAAGCCCCTGGTGTCCAGGTACGCGCAAAATCCTGACGTGGCCGATGCCAAGACGCCAGCCTCCACCTCGGTTATAGCAAGAAACCAGGGGATGTGTATCAACAAGAGACAGTAAAAAAGGTTTACGCAGGGTCTTAATCTGAAAAGAATCCTTGGAACGGGTCCCTACTGCACGTCTGCGCCTGTGTCTCCGTTGTGCCGTATCACGGGCCGGGTGTAGCACGGTGTTCATCTCAGTAAAGAGAGGAACTTAGTTGAAAAAGATTGTGTGAAAATGTACGTTATATTAAATAAACAAAGTACAATTTAAAAAATGAATAAAATTGAGCTTTATTGTCTCTTGTTGTACATGCGCGGAGCCCCTTGAACGGGGGTATGCGGCTAATAAGCCCTTGTATGTTTACGCCGGACTCGTCTAGCCATGTCCGTGGTCTGAACGGCCTGTTTTAGGTGCTTTGATTAGTGAAGCCGGTTTAGTGTGTGGCTGTTAAAGCAGCCGCACAATCTTCCGCGCTCGAGGAACACTCGATATTTCCCTTTAATGAGATGATGCCTCGTGGACCGGGCATTTTAAGTATAAGGGATGCATAATGCGGTATTGCGTTAAAGCGGGCGAAAGCTTCGCGTCCCAGTAGTGCTTGATAGCTACTTGTAAATGGGGCGATGTGGAAGGTCAACTTTTCGTGGCGGAAGTTGTCGGGTGAGGCGAACATAACTTCTAGCATGAGAGAGCCCGTACAATGGGCATCTGGGCCTGGTGTTACCCCTTGAAAGGAAGTGTTGCTATGGCGAATTGTTGTTGGGTCTATCCCCATTTTACGGATTGTGTCCTAATATAGCAGGTTTAAATCACTGCTGCCGTCCATTAGGACTTGTGTAAAGTGGAGTCCGTCAATTATCGGATCTAATACCAAGGCAGTCCAGCCTGCATTCCGGATACTTCTAGAGTAATCGGTCGAAGGTGATTGGTTTTAACAACCAGTGGCGGGACTCCTCTGGGATAGGCCGTATGGCGCGTATCTCTATGGGCGCCACTCTACTCTCCCCTTTTGTCACGTGAAGTGAATTTACTGTTTTGACTTCTTGTGGGAAGTTCTTTTGTTTTCCGGTGCTCTGCTTGTGGGGTTTGTCATCGTCCTCGCTTGGTGTGTCGAGCCCCTTGTGTTCGGCGTTGAGTTTGCCGGATTGCTTGAAGACCCAACAATCTCTGTGGGTATGGTTTGCAGGCTTCCCGGGAGTACTGTGGATTTGACATATCTTGTCCAAGATTTTGTTTAGGTTAGATAGCTCGTCCCTGTTATCCTTGAGGGGCAGCTTTTTCCGACTCTGCCTAGGGCTTTTGAATCCGGTGTTGATTGTCGTGCTATTCGGGCTGTTTCCCTTGGTCCGGCGCTGGTCCTTGCTGCATCGCGGTTTCCCGTTTCCGTCCCTAACTTCGGATGTACTTGGGTCGCTGATACTGCATCTTGCCAACCAGCTATCCTCTCCTGCGCAAAAGCGGGTCATGAGGCTTGTTAATGCGGCCATTGTTCTTGGCTTTTCTTGGCCGAGGTGTCTGGTGAGCCATTTGTCTCGAACGCTGTGTTCGAAAGCTGCTAAGGCTTCAGCGTCCGGACAGTCGACTATCTGGTTCTTTTTAGTAAGAAATCTGTTCCAGAGTTTCTGGGCCGACTCTCCGGGTTGTTGAGTTATATGACTTAAATCATCTGCATCCGGAGGTCGGACATAGGTCCCTTGAAAATTTGCCCGAAAAGCATCCTCGAGCTCTTCCCAACTTCCAATGGTGTTTTCGGGAAGGCTTTTAAGCCAATGTCGGGCTGGCCCTTTGAGTTTGAGGGGTAAGTATTTTATGGCGTGGAGATCATCTCCTCTAGCCATGTGTATGTGAAGGATGTAATCCTCAATCCAGACTCCAGGGTCTGTTGTTCCGTCGTATGCCTCTATGTTTACGGGCTTGAATCCCGCTGGAAATTCATGATCCAGCACCTCATCGGTGAAACATAGGGGGTGCGCGGCACCCCTATATCTGGGCGTACCGCGATGTTCGGATATTTGATGTGTTGCATTGCTTACTAGATCTTCCTTTCTTAGCCCATAGATAGATCTGGCTGGGCCATCTTTTTGATGCGAATCCTTGTGCGGATCGCGTGCCGGCTTGTGTGCGGCGTCCTTTGCTGCACTGTGTTGGCCATGGGGTCGTTTGTCTGACCGGGTGGCTTCCTTATTTTTTGATTGCGGAGGCTCTAAGGCCTCATCATCAAATTCCGGCAGTAATTTTCGCTTCGGATAGCTATTTGTGTGGCGATCGTCCGTATTTGTCTGCGGTGTTGAGTACTTTGCTCCATCTAATTTCGAGTGCATCTTCCGATGTTTTGAGCTTCCGCTTATGCTTTTTCAGGCTACAGCGTAGTGGCGGCGAGCCTTTTTGAGGTTCTTCTGCTCCAAGCAACTTGTCCGGCGTGAGGTCGTCCCGGACTGTTGTCTTCGCCGGGACGGGTTGTTTATCCAAGTTGCCCTGTTCGGACGGTTGCTTTCGATGGCATGTTAAATGCGTCCGCCGGTTCGCCCTGCTCTATGGCTTGGTCTGTATGGATGCTTTCTCTGTCGAGGTGGGGTTTGGAGCGGCGCTTACGCTGCCGCTTTGATTGCTTTTTGAGCGAACGATCCCTTGTTGCGTCCCTTTGTTCCTCGTCATCGTTTCCTTTAGGTGTATCCACCATGTATACATCGTGAGATGGGGTGGTTGTCAAGTGGCCTATAGGCGCTGGTTCCTGTTCGTCTCCTACATCGTCATCCATACCGTCGATGTCTTCGGAGTCAAATTCGAGCATGTCGGTTAAATCATCGACAGTGGCAATAAAGTGGGTGGTGGGTGGGCTTTGAATTTCTTCGTCGTCCGCATCCCAACCTTGCCAACCATAATCCGGCCAGGGCTCTTCTGATAAAGAGAGAGACTTTAGTGAATTCAGGATGTCGTCGAAGGGCGAGTGCTGAAAGATGTCCGCGGCAGTGAACTCCATGATCGGCGCCCAATCAGATTCGATTGGCAGGGGCGCGGAAGGTTCGGACTCCGGGGAAAAGTCCGGCACCTTGGAGTCACAAGCTCTGCAAAGGACAAGGCTGATGTTCGGCTCAATCGCCGTAGAAATTGCAGCTCCCGAGGCGGTGTCTAGCCACCCATCCTCGATTGGCGCAGTCGGCTCCGAGCTAGAGGTCGGAGTGGACACTGGTGCGGCCTCCAGGGCACTGTTCGGCGGCAGAGCTAGATCATGCCCATCGTGACAGTGCGGCACGCTTGGCTGTGGCTCAACCCCGTCGAAGATCAAGTCTCCGCGGACGTCGGCCGTGTAGTTCAAACTTCCAAATCTGACCTGATGGCCAGGGGCGTAGCTTTCGATCTGCTCTAGATGGCCAAGTGAATTGGCCCGCAGTGCAAAGCCGCCGAATACGAAGATCTGCCCGAGGAGAAAAGTCTCGCCCTGGACCGCATCGTTGTTGACGATAGGAGGAGCCATCGGGCCTAAAGATGACGACACAGAGGAACTCTTAATGAAAGCACCAATGTCGGTGTCAAAACCGGCGGATCTCAGGTAGGGGGTCCCGAACTGTGCGTCTAGGCGGATGGTAACAGGAGACGGGGGTCACGATGTTTTTACCCAGGTTCGGGCCCTCTCGATGGAGGTAAAACCCTACTCCTGCTTGATTAATATTGATGATATGGGTAGTACAAGAGTAGATCTACCACGAGATCGAGAGGCTAAACCCTAGAAGCTAGCCTATGGTATGATTGTTGTTCGTCCTACGGACTAAAACCCTCTGGTTTATATAGACACCGGAGAGGGTTAGGGTTACATAGAGTCGGTTACAATGGGAGGAGATCTACATATCCTGCTTGCCTTCCACGCCAAGGAAAGTCCCATCCGGACACGGGACGAAGTCTTCAATCTTGTATCTTCATAGTCCAGGAGTCCGGCCAAAGGTCATAGTCCGGCCATCCGGACACCCCCTAATCCAGGACTCCCTCAGAGGGTATGAACCATAGATAAGTTGGAATACAGTAGATACAACACCAATATGAATTTAGAATGAGTTCACAACAGTATCTAAGTGGTGATCTATTTTCTTATACTAACGGAGCTTACGAGTTTTTTTTGTTAAGTTTCGTGTTGTGAAGTTTTCAAGTTTTGGGTAAAGATTCGATGGACTATGGAATAAGGAGTGGCAAGAGCCTAAGCTTGGGGATGCCCAAGGCACCCCAAGGTAATATTCAAGGACAATCAAAAGCCTAAGCTTGGGGATGCCCCGGAAGGCATCCCCTCTTTCGTCTTCGTTCATCGGTAACTTTACTTGGAGCTATATTTTTATTCACCACATGATATGTGTTTTGCTTGGAGCGTCATTTTATTTTGTTAGTATTTTCTTGCTTTTATTTATAATAATGTTTTGCATCTCTATTTTCAATAAAAATGTCAAGGATAGCCTTTACCATGCTTATTTTGCAAGTATACATGTTGATGTTTCAAAACAGAAAGTTTACCGATGTTGCAAAAATTCCCTAGAAAAGTCAGAATATGATAAAATGTTGAAACTTTTTGCATATTGAGCTCTGATAAATTTTCTACAATGTGGTAGAATTTCATAATGTTTGGAGTTAGGGAAGTATGATGAATCTTGCATTCTTTACAGACTGTACTGTTTTGGCAGATTGCTATTATGTTTGCATATGTTTGCTTGTTTAATGATTCTATTTGAGGATAGGAATATTAAATATGCAGAGGCATTTAGTATGCAATGTGCAATGTTGAATAATAATTTTAGTGATTTGTTACGGTAGAAAATGATAAGGTTTTTGCATTGGTTTATACTAACTTATCTCACGAGTTCTTGTTGAGTTTGGTGTGGATGAAGCTTTCGAGATTTAGGAGACCGTAATATGAGAGGAATTAAGGAGACACAAAAGCTCAAGATTGGGGATGCACAAGGCATCCCAAGATAATATTTCAAGAAGTCTCAAGCGTCTAAGCTTGGGGATGCCCCGGTTGGCATCCCACCTTTCTTCTTCGACAACTATCGGTTAGTATCGGTTGATCCTAAGTTTTTGCTTCTTCACGTGATGTTTGCTATTCTTAGAATGTCATTTTATTTTGTTTTGCTTGCTGTTTGAATAAAATATCAATATCTGAAATTCTTAAATGAGAGAGAGTCTTCATATAGCTACATAATTATCTAACTACTCATTAATCTCCACTTATATCTTTTTGGAGTAGTTTGTCATTTACTCGTGTGCTTCACTTATATCCTATGAGTAAATGGTTGAATGAATTGAATATCATAAATCTGAAATTATATATGTTTCATATGCTTATCCGATTGGGAGTAATGACTTTACATATAAGAAGTAGAGGTGGTAAATTTATTGAAGGTTAGCAAACATTGTATTGGTCACTTGAACAATTCATGAAAGAAATATTGAAGGAAGAGAGATTTCACATATAAATATACTATCTTGGACATCTTTTGTAATTGTGAGCACTCATTTAAATATGACATGCTAAAAGGTTGATGTTGGACAAGGAAGACAACGTAATGGGTTATGTTTTCTTATATCCGAAATAAAGTATATTGTCATGGATCGCCCAACACGTTGAGCTTGCTTTTCCCCCTCATGCTAGCCAAATTCTTTGCACCAAGTAGAGATACTACTTGTGCTTCCAAACATCCCTTAAACCAGTATTGCCATCAGAGTCCACCATACCTACCTATGGATTGAGTAAGATCCTTCAAATAAGTTGTCATCGGTGCATGCAATAAAAATTGCTCTCTAAATATGTATGATCTTTTAGTGTGGAGAAAATAAGCTTTATACGATCTTGTGATATGGAAGCAATAAAAGCGACGGACTGCATAACAAAGGTCCCTATCACAAGTGGCAATATAAAGTGACGTTCCCTCGCATTAAGATTTTGTGCATCCAACTACAAAAGCGCATGGCAACCTCTGCTTCCCTCTGCGAAGGGCCTATCTTTTATTCTTGTCTTTTACCTTATGCAAGAGTCATGGTGATCTTCACCTTTCCTTTTTACATTTTATCCTATGGCAAGCACATTGTGTTGGAAAGATTCTGATATATATATATATATATATATATATATATATATCCAATTGGATGTAAGGCATCATGAACTATCATTGTTGACATTACCCTTGAGGTAAAAGGTTGGGAGGCGAATCTATAAGCCCTATCTTTCTCGTGGTTCCGTTAAAACTTTGAACCCATAAATATCGCGTGTGTGTTAGCAATTGTGAAAGACTAAATGATAGTTGAGTATGTGAAGTTTTCTGAATCAAAGCTCTGACATAGACTCTTCCTGAAAATAAGATGAATTGTAATTGTTTGATGACTAATAACATGGTTTGTTAGTTTTCAAGAAAGTTTATGATCTATACTTTAACATGTGAATAGCTTGTTACTTGATCATGAGAAGCTTTATGAGATGAGCTACTATTATGATATATAATGATGCTAGAAAAGGTGATTGAAATTATCATTGATCAAACTTGTGCACCTGCTAGCATTCACACTTCATAAATTATTTCTTTTATCATTTACCTACTCGAGGACGAGCAGGAATTAAGCTTGGGGATGCTGGTACGTCTCCAATGTATCTATAAGTTCTGAAGTATTCATGCTAGTATATTATCCATCTTGGATGTTTAATGGGCTTTACTGTGCACTTTTATATTATTATTTTGGGACTAACCTATTGACCCGAGCCCAAAGTGCGATTTCTGCTTTTTCCCTTGTTTCAGTGTTTCGCATGAAAGGAATATCAAACAGAGTCCAAACGGAATGAAACCTTCGGGAGCGTGATTTTTGGAACAAACGTGATCCAGGAGACTTGGAGTTGAAGTCAGGGAAGCTTCGAGGTGGCCACGAGTCACGGAGGCGTGCCTGCCCCCCTGGGCGCGCCCCCACCCTAATGGGCCCCTCGTGGCTCCCCTGACCGACTTCTTTTGCCTATATATATCCATATACCCTAAAAACATCGGAGAGCACAATAGATCGGGAGTTCTGCCGCCGCAAGCCTCTGTAGCCACCAAAAACCAATCGGGACCCTGTTCCGGCACCCTGCCGAAGGGGGATCCCTCACCGGTGGCCATCTTCATCATCCCGGCGCTCTCCATGACGAGGAGGGAGTAGTTCACCCTCGGGGCTGAGGGTATGTACCAGTAGCTATGTGTTTGATCTCTCTCTCTCTCTCGTGTTTTTGAGGTGGTACGATCTTGATGTATCGCGAGCTTTCCTATTATAGTTGGATCTTATGATGTTTCTCCCCCTCTACTCTCTTGTAATGGATTGAGTTTTCCGTTTGAAGTTATCTTATCGGATTGAGTCTTTAAGGATTTGAGAACACTCGATGTATGTCTTGCATGTGCTTATCTGTGGTGACAATGGGATATTCATGTGATCTACTTGATGTATGTTTTGGTGACCAACTTGCGGGTTCAGTGACCTTGTGAACCTATGCATAGGGGTTGGCACACGTTTTTGTCTTGACTCTCCGGTAGAAACTTTGGGGCACTCTTTGAAGTTCTTTGTGTTGGTTGAATAGATGAATCTGAGGTTGTGTGATGCATATCGTATAATGATACCCACGGATACTCGAGGTGACATTGGAGTATCTAGGTGACATTAGGGTTTTGGTTGATTTGGATCTGAAGGTGTTATTCTAGTACGAACTCTATGATAGATCGAACAAAAAGAATAGCTTCGTGTTATTTTACTACGGACTCTTGAATAGATCGATCAGAAAGGATAACTTTGAGGTGGTTTCATACCCTACAATAATCTCTTCATTTGTTCTCCGCTATTAGTGACTTTGGAGTGACTCTTTGTTGCATGTTGAGGGATAGTTATATGATCTAATTATGTTATTATTGTTGAGAGAACTTGCACTAGTGAAAGTATGAACCTTAGGCCTTGTTTCCTAGCATTGCAATACCGTTTACGCTCAGTTTTATTGCTTGCTACCTTGCTGTTTTTATATTTTTCGGATTACAAAAACCTATATCTACCATCCATATTGCACTTGTATCACCATCTCTTCGCCGAACTAGTGCACTTATACAATTTACCATTGTATTGGGTGTGTTGGGGACACAAGAGACTCTTTGTTATTTGGTTGTAGGGTTGTTTGAGAGAGACCATCTTCATCCTACGCCTCCCACGGATTGATAAACCTTAGGTCATCCACTTGAGGGAAATTTGCTACTGTCCTACAAACCTCTACACTTGGAGGCCCAACAACGTCTACAAGAAGAAGGTTGCATAGTACACATCAGTCGACAGCTCGGGAGGAACGCCGAAGAATACGTCGACGACATAGTGGTCAAGTCGCGGGAGGCGAGGACCCTGATTGAAGACTTAAAAGAAATGTTCGCCAACCTGCGTAAGGTGAACCTGTGGCTCAACCCTGAGAAATGCGTGTTTTGGCGTCCCGTCCGGCAAGTTGCTGGGTTTCCTGGTGTTGCACAGGGGGTTCGAAGCCAACCTTAAGAAGGTCAAGGCAATAGAGAAGATGAGTCCGTCACAGACCCTCAAAGAAATGCAGAAGCTCGTGGGATGTGTGAGATCGCTGGCGCGTTCCAAGCTGGGCGGGCGTGCTCTCCCATTCTTCAAGCTGATGAAAAAGAAGGGCCCCTGCGAGTGGACTCTGGAGGCTGAGGTAGCTTTTCAAGACCTCAAGAGGTATCTCACGAGCCCGCCAGTGATAGTAGCGCCTCGTCCTCTTGAGCCTCTGGTGCTATACTTGGCCGCCATGCCCCACTCGGCTAGCGCAGCGCTTGTGACGGTCGGGGAGGAGCGCGGGGGCGCGGCGCAGTGCCCCGCGTACAGCCGCGCCATCGCTGCCTCAGGATGGCGCTCCTGAGGCCACATCTACTCCGTCAGACGGCAAGGCTCTTGAGGCTTCCTCGTCTCAAGTGGAGTGGGACGCCATCAACACCTCTTCCCTCGTCGAGCACCCCATGTACTTCGTCAGCACGGTGCTGCGTGACACATGCGCATGCTATCCCATACCACAGAAGCTCCTGCTCGCGCTCCTCGTCGCCTCCAGGAAGCTGCGCCACTACTTCCAAGGCCACCCCATTAAGGTCGTCTCCGCGTACCCCTGGAGAAGGTGCTCTGGAGCCCCAATGTTGTGGGAAGGGTTGCTGAGTGGAACATCGAGCTGCAAGCGTTCTAGCTGGATTTCAGCACCACTAGGGTCATCAAGGGCACAGCCCTTGCTGATTTCGTGGCGGAATGGAACATCGAGCTGCAAGCGTTCTAGCTGGAGTTCAGCACCACTAGGGTCATCAAGGGCGCAGCCCTTGCTGATTTCGTGGCGGAATGGACGGATTCTCCTGACCGAGGAATGGACGAGGACCGGTCCCTCACGCCCGGAGATGAGGCGCCCGATGGCTGGGTCATGTACTTCGACGGCACGTTCGCACGCCAGGGCGCAGGGGCTAGGGCCGTACTAATCTCGCCGACCTAGGACAAGCTATACTACGCTCTGCTTTCAGCATGGTCAGAAGGTCTCCAACAACATCGCGGAATATGAGGGCCTGATCGCTGGTCTCAGGGCCGTGGCAGCCCTTGGGGTCAAGCGTCTCACCATCAAGGGTGATTCTCAGCTCCTCATCAACTTCTCCAATAAGGAATACAAGCCTAAGGGCAAGCACATGGAGGCATACCTAGAAGAGGTACACAAGATTCAAAAATGGTTCTTGGGCTTCGAATTGCAGCACGTTCCACGTGGCACGAACAAGGAGGCGGACGACATCGCCAAGAGGGCGTCCCGGTGCGAGCCCCAGAAGCCTGATGTCTTCGAGGAGAGCCTCTTCAAGCCGTCGGCAGCCCTCCCCTCCCCCCCTGCTGCAGGCCCTGCACTGCTTCGGGAGGAGCCGCCCCTGGCCCCCTCCACAGGCGCCCCGGCCTGCGGTCCGACCTCAGCAGCATGCCTGCTCCTGGTGCTCGAACCTCATGAGGGGTGCTGGACTGAAGAGTTCAAGGCGTACCTACTCCAGGGCACCCTGCCGAAGAAGGAGGAAGACGCAGAACGCGTCGCCCATCAGGACACCGCTTATTGCTTGCAGGACGGCGAGCTCTACCGAAGGCGCCCAAACGACGTCTCGCTGTGATGCTTCTCCAAGGAGCAAGGGTGCGAGTTGCTGGCTGACATCCATGGCGGGGATTGCAGACACCATTCTTCATTGCGCACCCTCATGGGCAAGGCGTTCAGCAGTGGGTTCTACTGGCCCACGACGCTCAACGATGCAACCAAGCTGGTGCGATCCTATGAGGCATGTCAATTCCATGCCAGATAGATCCACTAGCCCGCCCAGGGCCTCTAGACCATCCTGCTCTTGTGGTCGTTCTTGTTCTGGGGGCTGGATATCCTGGGCCTGTTTCCCCGAGCAGTCGGGGGCTACCGCTACCTCTACGTCACCATCAACAAATTCACTAAATGGGCGGAGGTGGAGCCCATGCGCACCATCCCATCTGGCTCGGCCGTCAAGTTCATCAAGGACCTCGTGAGCCGCTTCGGGGTCCCAAACCATGTCATCACTGACAATGGCTCTCAGTTCACAAGTAACCTCTTCAAAACATATTGTGCTAACCTTGAAACACAGATATGCTACGCTTCAGTGGCGCACCCACGAAGTAACAGCCAAGCCGAACATGCCAACTCGGAGGTCCTGAGGGGCCTCAAGACGAGGAGCTTCAAGAAAAAACTTGAGGCCTGCGGAAGGGGTTGGCTCGGCGAGCTTCAGCCCGTGTTGTGGTCCATCTGCACCACCGCGACTAAGCCCACGGGCGAGACCCCATTATTCCTCGTCTACGGGGCTAAGGCAGTCCTCCCACACGAGGTCAAACATCGCTCCCCGAGGATCTTGGCATTTTACGAGGCACGCTAGGACGCCTCGCGGGGGACAGATCTCGTGCTTGGGGAGGAGGCCCGCCGCCAAGCCTCGTCCCGTGCTGCGTGGTACCACTGCTGCAGCATCCGCTCCAGGACCCTAGAGGTGGGTGACCTCGTCCTGAGGTGGGTGCTCTCCAGGGAGGGGATTCACAAGCTCTCGCCTATGTGGGAGGGACCGTTCAGGATCGCCCGTGTCTCCAGGCCTGGCACTGCGCACCTGGAGACGTAGGACGGGGTCCCCATCCAGAATGTCTGGAACATCCATCACCTGTGGAAGTTCTACCCGTAACAGGCGAGCGCCATGCGCCTCTCAAATCTTCGCTCCTGACACTCTCATGTACTAATGAGTGGGGTTGTACATGCCCCGGAGTCTCCTGGGTGCTTCCCCTGAGCCTCACGGGGGCTCCCACCCATGTCTTAGTGGAAGGCCCATGCTCCGCGATGGCGGGAAGACCAGAAGACTAGTGTAGGTACCTGACGCGGTTGTTCTTTTGCTTGCTTTCTGTAGCTGGTTTGCCACTTTTTGGAATGAAATTTGAAGTTATCACATCTTTATTTCAAACGGACGGGAATTCTTCTCCTTGCAGTGTTTACTTTTTCAAACCTTGCTTTTGGAGAGCGGCAGCTGCTTGTCCCTCTGCCCCGCGCGTCTCATGAGTGGGGGCTTGGCACGGTGTGTATGTCTGGGTCCGCCCACGAACACACCTCGTCAAAACCTTGGTGCCCTATCCTTTGGTGTCTTAATCCTCTCGCAACACTCGTGAACGAGCCAACGGGCGCGTGTGTTCTCCATGGGCCCTTATCCCCTGGCCTCGCTGGTCATCGCGACCAGGCGTACCAGTGGCGATCGGTCCTCGCGGGGCGCACCACCCCTTGGAACATCTCTAGAGGCCCTATGGCTCGCTAGAAACCTCGTGGGCATCGGGTGCCTCCCGAGGCCTGAAAACCTTCTAATCCTCAAGAAGGAAACCCCTGGTAGGATCTCTCCAGAATGAGGGGCGCGTAGGAGGTCCAAGCCCCAAAGAAGCACGCCCTCGCGGCATGGAGTCTACCGCAAGCACACTAACACTACTGCAGGATGCTGCTAACGCGACACTAAGATCAGAGACCCTTTGACGAAACTGTGTGCGATGCAATAATCACAAACGGTAGTGCAAAAGAACCGTCAAAAAAGGTGCAAAACGTTTGCGATGGCGGAGCCATCAAACATGGTTCAGATTTTAGTTGCGTGTGCGATGCAGGGCATACGGTTCAGTCCAATGAACTGTTTGCGATGAGGCAGAACAAAAGAAACGGGCAACCTGATGAAGGCGTGTGCGATATACAGCATGCGGTTCACTCGGATGAACTGTTTGTGATTAGGCAACACAAAAGAAACGGTCAGCCAGATCAAGGTGCGTGTGATTGAGTGCATACGCTTCAGAAGGATTAACTGTTTGCGATTAGGCAACATAACAGAAACGGGTCAGCCAGATCAAAGTGTCTGTGATTGATGGCATACAGTTCACATGGATGAACTGTTTGCGATTAGCCACAACAAACTGAAATAGTTAGATAGATCAACGTGTGTGCGCTAGACAGGCACACACATTCTAATTAAAAGAAGCGTGCACGATGGTAATAACAAGCGCGCATGGTTGTTGGAACAAGACGTGTGCTGACATTGCCTATTGCGGTGCACCCTATGGTGCAAATGCCACGTACGCGCCCGAGAAGGCGTACGTGCCCACGTTACGCCTTCCGGGAATAGTGCCGCACTTATAACTGTCAGTAAATTTTGAGCATGCGTCCTGTCACATTCCAAATTGCAAACCTGTTCACACCGATCAAAACCTAAACGGTTTCCCACTTAGGAGCGTATTACTACTCGGTTATAAATACTACTACTCCAAGATGACTGCACGTTCCTCCTCATCTCCTCATCCACAAAAACAAACAAGTCATTCATCATCATTCCCTTTGCGTCTGCCATGGCCAGCGTGAGTCTTGGGTCGAGAGATTGCCACCAGGGAGATGCGAGCATGGAAGCGGAAGCACGAGAGATGTCCCGCCTCACCGCGAACAAGCCGGCATGTCCCGCCGTGCGGCCGTAGCAGCACAGAGGTCCCGCCGCACCGCTGAAGCAGCACACAGGTCCTGCCACGCCGTCGATGCGGCAGACTGGCCCGACCGTGCCGCGGAAGCAGAAGAGATGTCCCGCCGCGCCGCGAATGCAGCAGAGATGTCCTCCCGCACCGCGGCAGCCTGGGAAAATGTCTCGCGGGCAGGCGAGGACTCTTACAGGCGCATGCATGCGATCGTCCATAGCCAGATGGATCAGATCTCCGACTGGGCGAGGTTGCAGGACGACATGAAAGCCTCTTTTGAAGAGGCTACCGGCGTCATCCGGCAACTAAATGAGAGCAATGCAAAGCTTCGGGCTGAGCATGACCTGCTGAGGGCGAAGATCGTCGAAAGTACGGAGCAACAGGAGGAGACCACTGCCTCGTTGAAGAGGACCGGCGTCATCGTCGAGAAACTTATGGACGAGAATGCCATGCTGCGCATCGAGGGCAGAAGGCTGGTGGAGGAATCCATGGATGCTCTCAAGCAACATCTTGAGGACAAGAAAGAGCTCATCGCCGCTCGCCATGGAGACTAGTTCCCGCGGCCTGCAGCAACGTAGAGATCAGCGAGCCAGATTGTTGTCTTCCTTCTTCTTTAGCCCTTGTGTATTTCGGGTGTTGACGCATGTGGTTTTTTTAATTATGTTCCTAAATATGTAAGACAATTATTATCCACTTTCATCGTCCTTAAATTCATCATGCTTGCAATAAGTCGTAGTCGATGCTATATAGGTCCGTTAGATCTTACATCATGATTCGTGCAAAACTTTCTTTTCAGATTTTCATTTTTCTCTCTTAAATCTCAGTCCAGTGAGACATATAGCCACGCCATAGAACAAGGGCTCGGGGCGCCATTAACGGAGACGTTGGGAGGGAGGTGCGCGGCGGGTAGCGGTCAAAGGGCTCTCCTCCCGATGAGCAACATGCAGGGGTCTGATCACACGCCGCCCGTACTCAAATAGCTACCCCGCACGGCACCTCCTAGCCAATAAAAAAAAGGACGCGTGGTGGCACGTAATTGATAAGTAGAACACCCACGGTTTCAATAATACTTGTGTTTCCGATTTGTAACATGACATCACTTCTTCAAAAATGACTTTGTTGATTGTTAATGTGTGCGCCTTCGCAAATCGGGCAGAAAAATTACCACAACATGTTGGTGCCATGTCAGGACCCCATGCCAAGTTTCATGATTTTCAGGCGTGTTTTGTATTTACAGGAATTAAAAAAGGAAGTTCTCAATCTTTCCGACCGAGCCACGACGCCCAGATGTTTGAATTTCATTCCCATTTCTTGCATGGGACCTAGAAATTCACCCAAGGACACACATGTGATTTTTCAAACAACTGAGGTGCACTGGAGCCTGTGCTTGTAGTTCAAATTTGAATTATGCACATTAAATGCGCAGAAACTCAATTAATGTATAAAAAGGCCAAACGAACCCGGAATAATTCCAAAATTTAGCATGATACTTCTATTTGGTCTAATCTGCCCGTGTAAAAAAATTAGGCGGGAGAAGGCAGTGTGTGTATGTCGTTTCGCACACGGAGGTGACACGTTCCCTCTCGGAACCACGAGCCTTCTTGAGGGAAGCTCTGGTTTGCAAGAAGCTTACACCAAAGCTTGTCCCAATTCGGCCAAAAAAATTACCACAGCATGTTGGTGCCATGTCATGACACCATGACAAGTTTCATGATTTTCAGGCGTGTTTTGGATTTACAGGAATTAAAAAACAAAGTTCCTCAATCTTTCCGGCCGAGCCACGACGCCCAGATGTTTGAATTTCATTCCCATTTCTTGCATGGGACCTATAAATTCACCCAAGGACACACATGTGATTTTTCAACCAACTTTGGTGCACTTGAGCATGTGCTTTTAGTTCAAATTTGAATTATGCACATTAAATGCACAGAAACTCAATTAATGTATAAAAAAGGCCAAACGAACCCGGAATAAATTCCAAAATTTAGCACGATACTTCTATTTGGTCTAATCTACCTGTGTAAAAAAATTAAGGCGGGAGAAGGTAGTGTACGTATCTCGTTTCGCACACGGAGGTGACACGTTCCCTCTCGGAACCACGAGCCTTCTCGAGGGAAGCTCTGGTTTGCAAGAAGCTTACACCAAAGCTTGTCCCAATTCGGCCAAAAAAATTACCGCAGCATGTTGGTGCCATGTCATGACACCATGCCAAGTTTCATGATTTTCACACGTGTTTGGGAATTACAGGAGTTATAAAACCAAGTTTCTCAATCTTTCTGGCCGAGCCACGTCGCCCAGATGTTTGAATTTCATTCTCATTTCTTGCATGGGACTTATAAATTCACCCAAGGACACACATGTGATTTTTCAACCAACTTTGGTGCACTTGAGCATATGCTTGTAGTTCAAATTTGAATTATGCACATTAAATGCGCGGAAACTCAATTAATGTATAAAAAAGGCCAAATGAACCCGGAATAATTCCAAAATTTAGCACGATACTTCTATTTGGTCTAATCTGCCTGTGTAAAAAAAATAAGGCGGGAGAAGGCAGTGTACGTATCTCGTTTCGCACACGGAGGTGACACATTCCCTCTCGGAACCACGAGCCTTCTTGAGGGAAGCTCCGGTTTGCAAAAAGCTTACACCAAAGCTTGTCCCAATTCGGCCAAAAAAATTACCCAACATGTTGGTGCCATGTCATGACACCATGCCAAGTTTCATGATTTTCAGGCGTGTTCTGGATTTACAGGAATTAAAAAAACCAAGTTTCTCAATCTTTGCGGTCGAGCCATGACGTCCAGATGTTTGAATTTCATTCTAATTTCTTGCATGGGACCTATAAATTCACCCAAGGACACACATGTGATTTTTCAACCAACTTTGGTGCACTGGAGCATGTGCTTGTAGTTCAAATTTGAATTATGCACATTAAATGCGCAGAAACTCAATTAATGTATAAAAAAGACCAAACGAACCCGGAATAATTTCAAAATTTAGCATGATACTTCTATTTGGTCTAATCTGCCAGTGTAAAAAATTAAGGCGGGAGAAGGTAGTGTACGTATCTCGTTTCGCACACGGAGGTGACGCGTTCCCTCTCGGAACCACGAGCCTTCTTGAGGGAAGCTCCGGTTTGCAAGAAGCTGCACCAAAGCTTGTCCCAATTCGGCCAATAAAATTACCACAACATGTTGGTGCCATGTCATGACACTATGCCAAGTTTCATGATTTTCAGGCGTGTTTTGGATTTACAGAAATTAAAAACCAAGTTTCTCAATCTTTCCGGCTGAGCCACGACGCCGAGATGTTTGAATTTCATTCCCATTTCTTGCATGGGACCTATAAATTCACCCAAAGACACAAATGTGATTTTTCAACAAACTTTGGTGCATTGGAGCATGTGCTTGTAGTTCAAATTTGAATTATGCACATTAAATGCCCAGAAACTCAATTAATGCATAAAAATGTCAAACGAACCCAGGATAATTCCAAATTTAAACATGACACTCATGTACTAGTTGCATGTTCACTGTATGTAAATGTTCTAGCAATTCAAACACCATCTTTTCCCTTTGTAACAACATTTTTTCTTTCAAAACATAATGAAAAAATTAGGTATACCACAAACAGTTTACTAGAAAGAATCGTGTGGGATGCGATATAAAATATCTTGGCGCACCGTGTTGTCGCTTACGCAGGAAGCTTCGTCGTCTACAGTCCACCGCCCTCGCTTGAACCACACTTGCGCGCCGGTTTCTCACGGCACCGAGCGAAATTTTTTTGCCACCGCGGAAATATCTATCTCCCCGCCCCCTCCCTCCTACCAAAAGCCACATTTCCATTGTTCCTCCTTGCTTTCCAAGTTCAGACCTTCACTGCTGCTTACTGGCAGCTCAGCCTCCTCGCCGGTGACCCTTCTTCTTGCAGCGCCACCTCCTCGCCGGCTACCCTTCTTCTTGCAGCGCTGTCTCCTTGCCGACAACCCTTCTTCTTGCAGTGCTGCCTCCTTGCCGGTGGCCCTTCTTCTTGTTGTGCGGCCTCGTCGATATGGTCAGGTAATCCACACCCCACCCTCACAATCCTCCTCCTTTCCCGTCCCACATGCCCCGATCGACGGCGCGACACCTTCCACCGAAATCACCGCCCCCCTCGTCCAATTAAGCATCGCCCACAACCATTTTGCATGCAGTATAACGTGGAGCTCAGTAGCATGCGGCCGCACGCGCGCACGAGGTCGCTATGGCTGCCATGCGTGTCGACTGCCAGATCTTGGATGAGCACCTCATCTTCGAGGCCACCATCGCCACCGCCACACGGTTGTCTACTTTAAAATATAGTTCGTGTTGTTTCGTCGAGGCCACCTTCATTGCCTTCTAGTGATTTGTCCTCTGTAATGTTAATATGCAATCTGATGTTCAGTTAACAGTTTGGTCCTCTGAAATGTAATGTTCAGTTAACACTTAGGTCCAACAGTTGCTACATTTAGTAGTACTTTTCTCAAGAATTCTTTGTTTTGTCAACTGTCTTATCTTCTAGTACATGTTTCTATTCTGCAATGTCGTGCTCAGTTAACTATTTTGGTTCATTTGGTCTGCTGTCCATTTAACTGTTTGGTTCGGTTCTGCAATTTGATTTTCATTTGTTGTGGATACAATTTTGTATTGTTATGCATCTGACACCAATCCAATTTGGCTGTACTCAATACATATTCTACTGATAGTATGGCAACTCTCAGTTAACCTGATCAAGATCTTCCTTATGTGTGTTGCAGGGAAACAATGGGAGACATTGTGGTTTAGCATCGAGGTTTGTTCAAGCAAGATCCTTTGGGTAATAGCACATTATTGTGCAGTTGCAGGAATCATTATAATATTTAGGTTTATTACAATTTGGTCTTGCACATGTAGATCCTGCTGTCAGAGGCTTAGACCCACTGTTCGACCCATTTTGCATATGGGGAAATGTCGGGGAGGCTGATCTGACCCACGAACACCTATGGGACCGGCGGACCGAGCCCCTTTTGGTTCGGCGGGGGGCGGAGGTCGCACGAAGAGCAGATCGAGGCGAAGCACACGAGCGGTTTACCCAGCTTCGGAGCTCTCCAGAGATAACACTCCTCTGCTGCATGTCCGAATGTATTGAGTTCTTGCTCGGGAGCGCTTGAGTGCTACAAGACACACAAGCTGCTAACGAGACCGGCGTGAGTGTTCTCTCGCTTCAACCTTCGAACCTCGAACCCCCCACTACGTTGCGCATGGGCCTCCTTTTATATGCTCAAGGGGTCTCCAACAGGTGGCAACGTAGACAAGGGTAAAAATGGAAAAGGAGTGGTTGGTACAACTACTTGTACAGTGTATCATACCTAACCCTGACGGCAGGGGACAAAGGCATTAAATGCCCGTCTACGTCGCCCTAACAGTGCAGAAAGGGACCGTCAGGGGCGCCACCGCTCGCCACGAAGGCAATCTTGTCAGCGCCGCTTACCACCGCGCACCGCTGGCTGCACAGCCTCTCGCCACGCGCGCCTGGAAAGGTCTCAGGGCGACACGTTAGTGGATGTGCTGGAGCGCACGTACAGAGTGGTGGCCTGCCACGGCAAGCGCCTTGCCGCGGTTGTTGTCTTGTCGCGTCCGGAAGCTTGTCGCTCGTCGGGCCTTGCCAGGACGCGTGGCGCGTCGCGGCAAGTTTCTTGAGATGCCTTGGTTGGCCTTCCCGGCAAGGTCCTCTTACCGGGGACTTGTCTCCTTGGCTTGAATACTTTGTTCTTGAATGGTTCCAAAGGAACCACGGAGGGCCTTGGCGGTCACCCGGCAAGCCTTGCCGTAGTGTTGCAGAATCGCCTGCACAAGTTCGGGATACTAGGGTACCCCTACTCTAGTACACCGAGAGGAGAGCCCCGGGCCTGGGCCATACACGGTGCCGAAGCGCTATTGGGCCAGCCCAAAACAGGCACGGCACGCTGCGGCTGGTTACGCCAGAACTCACCCCCGGACCCACCACGCCTCCACGAACGGCACGCACGCGTCGAATGCGGCATCGTGGGAGAGATCGTGGGTGAGATCGTGGGTGGTTTCTTTATTCGGAAAAACGGAACGTCTGCCCCCTCCCTCTTTATAAGCAGGGGAAACAGGGGCAGTCCGCCCATCTCGCCAGTTGCTGTCCAATCTCGAAAAACCTCCGCTGCTCCCCCTTCTTCCCAAAGCTGAAAGGAGAGCAGCGCTCCGCCCCCCATCGCCACCAAAGATCGCTAACGCTGTCGACCTCCTCACCACCTCCGCCATGGCTCGAAAGTCGACAAGGGAAGGCCGTGAAGTCGGCCGAGGCGCAATGCTTCTTGCGCGCCAAGGAGCGGGCAATCTTTCCCCCCCAGCTCGCCGCGAGGGAGCTGAGGGAGTACTACTACCTCTTCTGGTCGACGGAGACGCGAGCGCATCCGCGCATGAAGGTACTCCCAGCTGCTGCTTTGGAATTTGCTCCGAATGGGTACCCTTTCTTCGTGCTGTTCTTCTACTGCGGGCTCTGCCCGCCCTTCTCTGAATTTTTCTGCGATATCATGAACACCTACGGGTTCCGCCTCCTTGACTTCACCCCCAATGCCGTTCTGACCATGGCAGTTTTCGCACATCTCTGCGAAAACTTTGTCAGAGTCCATCCAAATGTAGCCCTTTTCCGCCACTTCTTTATGCCCCGAGTTGAGAGAGGGGAGCCTCTTGCCGGCGGAATCGCTTGGGTCTCAAGGATTGGCAAGAAGGAAGCTTATCTGGAGGGAGAGCTCCGTAGCAAGTGGGAGGAATGGAGGGCAGACTGGTGCTGGATTGTCGAGGAGAACCCGCAGCCATTTACCGCCCAGCGCCAAACCCCAGTAGTGCGCGGCAACGATTGGAGTAACGTGGCCCCGGAAGACGCTAGATCAAGATTGCCGTCACTTGGATCTTGCGCCTCGGGCTTGCCGGGCTCATCAGAGGCACCGTTGGCGCAGACTTTCTTCGCCGCCAGACGCTTCCTTTGTAGGAGAGGAGGAGACCCGCACCGAGTTCCGAATGCGGCGGATATCATGAGGCTGCGCCCGGGCCTAAATTTCAACTTCACCGTCTTTGGAACCGACGCGATGCTCTTGGAGCTGTTCAAGCCCGATCCCGATCTTCCCGAGATGTTCAGGTTGCCGAAGGGTGTCGTTCCGCTGTGCAACAACTCCTCGCTCGACCGCATCCGTGCAATGATGCCGCTATGCGACTCGCATGGAATTGCCCCAACTTGGCAAGAGCCTGCGGACGACGTCGTGCGGGGGTTCTTTGACGGCCTGGTAGAAGTGCCGGTCCGCCCCGATGAACAGAAGAGCCTCACCCGCTACACCACCGATGATGAGATGATGCGCATCGCCAATAGGCTAGAAGAGGCGGCAGCAGCTGCTGCCGCGGGCGAGTTCGGATTCATCGTGGAGGAGGCAGAGGCAGCAGAGGCGGCAAGCCTTGTCGAGCGAGGGGGGTTTGCCGGCGAGGAAGAGCTCGTCGGGCCTGAAGCTGAGTCGAGCGAGCCCGCCGAGGGCGCCTCCTTCCCTCCTTCAGACAGCTTGCCGCGAGCGGAGCCCCCAGCTCCACCAAGAAGGCGTCTCCGCAAGGCCGGAGACGTAGCGGGGCGGCAGACGGGTCAACAGCCGCCGCGCCATGACAGGCTCCACCGCGGCAAGCTGTTGCCGCTGGAGCACCTCACGCTGCTGCGGCAACCGGAGCGAGGCCCTCCTGCACCACCGCCGCTTCCCGCCAAGCGGCCAAGGGAACCTACCTCCGCCTCGTCGTCTTGGAGGCGAGCCAGACTTGATCTCTCTCAAGGCCAGCTCCGACGAGGAAGAAGAAGAGTAAGGTTCTTTGCAGTATTTGTAGTTCTTCGATTTGTTGCTTTGTCTTGTATCTGATTTGCTTCACTCTGATCCCATTCCTTTTCAGGACCCTGTCCCAGAGAGCGTCGAAGAGAGCCAAGGCCCCGGTGATTGTCATCGAGGACGAACCCACCGCGACAGCAGGAGGCGCGTCCGAGACCACCTTGCCGGACGCGGCAACTCTTCCTCAAAGCAGCCCCCAGCGTAAGTATATGGTTTTTACTTCCTGCTGTCCGGCATGCATGGGTGCTCTTTCTTTGCTGATATCTGACTGCTGATTTGTGTAGGAGCAGAGCAGCCTCACCAGGAGTGCCCTGAAGCTGCTCCTGACATGCCATCTGCTTCGACTACACCGCCAAGGGAGGATTCCCCAGCAAGGGAGCGTTCTTCGGCAAGGGAGAATTCTCCGGCAAGGGGCAGTTCTCCGGCAAGGAACAGCACCAGCGATCCCCTGGGGGCGGAGACCATGACTGCAGACCCTAGCACAGGTAATCTTCTTGCTTGAAAACTTCCCTTGTGTTCTTCTTCTTCTGGTTTTCTTTTTGAATATTTGCTTGACTTTTCTTCATTTTCCGGTCGTCAGATCCATCCGCCACAGAGCCAATGGAGACCGAGGTCGCCGGCGAGGAGGACGCACGCGGCAATATTGACGACGCCGCTGCCATCGAAGAAGAAGTCAAGGCCGACGAGCCCGCCGGCGAAGAGGCCGCCAAAGCTGCCGCCGCAGAAGCTGGCGAGGGGTCCGGCGATCGCATTGACGGCCCTGAGGGCGCAGGAGTGCCAGGCGCTACGCCGACTGCTGATCCCTCCGCCGCTGCAGCTGTCGAGTTCAAGAGCCCCAGCCCGGCGCCTATTTGAAGGCCGGCGATGGCGTCTTCATCAAGCTCCCATGGGCGTCGAGTTCCAGAGCGCCGACCGAAGGAGAAAATTTTGATGAAGAGCTGCTCGCCTCCATTGGATCGACGCCGTCGACGCGCCAAGCAAAAGAAGGCGAAGTTCCGAGGAGGAGCAAGCCGCTATGAAGCTGCTGTCGCTCTACCGCGCCCGACAAGCCAAGCTGGAATCCCGGGAAGCGCTTGTCGCGAAGGCGGGAGCAGACGTCGAGAAGCGCGCGGAGGAGCTCCGGGGCCTCAACCAGGAAGCTCTCCGGTCCTTGGCAGCGGAGCGGGAGCGACTCGTCGAGGAGCGCAAAGCCTTCCTCCTCGAGAAGGCTGAAGCTGAAGAGCAACAGCGGCTTGCCGCCGAGAAGCTATCTGCGCAGGAAGGCGAGTTGGCGCAGAGGAAGATTAATCTTGACAGCCATGAGGAGGATCTTGCCACGCGCGAGCAAATATTTGGCGGGGCTCTCAAGGAAGCAAAGGATGCTTCCGCAGCTGCCGAGGCCGCCAAGAAGGAGCTGGAGACGAAGGTGGTGCAGTTGGAGGCCAATCTCAAGGAGAGCGGCGAGGAGCTTGCTGCACTCAAGCGTGAGCGTGAGAAGGACGCCTACACTCTTGGCGAGCTGCAGGGCCGTCTCGCCGAGAGGAGCAAGGAGCTCAGCGCCGCCAAGGACTCCAACACAGATCTTGAGTTGAAGCTGACCACCTTGACTCAGGCGCTGGACGGCGCCAGGGAGCAGGAGGTGGCCTTGAAGGAGAAGATCAAGGCCGACGAGGCACTGCTGGCGAGTGCTGCTGCCACCCAGAATACCTTTAGGGAGAATGTGGAGCACTGGACCGAGGGTCTCGTGGATGTTGCTGCAGCCATCGACAGGGAGCTGGCGCAGCTAGGGATGGAGGATCTTGGGTATTCCTCCGATGAGTACCTCCAACCCAGCGCCAAGCTCAGCTTGTTCTTCAAAGGCGTGGTGACGGCCCTCCAGTGACTCCGGGAAGAAATCCCAAAGCAGCTGGCCGAGGAGTCGCGCCCGATCTGCGCGGGAGCTCTTCAAAAGGTGCTGATGAAGGTGGCCTTCCGCTACCCAGGCCTCAACCTCACCAACGCCCTCAAGTCCCCGCCACGGATGCTGATGTGGAAGCGCTCAAGACCCTTGTCGCACTCCATCGTGGGACAGGATGAGCGGGATCAAGAGGGTTGAGGGCGATCGCGTAGATTAGGCCGCCCGTTTTCTCTTTTTCTTGTCGCTGCTGATCATGTCATGAGAACAATCTATTAGAGCTGCGACAAGCTATCTTGTAATATAACTCTATTTCGGATAGTGATTGCTATGTTATTTCCTTTACTTGATTCCTTCCTTTGTATGTTTTTGCCCCTCGCTTTTAGGGAACTTGTCGGTATGAGCACCTTAGCGCTTGGCCGAGTGCGGGACCTCAGCAGCCTGCTGGCGATGCCGCTACCGACAAGAAACCTTGTCGCAACTAGTCGCAGCTCACTTAAGTTGTTGAGCGGACTCGAAACAAAGTAAGGGCGCAACTAGTTACGAGTTGGTTCCTCTGCGCACAGGTTTTCCATACAAAGCACGGTCGTTCGAGGAGAATAACTTAAAAATTTGAAAAGTGATTGCTCAAACTTTAGCAACTTAGCTTTTCTGTTGTTTGCTTCCCGGTAAGGCGAAACCTCCTCGAGTGACGCTTGGTTCACACCGTTATCTTCTCCTTTCCCCCCGGCAAACTTGTGTGCGAGGGAACCTTCCTTTCTTTGAGAAAGAGAAAGAAGAGAAAATAAAGATATGGTGCCTTACGGCTCGTTATTGCTTACCGGGGTTATGTGCTGCACAAAGTGTCAGATAACGCATGCAAATAAACGTAAAAAGCATGAAATTGACAAGATGTGCGGAGCACATTAGCTTTACTTATGCACGGGGTCTGCGCCCAGCTTTGTACAAAGGATTATATGCAACATCGGCAAGACTTGTACAAAAGGTGGTTTCCGGAACGGGTTCCGGCAACCGCGCCCTACGGGTAAAACTTACGAAGATGCTCAATGTTCCAGGAATTGCTCATCGGAATGCCATCTTCGGTCTCAAGGCGGACAACGCCAGGCCTAGTGACTCGTTTCACCCGGTAAGGGCCTTCCCACTTCGGCGCCAACTTGTTGGAATTCTTGGCGGACAGAACGCGCCGAAGAACAAGGTCGCCTTCCTCGAGACTTCTGGCACTAACTTTGCGGCTATGGTAGCGATGCAAAGCTTGCTGGTATCGAGTAGCTCGTGACAAATGACCTAAAGACGGTCCTCCTCAAGGAGCAAGGTCGTCATCTTGTCGCATATCGCTCTTGCTCAAGCTCATCATAAGCGAGCACTCGAGGTGACCCAGATACGAAGTTCCGTGGGGAGAACTGCCTACGCTCCATAGACTAGAGCGAAAGGTGTCCGCCGATGGCTCGATTTGGCGTCGTCTGATCGACCAAAGAACCACCGGCAGCTCCTCAATCCAGCTTCTTCCCGCACTTGTGCAGCCTGTCGAAAGTTCTCGGTCTTGAGCCCGCCAAGAGCACTTCAGCATTTGCCCTCTCCGCTGACCGTTACTTCTCGGATGAGCAATGGCGAAGCGAAGCAGACCTTGGCGCCAAGATCTTGGACGTATCGCATGAAGGTGCGGCTCGTGAATTGCGCGTGCCGTTGTCGGTGATGATCCTGTTAGGGATTCCAAACGGCAAACAATCGACCAAGAACTTGATCGCCGACCGTGGCTGTCACCTTCCTCATCGCTTCCACTTCCGCCACTTTGTGAACTTGTCGATCGCAACGCATAAGTACTCAAAGCCCCGACAGCTCGGGGAAAGGGGCCGAGGATGTCGAGCCCCGGACCAAAAATGGCCGTGATAAAGGGATCGTCTGGAGAGCTTGAGCTGGTCGGTGTATCTGCTTGGAATGGAACTGCACGCTTCACACTTGGTTACTTGTGCGGTTGCATCCTCGAGGGTCTGTCGGCCAAAAGAAACCTTGCTTAACGCTTTTGCGGCAAGTGCTCTGCGCCAATGTGGTGACCACATATGCCTCCATGTATCTCTCGCCAACAGCTTTTGTCCGTCTTCCGGTGAATACACTTCAATTTCACACCGTTGAGTCTTCTTCCGCATGCAGTGTGTTGTCGACAAACTGGTACATACTTGACTGCCGGGCTACTCTTTCCGCTTCTTCTTGCTCTTCGGAAGTTCTCTGTCTCAAGGAAATGGACAATCTGCTGTGCCCATGCTTTGGAGCTTGCGGCTCGACAACAAGGACTAAAGGCACATCTGCTGCTCTTGGGAACATCCGCTTCTCTGGCGAGAACTCGCGGCTCGGCCCGGAGCTTGACGTTCCCCGGCAAGCTTGCCGGAGCAAAACTTGTCGGGAGCGTCTGCTTCAACGAAACAAACCCTAGGGCTTGTCGGAGCATACTGCTCCTCAGCACTGTTGGTGTTGATCTTGGGGACCTTCTTGGCGGCGGCTTCAGGAAGCTCTGCCGGAAAATAGTCACCAGAAATCAACTTCCTCTTATTGTTCTGCCCAGTTGATGGCGTTACAGATGGTTGAGTCAGCTTGAGCACAAAAATCCTTGGTTCCACAGGCAACTTAAGTGCAGCGCACTTCGACAGGCCATCGGCAATGTCGATTCGAGCTCTTGGAACATGTTCCATTTGCAGGCCGTCAAAGTGCTCTTCTAGCTTTCTCACTTCATCAACATAAGCTTCCATCAACGGACTCGATAACTCTTGTTCACTTGGCGGATGACAAGCTGTGAGTCACCCCGACAATGAGCTTCTTGATCCCAAGGTCTCATGCGATCTCGAGACCGGCAAGCAAACCTTCATACTGCAAGATTGTTTGTTGCTTGCTCCTTGGGAAAGTGCATCCGACTACGTGACTTGAGGTGCTCTCTGGTGGGTGCAACAAGTAGCACGCCTCAAGACCGGGCGCCTTCCAAATGAGAAGGCACCATCAAAGTACATCAGCCACTCTTTGCTTGCTTCCTTGACGGGATGCTCGTCTCGAATTTCTTCATCTTGTGTTGGCGTCCATTCTGCTATGAACTCCGCCCGATTGCTCGCTTTGGATAGTTGAAGTGCTCTCAAATTTGAGGCCAAAGCTTGACAGTTCCAAAGTGCCCACTCGACAATCCTGCCTGTTGCTTCTGGATTTTGCAAGATCCTCTTGACGGAAAAGAGTGACGACTGTGATCTCATGTGCCTGGAAGTAATGGCGCAGCTTTCTCGAGTCCATGAGGAGGCCGAAAAGCAATTTCTGCACACCAGAGTACCTTGACCTAGCTCCCTGCAGAAGAGAACTGACAAAGTAAACTGGGCGCTGCACCATTCTTTTCTGCATCTTCTCATGCGTCTGCGTAGATCCATCCTTGTTGGGACCAGAGCTTGCCGGTGAAGCCCCCGCCGTCACGGATGCATCTGCCATGGTTGCTAGCTCATCATCCGCCTCCCTCTCCGCTACTAACGCAGCACTAACCACTTGATTGGTTGCCACTATATATAGCAAAGCAACTTCTCTTGTGGCTTAGGTGCGACAAGTGTTGGAGTGGAGGACAGGTATCTCTTCAAGTCCTGCAGTAGCAGCCTCCGCTTCGAGTCCATTTCATCGCACCTGCCTTTTTCAAAATTTTGAAAAATGGCAGGCGCCTTCAGCAGACCTAGAGATAAACCTGCTGAGAGCAGCTACGCAATCGGCAAGTCTTCGTACATCCTTGACGCGCTTTGGTGCTTCAATCTGCTCAATGGCCTTGATCTTGTCGGGATTGTGTAAGTGCATCTAGTGCCCCTTAGTGATTTTGGTGTATTGAAGACTTATAGGTTAAGTAACTAATGCTTTTGTTAGTGTACACAGGTCTATAAGTCTATGAGGAGTTTGATATTTACAGAGAAAGTCGACCCTAAAATGAATTTCTTCAATCAAGAATTTGATATTCGAAGACTTTACGAAGACTTTGAAAGTGAAGAAATTGGTGTGATCCTCAAGACTTGGTATTCGCTTGAGGAACATGAAGCGTGAAGACTTTTGTTTTCGTAGTTTCACTTTCTCTTTCTTGAGTCATAGGAAACACCGTCTTTGTTAAAGGGGTCGAGGAAATACTAAGGGAAAATTTCCATTTGATGCTCAACTCAAAATCCTACACCTACCAAACCCTTCGAGTGAAGCTTTTGGAAATCTCATACAGATTCAGTCAATTTCTTCAAAGGATGCAGACGAAGCTCTTCCGATCACCGAGGAATTTGTTCGATCGAGGAGTTAGGAATTCGCCAAAGGCGAATTGCCTACACTGTGAGGAACATGATAGCCCTGAGGAATTTGATATTCCAAATTCCGACCGTTGTTGTGCTGCGCGCCAGCTGTCCCCAAAATATCTCCACCTAACGGTCATATCATTGAAGGGCATTTATGTCTTATCATGTCGGGCTGCTCCCTAGGCTATAAATAGCCGCCCCCTACAACCACTAGCTGGTTGGCTGCTCCGAGAGAACTTGACACTTGTCATTTGAGAGCAACCCATCCTCCGAGGACTTTGAGCGAAAATCATCAAGTGAGGAAAAACCCAAAAGTGAGGAAAAACCCAAAAACCAAACCCCAACAAACCCAAAGTGATTGAGCATCATCAAGAAATTGATCCTGCGTGGATCCGACGCTTTTACCTTTGAAGACTGTGGCTTCTTCCAGACGGTTAGGCGTCAAGGTCTAGAGCATCCAAGAGGAATTGTGGATTGCCGGGTGACCAAGTATGTGAAGGTTTGGAAGTCGCCTTTGAAGACTTACCACGAGTGATTGGACGAGGTCTGTGTGACCTTAGTTCAAGGAGAATACGGTGAGGACTTGGTGTCCCGAGCTGCGTGCTCGATGATCGGGTGTCCGGGACTGTGTGTCCTCGAGTTTAAATACTCGGCCGCTCCAACCAGACGTACAACCGAGACAGCTTGGAACCGGGTCTACCAAATCATTGTCTTCACCAACCTAATCGGTTCTATTTCCTCAACCCTTTCATTTCCTCATAACCTGTGTTGAGTGTTTGTCATATCTGTGTTTGAAGACTTTGATCAAGACTTTCTCAATTTCCTCGGTTCAATTTCTTCACCGCTTTGTCTTCATCTTGTGTTATCCTGTGATTACGCTTTACAGACTGTGATTGTCTTCATTTCATCATGATGACTATGCCTGTAATCTTCTATGCTTACTTCGAGTACTTATTCCGCTGCATGTATTTCTTCGCTAAGGAATTTCCTCACCAAAGAAATTCCTCGGTGAAGAATTTGTAATATTCTCTAAAATCGCCTATTCACCCCCTCTAGTCGATATAACGCACTTTCAATTGGTATCGAGCGAGGTACTCCCTTGTTACGTGTGATTTTGGTTTAACCACCGGAGTTTTAGTTATGTCGACCGCAGGTATGATCAAGGTCTCGCAGGTGTCCTACCTTCGATGGGACGGACTACCCCTCATCGAAGAACAAAATGCGAATGCATCTTGAAGCAATTGACAATGATCTACGGTATGTTGTGACAAAGGTGTTTCCTCGGTCACACCCTATCTGAATGATGCTGATGTGAAGAGATTCAAGCAACTCGATTCTCAAGCGAAGAATATCATATGTGGCCATCTCGAGCAAAGGTCAATATGGAAGAGTGAGTGCTTTGGAATCGCCAAACTCATCCGGGACAGGCTGTCCAAAGTAAATGAAGGTGTTTCAACTCAGCGTGACTCTCGAGTTGATGTTCTTCTAATCTCTTCAACCGCTTCAAAAGACTCGACAACGAAAATGTTCAACAAACCTTCGATCGCCTCACCGACATCTCAAATGAGCTTCAAGCACTGGTGCCACCGACATCACCGACCATGAGGTGGTGAAGAAATTGCTAAGATCGCTGATTCCTCATTTGACACTGCACCGATGATACAAGAACGAGCTGACTACAAGTCTCTTGATCCTGCCGATATCCTCGAAGGCTAAATACTCACGAGTTCCAGCTTGCTGAAAAGAGAGATCTCTATGGTTCTGGCTATGGAAGAACACGTGCCCTGAAGGCCAAGGCTGAATCTGAATCTGAGAGTGAAGAATCTGGTAGTAGCCTTGGAGATCCTGAAGAATTTGGCCAGGAGCTAGCACTGCTCGTGAAGAAATTCCAGAAGTTCACAAGACGTGGTCGTTTTGGAAAATCCTCAAGAAGCAGTGATTCCTCATCTAGTGACTATAAGCGAAGACTTTGCCACAAATGCAAGAAACCTGGTCACTATATCCAAGATTGTCCTCGATTGGGAAAAGGAATTAAGAAAGAAGAAACACAAGGATTACAGTTACGATGATGTGAAGAAAAAGAAGAAATCATCAAAATCTTCATCATCAAAATCCTCAAAACCTTCTTCTCACAAGAAGAGCAGCTCCAAAAGGGCTCGGGCATTCATTGGCAAGGAAATGGACTCAAGCTGAATGAGGAAAATGAGGAAGAGGAGGAGTCTCAAGAATCCGAATCTGGTGTGGCTAGTCCGGCTCTTGCTAACGCATATGTTAGCAAGTCCATCTTCAACACTCAAGAAACCGACTCCACCGACAAACCCGATGAGGAAAACGATGACTTCGCTCCCACCTATTGCTTCATGGCAAAAGGTGCCAAGGTACTCAATTTCACCTCCTCCTCAATCCAAAGTGAAAATGAATCGATGAGGATCTCAAGCCCAGCTATTCTAAACTTGCTAAGATTGCTATAAAACAACAAAGGGCTTTTGAAAAGGTTCAAAACATGCTAGATAAGAGTGATGATATGTTAGGTGAAGAAATGGATCGCACTCAAGCCCTGACTGAAAATCTTCAAAGACTTCAGTCTAAGCTTGATAATCTTCAAGGTCATCATAACACTCTCTTATCTGATCATGAGAAACTTTCTTATGAATTTCTTCAAAGAAAGCAAGATCTTGAGAAGCTAAGAGCGAGTTATGAAGATCTTCAGAAGGAGCGCGATTCATTACTTGCTCAACAAATCAGCGTTTCTCAAGAAGAATTTGTTCCTCCATGCTTAAAGTGCATTGAACGTGAATCGCTAATTCTTCACCTGAATGTTCAAATGCTTCAATCATACAAATTCTTCACCTGCCTCTGCTATCACTAATTCCTCATCTCGAGGACATTGCTAGTATCAATCGACGATGCAGATCGAAGGAATTGTACATGATGCATGTACAAAAGCCTCAAAGGGCATCAGACTCTTTGTGATGTGCTTAAAAGCAGATCCTCAATGTAAACCCTAGGAAAGAGGGTATCGCATTTGAGAGGAAATTAAATGCCGATGGAACATACTGGAAGCCTGAGCAGTACCTCAAAACCTCATGGGGTGCTGCATAGGGACCTCCAGTTGATCCATCTACCTTATCTGGTTTTTCATGTGAATTTCCTCATTATGTTGATGAGTCATTCGACTCAAACTTTAAACTGTTCAAAATCAGAATGGTGAAGTATTTGCTAGATATGTTGGCACTAATCGCAGAACGGTTCCCTATGAAGAAAATCTGGGTTCCCAAGAAATGCCTTGAAAGTCTTCAGTGAATGTCCTCATGACACCACCAAGTGAAGAAAAGGAACCCCAGATCAAATTCTTCATATGGACAAAATTCTTCATATGGATCCAAGTCCTCATACGGACCAAATTCCTCACGTGGATCAAATTCCTCAAAAGGATCAAAGTCCTCATATGATTATCATCGTGCTAATAACTCTGTTTCGCAGGGTAGAGCTAAGGGCTATGAATATGTGCATTATTCTTCAAACCAATATGTTCATAAGTCCTCGAAGAATTTCTCTCGCTTATTCATATGCTTACCCTAACCCCTCTTATGTGAAACGAAATGGTTTGGCCTCTATGCCACCATTCTCATATGGTGCTCGCAGAATGATGAACTCTTTGCCACCCCTTCAGATGTGGGTGGTGAAGAAAAGAACTAATCTCTTCCGCAGGGTCAGGTCTCCAGACGTGTCTTAAACGTCTGAAGAATTTGCTGGGGGCCTGACAAAATTGCCTGAAAGGACGCAGGCTAATCATGATGAAATGAACCTTCATTTCACACGTCCTCATACTGCTTGTATACTGACTGATGAAATTCATCTGATGAACTTGATATCATATTCTTCACTGATGAAGTATATGAGATCGTAAGTTGTACTAATTCATCTGCAGGATGATCAACCCAAAGCCACCGAGTGGGTTCTCGATAGTGGATGTACAAATCACATGACTGGTGACAAGAATTTATTGATGGATGCTACCTTATCACCGTCACATCTCAAGCATATCATCTTTGGCCGACAAAGGCAAAAGTCGGTATTGGGACTTGGTAAGGTTGCTATCTCTAAGGACATGCACATGGACAAAGTCATGCTTGTTGAGTCTTTAGGATATAACCTCATGTCGGCCTCAATGCTTTGTGATCTTGATATGGTTGTTATCTTTGGCAAGTATCGTTGTGTTGTGATTATGGAAGTTTACAAATCCAAAGTCTTCAAGGCTTTAGGAGAGGAGACTTGTATATTGTTGATTTTTCCACGGGACCACAACCAGCCGTGTGTCTACTTGCAAAAGCTTCGTATAGGCTGGCTATGGCATCGACGACTTGGTCACGCAGGCATGAGGAATTTGCACACGCCATAAGAAGAAGCATGTCATTGGCATTGAGAATGTCAAATTCCTCAAGGATCACTTGTGCGAAGCCCGTGAAGCTGGAAAAATGACCAAGGCCAAGCATCCAAGAAAGACTATCATGACCACTACTCGTCCTTCGAATTGCTTCACATGGACCTCTTTGGTCCCAATCATTACTCAATTTGTCGTTAATGAAGCATCACTATATGGCTTTGTTATTGTTGATGATTACTCTCATTACACTTGGGTACACATTGTTACTTACAAAAATCAAGTGCAGGAAATCTTCAAACGATTTTCCTCGAGGGCTTCAACCAACTTTGGTGTGAAGATCAAGCACATCAGAGTGACAATGGAACCGAAGTTCAAGAATTCGGTCTTGATGACTATCTTGATGAACTTGGTATTACTCATGAGTTATCTGCTTCCCTACACTCAAGCAGCAAAATGGCGTCGTGGAGCGCAAGAACAGAACTCTTGTTGAGATGGCTCGCACTATGCTTGATGAATACAAAACGCCTAGTCGCTTCTCGATTGAAGCAATTGACACTGCGTGCCACATCATCAACAAGAGTATATCTTCACAAATTCTTCAAAAGACTGCCTATGAACTCCTCAACGACAAGAAACCCAATGTAAGTTATTTCAAAGTCTTCGTGCTAAATGCTGGATTAGAGATCCTCACCACACCTCTAAATTTGCACCAAAGCACATGAAGGTTTTATGCTTGGTTACGGAAAGGACTCGCACACCTACAGTAGTCTTCAACATCACTCTTCACAAGATTGTTGACATCAGTAGATGTGCGGTTCGATGAAACTAATGGCTCGCAAAGAGAGCACCTACCTTCTATGTTAGACGAACCAGCACACTGAGGATTCTATCGTGTTCAAGGCAACCGAGGATGTCATCCCTCATCAAGAAACCGTGAAGAATTCATTCCTCAGACGCTGAAGAACGCCGAAATGATGCACTGAAGATAATCTTTGAAGAAAATGGTGCCGAGGAAAATGGTCAAATTCCTCGAAGACAACCAGCTCATCCTCGCGTTGCAAAAGAAGTGCAAGTTGACAAGATCATCGATGACATTGAAGCGCCAGTCCTCTCACTCGCTCAAAAGCTTCACACTTATCTAACTTTTGTGGGCACTATGCTTTTGTCTCTATCACAGAGCCCACTAAGGTAGATGAAGCATTTACGAGCCGGAGTGGATTCAGGCCATGCAAGAAGAATTACATCGATTCGAGCTCAACAATGTCTCGAACTGGTCAAACGTCCGGATCCTCGCAAGCATAATATCATTGGCACAAAGTGGATCTATCGCAACAAGCAAGATGAAAATGGTCTTGTGGTGAGGAATAAGGCACGACTAGTAGCTCAAGGCTACACGCAGGTTGAAGGAATTGATTTCGATGAAACTTTTGCACCTGTTGCTAGACTTGAGTCTATTCGCATATTACTACCCTATGCTAACCATCACAATATCACTTTATATCAAATGGATGTGAAAAGTGCATTCCTCAATGGTAAGCTTGAGGAAGAAGTATATGTTGCTCAACCACTGTGTTTTGAAGATCCAAAGAATCTGACAAAGTCTTCGGACTAAATAAGGCTCTCTATGGCCTCAAGCAAGCCCCACGGCGTGGTATGATACATTGAAGGAATTCTTCGTGAAGAATGGCTTCACACACAGTTCACTCGATCCTACTCTCTTTACTAAATCTTATGATGGTGAACTTTTTGTGTGGCAAATATATGTTGATGATATTATCTTTGGGTGTCTTGACCAACGTTATAGTGATGAATTTGCCTATATGATGAGTGAAGAATATCAAATGTCTATGATGGGAGAGTTGAAATTCTTCTTAGGTCTTCAAATTCGTCAACAACAAAATGGCATATTCATATCTCAGAGAAATACCTCAAGGATGTCCTGAAGAAATTCGGCATGCAAGACTGCAAAGGTGTTAAAATTCCTATGCCCACAAAATGGCCATCTATGCACCGATGAAAATGGTATTGACTTGATCACAAGGTATACCGCTCCATGATTGGTTCCTTATTGTACTTATGTGCATCTAGGCCAGATATAATGCTTAGTGTTTGCATGTGTGCCCGATTTCAAGCTACACCAAGGAATCACACCATAAGGCCGTGAAGCATATTCTTCGATATCTAGCTCACACACCAACACTAGGATTATGGTACCCCAAGGGCTCTACTTTTGATCTCATTGGATATTCTGACTCGACTATGCTGGTGATCGTGTGGACCGCAAGTCAACATCTGGTACTTGTCATTTCCTCGGACGATCTTTTGGTCCGTTGGTCCTCGAAGAAACAGAATCTGCGTATCACTATCCATCAGAAGCTGAATACATTGCTTCTGGCTCGTGTTGTGCTCAATTACTATGGATGAAGCAAACCCTCAAGGACTATGGCATCAACGTGAAGAATGTGCCTCTCTCGTGACAATGAGAGTGCCATCAAGATTGCTCACAACCCAGTTCAGCACTCGAAGACAAAGCACATTCAAATTCGTCATCATTTTCTTCGTGATCATGTGTTGAAGGGCGACATCTCCATCGAAAGCACGTGAAGATCAAGAACAGCTAGCTGATATCTTCACTAAGCCCTTGGATGAGAAGAGATTTAGCAAGTTGCGGTGTGAGCTAAATATCTTAGAATCTTCGAATGTTCTTTGAAAAGGACACACATCCTAACACTTATGCAAATTTGATGACTTAGATGTGCAACACATGAAGAAACGCGTTTTTCTTCAATCAATGAAGAATAACACTCTAAGTGTGAAGAAATTAATGAAGAATTTGATTCTCGAGAACCCTCGACAATTGTACGCGGTGTCTGAAATCATCATTCTTATCTGATGGGTCACGCCACCACCAAAGTTGAAAATCTTCAATTTGAGTTTTTCCTCAAATTTTGAAATTCTTCGCTTTTTCAAATTCTTCAACTTTGCAAATTCTTCACTATTTCCGTCGTCTTTCTTCATTGGCTATATGGATTTATGTCCTCTACGGCATTCACTTATGGCTATTTCCTCAAATCGCGTTTTACGCTAAGTGAATGTGATCGGACCCTTCCCTCTATGCTATACTCAACCCAATCCATTCACAAATTCTTCATGTGCGTTCTACTTTGAAACTCGTTCAAAATCTTCACTTTGTGTCCTTGACAGCTGAAGAAATTGCGAACGGAACTTTAAAAGCGAATCTTTTTCAAACCTTCGCTTTTACCGCTCAAACCGTTCCGCATCCCACGATGCATTATTATATTCACCCACGATCGTACCACGATCTCCACTACACAAGATGCGTGGGTGACACATGTCGTGAGAAGGGAAGTGGTCAGGGCATGTTCGTCCTAAATCTTCGGGCGATCCGTTTTTCACCGTGGCTATAAATACCCCTCTCTCCCTTCCTCACTCTTTTACTTCGCTCGACCTCTCTCTCCCGCTCGAGCTCCTCGAAACCCTAGCGCCGCCGCTACTCCATCGTCGCCGGTGAGGAAAAGCTTCACTGCCTTGACCTCTTCACCGACGTACTCGCGCCGACCGTGGAAAATCTTCACTCCGCCGTCGCCGTAGCTGATTTCCTCTGCCAAGTTAGGGCGGAGAAGATCTGAACAGACGAACTTCTAAACTGTTCATCTCGGTTAAATGCGTGTTCTTCACTTGGGTAAATTAAAAGTTACTTTTATTTACTCGCTTTGATTCTCAAATTTTCTTCAAATTCTTCAAAGGTGTTTTATTTCAAATTCTTCACACATATGAACACCTCAAATCTCTTGACTCATTTCTCTAAGCAATGATTTTCTTCAAGATTCCTCAATTGTGTGGATCTTCGATCTATACAACTCGAACCTAAGATAAAGAACGCTTATTGAAATTCTTCAAGGCTCATCTGGTCAAAATCCTCAAACTTGTTCTTTTTCAAAACACTCGAGAACGCATATGACCTCTTCAAATTCCTCGCACCTATACTCTGTTCACGGTACAAATGTCCATTCTTTGAATCCCTAGGTTCTCATCAACTTAACTCATTTGCAGCGTTCCTCGAAGAAAAACTGCACACTTCTTGAGAAAACTCATTTGTTCAATTTCCTCAATCAAGAAAATGGCAGATGGTAAGAAGCCACGAAGGGAGGAAAGAAACCAGAGGTTATGACAGCGTTTGAAATCCACGAGGATATATATACGACTCATCGCACTCCAGATGAAGAAAGTAAAAATCAACGCATAAGGTGCGTATTCGTAAGATTGAACGGAGATGGGCACGGAATGGAGGGAATATAGATATGTAACTCCTAAGTACATGAAGAAATTCGCTCTTAACCCTCCATGCCCAAGAGCTCCTTTGGCACCGGCCAAATAGCTGATCCCACTAGCGTCAAACGGTGAGGACTTTCCTAAGGAATGGGCTAAACGCCAAGCAAAATTGGCAAAGCAAGCAAAGGAGGCGGTGAAGAAATTCAATGAGGATTCTGCCATCGCTATCGCCATCGAGGTCTCGGTCAAACCGAGGAAATCAATGCAAAAGAAGCACGCTCATAAGCCAAGTGCTTCATCATCTCGCCCTCACGGCCAAGTTCCTCGTGAGACCTTCCAAGCAAATTCCTCAAGCTGCTGCTGCCCCACCAAAGTCCTCAAGCTGCTCATTCAAAACCTTCGGTTCTGTGCACCTAGCTACATGTCAACGGACTGCTGGATTTTCAATTGCCTCGAGCATCTCTGCAAGTTCTCGCCAGCTCCCAATTCTTCAATCGTCCGACTCGGTGAAGACCAAAGCAACAGTGGTCGAGGTCCTCGGCCCTAGCCCGTGAAGAAATTGGTTGCATTCCATGTGCCATCTAAGGATGAGGCATCTGATGAAGAACTCGCAGAAATCATCAGAGACCGACAAGCAAGGGCCGCTAGAGCCAAAGGTACATACGTGCCCTTTGCTATTGGACCGAAGATAGTCCTCGACTTTATTGATCTCTGCACGATGATCCCAATACCCCTCTACGATCTTCACTTGACACCTGGTCAAAGTCATATGTTGACTCACTTCATAGCTGAAGAAAATGGAAGTATGAAAAGGCGAGGGAAATCAAAAAGGCTCAATACAGGAAGGAGAAGTTCCTGAAGAAAAACATTGTCAAGATGACACCTGAGGAGCTTCTCCAAGTCCAGACTGAAATTCAAAACCTCAGCAAAAACTTCGATTCGTTCAATGCTGATTGGCAAGGAGCCAAGGACAGATTCGTCAATCTGACGAAGAGAATCACAAGTGCTTCTTGCACAGGCAACTTGAAAATCCTCGGTGAAGCCTCTGCCAGCCTAATGAAGAAAATGCCAAGAACGCTGAAGCTCAGCTTCTTTGAAGAAAATGCTGATTCGAGCTGATGAAGAAATTCCACCGGCGAAGAAACTGCCAGGGCACCCACTAGTGGTGCGCCTGAAGAAATTGCTCAAGACAGGGGAACTGCATCAGTTGCTCCTGAAGAAAATGAACCGAATTCCTCAGCTCCTCCTGCAACAACTCCAACTCCAATTCTTCCATCTGCGTTTGATGTGAAGAAAACCAAGGCTGCAGAGCAAGCTTTGTGAAGAAAAGAAAAGCATCACCAAGGCGTCGATTCTTCTACTGCGAAGAAAATGAAGCCAATGACCAGCTCTGTTGAGAACCCGATTGATGCTATTCAATTTCCTCCATACCTTCAAAGGAAATGGTTCCTTTTGGAGAAGAATATGAAGTGCCAACCGGATCGATGAAGAACATCAATCTCCTGCTTCATGCGAGAAAATTGATGAGGAAATTGAAGTGGAAGCTGTCCCTTCAACCCCAGTCATTCCCTCATCAGACTATGAAATTCCTCAGGCTGGTGCTGAGGAAATTGAAGATGAAGATGTGGATATTGGATGCACCACACCAGTGTTCAATGATGATTTTTGGGAAAATCAGCATCCCAATACTCCTCTCTTCACTCCGCTCCAACAAGTTCCTCACTCCCTGCACAAACTGTCCAAATAGACTCAAGAAAATCAACCAACTGGTTACATGCATGAAGAAATTCCAGCCACTAGTGCTGAAGAAACTGCTGCTGCTAATCCTCAGACTGCACAAGTTGAGGAGCAAGTAATTCCTCGGGCTGAAGAAACTGAACTTGTGATTCCTGAGGTGGTGATGCAAATCACTGACACCCCTCTGCCCAAGCAGAAGAATCCGTTCTCAACCAAGCAAAAGTTCAAGGCTGAAGATTTCTTTGCCGAGCACGTGTTCTTCATCAATATAATCCTTATGATTACGCTCGAATTAGGAAGAGGCGCTTACGGACTGCCAGTCAAGCCAACTTCTATTCCTCGGTGCTTTTCAACAAGGATAAAATCTTCGATCATGCTCATATTCCTCATGTGGATATGGAACCTTTGCCGGAGCTTTGAGCCACCCTGCATGTTCTTCACGACGCAGGACTTCTAAGCTTCAGACCGATATTTGTGGATCGAGCGAAGAGCTAATTCTTGATTCTATGCAACCACGCATATCACCGGAGATCTTGAAGATATCAATTCATGGGTCTTAGATTGGATGACCGAAAACACTCACTACAAGGCTCCTGCAATTGAATTGCTTCGTGCCCTTCCTCTCGATCCTCCGATTGATGGAGCTCGTCGCATCTATGAAGAAAAGGAACTTTCAAATCACTATATGCAAGTACTGATGAAGCCATTGAAGCCAAGGCAGGCACCAAGAACCAAATTCCTCGTCAGGGAATTATTATATGTGCCTCGGACCGTCTATCGAATTTTGACGAAGACTATGAGTCCTATCAAAGGCCACGACTCGAGCGATGAAGAAGTCGTTGGCATCATGAAGAATATGCTTTTCAACATCATCCATGGCGTTCCCGTCAATTTCCATGATTTCTTCATGAGGACTCTGGCTAACATTGCCATGTCACCTTTTGAGCTGAAACCTTATGCGCCTTGGATTATGAGATTCATCAGGTCAAGATCTTCACTAAATTACAAAGTCGATACTTTGAACCACTGCAGCTACACGCCCGATTGAAGTCCTCAAGCGGCCAATTGCCTCGGTGATGAAAAGGGCAAGGCTATTGCTGTGATAGATGAAGGTATTCGTCCATTGGATGGACAGTTTAGCAAAGCGACATCTTACTCCACCAATGATGACTCTGCTACACATGACTCAAAGAAGAAATACCTCGATAAAGCAAAATCCTCAAGGAAGCGCACCTGTGGTGATGACTGATCGTGAATTACTCCTCGGTCTTCATCGGAAGGTTGATCGCAATCATAAGTGGGTCAAACGTCGGTTTGGTACTCTTCTTTACAATATGACGTCTACTCACAATGCGGTGAAGAAAAACCACTACTACCTTCATGAAAACTTCAAGCGCTTTGGGCTGTTCTTTCACATGTCTATAATGAAGAAGAACCGACATCAATGGGTCTCAAGGAAGATTTTGGTAGTCTGCACCTCCTCCGAAGAAATTCAAGAAGGTCAAAGTTCCTTCCTTGGTGGCCAGCTCCTATTCTTCATCTCGCGACACTGATGAAAATGAAGATTTGGAAGACACTGCTGCTGGTCCTACCTCGACGAACAACCCCGACAACGCTGGCGCTCCGTCTTCAACTTGATGTTCCTCAAGAGCGTTAGTCCTCAGTTTCGATCCTTTTGGTCATTCGATGACAAAGGGGGAGAAATTTGAGTTAGTCTTCAAGCGGGTCTAGTTTATTGCCTATATACAAGATTTTATTAAGTTACAACTCTCGTTCTTACGAAACTTTTATTGGATCGAGTTGTAATCTTAAACCCTATGGTGCTTTTGATACTTTTGATGCATTATGATTTTGCACTATGCTTCATAGCAAATCTACTTGTGCTCGATACTTTATGTGCTATGATTCCTCATGCTGAATTTCATCAAGCACCATATTTCATCATGCATTTCAAATTCTTCATATTATATGTCAAATGCGTGTATGAATTACAAGATATAGGGGAGATCTCCATGATTCAATTCTTCAAGTGTGCATTGCCTCAAAAGCAAATTCCTCACTATGCACATCTTCGTGGGGAGTTCTTCTATATCTTGCAATCAAAATCCTCATTATCGGTGTTTACACTTCATATATTTATCCTCGTTGAAAACTTAACCTATGTTGTCATCAATCACCAAAAGGGGAGATTGTAAGTGCATCTAGTGCCCTTAGTGATTTTGGTGTATTGAAGACTTATAGGTTAAGTAACTAATGCTTTTGTTAGTGTACACAGGTCTATAAGTCTATGAGGAGTTTGATATTTACAGAGAAAGTCGACCCTAAAAATGAATTTCTTCAATCAAGAATTTGATATTCTGAAGACTTTCTGAAGACTTTGAAAGTGAAGAAATTGGTGTGATCCTGAAGACTTGGTATTCGCTTGAGGAACATGAAGCGTGAAGACTTTTGTTTTCGTAGTTTCACTTTCTCTTTCTTGAGTCATAGGAAACACCGTCTTTGTTAAAGGGGTCGAGGAAATACTAAGGGAAAATTTCCATTTGATGCTCAACTCAAAATCCTACACCTACCAAACCCTTGAGTGAAGCTTTTGGAAATCTCATACAGTTCAGTCAATTTCTTGATGTGAGACGAAGCTCTTCCGATCAATGAGAATTTGTTCTGAATGAGGAGTTAGGAATTCGCCATCTGAATTGCCTACACCGTGAGGAACATGATAGCCACGAGGAATTTGATATTCCAAATTCCGACACGTTCTTGTCTTCTTGCCACCGTCCCCAAAATATCTCCACCTAACGGTCATATCATTGAAGGGCATTTATGTCTTATCATGTCGGGCTGCTCCCTAGGCTATAAATAGCCGCCCCCTACAACCACTAGCTGGTTGGCTGCTCCGAGAGAACTTGACACTTGTCATTTGAGAGCAACCCATCCTCCGAGGACTTTGAGCGAAAATCATCAAGTGAGGAAAAACCCAAAAGTGAGGAAAAACCCAAAACCAAACCCCAACAAACCCAAAGTGATTGAGCATCATCAAGAAATTGATCCTGCGTGGATCCGGCGCTTTTACCTTTGAAGACTGTGCTTCTTCCAGACGGTTAGGCGTCAAGGTCTAGAGCATCCAAGAGGAATTGTGGATTGCCGGGTGACCAAGTATGTGAAGGTTTGGAAGTCGCTGAAGACTTACCACGAGTGATTGGACGAGGTCTGTGTGACCTTAGTTCAAGGAGAATACGGTGAGGACTTGGTGTCCTGAGCTGCGTGCTCGATGATCGGGTGTCCGGGGCTGTGTGTCCTCGAGTTTAAATACTCGGCCGCTCCAACCAGACGTACAAGCCGAGACAGCAGCTTGGAACTGGTCTACCAAATCATTGTCTTCACCAACCTAACTGGTTCTATTTCCTCAACCCTTTCATTTCCTCATAAGCGTGTTGAGTGTTTGTCATATCTGTGTTTGAAGACTTTGGTGAAGACTTTCTCAATTTCCTCAGTTCAATTTCTTGATCTGTTTGTCTTCATCTTGTGTTATCCTGTGATTACGCTTTACGTACTCTGTGATTGTCTTCATTTCATCATGATGACTATGCCTGTAATCTGCTATGCTTACTTGAGTACTTATTCCGCTGCATGTATTTCTTCGCTAAGGAATTTCCTCACCAGCAAATTCCTCAGTGAATAATTTGTAATATTCTCTAAAAATCGCCTATTCACCCCCCCCCCTCTAGTCGATATAACGCACTTTCAGATTGGCTTCAATTCCCCGCTGAGACACGAAGAACCCGAGAAGCTTGCCGGAGGGGACTCCAGACACACACTTCTCGGGGTTGAGCTTGAGGTTGATCTTGCGCAGATTTACAAAGGTTTCGTCTAAATCTTGAATCAGAGTCACCTTGTCCTTGCTTTTGACCACTATGTCATCCATGTAGGCTTCCACATTTCTGTGCATTTGCGGCTCAAAAGCGTCATGGACCATCCTTGCAAATGTTGAACCAGCATTCTTTAATCCGAAAGGCATCCGTATGAAACAATATGTGCCACATGGGGTGATGAATGTGGTCTTCTCCTCATCCTCTTCTGCCATGAAGATCTGATGATATCCTGAGTATGCATCAAGAAATGAAAGCAAATCACATCCGGCCGTGGAGTCAACAATCTGGTCGATGCGCGGCAAGGGAAATGGGTCTTTGGGACAAGCTTTATTAACATCGGTAAAGTCGATACAAAGCCTCCATTTCCCGTTTGCCTTCTTATGCGACTACAGGATTGGCCAACCACGAAGGATGGAGCACTCCTCTGACAAGGCCTGCTGCTTCCAATTTCTTGATTTCTTCTGCGATGAATTCTTGGCGCTCCACTGCTTGTTTCCTGACTTTTTGCTTGACGGGCCGCGCATGAGGACAGACGGCAAGATGGTGCTCAATTACCTTCCTGGGAACACCGGGGATGTCAGACGGTTGCCATGCAAACACGTCGACGTTCGCCCGCAGGAAAGCAACGAGTGCGCCTTGCTATTTAGGGTCGAGAGTGGCACTGATGGTGAAGGTACCACCAGTGCCGCCCTCCTTGGCGGACACCTTCTTGGTCTCTGGTGGAGCTGCCATCGTCTTCTTACACTTGCCGGTGGACCTCGATGGTGCGTCCTCGATGGTAGCGCAGCACTCTGAAGAGGTGCGCTTGCCGGAGTGGGCATCAGAGCTCTTGCCGGACTTGGTCTTCTTCTTCGCCCGGGAGCTTCGCCGCAAGTGACTTGTGATCCATTGCGGCCGCTGCTTCTGGTAGATCTTGTCGGCGTAGATAAGAGCATCCTTCTTGTCGCCGAGGACGGAGATGACACTTATCGGGCCCTGGCATCTTGACATGTTGTATGCATAGTGAGAGGCTGCCATGAATTTGGCGAGTCTTTGACGGCCAAGTATCCCATTGTAAGGCAATGGAAAGTCAAGAACGTCAAAAGTGACCCTCTCGATCCTGAAGTTCAACTTCGCTGCCAAATGTCACCGCAACGTGATCTTTCCTTCGGCTTGCTCCTTCCCGGATTGATTCCTTGGAATGTGCGGTCTCTTCGAGCTTCGCCATCGGGGATCTGGAGTTTACGGAGCACCGCGGAGGAGATCGAGTTCAAGCGGCCCGCCGTCAACTAGCATCTTAGTGACCTTGAGGTTGCGTATAGTTGGTGAAACCAACATCGGCAAGCACCCGACCGCAGATTCTGTGATCGTGGTGGTCCTCAATATCAAAGATGATAGGCGTCTTTGGACCATTTCAGAGGCTTGCGTGACTCGATGGATGGTTACGCGCATTAATTTCCGCATCCACCGCTTGAGCTGGCGGTGTGAAGTATGCGCAGAAGCACCACCGTCAATGCACAAGACCTCTGTTGCTTTCTGGAACTCCTGCTCATCGGTCTCGTCATCATCCATATCTTCATCGTCGTCGTCATGTTCATCCTTGTCGCGGCCGCGGGGAGGTCTGTCTCCTTGCCGCTGTTTAGCCTTACCGCGGCGCCCTCCCCGGCCGGGGCGTTTTTTTGCTAGCTCCTCCAGCACCTTCCTGGGCCTTCTCCTTGTCGCGTCGCTCGTATTCAGCCTTCTGCTGCTCAACAAGCTGCTCGACCTTCTTGCAGCTCTGGAGGTCATGGCCCTTGGTGCGGTGGATCTTGCGATCTTGTTTGTTGGAGCCGTCACCTTTGTCGGCGACCGCCACAACCTGGCAGTTGGTGCCAGCGGCAACCTCCTTGCCGGAGCTACCAGCTTTGGCTTTCTTGGCGCCACCTCCATTGCCGGACTGCTCAACAACTAGCACATCTTTGCCCTTTTTCTTCTTGTTGTTCCGCCGCTGGTTTTTCCTTGCCGGGGCGGTCTCTTCACTATCAGATCCTCCTGCTTGAGATTCTCTCCGGGAGTCTCCTCCCTTCCTCAAAGACGCGTGCACACTTGTCGGCCAGGGCATATAGCTCACTAACGTCTCTGATCTTGCACATCGCCATATCCTCCCGCATCCTGCGGTTACGCACGTTCTGATGGAACGCGCCGATTACCGCGGCAGGGTGGACGTCTGGGATGTTGTGTTGCACACGGATGAACCTCTGAATATACTTGCGCAGGGGCTCTCCTTCCTTCTAGGCGAGCAGATGAAGATCGCTCTCTTGGCCATGAGGCTTCTGGCCGCCTGTAAAGGCACCGACAAACTGATCTGCCCAAGAGGATATGGAGTTGTCCGGCAAGTGCATGAGCCAGGATCTGACATTGGGCTTGAGCACCAGCGGGAAGTAGTTGGCCAGGATCTTGTCGTCTCGCCCCCCGGCAGCTTGCACCGCGATGGTGTAGATGCTTTGAGGAACTCCGACGGATGCGTCTTGCCGTCGCATTTCTCTGGTTCGTCGGCTTGAAATTCTTCTTCTTTGGGCCATCGACTTGCCGCAGCTCACGAGTGAACGCAGGGCAACCTACAGACGGCAAGTCGCCTAGTTCCCCTGCGCATGCATGTCGACAGAGGGCCCAGCGCGCTGGTCGGATTGACGCCGCGCTTCTCTTCGGCGCTCGATGCGAGTTCGAGCGTCTTCTTGCTGTCGTTCATGAAGAACTTGGCGCTGATCGCGACGAGCTCGTGGATCTGATGACGCGGTGGAGTCGCTGTCGAGGTGGATCCGGCGAGTCCGCGATCTTGGCCTTCGGGGTGGAGAGTGCATGGTGGTTGCACCCCCACCGGTTTCGTCGCCACCGGCTCGTGCTTGGTAGTCCTGCCGCGGCAGCGATGCATTCGGCTGCCACGGAGCGTCGTCGTTGGCAAAGCCGATGAGACTCTGAATGGTGGCCCTCCATTCATCGACCTTGTCGGCTGTTGGAGGGTAATCCAGGAGCAGTTGAGCTCTCGCCAAAGCTTCTGCTGGAGTGGTGGGCGGCAGTGGCGAACGGCGCGAGGAGCGGGATATGCTCGGACTTCTAACTATGTTAGAAGGAGCAGCATCCCGTCCAGGCGACCGTGCCTCGCTCGTGCCAGCATGTTGGCGTGCATGCTGGTCTTGAGCGTCCCGAGATCCTCCAGCTCGATCTTGGTCCAACGAGCGTATGGCGTTGTGAATACCATGACGCTGTCGGTCCCGCGCCTCCTGCGATGGGCGCGGTGCATGTACGGACGCCGAGGTCTGCGCAGCCTTGTCCTTGGACTTGGCGGCACCATGGACTCCCCCGTCGACGTCCATTCTTCCGCCGGCGTCTCCCCCACCACCCGTTTGCTCCGGTGGTGGTGGTGGGTTCGACGCGGACGGAAAATCTGCCGCCGAAGCCTTCTTCTTCGGTGGCATGTCGATGAAGACGATGAAGATCTAGCTCGTGTGAACGCTGGATCAGGTTCACACAATCTCGACGCCCCCTACCTGGTGCGCCAAAGATGTCGGGGAGGCTGATCTGACCCACGAACACCTATGGGACTGGCGGACCGAGCCCCTTTTGGTTCGGCGGGAGGCGGAGGTCGCACGAATAGCAGATCGACGCGAAGCACACGAGTGGTTTACCCAGCTTCAGAGCTCTCCGGAGAGATAACACTCCTACTGCTGCATGTCTGAATGTACTGAGTTCTTGCTCGGGAGCGCTTGAGTGCTACAGTACACACAAGCTGCTAACGAGACCGAGCGTGAGTGTTCTCTAGCTTCGAACCTTTCAAACCCCTCGAACCCCCCTCTACGTTGCGCATGGGCCTCCTTTTATATGCTCAAGGGTCTCCGGCGGTGGCAATGTAGACAAGGGTAAAATGGAAAAGGAGTGGTTGGTACAGCTACTTGTACGATGTATCATACCTAACCACGGCGGCAGGGGACAAAGGCATTAAATGCCCGTCACGTCGCCCTAACGGTCTGCGAAAAGGGACCGTCGGGCGCCACCGCCGCCATGAAGGCAATCTTGTCGTGCCGCTTACCACCGCGCCTAGCTGGCTGCACAGCCTCTCGCCACGCAGCGCTGGAAAGGTCTCGGGCGACACGTTAGTGGATGTGCTTTGGAGCCTTGGTCTGAGTGGTGGCCTGCGGCAAGCGCCTTTGCTGCGGTTGTTGTCTTGTCGCGTCCGGAAGCTTGTCGCTCGCCGGGCCTTGCCGGACGCGTGGTAGCGTCATGACAAGTTTCTTGAGATGCCTTGGTTGGCCTTCCCGGCAAGCTCCTCTTGCCGGGGCCTTGTCTCCTTGGCTTGAATACTTTGTTCTTGAATGGTTCCAAAGGAACCACGGAGGGCCTTGGCGGTTACCCGGCAAGCCTTGCCGCGGAGTGCTGCAACTGCCCGTGCACAAGTTCGGGATACTCTAGTACACCGACAGGAAATGAGATGTCAATGAATATCAGTCAAGTCAAGAAACTCAGAAAGATTGTTAGGATGAAAAAACTTGCGACGAATAACAACAAGATCTTTTTGCACAATGAAGAAGACATCAGTCAACTATAGGATGGTACCAACTCTTTGACCTTGTTTTTACCCCTTGCGCCATTTCAAAATTTACAACAACGATTTATGCATAGCTTTGTTTTCAGTACTTTTCAAAGCAGTTCACCGATGATTACCTCTCAAACCACCTGCATGGTCAAGAGGCGAGGAAGGTATTCATTCAACACCCACGGTACAATATTGAAGTCTTGCTGAAGAAGGCGAAGGTTGGGCGGGCAATTATGCATAGCCACTCGCCTAAAGTTGCGAGGACATTCGACATCACTGAAGGCTCAATATTTGCCTTCCGCTTCATAGCTTCCTGCATTTAGATTCATCTGTCTATTTACCATGTATGATGCTACTTTCCAAAGGTTTTGATGATGCATGTGAAACTTGGTCTTTGTTGTGTAATGGCGTGGCGAGTGCGAAGCTATCTGATGTAATTCGATTACGAAATCCTGGTTGCTTTTATACGAATATGAAATATCTGGCGTGTTTTATAAGAAATATTAGTTTGATTAGTACATGGATTATCAATAATAGGCTAATTACCCTTCTTATTGGGGTTTTCTATTGCAGACGGTTACTTAGACAGCACCGTGGGCAATGAACTCAAACAACCCGCACGGTTTCTAGAAAATAGGTGTGTTCGATCAACTAACAATCACACACGGCTTCCGGCAGCGAACTGTTTGCGTTAGGACACCTTGCACAAACGTTTCCACATAAAGAACTGTGTGTGATATACATACCTACGGAAATGATTTTCCTGGGATTCACCGTGTGGGATGTACATACCTACGGAAATGATTTTCTGGGATTCACTGTGTGGGATGTACATACCTACGGAAATGATTGGGTTTTGATGCCTTGCCCGATCGCACACAAGCTCATTTGGTGTCCCAGGAGGGCCTATCCCCGAGGGCTTCTAGGTCGTGTGGGAAGGACCCCCCTATCGCCCACACTCACTTGGCGACGGTTCCAAATGTCGTCGCCGAAAGGGGTTAAAAACAGTTTGTATATCATGTCGCTGTACTAGTGTAAGCTAAGTTATCCTAATCAGGATCATCAAGAACTTGTCAGTTAGTAGCAGCACGGATGCCAGGATGCGATATAAAAATGCTAATATAACGGAGCAAGCGCCATGGTCCATTACATGCCCCAGCAGGGCTTTCTACTTCTTGATGCAGGGAAATGAAAAAAAAGGCAGCCTTGCAACTGCCTCGGCTCCCGAGGCCCGGCTCCAGCGGCGCCCGCTCTCAATCAGAGTCCTCCTCCTACATCACCTGAGCACGATCGTGAGGTGGCTTGTCGCCCTCCCCGGTCCGAGCTCGGCGGCGTGGTGGCCCGTCCTAGTCACCGTCGCTTGTACTCTCCCTAGAGGAGGAGTCTCCGCTGCTGGAGGCGTCGTGACCATCGCCAAGAGTGAGCTCACCCTCATCGTCGTTGTCGTCGTGGCCCTCGGGGCAACAACCCTGACGCCCGCCGTCCTCCCCAAAGACCCTGACATAGAGGGTCGCGACGCCGTCGTGCCTGAAGTGGAGAGTACACCTCCCCTGCAGGCCGCATGCGCGGGCGAACGGCTGCCACCCGCGGTTCAAGAACACGTTGTCGGCGGGGTGAACTCGACCTCCACCCATGAGGCCTTGCTGCAGCAACCATCGGCCTGCAGCCAGAGGCCACCGGGTTCCCCAGCCGGCAGCGCACCCGCAAAGAAGCGGGGGAGCTGGAACCAGATGCCTGCAGGCCTCTCTACCCACACCACGAACTCCGAGGACGCGTCGACCATGTGGGATCACGGGCGCGGTGGCCGAATGGCTGCCACATGCCTCCCTCCTTCGCCACGGACACCTCGGCCGTGGCAGCCTCCGGTGTGGGAGGGAGCCTTCCCACAACTGCCGGAGGTGGTGCCAGCCTTCGAGGGGGCGCACCCGCGCCCTCAGGGAGCCACCACCGGTGTCACAACGTACTTACGGGGACGGTCGCAGTCCCTCTTGGGCGGTGGCAAGCCTGGTCCCTCCTTGTGGGCCTTTCCCTTCTCGGTGACCGAGAACCTCCTCATTGGCGCCATGGATGCTCTGGCGAGATGGCGGCACAGTGAAGAAGAAGATGGAGCAATCAGAAAGAAGATGAAGATGGGCTGGGGGCTCCACACCCTTCCCCATTTATAAGAAGGGAAGGCCATCCGGCAGTCTCTCATGTTTCCAAGTCATGATGGCCCCTCTGCATGCGCCAGGCAGTTGTCAAGTCGGGAAGTAGCCGAGGCGACGTGGGGAAGCGGAGACGCCTAAGTCCCATCAAGCGCCATGCGTCAGCCTAGCCTACAGGCGATTGGGGCCCACGGCGCTTCGCCCTTGCCCTTTGGCTTCGCCCCGAAGCCAAGTCCGAGCGCTCCTTGGGCCCGGGGGCTACTGTCGGTGTTCTGGGAACCAGGGTACCCAGACTTGACTGCTTGCGGCCCACGGCGTGGCTCCATCGACAACCTGGTACGACCCATCTACAAGACCACCAAGACAAGACACTCGCGAGGGGCCAAGCCTCGCGAGGCGGACGACGCCAAGACCTCCTGAGGGTGCGGCCTCCCTAGGTGGCCTCCTGAGGAGCGGAGATTTCTATGCAGGTACCCAACCTCATGAGGTTGCGATGATGCAAGCCATGATGACCAAGGCAGGTGGGCGCTAGCGGGCGCAGAGGAGACAGTTTCCTCTTTGGTGCTAAGGATGCAAGGACAGGCGTGGGTTCCCGAGAATCTGGCAAAGGTTTCCTTTCCAGTGCAACAAGACCAAGATCACCAGCACGGCAAGACAGATGTCATCACCGAGCCCACCGCTGCATCACGACCAGAAGCTTTGTAGGCAAAGACCATGTTCCGTCATGATAAGATGTACTACTTGTCCCCATTCAAATTGGCCACTTTGGGATCCCTTCCCGCCTACATTTTGGGGGAAGAGGACCGAGGACACTATAAGTATAGGTTAGCCACCGATGCAGAAGGGGTTGACTCATTCCCTCACCCCTGAACTTCGCGAGGTTGTTCATCCCTTTTACTAGTTCATCCTCAGCCCCTCGTGATGCTAATCCACCACAAAGTAGAAGTAGGGTCTTACACCGCAAGGTGGCCCGAACCGAGGTAACTGTCGTGTTCATCTTCTTCATTGTTCGTGTGAATCGAGCTAGGTCGCGGGCCGATGGGCTGGTAGTCTGGATAGGTTGAGTTCTTTACACATGCCCCAAAGTTCTAATCTTTATTGGGTCTGCAGATCCCTGAATCCGACACACACAACCTCGCCACTAGACCGAAGTAGTTGCTGTGCACGGGCTAGGAGGGCCATAGCCGAACACAGAGATCCTTCATGGCTTGTTCCGTCATTCGGTTCATCTCCATAAACTGTTTCATTTGATCATAAACAGGGGTTGCTCGGGCGCTTGGACTTGCGCCCATAATAGCTTTAGCTCAGCATCACCTTCCGGGCAGCATAGTACCTGGTGGCATCGGCCACACTTTTCAGGAGATCCACAATGGCGCCTCCGAAATGCCAGACTCGGGTGAGGAATTTGAATCTTTAGCTGCCAAATACACTCTGCAGTAAGTACTGCTTACCATTGGCAATTTGCTTCACTTGCCGGAGTTCCTCCCGAGCGCTCTGTGTCTCCGACCGCGCCTCTTGGATCTCCGTATTCATGTTCGCCACCGTGGTGGCGTTCTCCTTGTTCTTTTGCTCAAGGTCCCCACATTTCATGACGGCATCCTTGAGCTCTTGTTGCACTTCGTCCACCCTGGCCTCATGCTTCTCACGTTTGGTTTTCACCAACACAAGATTGGCAGCCGCTTGTTCGGTCGCTGCCTTTTGATCAGCCGCTTCCTTTCTGGGTCGCAGCAGTTCAGCCCTGAGGCTTTCAACCTCCGCGGCGGCAACTGCATGACAGTTTCCCGCTTAGGGATAAATTGGGACAACTTGTTTGACAAAGAATCCCAATGAACCGCACTTCACTCATACTAACCTTGTGCTTCGTCCAACCGTTTTGTTGACGAGGTCAAGCTCTTCACCGGAATGCTTAAGCTTTCGATTCATCTCGGTGAGTTCGGCGCCATTGACTGCCGCTGCTAACGTTGACGCCTGCATTCACAAGTACCTTGATTAGCCTATCATTTGGGCGGTCTGGATCCTCGGCCAGGTTTCTTATCAAAACCTGTCAGAGTCTCGGGGGCTGCTACATAAGGATCGTTTATATCCTCACTATAAAATATACTTTTATGAAGGAAAGAACATTACTTTGCTTACCTCAAAGCCTGTCAGGAGGCCGTCAAAGGCTTGTTTCAATCCACTGTTAATGAACCGAACATTGTGTAAAACCGCGCCCATCAGGGCGCGATGCTCCGCTACAATGGAGGAGCCATTCACGGCCTGGTCCATTAGGTCCGGCCACTCCGCCGTGATCTGGACCCCGGTGCTCGGCGCCGGTGGCGGAGCATTGCCCCCCCCCCCCACACCTTCATTGAAAGGTGGTTGTGACGCTTCGTTAGGCCTTGGAGGCTCCGGGGTCGTTGATACGTCTCCAACGTATCTATAATTTTTGATTGTTCCATGCTATTATATTCTCTATCTTGGATGTTTATGGGATTTATTTTACACTTTTTTATTACTTTTGGGACTAACCTATTAACCGGAGGCCCAGCCCAGATTTGCTGTTTTTTGCCTATTAAAGTATTTCGAAGAAAAGGAATATCAAATGGAGTCAAAACGGAACGAAATCAACTGGAGAAGTTATTTTTGGAAGGAAAGCTACCGGATGGACTTGGACCCCACGTCAAGGAAGGAACGAGGAAGCCACGAGGGTGGGGGCGCGCCCACCCACCTAGGGCGCGCCCCTGCCTCGTGGGGCCCTCGTGGCTCCCCTGACATGCTTCTTCCGCCTATATAACTCCACGTACCCTAAAACTTCCAGAAGGGAGAATAGATCGGGAGTTCCGCTGCTGCAAGCCTCTGTAGCCACCAAAAAGTCAATCGGGACCCTGTTCCGGCACCCTGCCGGAGGGGGGAACCCTCACCGGTGGCCATCTTCATCATCCCGGCGCTCTCCATGACGAGGAGGGAGTAGTTCACCCTCGAGGATGAGGGTATGTACCAGTAGCTATGTGTTTGATCTCTCTCTCGTGTTCTTGATTTGGCACGATCTTGATGTATCGTGAGCTTTGCTATTATAGTTGGATCTTATGTTTCTTCTCCCCCTCTACTCTCTTGTAATGGATTGAGTTTTCCCTTTGAAGTTATCTTATCGGCTTGAGTCTTTAATGATTTGAGAGCACTTGATGTATGTCTTGCCATGCGTATCTGTGGTGACAATGGGATATCACGTGATTCACTTGATGTATGTTTTGGTGATCAACTTGCGTGTTCTGCCCATGAACCTATGCATAGGGGTTGGCACACGTTTTCGTCTTGATTCTCCGGTAGAAACTTTGGGGCACTCTTTGAGGTTCTATGTGTTGGTTGAATAGATGAATCTGAGATTGTGTGATGCATATCGTATAATCATACCCACGGATACTTGAGGTGACATTGTAGTATCTAGGTGACATTAGGGTTTTGGTTGATTTGTGTCTTAAGGTGTTATTCTAATACGAACTCTAGGGCTGTTTGTGACACTTATAGGAATAGCCCAACGGATTGATTGGAAAGAATAACTTTGAGGTGGTTTCGTACCCTACCATAATCTCTTCGTTTATTTTTCGCTATTAGTGACTTTGGATTGACTCTTTGTTGCATGTTGAGGGATAGTTATGTGATCCAATTATGTTATTATTGTTGAGATAACTTGCACTAGTGAAAGTATGAACCCTAGGCCTTGTTTCCTATCATTGCAATACCATTACGCTCACTTTTATCACTTGCTACTTTGCTGTTTTTATATTTTTCAGTTTACAAAAACCTATATATACCATCCATATTGCACTTGTATCACCATCTGTTCGCCGAACTAGTGCACCTATACAATTTACCATTGTATTGGGTGTGTTGGGGACACAAGAGACTCTTTGTTATTTGGTTGCAGGGTTGCTTGAGAGAGACCATCTTCATCCTACGCCTCCCACGGATTGATAAACCTTAGGTCATCCACTTGAGGGAAATTTGCTACTGTCTTACAAACCTCTGCACTCGGAGGAACAACAACGTCTACAAGAAGAAGGTTGAGTAGTAGACATCAAGCTCTCTTCTGGCGCCGTTGTCGGGGAGGTGAGTGCTTGAAGGTATATCTTTAGATCTTGCAATCGAATCTTTTTGTTTCTTGTTTTAGCACTAGTCTAGTTTATAAAAGAAAATTAAAAATGGAATTTAGTTTGTCTCATACGCTTCATCTTTTTAATATCTTTCGTGAGTATGACGAAAAGGAAAATTGTGCCAAAGTGTTAGAACAAGAATGCATTAAATTTTTTGGCACTAAATCTTGGAATGATGAGCATGATTGCAATGTTTTTAGTATGAAATCCTTGAATATCCATAGTACTAATGATGATTGCACTAGTTATGATGAAAATGCCTCCTATAAACATGTCAATTTTTGTGGAGTGCATTGGGTTTGTAAAGTACACACCAAATAGGGAAGATAGATATTGCAAGAGGCATAAGTACTTAGAAACCAAATTGTTGCAAGAAGAGCTAGATGAATGTGCTGAAAATTTATTTTTTCTTAGCCATACTTGTGAACTTTGCAATGAACGTGATCATTTTAGTACCCAATGCAAATTGTTTCATGATCGTATCGTGTCCAAAAATTGTGATGACTTGATTTCCCTTGAACATCATAATGAACTTAGTTTGCTCTTGGGTTATGAAGAAATTAAATGTATAACTAAGGATATTCCAAAATTTGCCCTTGATAAAGTTCTTCATTTTGATCTAGAGAAAATTTATATGTATTGTGCGGTGAATTGTATTGAAAATCCTTATATTGCCAATTACATAAGGAAAAGAAAACAAATAGAAGATGAAGAGAAAGCTAATGAAAGGGAAGAGACTTCCCAATATCCTCCTATTATTTCTTATGATGAATCAGGTAACGAGGAGGAGCCTTCTATTCAATCAATCTCATTAATAAGGAGCTCCAAAAAGAAGATTGAACCCACACATGATGTGGTGAAGAAGAAGAGAAGAAAAATGAAGAGAGGTAAAAGGTATCTCTCCCAAATAAAGTTGCTCCCATTATTGCTGCGCCTCATGAAAATGAAGATGATACACTTGGTGATGATCTCGTTATGCCTATTGCTTGTTGTGATGATTATGACTGGGAAGATAATGATACTTCTTACGATCTTGAAAATCTTTTTGGCACTTGCTTGGAAGAATATAATAATTGCTATACTATTGGTGCTATCCATATTATTAATGATGAGAGTGATTATGCTTATGATATGAAAAGGCCCAAGCTTGGGGAAGCTATGTCTGATGAGGATGACATATTTGAGAATATATTTGCTGCAATTAATGTTTGTCCCAAGCTTGGGGATGCTATGTTTAATAATGATGATATCTTTAGCCTCCCAAGTTTTGATATACAAAGTAGTTACGATGATATCATGCCTTCTACTTATGATGATTATATTGATGAATGTGGGTATGGAAGAGTGTCAACTTTAGGAAGTAGTGATCCCACTATTTTGTAGGATGTTGAATCTTATAATATTTATGAAAGTGGATTTGGAGAGGTCATGACTTTATTTAGTGATGTATCCACTATCTTGGAAGAGGTTTCAATCGATTATGATGAGAACAAAGTTGCTAATTATGATGATTATTGTGATGAAACTTATGCTATAAAAAGTAGTGATGATTATATTTATAAAACTTGTCATGATTATGATTACCATTTTTCTGAACATTACTATTTTTATGTTTAAACAATTTATAGTATTCAAGTCTCTTATGATACTCCCACTATTCCGAATGAGAAGAATTTTGCTTATGTGCAGAGTAGTAAATTTTCTATGCAAGTAGATGATGAAAAGAATGCTTTAGGTTCTGATTATATTGTTGAATTCATTTATGATGCTACTGAAAATTATTATTAGGTAGGAACATATTCTTCTACATATTGCAATAATATCAAGTTTCCTCTCTATGTGCTTAAAATCTTGAAGTTGTGCTTGTTTTACCTTCCTATGCAAGTTGGTTCTTGTTCCCATAAGTTGTTTGCTCACAAAATCCCTATGCATAGGAAGTGGGTTAGAATTAAATGTGCTAGTCATATTCTTCATGATGCTCTCTTTATGTTTCAATTCTTATCTTTTATGTGAGCATCATTGAAATCATTATGCCTAGCTAGGGGCGTTAAACAATAGCGCTTGTTGGGAGGCAACCCAATTTTATTTTTAGTTTTTTGTTTTTGTTTATGTTTAGGAATAAATAATCCATCTAGATTATGTTTAGATGTGGTTTTTTGTTTTAATTAGTGTTTTTGCCAAGTAGAACCTTTGGGAAGACTTGGGTGAAGTCTTATGATCATGCTGTAAAAAAAACAGAAACTTTAGCGCTCACGAGATTAGCTAAAACATTTTACTGGAGAGTGCTATTTAGTTGATTCTTTTTGCAGATGATTACTAGACAAATTCCTCAGGTCCACCAATTTATTTAAGAATTTTTGGAGTTCCAGAAGTTTGCGTTAGTTACATATTACTACAGACTGTTCTGTTTTTGACAGATTCTGTTTTTCGTGTGTTGTTTGCTTATTTTGATGAATCTATGGCTAGTAAAATAGTTTATAAACCGTAGAGAAGTTGGAATACAGTAGTTTTAACACCAATATAAATAAATAATGAGTTCATTACAGTACCTTGAAGTGGTGTTTTGTTTTCTTTCGCTAACGGAGCTCACGAGTTTTCTGTTAAGTTTTGTGTTGTGAAGTTTTCAAGTTTTGGGTAAAGATTCGATGGACCATGGAATAAGGAGTGGCAAGAGCCTAAGCCTGGGGATGCCCAAGGAACCCCCAAGGTGATATTCAAGGATAACCAAGCGTCTAAGCTTGGGGATGCCCCAGAAGGCATCCCCTCTTTCGTCTTCGTTCATCGGTAACTTTACTTGGAGCTATATTTTTATTCACCACATGATATGTGTTTTGCTTGGAGCGTCATTTTATTTTCTTTAGTTTTGCTTGCTGTTTGAATGAAGTACCAAGATCTGAAATTCTTAAATATTAGAGAGTCTTCACATAGTTGCATAATTATTCGGCTACTCATTGATCTTCACTTGTATCTTTCTGAGTAGTTTATCATTTGCTCTAGTGCTTCACTTATATCTTTTAGAGCACAATGATGGTTTTATTTTGAAGAAATAGATGAACTCTCATGCTTCACTAATATTATTTTGAGAGTCTTAAATAGCATGGTAATTTTCTTAAATAATCCTAATATGCTAAGCATACAAGATTTGTAAGAATTCTTATGAGTGTGTTGAATACTAAGAAAAGTTTGATGCTTGATAATTGTTTTGAGATATGGAGGTAATAATATCAAAGTCGTGCTAGTTGAGTAGTTGTGAATTTGAGAAATGCTTGTGTTGAAGTTTGCAAGTCCCGTAGCATGCATGTATGGTAAAGCGTTATGTAACAAATTTGAAACATGAGATGTTCTTTGATTGTCCTCCTTATGAGTGGCGGTCGGGGACGGCGATGGTCTTTTTCCTACCAATATATCCCCTAGGAGCATGCACGTAGTGCTTTGGTTTTGATGGCTTGTAGATTTTTGCAATAAGTATATGAGTTCTTTATGACTAATGTTGAGTCCATGGATTATACGCACTCTCACCCTTCCATCATTGCTAGCCTCTTGATCTTGTGCATTGCCCTTTCTCACATTGAGAGTTGGTGCAAACTTCACGGTGCATCCAAACCCCGTGATATTATACACTCTTTCACACATAAACCTCCTTATATCTTCCTCAAAACAGCCACCATACCTACCTATTATGGTATTTCCATAGCCATTCCAAGATATATTGCCATGCAACTTTCCACCATACCGTTCATCATGACACATACATCATTGTCATATTGCTTAGCATGATCATGTAGTTGACATAGTATTTGTGGCAAAGCCACCATTCATAATTCTTTCATACATGTCACTCTTGATTCGTTGCATATCCCGGTACACCGCCGGAGGCATTCATATAGAGTCATACTTTGTTCTAGTATCGAGTTGTAATCATTGAGTTGTAAATAAATAGTAGTGTGATCATCATCATTTAATAGAGCATTGTCCCAAAAAAAAGAGAAAGGCCAAAAGAAAAAAAAAGAAGGCCAAAAAAAGGAAGAAACAAAAAGGGGCAATGTTACTATATCTTTTTCCACACTTGTTCTTCAAAGTAGCACCATGTTCTTCATATAGCGAGACTCATATATTGTGCTTCAAAGTAGCACCATGTTTTTCATATAGAGAGTTTCATATGTTGTCACTTTCATATACTAGTGGGAATTTTTCATTATAGAACTTGGCTTGTATATTCCAACGATGGGCCTCCTCAAGTGCACTAGGTCTTCGTGAGCAAGCAAGTTGGATGCACACCCACTTAGTTTCTTTTGTTGAGCTTTCATACATTTATAGCTCTAGTACATCCGTTGCATGGTAATCCCTACTCCTCGCAATAACATCAATCGATTGGCATCTCCATAGCTCATTGATTAGCCTCGTTGATGTGAGACTTTCTCTTTTTTTTTGCCTTCTCCACATAACCCCCATCATCATATTCTATTCCGCCCATAGTGCTATATCCATGGCTCGCGCTCATGTATTGCATGAAGGTTTATAAGTTTGAGATTACTAGAGTATGAAATAGTTGCTTGGCTTGTCATCGGGGTTGTGCATGATGAGAGCATTCTTGTGTGACGAAAATGGAGCATGACTAAGCTATATGATTTTGTAGGGATGAACTTTCTTTGGCCATGTTATTTTCAGAAAACATAATTGCTTAGTTAGTACGCTTGAAGTATTATTATTTTTATGTCAATATGAACTTTTGTCTTGAATCTTTCGGATCTGAATATTCATATCACAATTAAGAAGAATTACATTGAAATTATGCCAAGTAGCACTCCACATCAAAAATTATCCTTTTTATCATTTACCTACTCAAGGACGAGCAGGAATTGAGCTTGGGGATGCTGATACGTCACCAACGTATCTATAATTTTTTATTGTTCCATGCTAGTATATTATCTATCTTGGATGTTTATGGGCTTTATTTTAAACTTTTATATTACTTTTGGGACTAACCTATTAACCGGAGGCCCAGCACAGATTTGCTGTTTTTTGCCTATTTCAGTATTTCGAAGAAAAGGAATATCAAACGGAGTCAAAACGAAACGAAATCAACTGGAGAAGTTATTTTTGGAAGGAAAGCTACTGGATGGACTTGGACCCCACGTCAAGGAAGGAACGAGGAAGCCACGAGGGTGGGAGCGCGCCCACCCCCCTAGGGCTCGCCCCCCTGCCTCATGGGGCCCTAGTGGCTCCCCTGACGTGCTTCTTCCGCCTATATAACTCCACGTACCCTTTGTCACATCCCTAGTTCTGGTATGCACTAGGCTAGCCCTTCATGTGAGCATCATGTTTAAATTCAAATGAAATTTGAATTGAGGAATTTTCAAAGCCTCAGAAGATCTCTAAAAATAACCAAGATTTAAATCTCATCAAATGAGTCCAAGAAAATGTTCCCGTTAATCTCTGGAAATATTGGCAAGGGATAAAATTCAAACCAATATTTCTAGAATCTCACGAACAAGTATTTTGGGCCTTTGAATTAAACCAATAAATATTTGAATTGGATCTATATTTATTATATCATAAATATATGTTCAATAATTCTGGAAATTGTTGTGTAGCCTTGGATAAGTCCATTTAGTTCACACAATTATTTTCATGAATTTTAAAAATGGTTTAGTATTTTTATTAAACCAAACAAATGTCAGAAAAATAGAAAAGAAACAGAAAAGGAAAAATACCTACAGGCTTACAGGCCCTTCTTGGCACAGCCTTTGTCTTGACCCGGCCATTGGCGGCCTTGATCACCCCCCTCGCGCCCGAGAAGGCGGGCGTGCTCGCGCCAGCAGCCACGCGCCTCGCCAGCTCCTCGCATGCCGCTCTTCCTCGGCGCTCTGGACAGCACAGGCGTCGACACACAACCTCCCCGACCGCCCTCACTCTCTCCCGAGCTCTTTCCCTCCTCTGCTCTCTCTCCCTCTCATGCCCGAGCGCAGCCGTCGCCACCGACGCCATTCGCCGCGGCCACCGCCTCCCCCTCGACCCCTCGCCGTGCCTGCGAGCTCCGCCTCGACGTCCCCGACCTCCTCGACGACCCACGAGGCCCCGGACGCGCCGCAACGCCACCCCGTCGCCGTTCCCTCGTCGGCCACGGAGATCCCTCTCGCCGCCCGCTTCGCTCGGTGCTTCCCCAAGCACGCCGAGGCCACCTCTGCACCATGATGAGCTCCTCTACCGATCCCCCTACTCCCATGGCCATTAGCTCATCATGCTTTTCGTTTTTGTCGAGACCGAGACCTCACCGGTGCCGGACTCGTCGCCGTCGTCGTTTTGGTACGCCTCCGTCCAAACTGAGCGCGTCACTGCACTCAGTGCACCCCGAGGAGGCCGTAGCACCCCTCCTTGCCACCTGCCGTGCGCCCTAACACCGAACCCGAGCACGCCCGAGCTCCACCCACCGCTTCTGAGCTCGTGGCCGTCGTCTCCGGCCACCCCAGCTCCCGTCGGCTGCTCCATCAGCTGCGCGCGCAGCAGCTCTTCGTAGCGCCTCCCCGCGGCCAAAATGATGCCCTGTGGCTCATTTCCGAGCCCCTCCGCCACGCCTGTCGTCGCCGGCGTCGAGCCGCCGGCGAATTTGACCCCCACCGCTGACTGTTGACCCCGGGTGGACCCAGTTTGACTTTCCCTGAGTCACTGACAAGTGGGCCCAGGCCCCAGCTAATCCTAGATTAGTTTTTAATTAAGTTTAATTACTGCACTGACATTTTTAGTTAGTAGAAGTTTAACACTAATTAATTTAGATTAGTTAGTTAGTCACTTACGTGTGGACCCCACACGTCAGGTTTGACCTGCACCCGGCTTCGTTGACCTGCTGACGTCACATTGACGTCAGGCTGATGCAGTAAATCATTTTCTGGATTTATTCTTTTTAGGAAAATCCAGAAAATGTCCTAAACTTCTAAAAATCATATAAATTCAACCGTAGCTCAGAATGAGATAAATTATATATGAAAAATGATCAGAAAAATCCAATCTATCCATCTGTACTGTTTTCATGCATGTTAGAACAACTTATAGTTGCTGAATTGGGCAAAACAAATAATGGCATTTGAATATCCACATATGGAGTTTGAATTTGAACCTAGGGTTCAAACCAACTTCATTTAATCTGCTGCTAGTTGCATTAGCTCAAACCACATCATATTTCCATGGCATGATCATGCATCATATTGTGCATTGCATTGATTGTGTTCTTCCTTGTTTGCCGGTGTTGACCCCTCTCGGTAGACGACGTCATCGACGGCGTGTTCAATGACACCGATGAAGAACTATATTATCTTCGAAGTGCCGGGCAAGCAAAACCCCTTGTTCATTCCGATATAATCCCACTCTCTCGCTCCTGCTCTCTTTACTGCATTAGGACAACAATGATTCATACATTTACTTGCTGCGGTAGCTGAACCCCTTTATCCTCTGCATGACCTGTCATTCCATAGTAATTAGATGAAACCCACTAGCATGAGTAGGAGTTGTTTGAGCCCTGTTGTGCCTACTCATTCATGCTTGTTTGTCATGCCTGCCATCGCTTAGAGTTGAGTCAGTCCGATTCATCGGGAATGAATTGGAATGGTGTGTGAACATGTCCTACTGTGTGTGAGCTAAGTGTGTGAACACGATTTGGTAAAGGTAGCGGTGAGAGGCCATATAGGAGTACATGGTGGGTTGTCTCATTGCAGCCATCCTCAGGAACTGAGTCTGTGTTTGTGATCCATGAAATAGTTACTACCACATATTGGGCCCGAAACCAATGGACGCTCTCCACTTATTAACTGCCCTTGCCCTCTGTCCAGGAGTTGCAACTAGTTTCTGGTGTTTGTAGGATATGTGTTGGAGGTCGTGCGTAGCGCTGACCCTAGGGGTGGGCTATGATGCGGTAGATACACCGTGGCATGGTGTACCGGGCGCCCGTTTGGTGTCTCGGGAACCCTGCACACATCGTTTGGGGCTGTGAGCGAAGCTCCGGCCAGATCTCCTCGCGGATGGAACCCGAATAGGCGATAAACCTAGACTAGAGACTTGTGTGGTTAGTCAGGTCGTGGCCGACACCCTCGCCAGGCTTCCGCTTGAAGGTTGCCGAGATACATGACGTGTATATGGCGGTAAGTGGCGAGAGCGTGTGTGAAGAAGTACACCCGTGCAGGGTTATAAATGATCTATTCGAATAGCCATGTCCGCGGTGAAGGACTTCTGGGTTGCCTATAACAGTTCATAGACAAGTGAAAGTGGATACTCTAAAATGCGCAAGATAAGCGTGAGTGCTATGGATGGCGTTCTCGTAGGGAGACGGGAACGAATCCATAGTGGTGTATTGAAATGGTGAATATGTGGACTCTTGTGTGCCACCTCAAAAGAGTTACTTGCAATTGTAGTTTAGGATAGCCACCGAGTCAAAGCTGGCTTGCTGCAGTCAAACTCCACCACCCTCTTTATTGAAACCGATGCATATGTAGTTAGTTACGATGTAAGTCTTCTTTGGGTACATTTGTACTCACATTTGCTTATTTTATGTTTTGCGAGAGAGGCGTCGGTCTCGCTAGTAGTTCCGCGTGGACTTGACGTTTAGCTTGTTACCTCAGCTACGATCTTGTGCCCTCGGCAGATCTGGTAGATAGTCGGGCTTCTCGGCCTTTTTCATTTGTAGATGTACGTACTCGGACATGTTAAGCTTCTGCGTGTGCTTTGTTGTATGCTTTCAATGTTGGGTCATGAGACCCATGTTTGTAATATCTCGCTCCTCGGAGCCTAATGAATAAATACTTGAGTCATAGAGTTATGTTGTGATGCCATGTTGTATTTACACATATCGAGCATATTGTGTGTATGATTGAAATGCTTGGTATGTGTGTGATCCGACAATCTAGTTGTTTATCTTTGGCAGCCTCTCTTATGGGGAAATGTAGTCTAGTGCTTCATGAGCCATAGTAGTCTACTACAGCCCGGTTCACCGGAGTCCTTCTTGAGCTCAAAGACTTTCGGGACACTTGGTGGCGGCATGTGTTTCACTTCGTTCATGTGTACATCCCTTCGGGAAATGTCACGCGGTGACATCCGGAGTCCTGCCTAGCCTGCTACAGCCGGGTTCCCGGAGTCCTGTTAGCCAGTGCTACAGCCCAGATTCACGCGGCTGGCGACCGACATGCTCGATGTGATTCATGTATGACTGTCCCCATGGGTTAGTGCCGCTTTGGGTTCATGACTAGCCATGTCGGCCGGGTTCTCTGTCATATGGATGCTAGCGACATTATCATATCGTGAGCCAAAAGGCATAAACGGTCCCGGGCCATGGTAAGGCGACACACCGTGGGAATACCGTGCGTGAGGCCGCATAAAGTGATATGAGGTGTTACCGGCTAGATTGGTGTGACTTGGAATCGGGGTCTGACAGCGTTGGTATCGAACTGTTGCTGTGGGTTTACCAAGCCAAACTGGTCGAAGTTGTGTCTAGAAATGCTTTAGTTATGTAAGGGAATTGATTGTGGAAGGGAACGTAAGGCTCTTTTTACTCCTTATACCTCATGGCCTTCTGATCTGAGTCATCCTCTTCTCTTCTACGGGGTTTAAGAACTAGGCTTCTCATCTATCTATTAGGATGATGTGTTACTAATCCATAGACTTATAGAATTGATAGTTTCAAATCTCAGTTCAGTTTTTACTACTTCCATGTGTTCATAGTTGGTTTCAGAACCTTCATTTTGTGCTTCTGAGTGGTTATTCCACCATTTTTGCAGGATGTCTCAAATCATTTTGAGCATTCTGACCGTTATCTTTGTCCAAAGTCATCCTGTGTCTCTAAATAGTCTGATGCATTTGCAAATCCTTTCTTTCCATTCCCGATGTCCTTTATGGTCAGAATAAGCACACTAACCGGTGCGTTGAGGTAATTTATTGCCTTGACATATATGTTGGAGCTATTATTATGACCTAGGTGTTCTAGGAAGTCACCTAGTAATTTAGCAATGCTTTTGTATCCCCAGTGTGATGATTCTGGCCATTATTCTTGAAAGCATCCCATGATGTTATTAGTTAGTAGGCATTCTATTCCTAGGTTCTTGAACCCGAGATTCACCCTACTTCATGTTGTTAGTATTTTGCTGGTTCCTTTAGGATATTAGTATCCTTGCGACAGTCCTCGAGGTCCGTGGTATCTCATTCTTCCAAATACCATGAACCATCCTTGGCAGGAGTTCCTTTGAACCAAAAGGTCACAACAAGCGTGCTCTCGATGAGTTCCCCATTCTATATTGTGACTCTGCCAGTTCTACCTTCTCCGCATGGGTTATCCGGAAGAAATGTTGAGCTTTCCTCGACATACTAATCTGTGCATCCACAACTCAGAAAGTTATATGTTCCTCGAGTTGTTCCTCCTTAGTTATTTTCTGACCTCCGTCTATCAATTGATAGTCAAGAGTATGTGTGCCTTTGTTCATCGATGCCTATTACTCTTGTGGTCCATCAAGCCATTCTATTCCGGAATGACTAGGAGAAACAAACTCCAGTACCTCATCCATTTCCAGGATTGGGTCAAAGCAGTTGTAATCCGCAGATCAAATGCAATCAAGCTTTTGATTCTGTTCTATCCTGAAGTATTACCCACTTTATGTCGGGAACGCGTCATGAGAATTGCACCTTCTCTTATGAATTCTTGATGCGGTGATACTCTCGCCATCATCCTTCATTCCTCGGTCCCGTGTTGTTGCAACCGAATGCCGACAAGTGAACCATGATGCGTGAAATTTATACTCCTAGCAACCGTGTTGCTTGGTGGTTAAATGGACAATAACCTCATCCTTAGCAAGTTGATTATTGAATCGTCACCCTAAGGTTGATTGTGCTACCTAGTCCTTATTTCCGGTGCACTCTTCGATCAATGAGTTAGGATTGTGTCAATCCCTTGCTCTTTGATCATATCGTCTTGCCCTGAAAAGCAAGATTGTTCTCGAGCTTAGTAACATACCGGTGGTTCGTGATTTTCCGAATATCTTCTCGGAAGTATTACCAGGTTGTCCCCTGGCTGTTATGTTGAGCTCGTGATCAAGTTGGTTTCTTGTGAACCACCCTTTCTCCAAGAATCATGTTGGATACCCCTGAGCTAGTTGGTTGAGCTAAACAACAACTTGGAGGGTTGGAAGATAAAAGCTTGCCCGACTTAGTTCATCACTAAGGGATATCCTTGAGTATGCGTGTGTGTTGAAGAAAGATGATATCTCCATCGGTTGGTCCTCGTGATCAGTTGTTGGATCTATTGCCTTGTCAAAACTTTGATTTGAGTATGGGCCATCGTCAAGTCAAACCAGAACCAACGATGTTCGTAATGTTGTCTTACTCGTGGTTGATCCCTCGAGCATACACCATTACATCCTTTGGTCTGACCAATGCTATCACCGTGTTCACATGATGGTGGAAGTCCAGTGATATGGAAATTCAGATGAATTGCTGTTAAGGCCATCAGCAACATTTTGTCTTCCCCCATGATTCATGTTGAACATCAACCTAGTGTTGGAAACTTTGTAAGCAATGCCTTCGTGTTCCGTTCATGAAGCTTATGCTTGGAAGGAAGAAGTGACTTCCTCTAATTCACCTGCAATCGATGCAAGTTGCCGCCGTGAATTCGAGGGAGCTTGTTTTTGCTTCCTTTGGAATCATCCCAAGTCAGTCATGCATTCGTGCGAAGTACTCTATGGTTTGGTAGATTAATTACCTCCACTCCATATGTGTTGTAGCACACCAAGCCACTGATTGATTTGTTCAAGGAGAAGAAGTTCCTTCTTAGGATCCGGACTTATGCAAGGGCTTCGATATCCTCGATGATGGTTCCCAACCAGAACGCGGTAGTGTTTTATCATAAGACTGCCATGTGGTCACGCTTGTCAAGGACAACGTGTTCACATGTGTGTAGCAGAACCGGCTCATGTTTTGGAGCTTGCTATCGTAGTTCATTTCCCGAGAATCTCGCAACGTCATCTCGTCGGTTTGTGTTGCAAAATTTCTTTTCCAGACATGCTGTCTGAAATGTTCCGTTACCAACCAGATCTGAATCTCAGGCAGATGTGATGGTTGGAACTTCTTCCAAGAGCTATGATATGGGTTCCAGTGAGGTGGACGCACCTAGCTGGAAGCATCTTTATTGTAGTATCTTGATTAAGCCATTTGGTCACCTCCCATGAGGATTTCGCATGACTTATTCTAGAAGTTGTTCCTTATGGATTTTGTGTTCCCGAAGTCCGACCTTTACTTGATGACCATGTTGATGCCACTTTGAATCATGATAGTGGTATCTTAAACATCAAGGAGAACATTGGAAGCGGAGTGCTAAATGTCTCTCGGTTGATCATCCCGATTTCGCTCTCTTGGCCTCGCTAAGGGGAAGTCTGAGAAGGTGTTATCTTCCTTTGTATCCGCATCATCCATCACTATTCATCATGGTAGTAAGATGTGTTGCCAGGATCCTCGGCACGGATGTTGGTAAAACCTTGATGACTATGGAAATGCTCAAGTTCTTGAGAGCACACTTAGTCACTAGGTTATATCCTTGGTATCAATTGGAATGTGCCTTCCGTTTGCCGAGTTGTTCTATAACCATAGTTTCCTTTCCGAACTGAGTATGCCATTTCCCCGAACCCCTTTCAAACGATCGTTGTGAATTGCCTTAGCTTGGTATGGAGAGTTTCAATGATCCTTCCCGATAAAGTTTCTTTCTAACATCATCGAGTTGGATGAAGATCTAGAAAGCAAAGACGTCAGGATCAATATGAAGCAATGAATCAACATCTTGAGAAGGACAGTTGGATCGTGAAGATCGTGTTAGCTTGTGACCCCTCTGACTTCTTACCTCACGACTTGAATCTCGGGACGAGATTCTTGTTTAGTAGGGGTGAGCTGTCACATCCCTAGTTCTGGTATGCACTAGGCTAGCCCTTCATGTGAGCATCATGTTTAAATTCAAATGAAATGTGAATTGAGGAATTTTCAAAGCCTCAAAAGATCTCTAAAAATAACCAAGATTTAAATCTCATCAAATGAGTCCAAGAAAATGTTCCCGTTAATCTCTGGAAATATTGGCAAGGGATAAAATTCAAACCAATATTTCTAGAATCTCGTGAACAAGTATTTTGGGCCTTTGAATTAAACCAATAAATATTTGAATTGGATCTATATTTATTATATCATAAATATATGTTCAATAATTCTGGAAATTGTTGTGTAGCCTTGGATAAGTCCATTTAGTTCACACAATTATTTTCATGAATTTTAAAAATGGTTTAGTATTTTATTAAACCAAACAAATGTCGAAAAATAGAAAAGAAATGTAAAAGGAAAAATACCTACGAGATTACAGGCCCTTTCTTGGCACAGCCTTTATCCCGGCCCACCGGCCTGGCCAATCACCCCCTACCTCGCGCCAGGCGGTAGCGTGCTTGCCAGCTGGCCATGCGCCTCGCCAGCTCCTGCTTGCCTCTCTTCCTCGACGCTCTGGACGGCCTGGACGTCGACACGCAACCTCCCCAACCGCCCTCACTCTCTCCCGAGCTCTTTCCCTCCTCTGCTCTCTCTCCCTCTCATGCCCGAGCGCAGCCGTCGCCACCGACGCCATTCGCCGCGGCCACCGCCTCCCCCTCGACCCCTCGCCGTGCCTGCGAGCTCCGCCTCGACGTCCCCGACCTCCTCGACGACCCACGAGGCCCCGGACGCGCCGCAACGCTGCCCCGTCGCCATTTCCATCGTCGGCCGCTGGAGATCCCTCTCGCCGCCCCGCTCGCTCCGGTGCTTCCCCAAGCACGCCGAGGCCACCTCTGCACCCGCGGTGAGCACCTCTACCGATCCCCCCTACTCCCATGGCCATTAGCTCATCGTAGCCCTTGTTTCCGTCGAGACCGAAACCTCACCGGCGCCGGACTCGTCACCGTCGTTGTTTTGGTACCCCTCCGTCCAAACTGAGCACGTCACTGCACTCAGTGCACCCCCAGGAGGCCGTAGCACCCCTCCTTGCCACCTGCCGTGCGCCCTAACGCCGAACCCGAGCACGCCCGAGCTCCGGCCACTGCTTCCGAGCTCGTGGCCGTCGTCTCCGGCCACCCAGCTCCCGCCGTTGCTCCATCATGGCGTCTGTGACTCTTCGTAGCGCCTCCCACGCCCAAAATGATGCCTCTGGCTCATTTCCGAGCCTAACACGCCGCTGCCGCCAAGGCCGAGCCACCGGCAAGTTTGACCCCACCGCTGATCGCTGACCCCGGGTGGACCCAGTTTGACTTTCTGTGAGTCACTGACAAGTGGGCCCAGGCCCCAGCTAATCCTAGATTAGTTTTTAATTAAGTTTAATTACTGCACTGACATTTTTAGTTAGTAGAAGTTTAACACTAATTAATTTAGATTAATTAGTTAGTCACTGACGTGTGGACCCCACACGTGTGGACCTGCTGACGTCACACTGACGTCAGGCTGACGTAGTAAATCATTTTCTGGATTTATTCTTTTTAGGAAAATCCAGAAAATGTCCTAAACTTCTAAAAATCATATAAATTCAACCGTAGCTCAGAATGAGATAAATTATATATGAAAAATGATCAGAAAAATCCAATCTATCCATCTGTACTATTTTCATGCATGTTAGAACAACTTATAGTTGCTGAATTGGGCAAAACAAATAATGGCATTTGAATATCCACATATGGAGTTTCAATTTGAAGCTAGGGTTCAAACCAACTTCATTTAATCCGCTGCTAGTTGCATTAGCTCAAACCACATCATATTGCCATGTCATGATCATGCATCATATTGTGCATTGCATTGATTGTGTTCTTCCTTGTTTGCCGGTGTTGACCCCTCTCGGTAAACGACGTACCGACGACATGTTCAATGACACCGATGAAGAACTATATTATCTTCAGAAGTGCCAGGCAAGCAAAACCCCCTTGTTCATTCTGATATAATCCCACTCTCTCGCTCCTGCTCTCTTTTACTGCATTAGGACAACAACGATTCATACATTTACTTGCTGCGGTAGCTGAACCCCTTTATCCTCTGCATGACCTGTCATTCCATAGTAATTAGATGAAACCCACTAGCATGAGTAGGAGTTGTTTGAGCCCTGTTGTGCCTACTCATTCATGCTTGTTTGTCATGCCTGCCATCGCTTAGAGTTGAGTCAGGTCCGATTCATCGGGAATGAATTGGAATGGTGTGTGAACATGTCCCATCGTGTGTGAGCTAAGTGTGTGAAAACGATTTGGTAAAGGTAGCGGTGAGAGGCCATGTAGGAGTACATGGTGGGTTGTCTCATTGCAGCCGTCCTAAGGAACTGAGTTATGTGTTTGTGATCCATGAAACAGTTACTACCATGCATTGGGCCCGAAACCAATGGACCCTCTCGACTTATTAACTGCCTTGCCCTCTGTCCAGGAGTTGCAACTAGTTTCTGGTGTTTGTAGGATATGTGTTGGAGGCCGTGCGTAGCGCTGACCCTAGGGGTGGGCTATGATGCGGTAGATACACCGTGGCACGGTGTACCGGGCGCCCGTTTGGTGTCTCGGGAACCCTGCACACATCGTTTGGGGATGTGAGCGAAACTCCAGCCGGATCTCCTCGCGGATGGAACCCGAATAGGCGATAAACCTGGACTAGAGACTTGCGTGGTTAGTCAGGTCGTGGCCGACACCCTCGCCAGGCTTCCTCTTGAAGGTTGCCGAGATACATGACGTGTATATGGCGGTAAGTGGCGAGAGCGTGTGTGAAGAAGTACACCCCTGCAGGGTTATAAATGATCTATTCGAATAGCCATGTCCGCGGTGAAGGACTTTTGGGTTGCCTATAACAGTTCATAGACAAGTGAAAGTGGATACTCTAAAATGCGCAAGATAAGCGTGAGTGCTATGGATGGCGTTCTCGTAGGGAGACGGGAACGGATCCATAGTGGTGCATTGAAATGGTGAATATGTGGACTCGTGTGTGCCACCTCAAAAGAGTTACTTGCAGTTGTAGTTTAGGATAGCCACCGAGTCAAAGCTGGCTTGCTGTAGTCAAACTCCACCACCCTCTTTATTGAAACCGATGCATATGTAGTTAGTTCGATGTAAGTCTTGCGGGTACATTTGTACTCACATTTGCTTATTTTATGTTTTGCGAGAGACGTCGGTCTCGCTAGTAGTTCAGCGTGGACTTGACGTTTAGCTTGTTACCTCGGCTACGATCTTGTGCCCTCGGCAGATCTCGTAGATAGTCGGGCTTCTCAGCCTTTTTCATTTGTAGATGTCTGTACTTTCGGACATGTTAAGCTTCAGCGTGTGCTTTGTTTTGTATGCTCACAATGTTGGGTCATGAGACCCATGTTTGTAATATCTCGCTCCTCGGAGCCTAATGAATAAATACTTGAGTCGTAGAGTTATGTTGTGATGCCATGTTGTATTTACACATATCGAGCATATTGTGTGTATGATTGAAATGCTTGGTATGTGTGTGATCCGACAATCTAGTTGTTTATCTTTGGCAGCCTCTCTTATGGGGAAATGTAGTCTAGTGCTTCATGAGCCATAGTAGTCCGCTTCTGACCGGTTCACCGGAGTCCTCTAGCCCAAAGACTACCGCTGTGACACTTGGTAGCGGCATGTGTTTCACTTCGTTCATGTGTACATCCCTTCGGGAAATGTCACGCGGTGACATCCGAGTCCTGCCTAGCTCACTTTCTGACTCGGGTTCCCGGAGTCCTGTTAGCCCAGTGCTAAAGCCCGGATTCACACACTGCTGACCGACATGCTCCATGTGATTCATGTATGCCTGTCCCCATGGGTTAGTGCCGCTTTGGGTTCACGACTAGCCATGTCGGCCCGAGTTCTCTGTCATATGGATGCTAGCGACATTATCATATACGTTAGCCAAAAGGCGCAAACGGTCCCGGGCCATGGTAAGGCGACACCCGTGGGAATACCGTGCGTGAGGCCGCAAAGTGATATGAGGTGTTACCGGCTAGATTGGTGTGACCTGGAATCGGGGTCCTGACACCCTTAAACTTCCAGAAGGGAGAATAGATCGGGAGTTCCGCCACCGCAAGCCTCTGTAGCCACCAAAAAGTCAATCGGGACCCTGTTAAGACCGCCGAGGGGAGGAACCCTCACCGTGGCCATCTTCATCATCCGCGCTCTCCATGACGAGGAGGGAGTAGTTCACCCTCGGGCGGAGGATATGTACCGGTAGCTATGTGTTTGATCCTCTCTCTCTCGTGTTCTTGATTTGGCACGATCTTGATGTATCGCGAGCTTTGCTATTATAGTTGGATCTTATGTTTCTTCTCCCCTCTACTCTCTTGTAATGGATTGCGTTTTCCTTTGAAGTTATCTTATCGGATTGAGTCTTTAATGATTTGAGAACACTTGATGTATGTCTTGCCGTATGCGTATCTATGGTGACAATGGGATATCACGTGATTCACTTGATGTATGTTTTGGTGATCAACTTGCGGGTTCCGCCCATGAACCTATGCATAGGGGTTGGCTGCGTTTTCGTCTTGATTCTCCGGTAGAAACTTTGGGGCACTTTTTGAGGTTCTATGTGTTGGTTGAATAGATGAATCGAGATTGTCTCGATGCATATCATATAATCATACCCACGGATACTTGAGGTGACATTGGAGTATCTAGGTGACATTAGGGTTTTGGTTGATTTGTGTCTTAAGGTGTTATTCTAGTACGAACTCTAGGGCTGTTTGTGACACTTATAGGAATAGCCCAACGGATTGATTGGAAAGAATAACTTTGAGGTGGTTTCGTACCCTACCATAATCTCTTCGTTTGTTCTTTGCTATTAGTGTCTTTGGAGTGATTCTATATTGCATGTTGAGGGATAGTTATGTGATCCAATTATGTTATTATTGTTGAGAGAACTTGCACTAGTGAAAGTATGAACCCTAGGCCTTGTTTCCTATAATTGCAATATCGTTTACGCTCACTTTTATCACTTGCTACCTTGCTGTTTTTATATTTTCAGTTTACAAAAACCTATATCTACCATCCATATAGCACTTGTATCACCATCTCTTCACCGAATTAGTGCACCTATACAATTTACCATTGTATTGGGTGTGTTGGGGACACAAGAGACTCTTTGTTATTTGGTTGCAGGGTTGCTTGAGAGAGACCATCTTCATCCTACGCCTCCCACAGATTGATAAACCTTAGGTCATCCACTTGAGGGAAATGTACTACTGTCCTACAAACCTCTCCACTTGGAGGCCCAACAATGTCTATAATAAGAAGGTTGTGTAGTAGACATCAGTCGTCTTCTTGGATGGCTCGGTTTACCTTAGCCCCTTCTCCTGTCCTTCGGCGGCCGAAGTGGCAGCTTCAGCCATGTCAACATTGACATCACGCCCCATGTTCATCACCGGCGGGACCCTCTGAGACAGCGCCTCCTCGGTCTCTCCAATGACCGGAGGAGGCACAGAATGTGAGTTGCCCCCGCTCTCCGCCAGATCAGCTGGCGGAGAAGCACCTTTCGATATCTCGTCGGTAGGGAGGTCACGCCGAGGGCTACAGCATAAGTGTGCACATGCAGTTATAGTTGCATTAGTAAAACCAATGCCCAGACAATGTTCGGATTCTCACCTTTCCGCGCAGGGCTTGACTCTGCGAACCCTCTCTGGGACCTTCTCGGTGGCTACAAACTCCTTATCGGAGTTCGAACTGTCATCGGGTATGACTAGTTTCCCCCTCTTCGGAGGATGCCCTTCTTCGGCCCCGGCGGAGGCCGCTCTTTTCTTAGTGCTGGGGGAGCCACTCTCCTCTTCCCCCTCTTCGTCATGTTCCCCCTCATGCATGGAGGGGGCGTGGGTGTCCCTAGTCTTGACGTCTGAAGGGATTTGCGAGCGGAGGCCGTCTGGGCCTCCCTCCCGGGGTTCTTCCTTTTCTTTTTCTCCTTTTTCTCCAACACCTTATAGGGCACCGCGGCAGCATTCCTTCCAGCTGAGCCGACCCAGGGCCTTCGGGTAGCAGGGCCATACTATTCATCTTCTCGGCCTTCTTGAGCCAACCCTGTGTCAATAGGAGAGCAAAGAGTCAATCTACTATAATGAGAATGTCCGGCTTTGGAAAGGATGAAAGCCTTGTTACCTTTCTGGGAGGCTGTTTGACGTCAAGGCTGGCGTCCTCCTCGTTCTCTGCTGGCTAGTCCTCTTCTTGGGGTTTGAATAACGCCCTCCACAGCTTGTCATAAGTAGTATCGAGGAAGTGACGCACGATGGCATGGTTTTCGGACTTGTATTCCCAAATCGTGGTGTCCCGTGCTGGCAAGGGAGGCGGCGGCGATTGAGCATCACCTAAATTACGCTGGTTAGCTTGACACCGGCCTTTTTCATGCTAAGGATGTGTTTCTGCAGCATTTCCACTTCTCTAGAGGGCCCCTAGTCAGGGCTCTTCTTGGTCCACGACGTCAGCCTAATGGGTGGACCGGATCTGAACTCCGGGGCCACCGCCCAGGCTGCATCACATGGTTCCATGATATAAAAACACTCTCTCTGCCAGACCTTGATGGTGTCTATAAATGTATCCATCGGCCACTCTACGCGAGTGAGCTTGCTAACCATGGCTCCCCCGCAATCCGCTTGTTGGCCGTCTACGATCTTCGGCTTCACATTGAATACCTTCAGCCATAAACCAAAGTGCAGATGGACCCGGAGGAAGGCCTCGCAAATAATGATGAAAGATGAAAGGTGGAGGACGTAGTTCGGGGCTAGATAATAAAAATATAGCCCATAAAAGTACATCAGCCCTCGAACGAAGGGGTGGAGTGGAAAGCCTAGCCCCCTGATGAAGTGGGGGACGAACGCAACCCTCTCGCCAGGCTATGGTGTGGGAATGACATGGCCTTCTACTGGGGCCTGGTGAGCGACGGCGGCTGGAAGATAGCCAGCGCGCTTCAAGTCCTCGATATCCTTGTTGGTGACTGTCGAGGCCTCCCATTTGGCCCCCGCACGGGATCCCGCCATCGCCTGGTACGGGGAATGGAACTTTGGAGAATGCTTGAGACGGGGCGCTTGAGCTCTGTGGGTCAGGAGAAGTGTGTCAAAGGGAAGAAGAAGGGCATACGGGGATGACTGTCGTTGTTTCATTTTTATAAGTGGCCAAGATACCAGGAGTCCTTTAAACGCGCCATTAGCCTCGCCACTTCGCGATATATCCGAAGCGTCACGCCTGGATAGATCCGAGAGATCATTGATCAAATCCATTAAAAACAGAATGCGTTCTCCGCCTAGATGAGACGTGTCGATGAACGGAGTGCCTCAAGCCGCGCATCGAGCCCTCATAATGGTGCGATTAGACGCGACCCTTCACCAAAAGTTGTCAGTAGAGGATACTGTTCACACTCGAGCGGCTGGCGTTTTGGGCTAAGTAAAACGGATAGTTTGAATTCCGGACACGGCCTGGAGTATGGCTGAATTAAATCAAGTACTGATCAAAGGCTTAAACAGGGAAAGGATTATTCCGAACACTCAAGGAGAAGGGGAACTCTCCTACAAGCTGGAGTACGCGGTCACGGAAATAATATAAAGACGGCGTTGGAGGCTAGTCCGGGGGCTACTGAGGGAGTCCTGGATTAGGGGGTCCTCGGGGCGCCGGCTCATCTCACATGGACCGGACTGTTGGGTCGCACCGTGTCCGGGCCGAAGACCTTTTGTGCCTTGGTGTGCACCCCAAGTCAGGATGGAAGATCTGGAGTCTCCTTGATGTAACCAGCTATCTGTAAACCCTAGCACCCCTGGTGTGTCTATAAACCAAGGGGCTTAGTCCGTAGAGGCTAGAGGAACAATTCCCATCCTACTAGTTAGGGTTTAGTTCGTCTGATCTCGTCGTAGATCTACTATGTAACGCCCTCATACACAAGCAATATAATCAAGCAGGACGTAGGTTTTTTACCTCTTAGAGAGGGCCCGAACATGGGTAAACATTGTGTTGTAGGGTGAAACCCCAGAAGGGATCTTTTCACACTTGGAGGGGAAAAAGTGACGAACACACAAGAACACAAGGGGGAAATCACTCAAACAAACCCAAATAACACATCCACTAGAGTAGCATACATGAGATCCACAAGCATACAAGAATAATTCAAGGAAAATAGCACTAGGGTAAATTTCTTCCCACTCAAAAGGAGGTGAGGTCTTGGTGATGATCTTCTCCAAGAGGAGGCCTTGAATCCACAAGAGGATCTTCTCCTAGAGGAGGCCTTGATCTCCAAGAGGAGGTTCTCCAAGAGGAGGCCTAGATCTACAAGAGGAGGAAGATGAGCAAAGCTCTCTCTTTGTCTATATATTACTTTGCTAACCTCCCCAACAAGCTAGGCGAGGAGTATATATAAGCTAGGAACGAATTGGGGGTAAAACAGGGTACATAGGTAAATTATCCCAAAATACGCTTAGCCATGGTGGAGGGTCCGGGCACCCGGGTAACAAGGGGTCCGGGCACCCGGGATCGCATGGAGACGGAGGACAGGGCACCCGGGGCGCACCTAAGGAGGGGGGTCGGGCAGCCGGGGCATCCAGGGGGTCACGCCCTTGGTGGCTGGCGGGGCCGGGCACCTGGCGGTGGCGGTGCGAGCACCCGGAGGTGGATGGTGCGGGCACCCGGGGATTCGAGCACCCGGGGATGGATGGTGCGGGCACCCGGGGTGTCTAGAGATCTTCCGGTGCTTCATGATTTTCGTGACTTCCATCCTCTTCCTTCCTCCATGGTCACTTGTATCCTCGTCCTAGCTTTCTCACGGTCATCTCCTTGGTATCTAAGAATGCACAACGTTCCCAATTGAGGTAGGACCCATCTCTCATGTGAATCCGAATGAAGTTCGAAGAGGAAAGAGTTAACCTTGGTTTCGATGGCATGTGTGCGAGCTCTTGACGTTGGTCCTCCTCGTGGTGCTTGATGAGTAGTATTAGAGTCCATGGGGATGATGGTGTTAGGCTCTGTATCATCTCCCCCTTGGGAGAGATCCGTCCACGGGTCGTGATCTTCATCACCATGGGAAAGAGAGGGCGTCGCCGTTGGAAGTGGACGACCACCAAGCACTTATGATGTTTAAGCTCGAAATGGGCACTCTCCAATGTCGCACCGTCTTGTGATTCCTTCAAAAGGACCAAGGAAAATAAACACTTGGAAAAATGAATGTGGTTAGCGTTAGTGCCAAAACAATCATTCAAGTGGTGATTCATCCAACAAGTGTCTTCATCAAGCATAGAATATGGTTTGACTAAGAAGTGTGACATGTCATGTAAGCACATAAATTGGGCACAAGTAAAAGCATTATGGAAACAATGATGCAAAGGTGAGGTAAAGGTGCTAATATGTGTGACAAGAGAACAAGCATATACCTCAATGTCATAGCAAGCGTGCATAAGGCGCTCAACAAATATATGGTATGCATATGAAGCATTCAGAACACCAAAATAAATGAAGTGTCTAAACACACGGGTCAAGTGCAAGACAATCTAAGCGTAACGTGCATGGGGTGTAGTGAGTATAGTGTGGCACTCAACACAATAGAAAGAGCAATTGTTCATCATGTGTGAGGCGATCAAGTCATTCAAGCTAGTAGTGCAAAGATGCAACATACTATAGGTAATCATCCCAATCATGTGATGTGTGCAAATAGTAGGCATAGGCAATGCACATGGCATATCGCAAGCACGAACACAGAGCAAGATCAAGGTATCATCATATGCATTGGGCACAAAGCAAACATGGCAATAACAAACAATATCCCCACCAAGCATGCAAATACACATAGAAGTAGTAATATCAATCATCATGTGCAATGCAAAGCATGGGTCACAAATGCATGGCAAAGGCATAGGAATGAGCATAGCATGCAAAGTGAACATGGCAATATGGGTAAATGATATATAATGGACAAGAATCCATAACCATGTGAGGGCCATGTGGAAAAGATGTGCAAAGTCCTTGCGCGAATGGAATGGTGGGGAGTGTAATCCATGGGATCCCAAAGCATTGTTGATCTCAAGAGCTCGTTTCGTCAACTCATGGGATTGTGAGGTTGACGAGTGTTCATAAGTACCTACACAAAACAAAGACAAAGGAAAAATTGTGTGTGCATGGTATATGTACACATCATCCATTATGATGCGCACGTGTATGTGTTGGTTAGCACAAAATATCAATGCTCAAATAAATGAGACGTGTGATATAGAAACATGACATCCATCATGAAAGGTTTGTGGTTATGTATAGCATAATGGAGACTCAATTTGTGGAATGCATCCCTAGTAATATCTAGAGCATTGTCATGAATGGTATGCATATGGTGCTCACAATGTATGGAATCATGTGATACACAATATTTTTCATGGCATGGAATATGAAATGAATTTCACAAATTTTGCAAAGGTAGCATAGCAATATCATTACAAGAGAAACATACTGATAACCATGATCTCGTCATCTATGCCATAAGTGCAAATGGGATTTATTTTAATGGGGCATGCATATTTACTATGTTGATATTGAGATGATGCAATATGGGAGATCTCACTCATAGCATATGACAAGTTTAATGGATTGTCAAACATAATGTGACCAATAGAATTTTCACATGATATCCTATGGAGCATAGCATCACAACTAAGTAATTTTACATGCTCAACATCATATTAATCATAAATGGGTGGCATATCAAAACAAGTAGAGGATGTAGTATGTGATGAATACATAAGGTGCTCAACATCATGCAAGCAATCATTTGCAAGATAGTCCACTAGTGGGACAAGTGAAGTATCATCACCTATATACGTTACCTTTTTCATTCCACTCATGTGGTGTAGGTGAGGTGTCAAAGACAAAATTGTGGTCAACATCATCATCGTGATGGAACCATGTGGGGGTGCATCATAGTCCACCATGGCCATCGTCTTGTCCAAAGGAAGGACGAAGTCCTCGAGGATCGGCGCGTCATCATATATGGGACCTAGAACCAAATGAGAAGACACAATAGAGGTGGAGATTAAGTTGTTAGAAATCAAAATGGCCTCACATGCCCTATCAACTACCTCACTCTCTCTATGTGGTGGTGGCTCACTCACTCCCTCAAGGTAGGTGCACTCAATGTCACATATGGTGGAGTCACTCAAATCACTCAAGTGGTGGTGGTGGTGGCTCTCCTCACATGGGAATTGGGGCAACTCGTCATATATGGGGCTAGTGGTGAAGTCACTCTCACTCTCAATATGGTGGCATATGTCATCACTCTCCTCCGAGACCAAAGAGAAAGTCTCATGAGCGGTCTCGTAGCTTGACTCGAAGTATGAGTTCCATTGGGGTGTCATCTTCAAGTTGTTGAAGAGGTTTGTGCTCGCCGCCATGGTCGAAGGGGATGTCCCTTGCTCGACTTTCTTGTCATCGTCTTGTATGAGGCTCATATGATGTGGCACCTCGTAGCTCTTCTCCATGACCGAAGGGAATTTCCCATGCTCGGCCATTCTCCTTGAGGGGCTTCCGAAGATGGAAGTGTCGCCCTTGCTTGTGGGTGGTTGCCTTGGACTTGATGATGTTGATGTAGGCGTTCTTGTGGGAAGTAGGCAAAGATGTCGTACATCCTAATGCGAAGATGCCTTGATAACACTTGGCGTAGATGCCAAAGTGGTGGTGGTAGCCGTAGCTTCCTCTCGGTGGTGACAATGTCGTTGTAGTTGATGGCGCTCTTTGTCGTCATTCACATTTGGCTTGCGGGCATCTTGGCGGTCATCTCGAAGATGATGACGGTGCCGTGTGGTACTTTCATTGGATGGCCAGTTTGAAGATTTGTGACTTGAGCATCTCCGTCTTGAAGATGACGAAGGGGAAGAAGACTTGTAGTTGGCCAACACGTGTCGGATGTCATCCATGTTTGTGTCCAACTTGACGTTGATGTAGTCCCTTTTCCTTGCTTCGGAGTGTCGTATGTCGATGGCGAGTTGCTCGATGCGGTCAAGGACCAAAGATGATGTGCTTTGCCTATCCATCACAAGACTCGAGTAGAGGTGTAGCGACCAGACCTCAAACAGTCTGATCTCTGTGCTCAAGTGTCATCCCTGGATCAGTAATGCTGACACCGCACAGTACTCGAAGGATTTATAACAGAGTAGCAATCACACACTTAATACATCGAATGTCTCAAGAGAGAACTTAACAAAATAAATATGGCTTAAGGCCATCTAATAACGATAACAGCGGAAGGCTTGGAAGAATAAGCGAGTCCATCAACTCCAACGGCATCATCGAGTATAGAACCACGACCTAAGCACCTTACTGTCAATGGAAGAGTCTGCAACATGAAACGTTGCAGCCCGAAAACGGGTCAGCACATGGAATATGCTGGCAAAGTAACACATAGAGAATAATGAAAGAGTAAGCCTACACTACATGCATATGTGGCTGGTGGAAAGCTATATGGTTACAGTTTTGCGTAAAGCCAATTTTTCCCTACTGCAAAGGAATAAATATATTTAACTATCATGGTGGTTGTTAAACATTAAGAATGGTTGACAAAGATCCTCAATCCCAATTAAAAGTACTCATTAACAACCCAACAATATTAATTAGAGTAACATGATGAGATTCACATGATATCCAAGTACTAGATACTCAAGATGTCCATAACCGGGGACACGGCTAACCATGATTATTTTATACACTCTGCAGAGGTTTGTGCACTTTTCCCCACAAGACTCGATCTCCTCTGTTTGATTTCTCGCACTACATGGTGTTTGAGAAACGGATGACCGAGACATAGTCTTTCAGAAGCGCTAGCACCTTACGTATGGGTAGACCGTACCAACCTACAACCCCTACATCATCTAGTCTACCTGTAAGAGTTCGCACAACTTAGTCAACTATGCTAGAGCCCATAGTAGCATGTGGCTGCACACGGAATTTTCTAGCATGAATAATCTCATGATCCCTTTGAGCCTGGGTGGCGGTCCGAAGAAAAACAGGCAAGTCCTAGAAACCAGGTGCCTCAATCCACCCAGATGTGTGTTTAAGTTGCCACCTTAAGTAAACCATTAATTAACAATCTCACATCTGTCATGGATACACTCACCCAATCCAGGTCTACTAGCATAGCATGGCATAATAAGCAAACGTAGAAGTAACTCCCAAAGGTTTGAAAATACACAGGAAATAGGTACTACCTCATCTACTTCCCATCCCACAATTTAATTAGATCCTAATCATGCAATGTTTGAGGATTGATCTAATGCAATAAAACTGGGTAGTAGAAAAGGTATGATCAAAGTGTTACTTGCCTTGTCGATGATCCGCGAAACCTAGAGACTCAAGTAACAAAGCGGCGCCTCCGTATTCTATCGCAGACAAACAAAAAGCATACAATAAGTACTCATCTAATGCACGGGTAAAACTCAAACAAAAGATCTAACCAGAAAGTTCAACTTAAGAACTCCGGTTTGCAAAAAGAATCAAATCAAACGAAGCAACGAAAGTCAAACGGCAAAAGAAAACAGCTCCGTTTTACTAATCTGGATCTAAGTCAAATTTTATAGAGGCAAAAACTTGTTTAAGTAGGTTATTCGGAAAGAGGGTTTCGAGACGAAACTCCAGGCACTTGAATCGCGTGATTCCGATAAACGAGCGAAAAGTTATACTAAAACGAAAAACGGATCGGAAATCGCGATCAGAAAATTCGCGGATTAAATCCGAGAAAAAGAAAAACGACGAACAGGTTAACGAACGGACGTTCGTTAACTAGAGCTAATCTGACGAACACGTTCGTTAAAACGAACGAACAAGCGAACGCTCGCTATTTAACCGAACCGAAAATAAAAAACCGATCAAATTAAAAAAACGGAAACTAAAAAAAACCAACGAAAACCAACAGAAAAACCGATCGGTTTTTATAAAAAAAACAGCGCGGATTCCGAGGCGGCGGCGAACCTCGGGCGGCGGGGTCGGCGGCTCCGGCGAAGTCGGCGTCTGGCGGCGCGGGTCGGGCTCTAGGGTTAGGGTTAGGGTTAGGCGCGGGTGGAGGCGGGTGGGCTGGCGGCGGCGGTTGGGCCGGGGCGGGGCGACTGGTGGGCTGGGGCGGCTCGGGCGGCGGCTATTTAAAGGCTGCCCCCGGGCGGAGTCCCGCTCGGGTACGGCCCGTAGGTCGGTCCGTTTTTTTAAATAATTTCGCACAAAAAAACAAACAAAAGAAATACTAAACGGACTCCAAAAATCCCGAAATAAATTTTCCCCGGCTTCTAAAATCAAGCCGGACCAGATGAACATTTATTTGGGGCCTAAATGCAATTTTGAAAAACGCACATTTTTCCTAAATTCAAATAAAATGGCAAAAAACTCCAAAATAAAATCTTATTTGATTTTATTATTAAATCCTCATTATTTCTTTATTTTGGGAAAGTCATTTTATTCCCTCTCTCATATTTTGGTAATAGAAATAATTGAAGATAAAATAATTAAAATCAAATGATACTATTCTCAATATTTGAGAAAACTCAAATATGAAAATAACGAAATCCCCAACTCTCTCCTCGTGGGTCCTTGAGTTATGAGAATTTCTAGGATCGAGCCAAAATGCAACAAAAATATGATATGCAATGATGATCTATGTATAACATTCCAAATTGAAAATTTAGGATGTTACAAACCTACCCCTTAAGATGAATCTCGCCTCGAGATTCGGGTTGGCTAGAAAATAGGTGAGGGTGGTCCTTAAGCAGATCTTCCTCTCGCTCCCGGTGGCTTCATCCTCATGTGGTGGCTCCACCGAACTTTGCAAAACTTAATGACCTTGCCGCGGGTGACTCGGCCGCATACTCCGTAATCTTAACCGGTTTCTCCTCATAGGTCAAATCGTTATTCAACTGAATCGCCTCTAGCGGCACAATATCTCTCGATGGTTTATCCGCCATCTCAAATACATAATAACCGAGAAACATGGAACACATCGTGAACACCGACAAACCCTCGGTAATTCCAACTTGTACGCAACTTCTCCCATGCGCCCAAAACTTTGTATGGTCCCACCAAACGTGGCGCTAATTTTCCTTTAACTCCAAAATGCTTAACTCCTCAAGCGGAGATACTCAAGATAAACTACGCTCCGGCTTCATATTCTATCTCTTTATGCTTTGAATCCGCATAGCTCGTCTCGCCTTGATTGGGCTACCTTGAGCCTATCGCGAATCAACTTTACTTTCCGCTCGCACTCCTTAATCAAATCCGTCCAAACAATCGGGCGATCTCCAACTTCATCCCACAATACCGGGTTCTGCACCTCCTCCCGCATAAGGCTTTGAAGGGTGCCATCTTCAAACTGGTTTGGTAGTCGTTGTTATAAGAAAACTCGCATATGGCAAGTTGTCATCCCAACTTGATCCATAATCCAAAGCACATGCTCTCAGCATATCCTCCAAAATCTGGTTGACTCTCTCGGTTTGTCCATCTGTCTGTGGATGAAAAGCTGTACTAAACTCCAGTCTGGTTCCAACATTTCGTGCAACTGTTTCCAGAACTTTGAGGTGAATTGGGTTCCTCTATCTGATACGATACTCCTCGGAACTCCGTGCAAGCATACAATCCTTGTCATGTATATCTTAGCCAATTTGGCACTACTGTAGGTAGTCTTTACTGAAATGAAATGAGCTACCTTCGTCAAACGATCGACTAAAACCCAAATCGAGTCATAGCCTGAACGGGTCCTGGGCAATCCCGTGATGAAATCCATGCCTAGTTTATCCCACTTCCATTCTGGTATAGGCAATGGTCATAATAATCTCGGCCGGCTTCGATATTCTGCTTTCACTTTCTGACACACATCACAAACTGCTACATACTCTACGATATCTTTCTTCATTCCGGTCCACCAGAAAGTATCCTTTAAATCCAAATACATCTTGGTATTTCCGGGGTGGATCAAATACGGCGAATCATGTGCCTCTTGCAAAATCAACTTCCGAATCTCCGGATCATTTGGTACGTAAACGCGGTCCTCAAACCATAAGGTATCGTGCTCATCCTCACGAAATCCCTATGCTTTTCCCTTGCTCATCTTCTCCTTAATAGAAGCAACTTCCTTATCTCGCCCTTTGAGCTTCTCGATTTTATCCATCAAAGTAGATCAATCTCCAACGCTGCTACATAGCCTCGCGGAACTATTTCCAAACATAGCTCCCGGAATTTTTCGCTAATTCTTTTGGTAAACCTCCGGTCATTAGGATGTTGACATGACTCTTACGGCTCAACGCGTGCGCTACCACGTTAGCCTTTCCGGTGGTAATGCAATCTCATATCATAATCCTTGATGAGCTCCAACCATCTCCTTTGTCCGAGGTTTAACTCCTTCTCGCGTGAAGATGTACTTCAAACTCTTGTGATCCGTGATACACCTCACAATGATTTCCAATGAGGAAATGTCTCCACGCTTTCAATGCATGCACTACGGTCGCTAACTCCAAATCATGCGTGGCATAGTTTAATTCGTGAGGTTTCAGCCGTCGTGAAGCATATGAAACAACTCTTCCCTCCTGCATAAGCACCGCTCCAAGTCCTCGACGTGAAGCGTCAGAATAAACTTCGTAATCCTTGCTTTGGTCCGCAGGATTAATACCGAGAGGTAACCAAACGCTTCTTCAACTCTTGGAAACTATCCTCACACTCCTCAGTCCATATGAACTTGGTATCCTTCTTCAATAATTCTATCATAGGCTTCGCAATCTTCGAGAAATTCTCAATGAATCTCCGGTAGTATCCTGCGAGTCCAAGGAAACTTCGGATCTATCCAACTGTTGTTGGCGCTTCCCAGTTTGTCACCGTGGCAACTTTAGTGGGTCTCATCGCTATACCTTCTCCGGATATAACATGTCCGAGAAATCCAACTTCCTTCAACCAAAACTCACACTTGCCGAACTTGGCATACAACCGATGTTCTCTCGAAGCTTCTCGAGTACCAAGCGCAAGTGCTCCTTATGTTCTTCTTCATTCTTTGAGTAGACCAAAATATCGTCAATGAATACCACGACGAACTTATCCAAAAACTCCATAAACACCTTGTTCATCATGTTCATAAACTAGGCTGGGGCGTTACTCAGACCAAATGACATAATGGTATACTCATACAGCCCGTACCTGGTGGTAAAAGCCGTCTTTGGTATATCCTGCTCCCGAATCTTCAACTGATGGTATCATGATTGCAAATCGAACTTGGAAAATACCTTAGCTCCTTGCAATTGGTCAAACAAGTCGTTGATCATCGGCAACGGGTATTTGTTCTTAATGGTCACTTCATTCAATCCTCGATAATCAACAACCATTCTTAATGATCCATCCTTCTTCTCCACTAGAAGTATCGGTGATCCCCAAGGCAAAGAACTTGGGCGAATAAAACCTTTATCCAAAGAACTCCTTAATCGCTTCTTAATTTCCTCCAAATCTTGGGCTAGCATCCTATACGGTCTCTTAGATATCGGCCCAAAGGTTCGGCAAGTAGTTCAATCGTAAACTCGATGTCTCCGCCCAGCGGCATGCTCGGCAACTCTTCCTAAACACGTCCGATAATCCCTTACCATCTGGTACTTCCTCCCGCACAACTCCTCGATAAGGAATTTACATGTGCTCTCCTCGGCTCATGCCGTGATACATACTTGATTCTCCTACCATCCGGGTGGTAAGCAAAATCGACTTCTTTGGCGCAATCAATATTTCCCCCATACTTTGATAACCAATCCATACCTAATATCACATCCAATCCTTGGGATTCCAAAACTATTAGGTCCGAGGGAAATACATAGTTTCCAATCCTTAATGGCAGTCGATCGCACCATATACTTGCCATGTATTCTGCTCCGGGTGAGGTTACTAGCGTGGGTGACCTAAGGGCTTGGGTTGGTAATTTATACTTATCCACAAATCCCCTTGATATGTATGAATGCAATGCACCAGTATCAAAAAGAACAACTACAGTAAATGTCTTAATCAAAAACTTACCTATTACTGCGTCTGGCTGAGCTTCAACCTCCTCCACGGTTACGTGGTTCACCTGTCCCCCGTTGAAAGGGTTCGGCTTCTTTCCTGAGCTTCCATTGCCATTACCATTTTGGGCTTCTGGACATTAATTTGCATAATGCCCAGTCTTACGGCACTTATAACAAGTCATATGGCTCAGTCTACCTTGGATGGTGTTGACGGGTTGGTGCGGTTTTGTCCATTGCTTCCTCGCATTCCCGCTTTCCATTCTTTGCGCCATTATGATTTTTGCGAGCTACCTCCTCCGTGAGGTATGCTGAAATTGCCCTCCCGGCTTCGGGTAAAGCGTAGTTTCTTTGAGCTCCAGAAGTTATACTTCCCTGTCCATACTTTCTCTTGCGATTGTCAATCTGCTGTTGCTTCCCTTCAATCATAAGAGCACGGTCTACTAACTCCTGGTAGTTATTGAAGGTGGCTACCATCAACTGCATGCTCAACTCATCATTCAGTCCTTCTAGAAACTTCTCCTGCTTAGTTGCGTCCGTAGCAACGTCATATGGGGCATAACGTGTTAGCTTACTGAAGTCATCCACATACTGGCCAATTGTCCCTCCTCCTTGGCGCAAGTTGCGAAACTCACGCTTCTTCATGGCCATAGCTCCTGCTGAAACATGGGCAGTACAGAAAGCTTGCTGAAACTGATCCCATGCGATAGTGTCTACAGGGTAAGTGGCTGTAAAATTCTCCCACCATGCTGCTGTGGGTCCTTCAAGCTGATGTGCGGAAAATTTCACCTTTTCCCCATCTGTACATACTGCAGTGGCCAACTCCCTCCCTACTTTGCGGAGCCAATCATCTGCAACTATCGGCTCGGTGCTACTGGAAAACACCGGCGGATTCAGCCTTAAGAAACGGGTCAAATGGTCAAAAGGTGGTGGTGGTGGTGGGTTGTTGTTGTTGTTATTGTTGTTGTTGTTGTTGTTGTTGTTGTTGTTGTTGTTGTTGTTGTTGTTGTTGTTGTTGTTGTTGTTGTTGCCTTGGTTCTGTACCAATGTTTGAATCAAGGCATTCTGCTGCTGAATCAACTGAGTGATCTCCGGCGGGAAAACAAATCCGGGGTCGCATCTCGGAGGCATCTGAGGGTTTATTGAAAAGACGAGAGTTAAGAATAGAATGAGGTCTAGGGAGAAAACACTACCCATATGCACATGAGACAAAAGCACACAATATCACTCCAATCAAATCAAACAAGGGCATACAACGGTCTAACTATCGTTACAAAGTCTTTGGGACTAAAACTAATTTTAATAGGGAAATTCTACTATCGTTATGGTGGTCAACTAGAAAAACTGCTCCTATGAAGACTCCATGATATCTGCTCGACTTCGTCTTCAAATCATCATCACTCGGATCGGAATCGGTGTAAATGCGATGATGATGTAGTTCTCTGGATAGGTGCAATCTTCATCTTCTCCTCCGGTGCTCAATTCCCATGAGTTCTTCAATCTTCTCCTTAAGATCACCGCTTTGTCTCACTAGAGCTACAATCTCCTCCATGTAGTCCTTGCGAGTGGCCTTCGCCTCCTTCTAGTTCGATAATCTTGGCTTTTGCTTTCTTCAACTCCATCATGTCTGCGCAAGACATCCGGTTCTCCTCAAGGCCGAATGTGCTGATTTAACTCTTGGATGAAAGCTGCAATGGATCGATCCTTCTTAGTGCCAACTATCTCCCATTGTTCATCTCGGCGTCCGCAAATCTGGTAGATAGTATCCTTGAGGTCATCTTGGTAAACTTCTCCAATGCATCCCATGGTTATGTGAGCTGCCATGCTCTTTCCTGCACTCTGTGTTGGTGCATTAAAAACACACTCTATGGGCTCCGTGGATCATGCGAACGTCCTTCCGGAACTTGAGCTTGAATCTTCCAGCTCCTCTTCGGGTAAAGTGGGATTGTAGGTCCCGGTGAAGCTTGGTATTCGATGTTCAGTACTTAGTGACTTCCTTCAGTGTCGCCCAAAGGGTGTATCTTCATCCGGCTGGGTGAACTTGATCCTCGCTCGTCATCCTAAAAGAGTAGAAAAGATGAGGAGTTAGAAATGAGAAGAGAGTAGTGTTCTAGGGCTTTAGCACAGTCGTGTCTCCTACGGTCGTGTGCTCGATACCATCTTTGTAGCGACCGGACCTCAAACAGTCGATCTCTTGCTCAAGTGTCATCCTCGATCAAGAATGCCGACAACATACAAGACTCAAGGATTTATAACAGAGTAGCAATCACACACTTAATACATCGAATGTCTCAAGAGAGAACTTAACAAAATAAATATGGCTTAAGGCCATCTAATAACGATAACAGCGGAAGGCTTGGAAGAATAAGCGAGTCCATCAACTCCAACGGCATCATTGAGTATAGAACCACGACCTAAGCACCTTACTCTTCGTCTGAAGAGTCTGCAACATGAAACGTTGCAGCCCGAAAACGGTCAAGACATGGAATATCTTTGGCAAAGTAACACATAGAGAATAATGAAAGAGTAAGCCTACACTACATGCATATGTGGCTGGTGGAAAGCTATATGGTTACAGTTTTGCGTAAAGCCAATTTTTCCCTACTGCAAAGGAATAAATATATTTAACTATCATGGTGGTTGTTAAACATTAAAGAATGGTTGACAGCATCCTCAATCCCAATTAAAAGTACTCATTAACAACCCAACAATATTAATTAGAGTAACATGATGAGATTCACATGATATCCAACTACTAGATACTCAAGATGTCCATAACCAGGGACACGGCTAACCATGATTAGTTTATACACTCTGCAGAGGTTTGTGCACTTTTCCCCACAAGACTCGATCTCCTCCATTTAATTTCTCGCACTACATGGTGTTTGAGAAACGGATGACCGAGACATAGTCTTTCAGAAGCGCTAGCACCTTACGTATGGGTAGACCGTACAACCTACAACCCCTACATCGCCTAGTCTACCCGTAAGAGTTCGCACAACTTAGTCAACTATGCTAGAGCCCATAGTCGGCGGCTCGTGGCGGCTCCGGCCAAGTCGGCGGCGTCCGTGGCCGGCGGCGGCCGGGTCGAGCGCTAGGGTTAGGGTTAGGGTTAGGCGCGGTGGCGGGTGGGCGTCGGCGGTTGGGCCCAAGCGTGTGGGTCATGGCGGCTCGGTAGCGGCTATTTAAAGGCTGCCCAGGCGGAGTCCCGCCTGGCACGTAGGTCGGTTCGTTTTCTTAATAATTTCATACAGAAAAACAAACGAAAGAAATACTAAACGGACTCCAAAAATCCCGAAATAAATTTACCCCGGCTTCTAAAATCAAGCCGGACTAGACGAACATTTATTTGGGGCCTAAATGCAATTTTGAAAAACGCACATTTTTCCTAAATTCAAATAAAATGGCGAAAAACTCCAAAATAAAATCTTATTTGATTTTATTATTAAATCCTCATTATTTCTTTATTTTGGGAAAGTCATTTTATTCCCTCTCTCATAATTTGGTAATAGAAATAATTGAAGATAAAATAATTAAAATCAAATGATCTTATTCTCAATATTTGAGAAAACTCAAATATGAAAATAACAAAATCCCCAACTCTCTCCCTGGGTTTTTGAGTTGCGTAGAATTTCTAGGATCGAGCCAAAAATGCAACAAAAATATGATATGCAATGATGATCTATGTATAACATTCCAAATTGAAAATTTGGGATGTTACAAGAGGTGAGTAGTAAAGGAGAGAACAAAACCAAAGTTACCTTTTCCGAAGATTGAGGATGTATCGAGTATCACTCAATGTAATGCTACAATAGTAGAATTGGTACCAGGTTTGTTTCTCACACCTACACAAGTAAAGCTTATGGAGGAGCTTGATTAGGATGGGTCGCACAAAATTTCAAGCAAATGTTAGTCAAGATATAGATAATGTTGAGAAGGTTCACAAAATTGCAAGTAAAGCAAGTAGACCAATAGCAAAGAACGGCACACGAAAACACACACACGGATAGATAAACAGGGTCGTGCAACCAAGGAATGAGCTGAAAATGTGGCGAAAAACGCTCGAGTTGCACAACTATAGAGATACGTTAGCACGATTGCTCAATAGGCGGATACGACACTTGTGCACAGCCTATGAGATGAAAAATGTATCAACTTTCTATCCCAAGTATGCTATATATGTATGATGTTCCGGTGTTTCGCACACGATGATCCAAGATGATCAATATGGTAGTATGATATGCAATGTGGCGATGCTATGGCTATTGCTTACAAGCTCTTTATTTTTTTTGTTTTTCTTTGCTTAAAAGTTTTTCCTTTTTTTCTTTGGCCACTTTTGCAAACTGCTCGAACCAAGATAGCAATTGTGTATGCGGGAACAATCTTGTGAGACAATAGATGATATGATGATACCAAAATGAGGTATGTATGCAATGGTAGCTCGGATCGATGACCACTAAAGTGCACAAGTAGCATGGCCCAGCAATACTCAAATGGCTAGTCTCGATAGGAAAGTGACGCAAAATGGGCTAGGGTTAACAAAGCAATGGCAAGAATGAATGTACAATGATGGGATACCATGATACCAAGATGATATAGAGGTTACCGTTCTTGCTTACGGTTAGGTTGTCCAAGTGGTGAAGGTGGCCGATGTCGAATCCTTGGCGAAGTTGAGCGGCGGTGTTGACGATGTCGAACCATTCCTAGTTAGCCAAAACACCCTAGGAAATGGAAAACCCGCAAACTCAAAATCTCAAATGGAAAATGTCAAATGGTGATAGCAGAATGCATTGGTGGTTCCGGAGTTTTCATTGCGAAAGTGGTGGTGGTGGTTGATGAAGAAGCAACTGTCCCTAAGTAGCCGAAACACCTTAGGAGACTAAAGTCACCACTCAAGCAACCACAAATGCTATATGGAATTAAAAAATGGGTTAGGTTGCGGAAAGCTATGGTGGTTTTGCGGATGATATGGTGGATGGCCTAGGCAAAGACGCCAAAATGCCAAAATTTTGATGGAGTCAAATCGTGGTGGTGATATTTTTGTTGGATGGAGGATGTCAATAGCTACAAAACGAGCGAAATAACGTGAAATTCGGACTCTAGATGAATTAGTTATGGCCGAAATGGTTTTTGGAGTTAATTTGGAAACTGTAGAAGTGCGGGCACAGGGGGAGGTGCAGTGCCCGGGGTGGTCAGGGAGTTGGGCAGAAAAGTGGCCCGGGGGTCCGGGTGCCCAGGGGTGGCCGATTTGTGCGGAAATTTTTGAGAAAAGGCAAAATTGGGTGGATTTCATGGTGGGAGAGGTGGGGATGGATGGGGGAAGGCTAGATCCACTTGCCAAACAACAAATCTATGGACCAAAAAACAAAATCTCACAAGATCTAACAAATTGCAAGAAAATTTTTTGGGGCTATTTTCGTGGGGATTTTGAAATTAGGACGAAAAACAACAAAATCAAGCTAGAAAATGGGGGGTAGGGACTCCAAGATATGAATCAACCTTGCTCATGATACCAAGATGTTGTACGGTGAAATCCTAGAAGGGATCTTTTCACACTTGGAGGGGGGAAAGTGATGAACACACAAGAACACAAGGGGGAAATCACTCAAACAAACCCAAATCACACATCCACTAGAGTAGCATACATGATATCCACAAGCATACAAGAACAATTCAAGGAAAATAGCACTTGGGTAAAGTTCTTCCCACTCCAGAGGAGGTGAGGTCTTGGTGATGATCTTCTCCAAGAGGAGGCCTTGAATCCACAAGAGGATCTTCTCCTAGAGGAGGCCTTGATCTCCAAGAGGAGCTTCTCCAAGAGGAGGCCTAGATCTCCAAGAGGAGGAAGATGAGCAAATCTCTCTCTTTGTCTATCTAATACTTTGCTAACCTCCCCAACAAGCTAGGCGAGGAGTATATATAAGCTAGAAAGAATTGGGGATAAAACAAGGGTACATATGTAAATTATCCCGAAATACGCATAGCCATGGTGGAGGGTTCGGGCACCCGGGGTCAAGGGGTCCGGGCACCCAAGGGTCGCTTCGAGACGGAGGACCGGGCACCCGGGGGTGAAGTCCGGGCACCCGGGGCGCGCCTCGGGAGGGCGGCCGGGCACCCGGGGGTGTGAGGCCCGGGAACCCGGGGCATCCAGGGAGCCGCGCCCTTGGCGGCTAGCAGGGCCGGGCACCCGGGGGTGGATGGTGCGGGCACCCAGGGTGTCTAGAGAGCTTCTGGTGCTTCATGCTTTGCGTGACATCCATCCTCTTCCTTCCTCCATGGTCGCTTGTATCCTCGTCCTAGCTTCCTCATGGTCATCTCCTTGGTATCTAAGAATGCACAGTGTTCCCATTTGAGGTAGGACCCAACTCACATGTGAATCCGAATGAAGTTCGAAGAGGAAAGAGTTAACCCTGGTTTCGATGGCACGTGCACGAGCTCTTGTCATTGGCCCTCCTCGTGGTGCTTGATGAGTAGTATCAGAGTCCATAGGGATGATGGTGGGATACTCCGCATCACATCGTGTCCCGCGTCTAATGTTCCCCATCGACCAAGGTCCACAGTTTGGGACCCCCTACCCAAGATCCGTTGGTTTTGACACTGATAACTAGAATTATTAGTTGTAAACTAATAAACCTGCTAAATGGGTCATGGAACTTTGCAAGCGGTTGTGATGGATAGCCTAATGCAATACAGTTTTCTTTATCAAATCGTGTGTGATATAGTTGAATAAAGCAAACGGTTAACGGAGGCAGAGCGTGTGTGATCGTTACACCTATCACACACGTGGCTATACATAAAACTGTGTGGGATGTATATACGAATCGAAACGTTTGTCTGGGATTCACTGTGTGGGATGTGCAGATGAACGAAAATGTTTGTCTGGGATTCACTGTGTAGGATGTGCAAATGAATAGAAACGTTTCTCTGGGATTCACTATGTGAGATGTGCAGACGAACGGAAACGTTTCTCTGGGAATCACTGTGTGGGATGTACCTATGAACGGAAACGATTTGTCATGTATAATTGTATATGATGGCTAGCCCGATCGCACACGAGCTCAGTTTGCCCAGTGTGTGTGACTGGAGGGCCTATCCCCGACTGTTTCTAGGTCGTGTGGAAAGGACCCCCATATAGCCCACACTACCAAGGCGACGGTTTAAAATGTCGTCAAGGAAAGGGGTTTAAAACCATTTGTATAGCAGCATGTTGTACCAGTGGGGATCCAGTTGTAGATGCTAAGGCCAACTCCAACGCACAACCCCATTTGGTCTGGTCATGTCTGTTCGGGGCCAAACGGACACAAATCGAGGCCTAGCACACGGGAGCAAATGGACAAGCGTTTGTTTTTTTCCGCTTCCAACCCATTTTTTACCCAAGTTTGGGTCGTGTTTGCTTCATAACGGACGGCGCGCATACGTGCGCGGGCGCTCTCCTTGTCCTCCCCTGGCTCACCCGTCGGTTAGACAATCCCCTTTTCATCTTCCCCTACACGGGCTGCCCCTCCCAATAGTGCAGAAAAGCCTAGCTATGGTGTGGCAAAAATGGCCTTGCTGGTGTGGACACCCGACGCCAGCAATATGGCGTCATTGTTAAAAAATAGTGGTGGCGTTGGGCCTATGTCGTTAGTATTTTTTGGCGTTGATGGCGTGCCATGTGGTCAATGCCAGTAGTAAGCTTATCTTACCACTATCGTTCCTTGTTGGCCAACGTCAGCAAATTGATTTATTGGTAATAAAAAATATTACTTCACAAACTAAATAATTGTACTTCAGAAAAGTTACTAGCTAGTTATTCAATAGACGCTCACTAACTCAAGATACTCATCAACTAAACAAGTTAAACTTCACAAAAGTTACTCATTAACTCAAGTTACTCATTAACTCAAGTTACTCATCAACTCAAGATGGAGTAGCTAGTTAAAGAACTACTTTTCATCAAGGATTATGCTCAGCTAGCGAAGCTTCTTTGTATTGCTCTCTCCATCTTTTCTGAAATGAGCTATGTCTACCTTGAGCTCATTCCTCTCTGTCCTGAGGAGTTTTCTCTCCTGCTTCAGCTTATACCTCTCCTCGATTAGCTTATCCCTCTTGTCCCTCAGCTTATTAGTCTTCCTTACGAGATCAACACTCTCATTGTGTAGTTGACCCATCTCCGCCTTCAGCAAGGCATTCACCTGCTGCAGGTTGTTAATGATATACTGATGAGTCTCTAAGAGATCTTTTTTGAGCATGTCCACATCGTACACCTTCTCCTTGTTGCCTCCAGAATTGGCCATGACCTGATGCATAAATAAATAATTTGTTAGACAAAGTAGTTCAACATATGCTACACGTGTCATTTTTACAAATGTACACTAGAGAAAACACATGGTAGTTTCCATCTATTCAAACTCCTAATTATCCAACTCATGGAAGTTTTCATCTATTCAAACTCTTAATTATCTAACACATGACAGTTTCTACACATACAAACACATGGTAGTTTCTAAGTTACATGTGACTAAGTTGCTAAATTGCCTAAATTACCATTGAACTAGCATCCATTGAAAGCGAGAACTAGCATGCCACACTTTTTCAGTCACATACCCCACTTTTCATAGACTCAACTACTAGCCAACTTTTGCCACAAGTGTGGTGACCAGTTTGGCTGCCACAAAAACTATGGCATGCCACACTTGGGGCACACAAGTGTGGAAAAGTGTGGATGGCAACCAAACATGCCCACAATTTCATCAGAATTATGTAAGAAAAGCATAAATCACTCAATCATGACAAGTGTGTGTTTTGGAACGTAGCATGCAATTTCAAAAAAAATCCTACACTCACACAAGATCTATCTAGGAGATGCATAGCAACGAGAGGGGGAGAGTGTGTCCACGTACCCTCATAGACCGAAAGCGGAAGCGTTAGGTTAATGCAGTTGATGTAGTCGAACGTCTTCACGATCCAACCGATCTAGTACCGAACGTACGACACCTCTGAGTTCAGCACACGTTCAGCTCGATGACATCCCTCGAACTCTTGATCCGGCAGAGGGTCGAGGGAGAGTTTCGTCAGCACGACGGCGTGGTGACGATAATGCCGATGTGATCCGAGCAGGGCTTTGCCTAAGCACTACGATGCTATGACTAGAGGAGTAAACTATGGAGGGGGGCACCGCACACGGCTAAGAGAACAACTGTTGTGCTTTGGGGTGCCCCCTGCCCCCGTATATAAAGGAGGGGAGGAGGAGGCCGGCCACCAAAGGGCACGCCATGGGGGGGAGTCCTACTAGGACACCACTCCTAGTAGGATTCGCCCCCCCCCCCCCTCTGTCGGTGTCAAAACCAGCGGATCTCGGGTAGGGGGTCCCGAACTGTGCGTCTAGGCGGATGGTAACATGAGACAAGGGACACGATGTTTTTACCCAGGTTCGGGCCCTCTCGATGGAGGTAAAACCCTACTCCTGCTTGATTAATATTGATGATATGGGTAGTAAAAGATTAGATCTACCACGAGATCGGAGAGGATAAACCCTAGAAGCTAGCCTATGGTATGATTGTTGTTCGTCCTACGGACAAAAACCCTCCGGTTTATATAGGCACCGGAGAGGGCTAGGGTTACACAGAGTTGGTTACAATGGGAGGAGATCTACATATCCGTATTGCCAAGCTTGCCTTCCACGCCAAGGAAAGTCCCTTCCGGACACGGGACAAAGTCTTCAATCTTGTATCTTCATAGTCCAGGAGTCCGGCCAAAGGTTATAGTTCGGCTATCCGAACACCCCCTAATCCGGGACTCCCTCAGTAGCCCCCGAACCAGGCTTCAATGACGATGAGTCCGGCGCGCAGATTTGTCTTCGGCATTGCAAGGCGGGTTCTTCTCCAAATTCTGTGTACCTGTTGAATAGTGTCCGGCTCTTCGTGAATATTGTGCTCCTTGGCTTGCACGCCCAATAATGGCCGTCTTCCACGTGTCAAACGAATGCGAAAAGCCAGGGTGTTTTTACTTTTACCCCCCAAGCTGCGCAAATAAGCTGCCCTATAAAGAGACGAGCATTTAGATCCGAATCACACCATCTTCCCTTCGCGAGCATTCATCGAAACGCATCTGACAGAAATCCATTCCATCATGGCCAGTTGACGCAACTCCTCCTCTCACCCTACCAGCCCTCAGCCTGGAGATTGAGAGAGATGTTCCGTCCCACACAGCGAGCTAGTGACGCTCCAAACCAAGGGTTTTCTTCCCCCAGCCTTCATGGTCTCGGTTTGAGCCGGACTCGCCACCTATAATGGTGGAAAGCAGGCGGAGAGCGTCCCCAATCCCTCCAAAGGAGAGCGGGTATGCATTGTCCCTTACTTCATAAGAGGCCTCGGATTTCCAATTCATCCGTTTCTCCGGGGGCTCCTGGAGTTCTACGGCCTCCAACTGCACCACCTTATGCCTGCCTCCATATTGCATATTGCGGGCTTTGTTGCCCTTTGCAAGCTGTTCTTGAGCGTCGAGGCTCATTTCATGTTGTGGAAGAAGCTGTTCTGCCTTGTGCCCCGTTCTCAGGAGGGGTCGATATATCAAGTGGGCGGAGCTGAACTATGGCGCATCGCCGGGACCGGATATCTATCCAGAACCCCAAAGAAGGCGTCCGAAGACTAGCCTTCAGAAGGTTTTATATAGAAGATGTCCCCCTGCCGGACCCTGTTCGGATCGGCCTTCCTGAGTTCAATAATGCTCCTTTGAAAAAGTGCCTAAGCTGGCGCCCACGGAGCCCTCAGAAGGAAAATGACAGGGACATCCTTTACCTGATGAGTCGGATAAGATTATTAGCTCATTCTGAACTGACCATGATCAGGGTCATGGCCACATGCATCATGTGGGGGGTGCAGCCGCTTCAGTATAGAGGCCACCCCATGTGGGATTTCAACGGGGAGGATGATGCCATCTACGCGGCCGTGGCGGCCGGATCGGTTCTTTGCTCGACGAAGGCCTTGTCCGCATTGTACAAGGGAGAAGAGGAGGAGTTCCTCCACGTCAATCCACAGGGCGGATTTTCTATGTACGGTCCTCCAAGCTGGGTAAGCGGACACTTCTTTATGCCCATCCGTTCCATATTCCCATAGTTAAGTACCTTATCTTGTGATTTCGACGCAGGAATTGCGTCGGGCCGTAAAGGATATAAATAGCCTGATCGATGGGGTATTTTACCAACTGAGCATCGACAATGCCTTGGTTGCCATTACGGCCGATTACCCCGGAATATTTCCAGCCTCACAGGTAACTGAGACCGAAGTCCCGATACTTTAAAAATGATCCCTCCGTGCTTATCTTTGATCACCGTATATCAATGGTGTTTTGCAGGAGGAGCCCTTGAGGCGGAAGGCCGAGCCTGCGGTGGCTAGCCAACAAGGGGCGGCAAGGCCCAGCAGGCTGAAAAGAAGTGCCGGACTGTTCTTCGTGACGCATGTTTCTCCCAAGAGGCATTGGATGCCTTCAATTCGGGAGATACGCACCTCCGTGCCGCTCAAAAAGGTCTAGCCAGAGCCACGGAGCAGTATGTGAAAGACATACGGGTGAGAAAATTTGATGGTTGTATATACCAGTAGCCCCTGAGACTTGAAATAGTTAGAATAACTGATTTAAGGATCATTTGTTATGCAGGATCTTACAAAAAAGAATACCCAACTGTCCCAGGAGCGGAAGAGTGCAAAGCCCAACTTGAGGCCGCACTAGCCGCTGCAGGGGAGGCCAAGGAGACCCCCACTGGTAATATACGCTTCGAAAGATAAGTATGTTGTGAAGTGCGGCGTGTGTAAATCTGACAATATGATTGCAGATGGCGCCGGAGCAGATCCGGACAAGCAACAACTCTTGCGTCGGTTAAAGGCCGGGGAGAGCGTGCTTATGAGGGTGAGGCAGGAGAAGAATAATCTCCAAGATGCCAACACCCAGCTGGGCGAGGAACTAAAGGATGTTCGTGCTCAAACCGCCGGACTCCGTGAAGGAGAATCGACGGCTTCGACGCGGCATTTTTAGTAAGTGCTTGAACGAACTTCAAAAAAGAGTTCGACGAGGAAGTCGACTAACAGATTTATGTCTGTAGGTATGCTCACAGGTCGTCCTGCAGAGGAAATGCCCGGTTCTATGGGTGACCTTCTTCCCGAGCTCTTGCAACTGCATGAACGAGTTCGGCAGGTGATGAAGGGCGTCGCCCGGGCCTTGTGGCCATCTCTGCCTCCCCGCCCAAGGCCTTGGAGAGCTTGCGAGAGAGGCTTAAGGGAGCGCGCGGCGCTCCGATTATGGAAGATATCGGCCTGCCGTCAAAGGCGCCAGGAGGCACAGGCCATGGTGAAGACGCTGACACGGTTGCTGACCCAAACCACATGGCCGAGGTCGGACCTGTGGGGCCCGATGGGAAGGAGATCCATGTGAGCTTAGTGTACGGCCAAGTAGAATTGGCCGCAAAGTATTCCCAACAGGACTGTAAACTAGACAGCCTATTAGATGGTATTGAGGAGGAATACACCCAGTCAAATTGACTATGTAATTGAAGATGACATGTAAAAATGCCTTCTAGCCGGATTGTAGATCGTTTGTCATGGCGGACCTTTTCGCTTCAACCTCGTGGACCCTATAGTTGGTGTGTCCCAATACCCTCATGGTTATGTAAGAACCGGGGCATGCATGGAGACCAGGCGTAGGGGTCATTAGTGCTTGAACAGACAAGTGCCCAACTAGTTATGTTATATTACATGGTTAGTAAGAAACATCTTCCAGGGAGAATAGTTCCGTTAGGGGTTCCTTTCCCTGGGAGGCATGCCTTAAAGTGCATGTCCGGACTGCGAAAAAAGCAGAAAAGCATCTGGGGGCAGATAAATAAATAAGTGAGAAATCATCTTTAGTTCACCGACTGAATATTCCCTTAAGAACGCTAGCTTTCGGCTTCACCCAGTCTGAGGTACACATCCGGCTGACCCGGCAGTAACAATCACAGAGGTGCTCCCTTTACCACCTAGCCGAACAATCGGGAACGTAGGGGTAAGCACAGGAGCCAGGCAACCCAGCTTGGCCAAAACTTAAGTCATATCGATGCATATAATGGTGAATAAAAGGTACATGCGGAAGCGTTAGACATGTGTTAGGCATAAAGCCCGTACAAATTAGCTTCTGTTAAAGAAGCCCCAGTATAATGAGCGCGGATAAGCGCGTCAAGTGTGTAACAATGCGCGAACCAGCCTTTAAAGGTTGTAAGAAAAAAAGAGGGAGAAGGAGAGAAATATAAGACAGCTAATGTGTAAAAAATAGACAGAGGAAGGAGACGAACTCAGAATCCGGCGCTAGGCGTAGAATCTTCGGAGACGGGCTGCGTTCCATGGGTTCGGCTCGAGTCGATTGTCCGGTGCATCTCGCAGACGGTACGCTCCACCGGTCAGGACTTGGTTGATAATAAAGGGACCTTCCCATTTGGGCTTGAGTTTGTCCTTTTTCTTGTCCGGCAGGCGTAGAACTAATTCGCCAACATTGTAAGTTTTGGCCCATACTTCTCTGCTTTGATATCTTCTAGCCTGCTGTTGATAGAATGTGGAACGGGCTTTGGCCACGTCACGCTCCTCCTCCAAGGCGTCCAAACTGTCCTGCCGATCGAGCTCGGCTACTCTTTCTTTGTACATGCGCACGCGAGGTGAGTCATGAATTATGTCGCAGGGCAGAACTGCCTCTGCGCCGTATACCATAAAGAATGGTGTGAATCCGGTGGTGCGATTCGGCGTGGTCTCAGAGCCCCAGTACGTAGTCGAGATCCTCTACCCAGTGCGTGTTAGATTCATTGAGGGACCGCACTAATCTCGGTTTGATGCCGCTCAAGATTAGACCATATGATCGTTCGACTTGACCGTTAGTTTGAGGGTGATAGATCAAGCATAGTCGAGCTTGATGCCCATGTTTTTGCACCAGAGTTTGACCTCGCCGCCGTGAAGTTCGTCCCGTTATCGGTGATGATGTTGTGGGGACGCCAGAACGTGTAATGTACGACCTGATATGAAGTCTATCACCAGTCCGGATTCGCCGTCTTAACATGCTTGGCCTCTATCCATTTGGTGAATTTATCCACCATGACCCGGTGAGGTATTTTTTCTTGTGGGTTCCTCCTTTTAGGGGTCCAACCATGTCAAGCCCCCAGACCGCGAAGGGCCAGGTGATGGGTATAGTTTGGAGGGTGGTGGGTGGCATGTGGCTTTGATTAGCAAAGAGTTGGCAACCGACGCATCGTTGGACTAAGTCCTGAGCATCTGCCCGGGCCGTCGGCCCGGGCTGCGGTGTGGTGCCCGCCGAGTCCGGCATGAATTTCAGCCAGAAGATTCCGCCCTTCCTCTTCGGAGATACACCTTTGAAGGACTCCGGTGGTGCTTTTCTTATAAAGCTCTCCCTCATGGACTTTATAGGCTTTAGATCGCCGCACTATGCAGCGTGCCTCGTTTTGGTCCTCGAGAAGTTCCTGCCTGGTTAGGTAGGCTAGGAATGGTTCCGTCCACGGGGCAATGACTGCCATTATTACGTGGGCTGAAGATGTTACTTCGTTGGCAGAGCCTCCAATTGTGTCAGAATGTTGATTGTCGAGGCGGTCTTTGTTGGGTCCGGGCTGTTATTTCCGGACTCCCCTTCCCATGATACGGATGGCTTGAACAGCCTTTCTGAGAAGATATTGGGGGGGGGGGGGGACGGCATCGCGCTTTGCACCAATTCGTGCCAAGACATCTGTTGCCTGATTGTTTTCCCGGGTTATATGGTGAAATTCGAGCCCTTCGAACTGAGCTGACATTTTTAGGACGGCGTTGCGATAAGCTGCCATTTTCGGATCCTTGACATCAAAGTCTCCATTTATTTGGGATACCGCGAGGTTCGAATCCCCGCGCACCTGTAGGCGTTGAATGCCCATGGATACTGCCATCCGGAGACCATGTAGAAGGGCCTCGTATTCGGCTGCGTTGTTGGAGTCCGTATACATTATCTCGAGTACGTATTGAATCATATCTCCTGTTGGGGACGTCAGAACGACGCCATGCCCCAGACCAGCCAACATTTTGGAGCCGTTGAAGTGCATGATCCAGTTGGAATATGTGCCATACTCTTTAGGGAGTTCGGCTTCAGTCCATTCAGCGACGAAGTCGGCCAAAACTTGCGACTTAATTGCTCGCCGTGGATTATAGGTTATGTCGAACGGGAGTAGCTCAATGGCCCATTTGGTAATCCGGCTTGTCGCGTCGCGGTTGTTTATAATGTCGTTAAGAGGTACTTCGGAGGCTACTGTTATCGAACACTCTTGAAAGTAGTGTCGCAGCTTCCGGGATGCCATAAACACCACGTACGCTATCGTTTGATAATGTGGATACCGTGACTTGCATGGAGTGAGGACCGTGGACACGTAGTAGACTGGTTTTTTAAGGGGAAACTTGTGTCCGTCCGCTTTCGCTCGTTAACGAAAGCACCGTGCTTACAACTTGATGAGTTGTCGCGATGTATAATAGCATTGGTTCGCCCATGTTGGGCGCGGCCAGGACCGGGTTTGTTGCCAATATGGCTTTTATTTCTTTGAGTCCGGCCGTGGCGACATCCGTCCACTCGAAGTGTTCGGTGCACCGGAGGAGGCGATAGAGGGGTAATGCATTTTCTCCCAGACGGGAGATAAAGCGGCTTAAAGCCGCTACGCATCCAGTCAATTTTTCTATTTGTTTGAGGTCCTTTGGGATATCCAATTGTGACAAAGCTCGGATCTTGGCTGGGTTTGCTTCAATTCCTCTACCGGATACAATGAAGCCCAAGAGCTTTCTTGCTGGTACGCCAAAAACGCATTTTTCCGGGTTAAGCTTGATATATGTTCGAAGATTATCGAATGTGAGCCTCAAGTCGTCTACTAGGGTTTCGACATGCTTGGTTTTGACGACCACATCATCTATGTATGCCTCCACTGTTTTGCCGATCTGGTTTGCGGACATATGTCTGAATCATGCGCTGATATGTTTGCGGCGTTTTTAGCCCGAAGGGCATTGTGTTGAAGCAGAATGGGCCGTATGGGGTGATAAATGCCGTTCTATGCTTGGTCAGGCTCTGCCATCTTGATTTGATGGTAGCCGGAGTATGCGTCGAGGAAACACAATGAATCGTGTCCTACGGTAGCGTCGATAATTTGAACGATGCGGGGGAGGGGGAAGGGATCCTTTGGGCAAGCCTTGTTAAGGTCCTTGAAATCGACGCATAGGCACCAGGATTTGTCCTTCTTTGGTACCATCACCAGGTTTGCTAGCCAATCCGGATGTTCTATATCTCTGATGAATCCGGCCTCCAATAGTTTAGCTAGCTCCTCTCCCATGGCTTGTCTCTTAGGTTCGGAGAAACGCCGAAGAGCCTGTTTGGCTGGCTTGAATCCTTTTAGGATGTTTAGGCTGTGCTCGGCCAGCCTGCGTGGGATTCCTGGCATGTCTGAAGGGTGCCAGGCAAAAATGTCCCAATTTTTGCGTAGGAATTCTCGTAGCGCGGCGTCTACATCAGGGTTTAATTGTGCCCCATGGCCATTTTTGTAGGGTCCGTTGGGTGGACTTGGAATTTGACTATTTCGTCTGCTGGTTTAAAGGAGGTGGACTTGGATCTTTTATCGAGTATCACATCGTCCCTGTTCACCGTGGAGCCTTGGCCGATCAGTTCCTCGGCCGCTAGGGCTTCGGCTAGTGCCTCAAGGGCTAGTGCGGCTGTCTTATTTTCGGCGCGGAGTGCTATCTCCGGGTCGCTAGCAAGAGTGATGATTCCGTTGGGCCCGGGCATTTTGAGCCTCATGTACCCATAATGGGGTATAGCTTGAAAAATTGTGAATGCCTCACGCCCTAATAGAGCGTGGTATCCGCTGCTGAAACGGGCCACTTGGAACGTGACCTCCTCGGACCTGTAATTATCCGGCGTGCCGAACACCACATCCAGTGTGATTTTTCCTGTGCAGCACGCTTCCCGACTGGGGATTATTCCTCTAAAGGTTGTGCTGCTTCGCTCAATGCGGCTCGGTCTATTTCCATTTTTCAAGGGTTTCCTCATAAATGAGGTTCAATCCGCTGCCACCGTCCATGAGTACCTTGGTAAAGGCGAAAGCCGCCCACTATTGGACCGAGGACCAATGCTTCTTTGGTGCTCGGGCTGTTCGAATTTAGGTTAAATCACTGGCATTAAAGGTAATGGCCGTGTCACTCCATGGGTTTATTGTTGCTACTTGGTAGATTTCGGCAAGGCTGCGGAGTGTCCGTTTTCGCATATTGTTTGATGCGAAAGTCTCGAAGACTGTTAATATCGTACTGGTATCCTTGGGCTGGTGCTCTGTGTATGCTGGCGTTAGAAGCTCCTCGCCGCTTTTGGCCACCTGCCGGAGTATCCAACATGCTCAAAGGCTATGAGTTGGTGTGGCGCCCTCTGTACTATGAATTTTACAGGGTCCGTTGAGCCATCCCTCCAGTACGGTTCCATGCCCCGTAGGGGTTTTTTGTTTTTTGGTGTTTAACCCGGGTGACTGGCGATAATGCACCCTTTTATTTCGGATTCGGGTTTGTATTCGGGGCGGATTGTCCCAAAATCTTACTTCGGTTTTCCAGCGCTTTCCATCGCATACAGTACTTATGTACTATGGACGCCAAGTCAACAAAGCGTGTAATTTCATGGCGACCTATGGCGTTGAGGATTCCCATGTCCGTGCAATTATTGCAGAAGAATGAAATTACGTCTTCCTCGCGGCAGTCCTTTATCCTGTTCATAACCAGGAGGAATCTGGCCCAGTAATGATGTATCGCTTCCTCGTGCTCTTGCCTAATTTTGGATAGATCGCCTATGTTCGGGTGGGTGGGTGGAGTTAGATCCGAGACCCCACCCAATCTGAGGCTCAAGGGCCAAGGAGTCTCCGAACTCGGCAGCTTGGATTCTTGGATGTTGTCCAATGAATCTAGCCCGTTGCCTGATTCTAAGTTCAGGTCTTGAGTGTCGTCCTTCCCTCTACGGGTATCCGGCTTGGAGAAATCGGGGATCCGGACATAGTTAGTCCTTAAGATAGATGAAGGGTCGCCGCATTGTTCCTCCACCACATCAACGTGATGGGTGACCTGGGGAGAGTTAATCTCTCTTAGATCGGGTTTAGGCCCAATCGATGCGTAGTCATGGCGACTCCCAGGGCGGCGATGCGATCCAAGAGCTCGTTTAAAGAAGAGAGCTCCATCGAATCTAACTGCTCGGCGAGTTCCGAGTTGACGTGAAGATTGCTTTTGATGACCCGAGAAGTCATCGTCGGCGCGGCGGCCGAATAGGCGGTCATGAGAAAACTGCCTAGCCGGAGAGTTTGGCCGATAGCCAAAGCTCCTTTAGCAACAGAGTCGTCTTTAAAGACGGGATGAGGCATCCTTCCTGATGGTGATAGCACAGCGGAACTCTCAATGAAAGCACCAATGTCGGTGTCAAAACCGGCGGATCTCGGGTAGGGGGTCCCGAACTGTGCATCTAGGCGGATGGTAACAGGAGACAAGGGACACGATGTTTTTACCCAGGTTCGGGCCCTCTCGATGGCGGTAAAACCCTACTCCTGCTTGATTAATATTGATGATATGGGTAGTACAAGAGTAGATCTACCACGAGATCAGAGAGGCTAAACCCTAGAAGCTAGCCTATGGTATGATTGTTGTTCGTCCTACGGACTAAAACCCTCCGGTTTATATAGGCACCGGAGAGGGCTAGGGTTACACAGAGTCGGTTACAATGGGAGGAGATCTACATATCCGTATTGCCAAGCTTGCCTTCCACGCCAAGGAAAGTCCCTTCCGGACACGGGACAAAGTATTCAATCTTGTATCTTCATAGTCCAGGAGTCCGGCCAAAGGTTATAGTTCGGCTATCCGAACACCCCCTAATCCGGGACTCCCTCACCCCCTCTTTTTTCCTTCTCACGGAGGGGGAAAGGGGCAAGGAGAGGGGAGAGGAGAAGGAAAGGGGGGCACGCCCCCTCCCCTAGTCCAATTCGGACTCCCCATGGGAGGGGGGAACGGCCACCCCTTGTGGGCTGCCTCCCCTCTCCCCTATGGCCCATGTAGGCCCAACAATTCCCCGGGGGTTCCGGTAACCCCTCGGTACTCCGAAATATATCTGAACCATTCCAAAACCATTCCGGTGTCCGAATATCATCGTCCAATATATCAATCTTTACATCTCGACCATTTCGAGACTCCTCGTCATGTTTGTGATCTCATCGGGACTCCGAACAAACTTCGGTCACCAAAGCACACAACTCATAATACAAATCGTCATCGAACGTTAAGCATGCGGACCCTACGGGTTCGAGAACTATGTAGACATGACCGAGACACATCACCGGTCAATAAATAATAGCGGAACCTGGATGCTCATATTGGTTCCTACATATTCTACGAAGATCTTTATCGGTCAAACCGTAATGACAACATACGTTATTCCCTTTGTCATTGGTATGCTACTTACCCGAGATTCGATCGTCGGTATCATCATACCTAGTTCAATCTCGTTACCGGCAAGTCTCTTTACTCGTTCCATAATGCATCATCCCGCAACTAACACATTAGTCACATTTCTTGCAAGGCTTATAGTGATGTGCATTACTGAGAGGGCCCAGAGATACCTCTCCGATACTCGGAGTGACAAATCCTAATCTTGATCTATGCCAACCCAACAAACACCTTTGGAGACACCTGTAGAGCATCTTTATAGTCACCCAATTATGTTCTGACGTTTGATAGCACACAAGGTGTTCCTCCGATATTCGGGAGTTGCATAATCTCATAGTCAGAGGAATATGTATAAGTCATGAAGAAAGCAATAGTAATAAAACTTAACAATCATTATGCTTAGCTAACGGATGGGTCTTGTCCATCACATCATTCTCTAATGATGTGATCATGTTCATCAAATGACAACACATGTCTATGGTCAGGAAACTTAACCATCTTTGATTAACGAGCTAGTCAAGTAGAGGCATACTAGGCACACTCTGTTTTGTCTATGTATTCACACATGTACTAAGTTTCCGGTTAATACAATTCTAGCATGAATAATAAACATTTATCATGATATAAGGAAACATAAATAACAACTTTATTGCCTCGAGGGCATATTTCCTTCAATCTCCCACTTGCACTAGAGTCAATAATCTAGATGACATTGTAATGATTCTAACACCCATGGAGTCTTGGTGCCGATCATGTTTTGCTCGTGGAAGAGGCTTAGTCAACGGGTCTGCAACATTCAGATCCGTATGTATTTCGCAAATCTCTATGTCTCCCTCCTTGACTTGATCGCGGATGGAGTTGAAGCGTCTCTTGATGTGTTTGGTTCTCTTGTGAAATCTGGATTCCTTCGCCAAGGCAATTTCTCCAGTATTGTCACAAAATATTTTCACTGGACCCGATGCACTAGGTATTACACCTAGATCGGTTATGAACTCCTTCATCCAGACTCCTTCATTTGCTGCTCCCGCCACGACGCTCTGCTTGGAACTGCACCAACTGACAGCTCCACCATTCAATATAAATACGTATCCGGTTTGTGACTTAGAGTCATCCGGATCAGTGTCAAAGCTTGCATCGACGTAACCATTTACGACAAGCTCTTTGTCACCTCCATAAAGGAGAAACATATCCTTAGTCCTTTTCAGGTATTTCAGGATGTTCTTGACCGCTGTCCAGTGTTCCACTCCTGGATTACTTTGGTACCTCCCTGCTAAACTTATAGCAATGTACACATCAGGTCTGGTACACAGCATTGCATACATGATAGAACCTATTGCTGAGGCATAGGGAATGACTTTCATTTTCTCTCTATCTTCTGTAGTGGTCGGGCAATGAGTCTGACTCAACTTCACACCTTGTAACACAAGCAAGAACCCTTTCTTTGACTAATCCATTTTGAACTTCTTCAAAACTTTATCAAGGTATGTGCTTTGTGAAAGTCCAATTAAGCATCTTGATCTATCTCTATAGATCTTGATGCCCAATATATAAGCAGCTTCACCGAGGTCTTTCATTGAAAAATTCTTATTCATGTATCCTTTTACGCTATCAAGAAATTCTATATCATTTTCAATCAACAATATGTCATCCACATATAATATTAGAAATGCTACAGAGCTCCCAGTCACTTTCTTGTAAATACAAAGCTTCTCCAAAAGTCTCAGATAAAACCATATGCTTTGATCACACTATCAAAGCGTATATTCCAACTCCGAGAGGCTTGCACCAGTCCATAAATGGATCATTGGATCTTGCACACTTTGTTAGCACCTTTAGGATCGACAAAACCTTTAGGTTGCATCATATACAACTCTTCTTTAAGAAATCCGTTAAGGAATGCAGTTTTGACATCCATTTGCCAAATTTCCTAATCATAAAATGCGGTAATTGCTAACATGATTCAGACAGACTTAAGCATCGCTACGGGTGAGAAAGTCTCATCGTAGTCAACCCCTTGAACTTGTCGAAAACCTTTTGCAACAAGTTGAGCTTTGTAGACAGTAACATTACCGTCAGCGTTAGTCTTCTTCTTGAAGATCCATTTATTCTCTATGGCTTGCCGATCATCGGCCAAGTCAACCAAAGTCCACACTTTGTTCTCATACATGGATCCCATCTCAGATTTCATGGCCTCAAGCCATTTCGCGGAATCTGGGCTCATCATCGCTTCCTCATAGTTCATAGGTTCGTCATGGTTTAGTAATATGACTTCCAGAATAGGATTACCGTACCAATCTGGTGCGGACCGTACTCTGCTTCACCTACGAGGTTCGGTAGTAACTTGATCTGAAGTTTCATGATCAGCATCATTAACTTCCTCACTAATTGGTGTAGGCATCATTGGAACTTATTTCTGTGATGAACCATTTTCCAATTCGGGAGAAGGTACAACTACCTCATCAAGTTATATTTTCCTCCCACTCACTTCTTTCAAGAGAAACTCCTTCTCTAGAAAGGATCCATTCTTAGCAACAAATATCTTGCCTTCGGATCTGTGATAGAAGGTGTACCCAATAGTTTCTTTTGGGTATCCTATGAAGACACATTTCTCTGATTTGGGTTCGAGCTTATCAGGTTGAATCTTTTTCACATAAGCATCGCAGCCCCAGACTTTAAGAAAACGACAGCTTAGGTTGCTTGCCAAACCAAAGTTCATATGGTGTCTTCTCAACAGATTTAGATTGTCGGTGTACAAAAGTAGGGGCCTTCTGTACCCCTTTACTTGTGCACGGGCAGTTGTAGCCACACCTGCGGCCACGCTTGGCAGGGCAGAGGAAGCAAGATACAAGACTACCAGGGCAACACTCAAGCCAGAGGCATGAAGAACAAAGGAGCAAGATGGGTCTCCCCCGGCAACACCCTTGCCAGGGCGGCCTGCATAGCCCCGGCAAGAGCCTTGCCGGGGCAACTTGCCCAACACCAGCAAGGCCACCACCCTTGTGCCCAAGAGTTCCGACACCATCGACAACATTTGGAACCAAGGCTCGGGAGGCGCCTGCATGGTGGCATGAAGATCTTTGTGAAGACCAGAGGCCTGCAAGACTAGATGAGAACCAGAAGACTAAAGCCCCCGGCAAAACCCTTCCCGAGGACGCTCACAAGACCCCGGCAAGACCCTTGCCAGGGACATCTGCGGGGCCACACCCAGGCCCGCACCTACCAAGGTTTCACTACCCCTCACCTGTTCCAACGTGGCGGCCAGCCTGTCAACTAGGCGCGCACCTACGTGGCAACATGCAACTTCTAGGCCAACTAGCCAAGCACCTGTGTGGTGGCATGCAGATCTTCGTGAAGACCCTGCCACCGCACCAGCTCAGCAGCCAGCCAGCCAGCAATGTGTTGCATGCCACGTCAGCTCGAACGCGCGTCGAAGCAAGGCGAGGCAGCGATGGACGGGACGAGCTTATTTTCCGCCCCCGATAAAGCAAGAGGGCACGTCGGCAGCACATTAAATGTGTTTGTCCTACGGTGCCAGGCGATAGACTTGTACACTGTACATACTTTCCACCTCCTGTGTGCCACTGTGGCGACCCCTTTGACATATAAAAGGAGGCCCAAAGCGTACTGAGGAAGGATTCAGACTTTTTGGGCTAGGCATGCACCGCAGCTAGTTCAAGAGCTCAAGAGCACCAAATATACACCAAAGCAGGACTAGGGTATTACGCATCATTTGCGGCCCGAACCTGGATAAAATTCCCCCGTGTTGATCTTCTAAACCCGCTCTTTGCACAGCCCCACGACCCGCCAACCGTAGTAAGGATTCCCTGTGATCCCATAGGTGTAGTTTTCCCCGACATCTTTGGCGCGCTAGGTAGGGGCGCAAGCTGTGGAAAATCTGGTTCTGAAGTCACCTCATCGACTCCTTCGTCGCGATGGCTCAGGAGAAGAAGGCGACGTTGATCAGCCACACTCTGGTGCCGTCCACAGCCGTAAAAACCATCCGCGTGGCGACGGAAAAGCTAAGTCATGCAAAACCTTGACCAATTTCTTCTTTTTATAAGGTTATCCTCCTCAAAAAATCTTGCCCCTTGTATGGGAAACCTGTACGCAATGGAACCCTTCCGCTATTGGCAACGCCCTTGCTCTTTTTCGATTCTGCTCAACAGTTCAAGCGGCCACGCTAGAACGGCAAGGTGGCTTGCTCGGCAGCAAGCGCCCTCCAGCTGGCTGCTAAGGATCCGTTCCTTAAGGTGCCTGCATGGGTTTACGCACCGGCAAACCTATCCAACTAGGCGTGGGGTGTGTACATACAAGGAAAGATCAAACGGGAAGATAGCATGCTTCATTTTCAAAGTACTGCAGAGTTATATTACATCAATAATTGTCGCGGTTCTAACTTAAGATAAATTTTCTTGGGCATGAATCCGCAGCGGCAAGGAGAAACGGGGTGGCTAGTCTCGGCGCTGGCCCTCCACCCTCTGGACTCCGTCGGCGCGGCTGATGATGGGCTCAATATGCTCTTCGAGCGCCACGAGGTCCGTCCCCTCTGGCAAGCTCTCCAGCGCGTCGGGGAAGTCGACGCTGGGGTTCCAGAACGCCACCCTGGTGAGCACCTTGGTCAGGTGATACGTCTCCGTCGTATCTACTTTTCCAAACACTTTTTCCCTTGTTTTGGACTCTAACTTGCATGATTTGAATGGAACTAACCCGGACTGACACTGTTTTCAGCAGACTTTCCATGGTGTTATTTATGTGCGTAAACAAAAGTTCTCGGAATGACCTGAAACTCCACGGAACGCCTATTTGGAAATAATAAAAATCGTTGCAAAAGATGAAGACCAGGGGCCCACACCACATCCACGAGGGTGGGCGCGCCCTCCCCAGGCGCGCCCCCTACCTCATGGGCCCCTGGAGCTCCTCCGACGCCAACTCCAACTCTATATATTTGCTTTCGGGAGAAAAAATAAAGGAGAAGAAATCATCACGTTTTACGATCTGGAGCCGCCGCCAAGCCCTAAAACCTCTCGGGAGGGCTGATCTGGAGTCCTTCGGGGCTCCGGAGAGGGGATTCGTCGTTGTCGCCATCATCAACCATCCTCCATCACCAATTTCATGATGCTCACCGCCGTGCGTGAGTAATTCCATCGTAGGCTTGCTGGACGGTGATGGGTTGGATGAGATCTATCATGTAATCGAGTTAGTTTTGTTAGGGTTTGATCCCTAGTATCCACTATGTTACGAGATTGATGTTGCTATGACTTTGCTATGCTTAATGCTTGTCACTAGGGCCCGAGTGCCATGATTTCAGATCTGAACCTATTATGCTTTCATGAATATATGTGTGTTATTGATCCTATCTTGCAAGTCTATAGTCACCTACTATGTGTTATGATCCGGCAACCCCGAAGTGACAATAATCGGAACCACACCCGGTGATGACCATAGTTTGAGGAGTTCATGTATTCACTATGTGCTAATGCTTTGTTCCAGTTCTCTATTAAAAGGAGGCCTTAATATCCCTTAGTTTCCATTAGGACCCCGCTGCCACGGGAGGGTAGGACAAAAGATGTCATGCAAGTTCTTTTCCATAAGCACGTATGACTATATTCAAATACATGCCTACATTACATTGATGAATTGGAGCTAGTTCTGTGTCACCCTATGTTATGATTGTTACATGATGAACCGCATCCGGCATAATTCTCCATCACCGATCCAATGCCTATGAGCTTTTCCTATATTGTTCTTCACTTATTTACTTTTCTCTTGCTGCTGTTACAATCACTACAAAACACCAAAAATATTACTTTTGCTTCCGTTACTTTTGTTACCGTTACCACTACTATCATATTACTTTGCTACTAAACACTTTGCTACAGATACTAAGTTATCCAGGTGTGGTTGAATTGACAACTCAACTGCTAATACTTGAGAATATTCTTTGGCTCCCCTTGTGTCGAATCAATAAATTTGGGTTGAATACTCTACCCTCGAAAACTGCTATGTATCCCCTATACTTGTGGGTTATCAAGACTATTTTCCAAGGCGTCGTTGCGGGTAGCATAGCTCTATTCTTTGAGTCACTTGGGATTTATATCTGCTGGTCACTATGAAGAACTTGAAAGACGCTAAGACAACAATTTATCCCTCAACTACGAGGGAGGTAAGGAACTGCCATCTAGCTATGCACTTGATTCACCTTCTGCTTTTGAGTAAGCTTGCGACACCTAAACCTGCTTCTGCTATTCGTTCCGATATGTCGCATGTTATTGATGATGCCACTTCTGCTATGCATGATACTTATGATGAAACTACTTCTATGCCTGATACTACTGTGCCCCTTAGTGAATTTCTTGATGAACAAATTGCTAGGGCTAGAGAGAAAGAAATTATTGAAACTGAGTATATTGATGAAATTGATGATGAAGATATGCCTGTTATTCCTGAGGGTTATGTTTTTGATATAGAAGCTTCTGCAACTATTTTAGCTTGCAAAGATAGATATGAACTCAAGAGGTTATTGGCTAAATGGAATAAGCAATCTCTTAAAGATAGAATGAAACCTGACCCTGATTTTGCTACTTCACCTATCTGTGTTGCCGATAAGGATTATGAATTCTTACTTTGGTTGAATCTGATCTTTTTCATGGCTATGAATCTGAAACTGTTGTGGCACATCTTACTAAATTAAATGATATAGCCACCCTGTTCACTAATGATGAGAGATCTCGCTACTTTTATATCCTTAAAATATTTCCGTTCTCATTAAAGGGTGATGCTAAGATATGGTTTAATTCTCTTGATCCTGGTAGTGTGCGTAGTCCAGATATGATTTATAACATCTCTGCTAAATATTTCCCTGCTCATAAGAAACAAGCTGCTTTAATGGAAATATACAACTTTGTGCAAATTTAAGAAGAGAGTCTCCCACAAGCTTGGGGGAGGCTTCTCAAGTTACTTAATGCTTTGCCTGATCATCCTCTCAAGAAAAATGAAATACTTGATATCTTTTCTAATGGACTAACCGATGCTTCCACAGATTACCTGGACAGTTGTGCTGGTTCTGTTTTCAGGGAAAGAACACCGGATGAAGCTGAAATTCTATTGAATAATATGTTGACAAATGAAAATAATTGGACACTTCCTGAGCCAACTCCTGAGCCAATTCCTGAACCTATTCCTAAACCAACTCCGAAGAAAAGAGGTGTTCTATTTCTCAGTCCTGAAGATATGCAAGAGGCAAAGAAATCTACGAAAGAAAAGGTATTAAAGCTGAGGATGTTAAGAATTTACCTCCTATTGAAGAAATACACGGTCTTAATTTACCGCCTGTTGAAGAAACATATGACCTTAATCCATTACCTACTGAAGAACCTCATGGTCTTGATAACCCGACACAGGTAGTAATGGTAAATCCTCTCTATACATTTGATGAAGGTGATATTCCTCACTATAAGTCTGCCAGACAATGCTTAGAAGAGTTTGATAATTTTATTGTCAAACAAGAAAACTTCAATGCTTATTTTGGTAGACAATTGAAATACAATTCCGATATGCTTAAACACTTGAGTAATTACATGGCTAATGTTAGAGGTGAACTTAAACTTGTTAGCAAACATGCTTTTATGGTTACCACTCAAGTAGAACAAGTACTTAAAGCTCAAAATGATTTGCTCAATGAAATGAATAGTAAGAAAAATGATTATGTTGTTAGAGTGGCTACTAGAACTGGTAGAATGACTCGGGAACCTTTGTATCCTGAAGGCCACCCTAAGAGAATTGAGCAAGATTCTCAGAGAAATAATATTGATGCACATAGTTCTTCTAAAAAGAAGAAAAAGAAAAATGATAGGACTTTGCATGCTTCTAGTGAACCTGTTGCTGAACCACCTGAGAATCCAAATGATATCTCTATTTACGATCTTTGAAACACAATCTGGTAATGAACATGAACCTAATGAAAATGTTAATGATGATGTTCATGATGATGCTCAACCTAGTAATGATAATGATGTAGAAATTGAACCTGCTGTTGATCTTGATAACCCACAATCAAGGAATCAACGTTATGATAATAGAGACTTTGTTGCTAGGAAACATGGTAAAGAAAGAGAACCATGGGTTCAGGAACCCATGCCTTTTCCTCAAAAACCATCCAAGAAAAAGGATGATGAGAATTTTGTGCGCTTTGCTTAAATGATTAGACCTATCTTTTTGCGTATGTGATTAACTGATATGCTCAAAATGAATCCTTATGCTAAGTATATGAAAGATATTGTTACTAATAAGAGAAAGATACCGGAAGCTGAGATTTCCAGCATGCTAGCTAATTATCCTTTTAAGGGTGGAATACCAAAGAAACTTGGAGATCCAGGAGTACCTACTATACCATGCTCCATTAAAAGAAATTATGTTAAAACTGCTTTATGTGATCTTGGAGCCGGTGTTAGTGTTATGCCTCTCTCTTTATATCGTAGACTTGATTTGAATAAGTTGACACCTACTGCTACCTCTTGAGCATTGCGTTGGATTTCCCCGAAGAGGAGAGGATGATGCAGCAAAGTAGCGTAAGTATTTCCCTCAGTTTTTGAGAACCAAGGTATCAATCCAGTAGGAGGCCACGCACGAGTCCCTCATACCTACACAAAACAAAAATATCAACGCAACCAACGCGATTAGGGGTTATCAATCCCTTCACTGTCACTTACGAGAGTGAGATCTGATAGAGATGATAGATAATATTTTTGGTATTTTTGGTATAAAGATGCAAAGTAAAATAAAAGGGCAAAGTAAAAAAGCAAAGCAACAATAAAGTGATTGGAGATTGATATGATGAGAATAGACCCGGGGGCCATAGGTTTCACTAGTGGCTTCTCTCAAGAGCATAAGTATTTCTAGTATGGGTGAACAAATTACTGTTGAGCAATTGACAGAATTGAGCATAGTTATGAGAATATCTAGGTATGATCATGTATATAGGCATCACATCCGAGACAAGTAGACCGACTCCTGCCTGCATCTACTATTATTACTCCACTCATCGACCGCTATCCAAAGATGCATCTAGAGTATTAAGTTAATGAAAACAAAGTAACGCCTTAAGCAAGATGACATGATGTAGAGGAATAAATTCATGCAATATGATAAATACCCCATCTTGTTATCCTCGATGGCAACAATGCAATACGTGCCTTGCTGCCCCCTCATCCTTTGGGAAAGGACACCACAAGATTGAACCCAAAGCTAAGCACTTCTCCCATTGCAAGAAAAACCAATCTAGTAGGCCAAACCAAACTGATAATTCGAAGAGACTTGCAAAGATAACCAATCTTACATAAAAGAATTCCGAGAAGATTCAAATAATGTTCGTAGATAATCTTGATCATAAACCCACAATTCATCCGTCTGAACAAACACACCGCAAAAAGAAGATTACATCGAATAGATCTCCACGAGATAGGCGGAGAACATTGTATTGAGATCCAAAAAGAGATAAGAAGCCATCTAGCTACTAACTATGGACCCGAAGGTCTGAGGTAAACTACTCACACTTCGTCGGAGGGGCTATGGTGTTGATGTAGAAGCCCTCCGTGATCGATTCCCCTTCCGGCGGAGCTCCGGAACAGGCCCCAAGATGGGATCTCGTGGGTACAGAAGGTTGCGGCGGTAGAATTAGGTTTTTGGCTCCGTATCTGATCGTTTGGGGTACGTAGTTATATATAGGAGGAAGGAGTACGTCGGTGGAGCTTCGAGGGGCCCACGAGGCAGGGGGCGTGCCCTAGGGGGGGCGCCCTCCACAATCGTGACCGCCTCTCTAGTTTCTTGATGGAGGGTCCACGTCTCCTGGATCATATCTGATGAGAAAATCACGTTCCCGAAGGTTTCATTCCATTTGGACTCCGTTTGATATTCCGTTTCTTCGAAACACTGAAATAGGCAAAAAAAACAACAATTCTGGGTTGGGCCTCCGGTTAATAGGTTAGTCCCAAAAGTAATATAAAAGTGGAAAATAAAGCCCAATATAGTCCAAAACAGTAGATAATATAGCATGGAGCAATCAAAAATTATAGATACGTTGGAGACGTATCAGGCATCCCCAAGCTTAATGCCTACTCGTCCTTGAGTAGGTAAATGATAAAAAAAAGAATTTTTGATGCGGAATGCTACTTGGCATAATTTCAATGTAAATCTTCTCAATTGTGGTATGAATGTTCAGATCCGAAAGATTCAAGGCAAAAGTTCATATTGACATAAAAATAATAATACTTCAAGCATACTAACAAAGCAATTATGTCTTCTCAAAGTAACATGGCCAAAGAAAGTTTATCCCTACAAAATCATATAGTTTAGTCATGCTCCATTTTCGTCACACAATAATGCTCTCATCATGCACAACCCCGATGACAAGCCAAGCAATTGTTTCATACTTTAATAATCTCAAACTCATAAACCTTCACGCAATACATGAGCATGAGCCATGGATATAGCACTATGGGTGGAATAGAATATGATGATGGGGGTTATGTGGTTAAGACAAAAAAGGAGAAGTTCTCACATCAACGAGGCTAATCAATGGGCTATGGAGATGCCCATCGATTGATGTTAATGCAAGGAGTAGGGATTGCCATGCAACGGATGCACTAGAGCTATAAATGTATGAAAGCTCAACAAAAGAAACTAAGTGGGTGTGCATCCAACTTGCTTGCTCACGAAGACCTAGGGCATTTGAGGAAGCCCATTGTTGGAATATACAAGCCAAGTTCTATAATGAAAAATTCCTACTAGTATATGAAAGTGACAAAACAAGAGACTCTCTATCATGATGATTATGGTGCTACTTTGAAGCACAAGTGTGGCAAAGTATAGTAACATTGTCCCTTCTCTCTTTTTCTCTCATTTTTTTCTTTTTTTTTCTCTGTTTTTTCGGGCCTTCTCTTTTTTTTATGGCCTTTCTCATTTTTTTTATTCCTCACTTGGGACAATGCTCTAGAGAATGATGATCATCACACTTCTATATATTTACAACTCAATGATTACAACTCGATACTAGAACAAAGTATGACTCTATATGAATGCCTCCGGCGGTGTACCGGGATATGCAATGAATCAAGAGTGGCATATATGAAAGAATTATGAATGGTGGCTTTGCCACAAATACTATGTCAACTACATGATCATGCTAAGCAATATGACAATGATGAATGTGTCATGAAGAACGGTATGGTGGAAAGTTGCATGGCAATATATCTCGGAATGGCTATGGAAATGCCATAATGGGTAGGTATGGTGGCTGTTTTGAGGAAGATATAAGGACGTTTATGTGTGAAAGAGCGTATCATATCACGGGGTTTGGATGCACCGGCGAAGTTTGCACCAACTCTCAATTTGAGAAAGGGCAATGCACAGTACCGAAGAGGCTAGCAATGATGGAAGGGTGAGAGTGCGTATAATCCATGGACTCAACATTAGTCATAAAGAACTCATATCTTACTGCAAAAATCTACAAGTCATCATAAACCAAAGCATTACGTGCATGCTCCTAGGGGGATAGATTGGTAGGAAAAGACCATCGCTCGTCCCCGACCGCCACTCATAAGGAGGACAATCGAATAACACCTCATGTTTCAAATTTGTTACATAACGTTTACCATACGTGCATGCTACGGGACTTGCCAACTTCAACACAAGCACTTCTAAAATTCACAATTACTCTGCTAGCACAACTTTGATATTATCACCTCCATATCTCAAAACAATTATCAAGCATCAAACTTTTCTTAGTATTCAACGCACTCAAAAGAAAGTTTTACAAATCTTGAATACCAAGCATATTATTATTATTAAGCAAATTACCATGCTATTTAAGACTCTCAAAATAATCTAAGTGAAGCATGAGAGATCAATAGTTTCTTTAAAGCAAATCCACCACCGTGCTCTAAAATATATAAGTGAAGAACTAGAGCAAAACTATAAAGCTTAAAAGATATAAGTGAAGCACATAGAGTATTCTATCAGATTCCAATTCATGTATGGCTCTCTCAAAAGGTGTGTACAGCAAGGATGATTGTGGTAAACTAAAAAGCAAAGACTCAAATCATACAAGACGCTCCAAGCAAAACACATATCATGTGGTGAATAAAAATATAGCTCCAAGTAAAATTACCGATGGAAGTAGACGAAAGAGGGGATGCCTTCCGGGGCATCCCCAAGCTTTGACTTTTTGGTGTCCTTGGATTATCTTTGGTTTTCCATGGGCATCCCCAAGATTAGGCTCTTGCCACTCCTTGTTCCATAATCCAACAAAAGATTTCACCCAAAACTTGAAAACTTCACAACACAAAACTCAACAGAAATCTCGTGAGCTCCGTTAGCGAAAGAAAACAAAAGACCACTTCAAGGTACTGTAATTAACTCATTATTTATCTATATTGGTGTTGAACCTACTGTATTCCAACTTCTATATGGATTATAAACTATTTTACTAGCCATAGATTCATCAAAATAAGCAAACAACACACGAAAAACAGAATCTGTCAAGAACAGAACAGTCTGTAGTAATCTGTAACTAACGCAAACTTCTGGAACTCCAAAATATTAGCCAAAATAGGACGACCTAGGCAATTTGTTTATTGATCTTAAGAAATTTGAATCAGTATTTTATCACGTTCTGGTGATTTTTAACAATTGTTTTCGTGAACAGAAAGTTTCTGGAAATTACAGCAAGATCAAATAACTATCATCCAAGAAGATCCTATAGGTTCAACTTGGCACAAACACTAATTAAAAGATAAAACCACATCTAAAAAGAATACATATGGATTATTTATTCCTAAACAGAAGCAAAAACAAAAAAAACTAAAATAAAATTGGGTTGCCTCCCAACAAGCGCTATCGTTTAACACCCCTAGCTAGGCATAAAAGCAAGGATAGATCTAGGTATTGCCATCTTTGGTAGGCAATTCTTCACTGAGGCATCTTCCTTCCTAAGGAATTTATTTCTTTCTAGTAATTATCAAACTTTTAGGCACAAGATCGAAAAATACATTTGTAGCAAATGGTTCCTGAATGAAAGCAAAAAGATTGGGATGAATACTTATAGATTTAAGATCCGCGTTTTCCTTACTAGAGGATTCACCCTTATTCTTAGGAACATAAATAAGCTTAGTATTTTTAGTAGACGGACTTGGAGTGTTCGTTACGGAAGAAAAAGCGGTTCCCAAGTTGGTAATGATACCCTCAAGTTTATCGATTCTAGCGGAATCTTGATTTTTTTTCTCATCAACCATGGGTTCCTTCTCCTTAATATTTTTCAAAGTTACTCCTACTTTAGATCCATATTGGGTAATTTGATTGTGGATCTTTTTATCTAGATTTTCAATTAATTCAACGGTAGCAACTTTATTTTCAATAATTTCAAGTCTTTGCATTACATGCTCCAAAATTAACATAGTTCCATTAACCAGAAGAGGTGGTGAGCCAAATAAATCTATCATAGCATTATAAGAATCAAAAGTATGGCTACCCAAGAAATTCCCGCCGGTAATGGTATCAAGGATATATCTATACCAACGATTGGCACCTACATAAAAATTACGGGGAAGAACTGAAGTAGATTGCTTCCTGGTAGATCTATTTTGAGCATTGGAAATTCTATACCAAGCGTCTTTTAGATTTTCTCCCTCCCTTTGATTAAAATTGAGAACTTCAATCTCGGGAGACAATGGAGAAGATATAAGACTGGCCATAACGACAAGGCAAACAAGAAGAAGGCAAACGGAAAAGAGAGGGCGAATAAAACGGCAAGGGTGAAGTGGGGGAGAGGAAAGCGAGAGGCAAACGGCAAATAATATAGTGCGAGAGATAAGGATTGTGATGGGTACTTGGTATGTTGACTTTTGCATAGACTCCCCGGCAACGGCGCCAGAAATTCTTCTTGCTACCTCTTGAGCACTGTTGGATTTCCCCGAAGAGGAGAGGATGATGCAGCAAAGTAGCGTAAGTATTTCCCTCAGTTTTTGAGAACCAAGGTATCAATCCAAGAGGAGGCCACGCCATGAGTCCCTCGTACCTACACAAAACAAATAGCTCAACGCAACCAACGCGATTAGGGGTTGTCAATCCCTTCACGGTCACTTACGAGAGTGAGATCTGATAGAGATGATAGATAATATTTTTGGTATTTTTGGTATAAAGATGCAAAGTAAAATAAAAGGGCAAAGTAAAAAGCAAAGCAAAAATAAAGTGATTGGAGATTGATATGATGAGAATAGACCCGGGGGCCATAGGTTTCACTAGTGGCTTCTCTCAAGAGCATAAGTATTTCTGCGGTGGGTGAACAAATTACTGTTGAGCAATTGACATAATTGAGCATAGTTATGAGAATATCTAGGTATGATCATGTATATAGGCATCACGTCCGAGACAAGTAGAACGACTCCACCTGCATCTACTAATATTACTCCACTCATCGACCGCTATCCAAAGATGCATCTAGAGTATTAAGTTAATGAAAACAGAGTAACGCCTTAAGAAAGATGACATGATGTAGAGGAATAAATTCATGCAATATGATAAATACCCCATCTTTTTATCCTCGATGGAAACAATGCAATACGTGCCTTGCTGCCCCTACTGTCACTGGGAAAGGACACCGCAAGATTGAACCCAAAGCTAAGAACTTCTCCCATTGCAAGAAAAACCAATCTAGTAGGCCAAACCAAACTGATAATTTGAAGAGACTTGCAAAGATAACCAATCATACATAAAAGAATTCAGAGAAGATTCAAATATTGTTTGTAGATAATCTTGATCATAAACTGACAATTCATCGGTCTCAACAAACACACCGCAAAAAGAAGATTACATCGAATAGATCTCCACGAGAGAGGGGGAGAACATTGTATTGAGATCCAAAAAGAGAGAAGAAGCCATCTAGCTACTAACTATGGACCCGAAGGTCTGAGGTAAACTACTCACACTTCATCGGAGGGGCTATGGTGTTGATGTAGAAGCCCTTCGTGATTGATTCCCCTTCTGGCGGAGCTTCGGAACATGCCCCAAGATGGGATCTCGTGGGTACAGAAGGTTGCGGCGGTGGAATTAGGCTTTTGGCTCCGTATTTGATCGTTTGGGGGTACGTAGGTATATATAGTAGGAAGGAGTACGTCGGTGGAGCTTCGAGGGGCCCACGAGGCCGGGGGCGCGCCCTCCACCCTCGTGACTGCCTCTCTGGTTTCTTGACGGAGGGTCCAAGTCTCCTGGATCATATCTGATGAGAAAATCACGTTCCCGAAGGTTTCATTCCGTTTGGACTCCGTTTGATATTTCGTTTCTTCGAAACACTAAAAGAGGCAAAAACAGCAATTCTGGGCTGGGCCTCCGGTTAATAGGTTAGTCCCAAAAGTAATATAAAAGTGGAAAATAAAGCCCAATATAGTCCAAAACAGTAGATAATATAGCATGGAGCAATCAAGAATTATAGATACGTTGGAGACGTATCACCTACTGAAATATCTTTGCAAATGGCTGATAAATCAACTGTTATACCTGTCGGTATTTGTGAGGATGTGCCTGTTGTGGTTGCAAACGTTATTATTTTAACGGACTTTGTTATTCTTGATATTCCCGAGGATGATAGCATGTCTATTATTCTTGGAAGACCTTTTTTGAATACTGCAGGGGCTGTTATTTATTGCAACAAAGGCAATGTCACTTTTCATGTTAATGGTAATGAGCATACGGTACACTTTCCGAGGAAACAACCTCAAGTTCATAGTATCAACTCTATTGGAAAAATTCCATCGATTATATTTGGAGGTTTTGAATTTCCTATTCCTACTGTCAAGAAGAAATATGATATTCTTATTATTGGGGATGTGCATATCCCGTTGAGGTAACATAGTGTTATTCAAATTTCTCAGTTCCATGTTATTCGAATGAGTTTGTTAACAAGACCTGATCAACCTTGTTAGTGGATTCCTTTTGATCAGCATGAGATGGATGAAACTAGAAGGCACAACCTTCTGTACCCTCTCTCTACTTTCTGTTATTTAGTTGAATTAAAGTAAGAATAGTATTTTTTTCTATCTATTTCCTGATTTATCCATGCAATATAAAAATACCCCGAAAATAAAAGTTCTCCAAATGCCCTGAAAATGAAATATGTTTTTTTCTAGAATATTTGAGGATTTCTAGAACTGAGAACACAACAGGGGGGTCAACCACCTGGCCACGAGGGTGGAGCCCCCCCCCCCCCCCGCCTCGTGGGCCCACGGTGGCCCTCCTCCACTTATTCCTGCATCCATACACTCCTTGTTCCTCCCACAAGCACCAATATCCAGCTCAAGCACGAGTTCTAGCTCATTTTGCTGCGATTTTCGATCTCCTTGCTCAAAGCACCTCTCACAAAACTGCTTGGGGATATTGTTCCTTGGTATGTGACTCCTCCATTGGTCCAATTAGTTTTTGCTCTAGTGCTTTATTCATTGCAAATTTGTGCTGCCTAGGTGACCATGTTCTTGAGCTTGCATGTCAAATTTATATGGTTCCAAGTAGTTCTAATGTATGATATAGGCTCTAGGCACTTGTAGGAGTAGTTGCTATCAATTCTATTGAAGTTGGTTCACTTTTGTTTGAAGTTACTCAAAATTTCAGAATATTTCAGAAAATAATGAAGAGATTTTTTAGGGGCTCATCGAGCCGAAGCTCGAAGGAAAAGCAAAATGAAGAAGCACAGAGGCCCAAATATAATTTGCCTCGCACCGCGGAGGTCCGGCCGTGTGAATGGCCTTCTGATGATTTCTTGAGAAAAGCCGGGATTTATGATGATTTCTATTCATTGGCTGAGAATGCTGGCCTCACCGACTTCCTCCGTGGCCAACGTCTGTATCTCGTTCCGTGGGCGTCCATTCAAGCCTACCGGAACCCTACACCAGCCCCGGAGCCGGAACCACAATTTGAGCCTCCACGACAGTCTAATTACCAGTGGGATCCGGAGATGATTGTCAGCCAGTGGCAGCCAGAGTCCTCTTCGTCTCAGTACGACCCTAGCTACACCTACGGGTATCCGCCAGGCCATCCGTGGCAATGAACCAACTTAGGCCAAAAGCCTAAGCTTGGGGGAGTACGTATTTCTCACCGAGATTACATTTATGTCCACACACTCATTGCTAGATGTCGATGCTCATACTTTTTCACTGTAATATCCATGCTAGTTTATTTTCTTTTTCCTTCTTTCTTCTTATGTGTTTAATAAACTTTAAGAAAACCCCAAAAATTAGTAGTAACTTTCAGTTAGTTTACTTTTCTTGCTGTAGTAGTAATAATTAAAAAGAAAACCCAAAAATATTTCCCGTTCTTCTTTTGCTTGTTGGGATTTTTCCCATGTAAATAGTTTTTATTTCTTTTCTTTTCTTTGGGGGTCGATAGGAGAAGACCATGATTAAATTGTTGAAATGGCTCTTATATGCATTATTGTCCATTTAACCAAGAGCCCATATTGCCTTGTCTTCTCCTGTTTATTGAATGCTCGCAGATTCCAGCTTAGTCCAATGCACGTGCACTCTTATTATTATTCACTCCATTCGGTCGTGCAAGTGAAAGGCAATTATGATGATATATGATGGACTGACTGAGATAAGAAAAGCTGGTATGAACTCGACCTCTCTTGTTTTTTTTAATATGATGAGTTCATCGTTCTTGATTCAGCTTATTATGAATAAACATGTTTGCAATGACAATTAGAGATCATAGTTGCTTGTGCCATGCTTGATTAGCTATGAGTTATAATGGTTTACCTTGCGTGGCAACATGCTATTAAAATGGTTGTGATGTGGTATGATGGGGTGGTATCCTCCTTTGAATGATTTAAGTGACTTGACTTGGCACATGTTCACAAATGTAGTTGAAACAAATCAACATAGCCTTCACCATATTTATGTTCATGGTGGATTATATCCTACTCATGCTTGCATCCAATGTTAGTTAATTTTAATGCATGTTCATGACTGTTGTTGCTCTCTAGTTGGTCGATTCCCAGTCTTTTGCTAGCCTTCACTTGTACTAAGCGGGAATACTGCTTGTGCATCCAATCCCTTAAACCCCAAAGTTATTCCAGATGAGTCCACTATACCTTCCTATATGCGGTATCTACCTGCCGTTCCAAGTAAATTTGTATGTGCCAAACTCTAAACCTTCAAATAAACATTATATTTTGTATGCTCGAATAGCTCATGTATCAACTAGGGCTGCCCTTATCTTCCATGTTAGGCGGGTTATTCTCAAGAGGAGTGGACTCCGCTCCTCATTCACGAGAAAATGGCTGGTCTCCGGGATGCCTAGTACCATGCTTTATGCAAACTAAATCAAAATAATTGCAAACAAAAATCCCCCTGGGACTGTTGCTAGTTGGAGACACTCGTTGTTTCGAGCAAGTCATGGATTGATGCTTGTTGGTGGAGGGGGAGTATAGACTTTACCATTTTGTTTGGGAACCGCCTATAATGTGTGTAGCATGGAAGATATCGCCATCTCTTAGTTGTTATGTTGACAATGAAAGTATGCCGCTCAAAATTTTATTTATCTCTATTTCAAAACCGAGCTCTGGCACCTCTACAAATCCCTGCTTCCCTCTGCGAAGGGCCTATCTATTTACTTTCATGTGGAGTCATCACCCTCTTATTTAAAAGCACTAGCTGGAGAGCGCAGCTGTCATTTGCATCCATTACTATTAATTTATATTGGGTATGACTATGATTGGATCTCTTTTACCATGAATTACAATGTCTAGTCAGTCCTTGATCTTTAAAGGTGCTCTGCATTTATGTTTTACGGTCTCGTAAAGGGCTAGCGAGATACCATTTTGTTATATCATATTATGATTGTTTTGAGAAAGTGTTGTCATCCGAGATTTATTATTATGGCTCGCTAGTTGATTATGCTATTGATATGAGTAAACATGAGACCTAAGAGATATTGCAAATGTGGTTAGTCATGATCTTTGCTGAAAACTTGAATGCTGGCTTTACATATTTACAACAACAAGAGCAAACAGAGCTTGTAGAAGTTTTTCTTTATCACTTTCAGTTTATCAACTGAATTGCTTGAGGACAAGCAAAGGTTTAAGCTTGGGGGAGTTGATACGTCTCCGTCGTATCTACTTTTCCAAACACTATTGCCCTTGTTTTGGAATCTAACTTACATGATTTGAATGGAACTAACCCGGACTGAAGCTGTTTTCAACAGACTTTCCATGGTGTTATTTATGTGCAGAAACAAAAGTTCTCGGAATGACCTGAAACTCCACGGAACGTCTATTTGGAAATAATAAAAAATCATTGCAAAAGATGAAGACCAGGGGGCCCACACCCTGTCCACAAGGGTGGGGCGCGCCCTCCCCCCTAGGGTGCGCCCCCCTACCTTGTGGGCCCCCTGGAGCTCCTCCGACACCAACTCCAACTCTATATATTTGCTTTCGGGGAGAAAAAAATAAAGGAGAAGAAATCATCGCGTTTTACGCTTTGGAGCCGCCGCCAAGCCCTAAAACCTCTCGGGAGGGCTGATCTGGAGTCCGTTTGGGGCTCCGGAGAGGGGGATTCATCGCCGTCGTCATCATCAACCATCCTCCATCACCAATTTCATGATGCTCACCGCCGTGTGTGAGTAATTCCATCATAGGCTTGCTGGACGGTGATGGGTTGGATGAGATCTATCATGTAATCGAGTTAGTTTTGTTAGGGTTTGATCCCTAATATCCACTATGTTCTGATATTGATGTTGATATGACTTTGCTATGCTTAATGCTTGTCACTAGGGCCCGAGTGCCATGATTTTAGATCTGAACCTATTATGTTTTCATGAATATATGTGTGTTCTTGATTCTATCTTGCAAGTCTATAGTCACCTACTATGTGTTATAATCCGGCAACCCCGAAGTGACAATAAACGGGACCACTCCCGGTGATGACCATAGTTTGAGGAGTTCATGTATTCACTATGTGCTAATGCTTTGTTCCGGTTCTCTATTAAAAGGAGGCCTTAATATCCCTTAGTTTCTATTAGGACCCCGCTGCCACAGGAGGGTAGGACAAAAGATGTCATGCAAGTTCTTTTCCATAAGCACGTTTGACTATATTCGGAATACATGCCTACATTACATTGATGAATTGGAGCTATTTCTTTGTCACCCTATGTTATGATTTTTACATGATGAACCGCATCCGGCATAATTCTCCATCACCGATCCAATGCCTACGAGCTTTTCCTATATTGTTCTTCGCTTATTTACCTTTCTGATGCTGCTGTTACAATCACTACAAAACACCAAAAATATTACTTTTGCTTCCGTTACTTTTGTTACCGTTACCACTACTATCATATTACTTTGCTACTAAACACTTCACTGCAGATACTAAGTTATCCAGGTGTGGTTGAATTGAAAACTCAACTGCTAATACTTGAGAATATTCTTTGGCTCCCCTTGTGTCGAATCAATAAATTTGGGTTGAATACTCTATCCTCGAAAACTGTTAAGATCCCCTATACTTGTGGGTTATCATCAAGGCACCCCAGCAGAGCCTCCGGGACTCGTTGGCTAGATGATTTGCTCGATTGGAGCGGAGCTGTTCCAGGGCGTCGAGGACGCACTCGAAGAACAAGGTCAGCCTGGCATCGGGGCTCACGTTCGGCTCCTGGGAGTACCTGACATCCGGCATGCCCATGATGGCTAGCTGCGCGGTGATCCTCCCCGCGACGTCGACGAGGCGGCTGATCCACAGATTCATGTTGCCCACATATTCTTTGTGGGCAGAGGCATCGTCCTTCCGCAGCCGCCTCTCGTCCTCAAGGGTTTTGTTCAGGGTCTCCTCACGGGCCCTGACCTCTGAGAGCGTCCCCTCCAAGTGGTCCAGTTTCAACTTCAGGTCATTGATGGAGTCGTTGGCCTCGGAGAGCGGCTTGGCCTTGTCGGAGATGGTGGCCTGCGAATCCACCAGGGTGCAGTTGGCCGTGTCCCTCTCCGCCGTCAGAGCCAAGATCTCCTTCTTCAGCTGCCCCAGCTCCAGCTACAGCTTCCCCACCTTGTCGGCGCGGTCCAGGGCCTGAGCATCGAGTGCCTCCTTGTGCCTCTGCTCCAGCTCTTGGGTCCGGTGCATGACGATCTTCCCGATTTCTTCATCCTTGCCGTGGAGCGTGGCGGCAAGCGCCTGCTCATGGGCAACGAGGTCTTCCTCCTGGCTGTTCAGCAGAGCCTGCTACTGCTGCCGATCAGCCTCGTCCTTGGCAGCCTAATCCTTCGCCACCTCCTGGGCCTTCTCGATATCGGCCTGCTTCAGGTAGAGCTCTCGCTTGCACTCATCCAGCTCACCCTGGGCAGCCCTCGGTTCATCTCGGGCCTCGCCAAACCAGACCTGCGTCTGAGCGACGCGCTCCTCAAAATCCGCCTCCGCCTTGTCCACCGCCGCCATCCTAGATTTCACCTTGTCTTGGCGGGCACGGTGGAGTGCTTGGAACTTTTGAAAGTTGGCGCTCATGGCTCGGAGGAGCTGCTCTTCTTGGGAACCGCCGCTGCTGGCACTCGGTTCATCGACAACCTGGAGCCCAGCAGTGGCGAGTTCCTGATCATTGAAGACCTCCCCCTCGGCAGGCGCTCTGGTGTCTGTCGTCCCTGGGAGGCGGACGAACAGGTCGTCGCCCACCCTCGGGTACTTGCCTGGGCAGGGGCTGCAGGGGAGGAAGGTTGGTCGTTCGCCACCTCCTCCTTGGCGGGCTCCTCGACGGCCTCCCCGGCGGCAGCCTTGCCAGGCTCCCCGGCAGGCCCCTTGCCGGCCTCCCCAGCAGTGGACCCACCGGTCTCCCCGGCAGGCCCCTTGCCGACCCCCTCGGCGGCAGACTTGGTGGCTTCCCCCAGCCGCGATCTTGGCGGCCTCAGCTTCGGCATCCTTGGCGACCTCCTCGATGACAGTGTCGATGTCCTCATGGTACATCGAGGGAGGGTCTGGAAACCAGAAAGGAGAATGAAACAAGGCCAAGGACAAAGTTCGGAACAAAAGAAAAAAGACAGGGACGGGAGGCAGGCCGCTTACCCGTACCAAGCTGAGAAGCCATTCCCTCCCCTCCAACATTCATTGCCGAGACAGAGCCATCGGCACCCAAGCTCGCCGCCTCCTCCTCCATGTGTGTGGGCTCGGCGCTGGATGCCCTTGCCAGGGATGCCCCTCTGGGCAGCGTGGTCGATGGGGGTGGCGTGTTGGGAGTGGCCCTCAGCGGCTCCTCCTGCTGCCACTCTCCTCCTGCAAACTAGGCAACGTCAACACCAAGGATTCGTGCCCCAACGCCCATCGACGGGGAGCGAGTAGTGAACTTACCCTGGGGGCTGGAGCGGGGGCTGCGTCGAGGGCTCGCATCCAGGCTGATCTCCACCACCACCGGCATGCGCGGAGTGCTCGCCGGGGGCTTGTCGCCCGTCGAAGCCTTGGCCCTCTTCGCCACCCTCTGGGCTAGCGTCTCCATGTTGCTGCAAAGCCTAGATCAAGTCAGGGAAAATGGCACAGGCTGAGGGTCAGAAATGATGAGGGGCAAGATATTTACTCGTCCTCCTCCGCCAGCCTCCTCTTCTTCTTTGGGCTAAAGGACAAAAGATCAATGTTAATCTCCGGGCCGTCGTCCGAGGGAGGAGGGGAAGGCGAAGGCGTCCTGCGCCGCTTCGACGAGGAAGAAGCGGCGGCCGCTGCCTTCTTCTTCGCTACCGTGGCCCTCGTCTGGCGCACGGGCTGTGCCTGGCCCTGTTGCCGTTGCATGGTCCTGCCGGGCCCGACCGGCTCGCCACAGGATGCGCCTCCTCCCCGGCGGCGAGGAGTCATACGGCTCAGTCTCCTCTCCGGTCGACTCCTCGACCATGTCTTCAACAACGGGGGCCCCAGCACCAACGCCGCTGGCCTCCCCGACAGACCCCACCCACTCGGCAAGCTCTTTCTCCTCTGCGGCCGTGTCGGCCTCGTCCTCCATGGTTCCGACGCTGTCGACCTCCTTGGCGAGTGCCGCCTCCTCCGCCCTGGCGGCAATGTATGCCAGCTCCTCCTGAGTGGTGTCGTGGACGAACAGTGGCTCATCACGAACATACCTCTCTGACATGTTGTCAAAGAAAGTCTGCATCCGCTCCGCTTCCGGCTCGGCCCAGCTTGGATCGAGGTTGTGCGCGTTGAAGTCCGACATCATGGCGATGATGGCGGTCTGGCAAGAGTTGTTGCTCAACGGGGCCACTCCCGCTGGCAACCCATACAAAGACCCGTCGGCCCTGACGGCCTTGCTGGCCTTCACGGCCTTGCTGGTCCTCTCGGCCCCGCCGGCCTCGTCGACCTTGAGTTGGAAGAGCCTCTAGCAAAGATGGGCATGCTACAGCACTGTGAAATTGTGCTTCAAGCCAGGGCGGAGCCTCACGACGTCAGCCGCATTCCTGAAGTCCCTGGCCGGCCTCCCATTATTGTGCAATGGGGCAATCCGGCGGCCAATGAAGTCAGCCCCAATCATCTCGAGGGTGAGCCCGGCCGAAGTGAGGTGACGGATCCTGGTGGTGGCGACTGTGAGCTTCTCATTGTTGGCGTCGACATCGCCCCAGTCCTTCTTGCGGACCGGCGGCGCTCGGCAGACCCGGTAGAACTCCTGCAGATCTGCCTCCTCGATCCAGCACCACCGGCCCCACCACTCATCCCGCCTCTCCTTTTGGGCACTCTCCGGATATGTGTCCCTGCCCTGGGTCCTCGGAATCCAGGTGATGCAGCTAGAGATGGCACTCCCTGGCTGGATGCGAAGATAGAAGTAGTGGCGGAAGAGCGCCGTGCTGGGGAGCACTCCGGCAAAGCCCTCGCGGAGATGGGCGAAGAAGGCCATGCACGCCACGGCGTTCGGCGTAAGGTCGAGGAGATGGAAGCCGTAGGTGTGCATGATGTCGTTGAAGAAATCAGAGAAAGGGGGGCAGAGCCCGCAGGAGAAATAATCAACAAAGAAGGCTTACCGGTTTGGACCGGCCTCGGCAAAGGCGGCGGGGATGATGCGCGTGGCAGGGTGCCCCAACGTCTCCCTTCCCCACAGGGGCCTGAACATGTCCCTGAGGGTGAGAGCATCGACCGTCGAGGGGAAGAGGGCGCGCTGCGTCCGCATCTCCACCAGCTCGCTCTCCGGCGCCTCCCTCCCCCCGGCGTCCTTGGTCGCTTCCTTGCCCTTGCTCGATTTGGGCGCCATGGCGGTTGAGAGGGGGTGAGGGATCAAAGGCAATGGGGGCGCGGCAGCAGTGAGTGGGGGTGAGAGCGTCGACTTGCGCCTGGAGAAGAAGAGGGGAACGGCGGTTTCCAAGATTGGAAAAGGCACAGAGGGTAAATGAGCAGTGCCCCTGCGGTTTTTCCTTTTTTATGGGGAAGACGCGGGTCGCCTCTTTACTATTTACCACTACGTGATGCAAGCGTGCAGCAACCGCCCCACGCACGACCCACACGTCATGCACTCAATGCGGGTCGTGGGGGAAGCGCAACTGGCGAAGGGATTACCGCGGTTAAAACTCTGCCACACGTGCCCGCGCACCGTTCTGGGCCTGGCCCAACAAACGCGTCGCACTTATGTGTGGCCCAGGCCCGGGGGCTCATGTCGGTGTACAACAGTAGGGGCCTTCTGTACCCCTTTACTTGTGCACAGGCAGTTGTAGCCACACCTGCGGCCACGCTTGGCAGGGCAGAGGAAGCAAGATACAAGACTACTAGGGCAGCACTCAAGCCAGAGGCATGAAGAACAAAGGAGCAAGATCGGTCTCCCCCGGCAACACCCTTGTCGGGGTGGCCAGCATAGCCCTGGAAAGAGCCTTGCTGGGGCAACTTGCCCAACACCAGCAAGGCCACCACCCTTGTGCCCAAGAGTTCTGACACCATCGACAACAATTGGAACCAAGCCTCGGGAGGCGCCTGCATGGTGGCATGCAGATCTTTGTGAAGACCAGAGGCCTGCAAGACGAGATGAGAACCAGAAGAGTAAATCCCCCGGCAAAACCCTTGCCGGGGACGCCCACGAGACCCCTGGCAAGATCCTTGACGGGGACGCTCACAAGACCCCGACAAGACCCTTGCCGGGGCCCCGGCAAGACCCTTGCCAGGGACATCTGCGGGGCCACACCCAGGCCGCACCTACCAAGGTTTCACTGCCCCTCACCCATCCGATGTGTGTAGGACCTTGAGAAGAGGTGTCTAGAGTTGATTAGACACTAAGTACCAAAGTTGCAGTTTTTAAGTTTATTTAAAGTTTGAGTGGAGTTTAGGCACAAGTTTAACATTCACAACATATAGCAAGTAAGCATGCAAAGAGTATATGAGCAGCGGAAAATAAAGCATGCAACTTGCAAGAATGTAAAGGGAAGGGATTGGAGGATTCAAACGCAATTTGGAGACACAGATGTTTTTGGCGTGGTTCCGATAGGTGGTGCTATCGTACATCCACGTTGATGGAGACTTCAACCCACGAAGGGTAGCAGTTGCTGAGTCCACGGAGGGCTCCACCCACGAAGGGTCCACGAAGAAGCAACCTTGTCTATCCCACCATGGCCGTCGCCCACGAAGGACTTGCCTCACTAGCGGTAGATCTTCACGAAGTAGGCGATCTCCTTGCCCTTACAAACTCCTTGGTTCAACTCCACAATCTTGTCGGAGGCTCCCAAGTGACACCTAGCCAATCTAGGTGACACCACTCTCCAAGAAGTAACAAATGGTGCGTTGATGATGAACTCCTTGCTCTTGTGCTTCAAATGATAGTCTCCCCAACACTCAACTCTCTCATAGGATTTGGATCTGGTGGAAAGAGGGTTTGAGTGGAAAGCAACTTGGGGAAGGCTAGAGATCAAGATTCATATGGTAGGAATGGAATATCTTGGCCTCAACACATGAGTAGGAAGTTCTCTCTCAGAAATAGGATGCTGGAAGTGTAGGTTCACTCTGATGGCTCTCTCAACGAATGAAGAGGAGGTGGAGGGGTGTATATAGCCTCCACACAAAATCTAACCGTTACACACAATCTACCAAACTCGGTGGGACCGAATCGTTAAACTCGGTCAGACCGATTTAGCAAATAATGTGACCGTTAGGGTTTTCGGTGGGACCGAATGCAACTCGGTGGGACCGATTCGGTTAGGGTTAGGGCATAACGTAATCTCGGTAAGACCGATTACACAAACTCGGTGGGACCGATTTTGGTAATAAGCTTTCGAGAGAGTTGGTCGAGCAAACTCGGTTTGACCGATTATCAAACTCGGTGGGACCGATTTTGATAATAAGTTAACCAGAGAGTTTGCATTGTAATCTCGGTAGTACCGATTGCTCAAACTCGGTGAGACCGATTTTGATAATGGAAATACACAGAGAGATTACAATACCATGTCGGTGAGACCGAGATCCCTATCGGTGAGACCGATTTGCCTAGGGTTTGTGGCAGTGGCTAAGACATCCAAACTCGGTGGCGCCGGATAGAAAGAATCAGTGGGGCCGAGTTCGACTTTAGGTTTAGGACAAATCTGTGGAAGTAGGAAAGTAGTTGAGGGTATTGGAGCATATCACTAAGCACATGAAGCAAGAGGCTCATTAAGCAACACCTCATCCCTTCTTGATAGTATTGGCTTTTCCTATAGACTCAATGTGATCTTGGATCACTAAAATGTAAAATGAAGAGTCTTGACCTTGAAGCTTGAGCCAATCCTTTGTCCTTAGCATCTTGAAGGAGTTCCCACATCCTTTAGTCCATGCCACTCCATTTTTGAACTTATCTGAAACATACTAGATAAAAGTGTTAGTCCAACAAGAGATATGTTGTCATTAATTACCAAAACCACCTAGGGAGCACTTGTGCTTTCAATCTCCCCTTTTGGTAATTGATGGCAACATACATCAAAGCTTTAGATAAAGATATAAAGAATAGCAAGTAAAGCTTTGGAAAGACATGTAACAAGCATAGGCTCCCCCCACATGTATGCAATCATGTGAATATGAAATATAGAAGCATGTGATAGCATAACCATGATAGAGCAGGCAATGTGTTACATGTATCTTGGCTATATGCATCGAGCAAAAAGTATTAAAGAGAATACCTTCATGCCCATGAGTCCTTCTTGCAAACAAGCAGTATGTACATCGACAAGAATTCCTCATACACATGATTGTGATGCATATACTTACCTTGTGGTCTTGAGTTGGCTTAGGATGGAATGAACCTGTGAAAACAAGGTTAGATAACACAGATGCATCTACTAGCCGAGCAAATGTAAGAAACCACAAGAATACCAAGACTGAGATGACATGTAGAGAGTGAGTACTGAGTACCACATTGGATTAGACATGTCCCCAAGAGTAAAGATATGCAATGAATTTAAATGATCTCTTTCCCTTAGATGTCTTGCTCCCCTTGAATCTAACATGGGATACTTTGGGAGAAGATAGGGAACAGAAAATCAGAGTGAAGGAAAACAGAGTGAAAGATATGGTGATGATCGAGCTAATGTATGCTAATGCAAAATTGAGCACAACAGATCATATGAACATGTCTCTCCCTCAAGAAGACATGTGGACATCTCTCCTATTGAACACCAAGCATCTGGGATCCTTGAGAAATACTTTCTACTTAAGTATCCTCTCCCCCTGGAGACCTCTCTCGTCTTTTGAGGGTCTCTCCCCCTAGAAGGTCTCTCTCTCTATCTCCAAATGATAAGCTTTCATGTTCTTTCTCTCCCCCTTTGACATCAATTTCCAAGAAGGGTCTTCTGGAGTCTATCGAATGGGTTTGGTCCTTGAGACACAGAACAAAGCAATGATGAAAATGTGATGCTTGTAGAGGAAAAGATTCATTGAGTGGGGTTGGATCAGAAGAAACACAGAATATGTGGCAAAGAGTTTTTCCTGTTATGAAATCGGTGGCACCGAGTGGTATGCTTTTCGTCTCAAAAGATTCGGTTGGACCAAAAATAACAAATTGGTGTAACCGAGTTCATCGCAGAGAGAACACTTGTGAGCTCAGCTCACTAGACTAGTAAGATCTCACAAAGATTTGCAAGGAATTAACTGAAAGATATGCAAGGAATTAGATGCAGAAAATGCAGAGAAAACAGAAAGAAATCTAGATGAAGTTTTTTTGAAAGGGGAAACACAAATGCATGAGACAAATGCAAAAACTCAGAAAAGAACACAGGAGAACTTCATCTAGAGATGGTCGGCGACAAAGTCACCTATGTTAGAGTATATTGACTTAGAAGTCAAGTGAGATCTCTTGATCATAGGCATACTCATCGTTTAAGCTCAAAATGGGGTTGCCATTTTTCGTTTAAGCATCTTGATGTATTCACATCTTGTCGAGTTGCTTTAACTCATGACTCGGATTAAAGCTTCTCTAAGATGGAATAACATACCTTGGTTGGTGGTGTTGTCCATGTAGTTGATCTTGCGTGGGTTGCTCAAGGTTGATGTAGCTCATCAAGAATTTGGAGCACCACTTGGAATTTGAGTCCATCTACCTACATGGGTTAGTTCTTGCAAGGAAGAGCACTTGTATATCCAAAATGACAATCATGAAACTCAACATAGAATTTGTCATAGGATATGTTTGAATGGTTTCGTGCTTCCTTGTCTTCAACCACCTTGTGTAGAGACTTGGTGATGTAGAGATTGCTCAAGATATGAGTAGGTTTCAACCTCATGGAATTTGATTCAACCTAGTACCTACATGGGTTAGATAACATGCAAGATACAAATATATCCAAGACATAAGTTTTTCATCATAAGAGAAATATCAAGGATTAGTCATAAGCTCATGTCTTGCATGTACCCAATGGAGTTTCTACTCCAAGTTTGAAGCATCAATGATGTTCAATTCTCCTCTTAACCTGCAAAACACTTTCTCATTAAGAGGTTTAGTGAATATATCCGCTAATTTCTTTTCGGTGCGAACATGCTTAAGATCAATGTCACCCTTAGCAACATGATCTCGAATGAAATGATAACGAACTTCAATATGCTTAGTCCGAGAATGTTGCATAGGATTATGACCAATTTTGATAGCAATTTCATTATCTCAAAGCAATGGAACATGTCTCACATATATCCCATAATCTTTAAGAGTTTGGGTCATCCAAAAGTAACTGAGCACAACATGAACCAGCGACAATATATTCAGCTTCGGCGGTGGATAAGGATACCGAGTTTTGTTTCTTGGAGGACCAAGACACAAGAGATCTACCAAGAAATTGACAAGTACCCGAAGTGGACTTTCTATCAACCTTGTCTCCGGCATAGTCCGAGTCGGAATAGCCAACAAGATCGAAAGAGGCCCTCTTAGGATACCAAATGCCAAAATTTGGTGTATGGATTAAGTATCTCACTATCCTTTTCACGGCCTTAAGATGACATTCTTTAGGGCAGCTTGATATCGTGCACACATGCACACACTTAGCATAATATCGGGACGTGAAGCACATAGATATAACAATGAACCAATCATAGAGCGATAAACCTTTTGATCAACCGGTTCACCATATTTGGTTAAGTCAAGATGTCCACTAGTAGGCATGGGTGTAGTCATACCTTTGCATTCTTGCATATTGAACTTCTTGAATAAGTCCTTGGTGTACTTTGTTTGCGAGACAAAAGTACCTTCCTTATTTTGCTTGATTTGCAAACCAAGAAAGAATTTGAGTTCACTCATCATAGACATCTCAAACTTCTCCGACATTAGCTTCCCAAACTTTTCACTAAAATGAGGGTTAGTTGAACCAAATATAATATCATCAACATAAATTTGGCACACAAAGAGTTCACCATTAACCCTTTTAGTAAAAAGAGTAGAATCAATTTTCCCAATTTCAAAGCCTTTTTCAATAAGGAACTTGGTCAAGCATTTATACCATGCTCTAGGAGCTCGTTTAAGTCCATAAAGAGCTTTGTGAAGTTTGTAAACATGATTGGGTTTCTTAGGATTGACATAGCCGGGAGGTTGTTTAACATAAACTTCCTCCTCTATTTCACCATTTAGAAAAGCACTTTTAATGTCCATTTGGTACAAGGTGATATCATGGTGATCAGCATAGGCAAGTGAGATGCGAATGGACTCAAGTCTTGCAGCAGGCGTAAGTCTCACCATAGTCCATACCGTCGACTTTTGTGTAGCCTTGGGAGACGAGACGTGCTTTGTTGCGAACTACTTGTCCATCTTCATCTTGCTTGTTGCGAAACACCCATTTGGTACCGATGATGTTGTGGTTGTTGTCGGGCTTCTCAACCAATGTCCAAACTTGGTTCCTCTCAAAGTTGTGTAGCTCTTCATGCATAGCATTTATCCAATCCGGATCTTCCAATGCTTCTTCGACCTTCATAGGTTCAATGCTAGAGATGAAAGAATAGTTTTCACAAAAGTTAGCTAAACGAGTTTTAGAGCGAGTGATTCTCCCGGTTTGAATATCATTGTAGATTTGCTCGACGGGATGGTATTTAGCAATTCTTGCTCGAACTCGTGAAAGCTTTTGCTTGGGTCTTCGTTGAACATCTTCTTCATATTGTTCTTCTTCTTGGCCTTCTTCATTGTTGGCGTTGTCGTTCTCTTGTCGTGGTGGAGAAGGAGGTTGTTGACGTTCATCTTGATGCACTTCCTCGTTTTCTTCATCTTGGTGAGTCCCACTTGTGGATGCTTCCGTATCAACTCTTGGTTCACCTTGTCGTGAAGTAGAAGCTTCCACTTGGACGGACGAGGTACTCTCCTTCACCTTCGCTGGACGGACCTTGACAATAGACAAGTCTTGGATTTCTTCCGAAGGATCTTTGTCACCTACATCAATTGGCAATTGCTCTACTTGCGAGCCGTTAGATTCATCAAACTTCACATCTACCGTCTCTTCAACCTTTAGGGTGAAATTGTTGTAGACACGGTAAGTGTGAGAGTTTGAGCCATAACCTAGTAGGAAACCTTCATGAGACTTAGGAGCAAATTTAGAACGACGATGCTTATCAAGAATGTAGCACTTTGAGCCGAATACTCGAAAGTATCCAACTTGGGGTTTGTTACCGGTGAGTAGCTCGTCTGCCGTCTTGCCGAGTAGCTTGTGAAGATACAAGTGATTTGTTGCATGACAAGCTATCTCAACCGCTTCTGCCCAAAAGTGCTTCGGCGTCTTGTACTCATCAAGCATCGTTCTCGCCATTTCGATGAGCGTCCGGTTCTTCCTCTGAACAACTCCATTTTGTTGAGGTGTGTACGTAGCCGAGAACTCGTGTGAAATCCCTTCTTCGTCAAGAAAGGTGTCCACATTTGCGTTCTTGAACTCCATTCCGTTGTCGCTGCGAACCTTCTTGATCTTCACTTAAAATTGGTTTTGGGCCTTCCTAGCAAAGTTTTTGAAGATCTTTTGGACCTGCGATTTATCATCGAGAAAGAACACCCATGTAAATCTGGAAAAATCATCAACTATAACTAGACCAAAAGAATTTCCACCGAGACTCTTGTAAGAGTTGGGACCAAAGAGATCCATGTGAAGTAGCTCGAGTGGCCTCTTCGTGGTCATGATGTTCTTCATGGGATGCCTTCCTCCAACCTGTTTACACCTTGACAAGCACCGCAAAGTCTATCCTTATCAAATATGACATCATTAACTCCAAGGATATGATTCCCCTTAATAAGCTTGTCAAGATTTCGCATACCAACATGACCTAATCGTCTATGCCATAACCAGCCTTTTGAGGATTTAGCAATGAAGCAAGTTTTAGTTTGAGCCTTTTTAGTGAAATCAACAATGTATAGATCACCTCTACGCACACCAGTAAAGACCATTTTATGATTATCTCGATGAAACACTTGGCAATCTACTTCAGTATATAGAACATTGAAACCGAAATTAGCAAGTCTAGATACTGAAAGTAAGTTGTAACCAAGAGATTCAATGAGCATAACATTTTGTATGGAGCTATCATGTGATATGGCCACCTTACCGAGGCCAACCACCTTACCCTTTGAGTTGTCACCGAAAGTGACATACTTTCGAGGACTATCATTATCGCAAGCTCACGAAACATGTCTTTATCTCCGGTCATGTGATCGGTACATCCACTATCAAGAACCCATTCCTTTCCTCCGACATATATCCTCAAGATTTGCCATAAGACCAAAATATCTCATTGCATCATCAAGATCGAAGTCACTATCATCATCCTCATCATAGTATCCATGTTCAACATCGTCATGTGGTGGATCAAATCCTAGAGAGGGTGATTCATTAGAATGAGTTTGACAATAATCCTGTCTATGAATTCTTATAGCTTCGGAAATAATGTCACTAATAATTCCAACATTTCCTTTGGCACGCATAACGTTTGTAAGCTCAAATAGACGATCACCAAACATAGGATCACTAGTATTCATTTTTCTCAAAGCAATAGACTTATGGAGAATTTCTTCTAGATTTTTCAAGGAATAATCTGGAAATCGTTCCTCAAGAAATTTCCATGTGGTGTAGGCACACTTAAAAGTAGGCAAACATCCAATCAAGTTTCTAGGCAATCCTCTAATGATAAGTTCGGCAGTTCTAAGATTCCTAACCATGTCAATTGACTCATCATGGGTTGGATGCATAGGATCAACATAAGGTGCACAAGGGCTAGCAATGTACTTGTTTAAATGATATTGATTGAAAATAACAAGCATCTCATTTTTCCACTCACGAAAATACTCTCCATCAAGAATAGGCACTCTATGTCTAAGACTCCCCAAAGTAGACTCATCCATCTTCCTCCAATGGTGATTAAACCAAGGCAATGGAGACCAATGCTCTGATACCACTTGTAGGACCTTGAGAAGAGGTGTCTAGAGGGGGGTGATTAGACACTAAGTACCAAAGTTGCAGTTTTAAGTTTCTTTAAAGTTTGAGTGGAGTTTAGGCACAAGTTTAACATTCACAACATATAGCAAGCAAGCATGCAAAGAGTATATGAGCAGCGGAAAATAAAGCATGCAACTTGCAAGAATGTAAAGGGAAGGGGTTGGAGGATTCAAACGCAATTTGGAGACACGGATGTTTTCGGCGTGGTTCCGATAGGTGGTGCTATCGTACATCCACGTTGATGGAGACTTCAACCCACGAAGGGTAACGGTTCTTGTGAGTCCACGGAGGGCTCCACCCACGAAGGGTCCACGAAGAAGCAACCTTGTCTATCCCACCATGGCCGTCGCCCACGAAGGACTTGCCTCATTAGCGGTAGATCTTCACGAAGTAGGCGATCTCCTTGCCCTTACAAACTCCTTGGTTCAACTCCACAATCTTGTCGGAGGCTCCCAAGTGACACCTAGCCAATCTAGGAGACACCACTCTCCAAGAAGTAACAAATGGTGCGTTGATGATGAACTCCTTGCTCTTGTGCTTCAAATGATAGTCTCCCCAACACTCAACTCTCTCTCATAGGATTTGGATCTGGTGGAAAGAGGGTTTGAGTGGAAAACAACTTGGGGAAGGCTAGAGATCAAGATTCATATGGTAGGAATGGAATATCTTGGCCTCAACACATGAGTAGGAAGTTCTCTCTCAGAAATAGGATGCTGGAAGTGTAGGTTCACTCTGATGGCTCTCTCCACGAATGAAGAGGAGGTGGAGGGGTGTATATAGCCTCCACACAAAATCTAACCGTTACACACAATCTACCAAACTCGGTGGGACCAAATCGTTAAACTCGGTCAGACCGATTTAGCAAATAATGTGACCGTTAGGGTTTTCGGTGGGACCAGAATGCAACTCGGTGGGACCGATTTGGTTAGGGTTAGGGCATAACGTAATCTCGGTAAGACCGATTACACAAACTCGGTGGGACCGATTTTGGTAATAAGCTTTCTAGAGAGTTGGTTAGGCAAACTCGGTTTGATCGATTATCAAACTCGGTGGGACCGATTTTGATAATAAGTTAACCAGAGAGTTTGCATTATAATCTCGGTAGTACCGATTGCTCAAACTCGGTGAGACCGATTTTGATAATGGACATACACGGAGAGATTACAATCCCATCTCGGTGAGACCGAGATCCCTATCGGTGAGACCGATTTGCCTAGGGTTTGTGGCAGTGGCTAAGACATCCAAACTCGGTGGCGCCGGATAGAAAGAATCAGTGGGGCCGAGTTCTACTTTAGGTTTAGGACAAACGTGTGGAAGTAGGAAAGTAGTAGAGGGTATTGGAGCATATCACTAAGCACATGAAGCAAGAGGCTCATTAAGCAACACCTCATCCCTTCTTGATAGTATTGGCTTTTCCTATAGACTCAATGTGATCTTGGATCACTAAAATGTAAAATGAAGAGTCTTGAGCTTGAAGCTTGAGCCAATCCTTTGTCCTTAGCATCTTGAAGGAGTTCCCACATCCTTTAGTCCATGCCACTCCATTTTTGAACTTATCTGAAACATACTAGATAAAAGTGTAATGCCAACAAGAGATATGTTGTCATTAATTACCAAAACCACCTAGGGAGAACTTGTGCTTCCAACGTGGCGGCCAGCCTGTCAACTAGGCACGCACCTACATGGCAGCATGCAACTTCTAGGCCAACTAGCCAAGCACCTGCGTGGTGGCATGCAGATCTTCGTGAAGACCATGCCACCGCACCAGCTCAGCAGCCAGCCAACCAGCGTGGCGCTGCATGCCTCGTCAGCTCGGACGCGCGTCAAAGCAAGGCAAGGCGGCGATGGATGGGACGAGATTCTTTGTCGTCCCCGATAAAGCAAGAGGGCACGTCGGTAGCACATTAAATGCATTTGTCCTACGGTGCCATGTGATAGACTTGTACACTGTACATACTTTCCACCTCCTGTGTGCCACTGTGGCGACCCCTTTGACATATAAAAGGAGGCCCGAGGCGTACTGAGGAAGGATTCAGAATTTTTGGGCTAGGCATGCACCATAGCTAGTTCAAGAACTCAAGAACACCAAATATACACCAAAGCAGGACTAGGGTATTACGCATCGTTTGCAGCCCGAACCTGGATAAAATTCCCCCGTGTTGATCTTCTAAACCCGCTCTTTGCACAGCTCCGCGCCCCGCCAACAATAGTAGGGATTCCATGTGATCCCATAGGTGCCGTTTTCCCCGACATAGATGGTTCCCTATTTAACGTGAATGCAACCGTCTCTAAAGCATAACCCCAAAACGATAGTTGTAAATCGGTAAGAGACATCATAGATCGCACCATATCCAATAAAGTACGGTTACAATGTTCGGACACACCATTACGTTGTGGTGTTCCAGGTGCGTGAGTTGCAAAACAATTCCACATTGTTTCAAATGAAGACCAAACTCGTAACTCAAATATTCGCCTCCGTGATCAGACCGTAGAAATTTTCTTTTCTTGTTACGATGATCTTCCACTTCACTCTAAAATTCTTTGAACCTTTCAAATGTTTCAGACTTATGTTTAAGTAGATATACCCATATCTGCTCAAATCATCTGTGAAGGTCAGAAAATAACGATACCCGCCGCGAGCCTCAACACTCATCGGACCGCATACATTAGTATGTATTATTTCCAATAAGTCAGTGGCTCGCTGCATTGTTCCGGAGAACGTAGTCTTAGTCATCTTGCCCATGAGGCATGGTTCGCAAGCATCAAGTGATTCCAAAAGCCCATCCACATGGAGTTTCTTCATGCGCTTTACACCAATATGACCTAAACGACAGTGCCACAAACAAGTTGCACTATCATTATTAACTTTGCATCTTTTGGCTTCAATATTATGAATATGTGTATCACTACGATCGAGATTCAACAAAAATAGACTACTCATCAAGGGTGCATGACCATAAAAGATATTACTCATATAAATAGAACAAACATTATTTTCTGATTTAAATGAATAACCGTCTTGCATCAAACAAGATCCAGATATAATGTTCAAGCTCAACGCTGGCACCAAATAACAATTATTCAGGTCTAAAACTAATCCCGAAGGTAGATGTAGAGGTAGCGTGCCGACGGCGATCACTTCGACCTTGGAACCATTTACGACGTACATCGTCACCTCGTCCTTAGCCAATCTTTGTTTAATTTGTAGCCCCTGTTTCGAGTTGCAAATATGAGCAAAAGAACCAGTATCAAATACTCAGGCGCTACTACGAGCATTAGTAAGGTACACATCAATAACATGTATATCAAATATACCTTTCACTTTGCCATTCTTCTTATCCGCCAAATACTTGGGGCAGTTCCGCTTCCAGTGACCAATCCCTTTGCAAGAGAAGCACTCAGTTTTGTGCTTAGGTCCGGACTTGGGCTTCTTCCGAGAGCAAAGAACTTGCTTGCTATTCTTATTTAAGTTCCCCTTCTTCCCTTTACCCTTTTTCTTGAAACTAGTGGTCTTGTTAACCATCAACACTTGATGCTCCTTCTTGATTTCTACCTCCGCAGCCTTTAGCATTGCGAAGAGCTCGGGAATTGTCTTTTCCATCCCTTGCATATTATAGTTCATCACAAAGCCTTTATAGCTTGGTGGCAGTGATTGAAGAACTCTGTCAATGACACTATCATCCGGAAGATTAACTCCTAGCTGAGTCAAGTGGTTATGGTACCCAGACATTCTGAGTATGTGTTCACTGACAGGATTGTTCTCCTCCATCTTGCAGCTATAGAACTTGTTGGAGACTTCATATCTCTCAACTCGAGCATTTTCTTGAAATATTAACTTCAACTCTTTGAACATATCATATGCTCCGTGACGTTCAAAACGTCTTTGAAGTCCCGATTCTAAACCGTAAAGCATGGCACACTGAACTATCGAGTAGTCATCAGCTTTAGTTTGCCAGACGTTCATAACATCTGGAGTTGCTCCTGCAGCGGGCCTTGCACCTAGCGGTGCTTCCAGGACATAATTCTTCTGTGCAGCAATGAGAATAATCCTCAAGTTACGGACCCAGTCCGTGTAGTTGCTACCATCATCTTTCAACTTAGCTTTCTCTAGGAACGCATTAAAAATCAAGGGAATGATAGCATGGGCCATTGATCTACAACAACATAGATATGCAAAAAACTATCAGGACTAAGTTCATGATAAATTTAAGTTCAATTAATCATATTACTTAAGAACTCCCACTTAGATAGACATCCCTCTAGTCATCTAAATGATCACGTGATCCATATCAACTAAACCATGTCCGATCATCCCGTGAGATGGAGTAGTTTTCAATGGTGAACATCTCTATGTTGATCATATCTACTATATGATTCACGTTCGACCTTTCAGTCTCAGTCTTCTGAAACCATATCTGCATATGCTGGGCTCGTCAAGTTTAACCCAAGTATTTTGCACATGCAAAACTGTCTTACACCCGTTGTATGTGAACGTAGACCTTATCACACCCGATCATCACGTGGTGTCTCGGCAAGACGAACTGTAGCAACGGTGCATACTCAGGGAGAACACTTATACCTTGAAATTTAGTAAGGGATCATCTTATAATGCTACCGTCGTACTAAGCAAAATAAGATGCATAAAAGATAAACATCACATGCAATCAAAATATGTGACATGGTAGGGCCATCATCATCTTGTGCCTTTGATCTCCATCTCCAAAGCACCGTTATGATCTCCATCGTCACTGGCTTGACACCTTGATCTTCATTGTAGCGTCGTTGTCGTCTCGCATTTCATACAATAAAGCGACAACCATAAGGCTCATGCCAGTTGCTGATAGCTTTTACAAAACATGATCATCTCATACAATAACTTATATCACATCATGTCTTGACCATATCATATCACAACATGCCCTGCAAAAACAAGTTAGACGTCCTCTACTTTGTTGTTGCAAGTTTTACGTGGCTGCTACGGGCTTCTAGCAAGAACCGTTCTTACCTATGCATCAGAAACACAAAGATTTTTCGTCAAGTGTGATTTTTTAACCTTCAACAAGGACCGGCCGTAGTCAAATTCGATTCAACTAAAGTTGGAGAAACAGAGCCCGCCAGCCACCTTTATGCAAAACAAGTTGCATGTCTGTCGATGGAACCAGTCTCATGAACGTGGTCATGTAAGGTTGGTCCGGGCCGCTTCATCCAACAATACCGTCGAATCAAAATAATACGTTGGTGGTAAGCAGTATGACTATTATTGCCCACAACTCTTTGTGTTCTACTCGTGCATATTATCTATGCATAGACCTGGCTCGGATGCCGCTATTGGGGAACGTAGCATGTAATTTCAAAAAAAATCATATGCTCACGCAAGATCTATCTAGGAGATGCATAGAAACGAGAGGGGGAGAGTGTGTCCACGTACCCTCGTAGACCAAAAGCGGAAGCGTTAGGTTAACGTTGTTGATGTAGTCGAACGTCTTCATGATCCAACCGGTCTAGTACCGAACGTACGGCACCTCTGAGTTCGGCACACGTTTAACTCGATGACGTCCCTCGAACTCTCGATCCAACAGAGGGTCGAGGGAGAGTTTCGTCAGCACGATGGCGTGGTGACGGTGATGGCGATGTGATCCACGCAGGGCTTCGCCTAAGCACTACGACGCTATGACCATAGGAGTAAACTATGGAGGGGGGCACCGCACACGGCTAAGAGAACAATTGTTGTGCTTTGGGGTGCCCCCTGCCCCCGTATATAAAGGAGGGGAGGAGGAGGCCGGCCACCAAAGGGCACGCCATGGGGGAGTCCTACTAGGACACCACTCCTAGTAGGATTCACCCCCCCCCCCTCTTTTTTCCTTCTCACGGAGGGGGAAAGGGGGAAGGAGAGGGGAGAGGAGAAGGAGAGGGGGACGCGCCCCCTCCCCTAGTCCAATTCGGACTCCCCATGGGAGGGGGGAACGACCACCCCTTGTGGGCTGCCTCCCCTCTCCCCTATGGCCCATGTAGGCCCAACAATTCCCCGGGGGGTTCCGGTAACCCCTCGGTACTCCGAAATATATCTGAACCATTCCAAAACAATTCTGGTGTCCGAATATCATTGTCCAATATATCAATCTTAACCTCTCGACCATTTCAAGACTCCTCGTCACATCTGTGATCTCATCCGGGACTCCGAACAAACTTCGGTCACCAAAACACACAACTCATAATACAAATCATCATCAACATTAAACGTGCGGACCCTACGGGTTCGAGAACTATGTAGACATGACCGAGACACATCTCCGTTCAATAACCAATAGCGGAACCTGGATGCTCATATTGGTTCCTACATATTCTACGAAGATCTTTATCGGTCAAACCGTAATGACAACATACGTTATTCCCTTTGTCATTGGTATGTTACTTGCCCGAGATTCGGCCGTCGGTATCATCATACCTAGTTCAATATCGTTACCGACAAGTCTCTTTACTCGTTCCATAATGCATCATCCCGCAACTAACTTATTATTCACATTGCTTGCAAGGCTTATAGTGATGTGCATTACCGAGAGGGCCCAGAGATACCTCTCCGATACTCGGAGTGACAAATCCTAATATTGATCTATGCCACCCAACAAACTCCTTCGGAGACACCTGTAGAGCATCTTTATAATCACCCAGTTACGTTGTGACATTTGATAGCACACAAGGTGTTCCTCCGATATTCGGGAGTTGCATAATCTCATAGTCAGAGGAATATGTATAAGTCATGAGAAAGCAATAGCAATAAAACTTAACGATCATTATGCTAAGCTAACGAATGGGTCTTGTCCATCACATCATTCTCTAATGATGTGATCCTGTTCATCAAATGACAACACATGTCAATGGTCAGGAAACTTAACCATCTTTGATTAACGAGCTAGTCAAGTAGAGGCATACTAGGGACACTCTGTTTTGTCTATGTATTCACACATGTACTAAGTTTCTGGTTAATACAATTCTAGCATGAATAATAAACATTTATCATGATATAAGGAAATATAAATAACAACTTTATTATTGCCTCTAGGGCATATTTCCTTCAGTGTGATCTTTACGATGGAATAAACGTAAACCTAGAGTGTGATTTGGCACTGCTTACATTTTGGCGCACATAGAAACACATTGTTGTTCCTATTCAAACTCCTAATTTTTCCTACCTAGTCAAATTCAATTGGCCTACTCACTTCACTGCCAAAATGAAACCCTAGACATGCAAATCAAATCTGGAGGGGATGAACTCATGGCAGTATCAACATGTGTATCAAAATGACTAGAGCAAGCACAAATTATCATATGGTAGTTTCAACACATGTATATTATCCATCTATTCAAATTATCTTGCACTGCCGTACAAACACACTGTAGTTTCTACACACAAAAACACATTGTATTTTCTATTCATTTGACGTACTCACTTCACATTGTAGTTTCTAACAAACTCCTAATTTTCTTTACCTAGTCAAATTATCTTGCACTGCCAAACTAAAACCCTAGTCACCGACGGTTTGTAGTCAATGCCGTGGAGGGGATGAACCGGCCGACGGTTTGTAGTCAATGTCGTGGAGGGGTGAACCCTAGCATTCCGTCATTTTCTCCACCACTTCCAAAACCCTAGTGATGCAAATCAAACGAAATCAAATCAAATGGTTCTAGAGATAGGGAAGAGAGAAAGAGAGAGAGAGAGAGAGAGAGGGAGAGAGAGAGAGAGAGAGAGAGAGAGAGAGATTTACCTGTTACCTAACCACCGGAACCCGCCGAAATCTGAAGGCAATGAGAGGCGAGAGAAAGGGGATCGAGAGAGGAACAGAGAGAGAGAGGGCAGAGAGAGGGATCGGCGACGGGAGAGAGAGAGAGAGAACAAGGTGAGGCGAGGGGGCCGTTGCCCTTGGTTTTAACCCCCACTGCCTCCTAAGAATTCATGGGCTTTGCCCAATATGCAAAGAAAGCAAATTTAGCAAAAGCAAATAATATTTTTTTTACTTTAATAAAAGCAATACAATATTTGTACTTTACTAAAACAAATAAAAGATTCAAATAATAATAGTACTTTAATAAAAAATACTAAATAGTCAAAACCACATTTCTAATTTAATAAAAAACAATTAAAATACTATATATATTTTTAAAAATATCAGTATTTCCATTTAAAATAATATAAATTTAATAAAATTAAACTACAATATAGTGTAAAAATGATCACTACCTAAAGATTAAAAAGGAAAAAAATTGAAGTCTCAAAATATAATATAAGAATGTTCACATTGACAAAATAATAATGTTATTGTTCCATGTTAATTAATTAAGAATAATGACTATAAATAAAAGTAATTCCAAACATTAGACCCCACGTCATATAGTGCTGACACGGCAAGACATGCCACAACTAAACATAATAGTGCTGGTGTTCCATGTTATAACATGCCAGCACTATATTATGCCTTGTATAAATTGTCAATCCTATATACCTGTGACGTTCAACTATTTTCCAACACCACCAACATGTCCCTAGTAATGTCGTACCAAATAAGTCAATGCCCGCACTATTTGAAAAAAAGAAGTGCTGGCGTTGATTGAAAATGGCGTGCCACCAAGGAAAGTTGTGGCTAGCCATTTTTTCACTAGTGTCCCCCGGGCCCTCGCCATAGCCGCCGCCACCCATTTTCCATATGCCTCCTCGTTGTCCAGCCCGGCCGCCCAAACCCTGATCACCCCTCCCCGCCATTGCCTCCCGGGCCTTGTATTTACCGGCATTTGTGGCTTTTGTCGCTGCCTCTGGTACCAGGGAATCTACAGCCACCGGCGATGCCCATCGACGCCAACCCCTTCCGCTTGGCACTACAAGGCCGCCTGCCACCGGCCGTCAACACTTCTACATGCTTGCTACCTGTGTGGGGAGGACGAGGTGCTCTTCACCGACCTCTTGTCCACCACGTCCACAAGGTGTTCGACACTTTGCTTGCAAGGTACCATGGATAGTGGGAACGAGTTCTTTTTCAACAATTTCATTTGTTCGCCAGACGATTAAATGCGTCGGATGACAAAGAGATTGTGGTGGCTGAGTTGGTCGTTAATGACAACATTTCTAGGCAGCGGCCTCGGTTCAGGGGATCAATCTCGGGTCATGCTCCGGCCTTGAACCGCAATAGAGAGAGCAGTCACACCTTGCTCTATGTCGATTACTTTGAGGATTTCCTGCTCTTCAAACCGCATCTATTCCACCGCCGATGGCGCGATGGCGAGACATGTGTTTAATCATATTTGGGAGGGAGTGGTAGCATATGACCCATACTTTCAGTGCAAGGGGGATGCCTTTGACAAGGTTGGCTTCTCCTCTTCTCAGAAATGCACTGCGGCTATTCGTATGCTAGCATATGGAATTCCGGGTGATCTTGTGGATAAGGACGTACGTATGAGTGAGTCCACATGTCTCAAATCAATGTATAATTTTTGCAAGGCCATGGTGGCAGTGTTTGGCCCCGAGTACTGAGAGAGCCAAATGTCATGAGATACAACCCAGTTGTTGGCGACTAATGCAGATAAATGCTTTCCGGGAATGCTTGGGAGCATAGGTTGTATGCATTGAAAGTGGAAGAACTATCCATTTGCTTGGCAGGGACAGTACAAGGGGCATAGGTTGAACTGTCATACTAGAAGCCATGGCTTCACAAGATCTTTAGATATGACACTCTTTCTTCGGCATGGCTGGTTCTCACAACGACATCAATGTGCTTCAGCGTTCTCTAGTGTTTGCAAGGCTTTCAGAAGGCGACTACCCAGAGGTCGAATATGAGATCAATGGCCACCATTACAACAAGGGATACTACCTAACTGACGGTATTTATCCTTAGTGGTCAACTCTTGTGAAGACAATATGAAGAGAAGAAACAAAGATTTGCCCAGCACCAAGAGACTACTAGGAAGGATGTGGAGCGTGCTTTTGGTGTGCTTCAATATCGATAGGGTATCGTTTGACACCCTGCACTGACATGGAGCAGCGAGTAACTTTGGGAGGTGATGACTACTTGTGTGATCATACACAACATGATTATTGAGGATGAGCGTGATGACTACATCTACGGCTACGGCCAAGGGTTTGAATATCATGGTGAAAATGTTATGCCTGAGCACCAAGAACCGACAATGTTTGAAGAGTTCACCCAATTCCATTGTGAAATCCGTGATTGGCATACTCATTTCCAACTCCAAAACATCTTGGTTGAGCACACTAAGCACATGTGAAATCATATTGACAATCAGTAGATATATTGGTTCGTTGTCTTTCCATGCATTCAAGACAATTTCGATTGGGCTGTTAAACTATTTGATTGCATTTTTATTCAAATGTGAAACTATTTGCAATATTTAATTTATTTGTGTCAAACTATTTGCAATGTGCAATGTTCAGTTCAAAAAGTGTCTACATTTGGCCTCAGGTCGGCCGTGGCGGACCATATGCGTCGGCCGCGTTGGGCACACTACAAGAAAACAGCCGGACGCCGCCCATTTGCCCGACCCAAACGGATAAAATTCAGACTACAAGAAAACAGCCGGACGCCGCCCATTTGCCCGACCCAAACGGATAAAATTCAAACAAAACGGACGTCTGTTTGGGGTCGCCCATTGGAGTTGGTCTAAGTTAGGTAAGAGTGATCAACAAGCAGCCATTGAAAAGTAGATGATTCGTATCAGTTTTCCTTACTGTGAGGCAATCAGAGATAATTCATACGCAAGGCTGACGCAACTATACTACTCCCTCCGTTCCTAAATAATTGTCTTTCTAAAGATTTCAACAAATGACTACATACGGAGCAAAATGAATGAATCTACACTCTAAAACATGTCTACATACATCCGTATGTTGTAGTCCATTTAAGATGGCTAGAAAGACAATTATTTGGGAACGGAGGGAGTAGTACATATTTTAGAGTGTAGATTCACTCATTTTGCTCCATATGTAGTCATTTGTTGAAATTTTTAGAAAGACAATTATTTAGGAACGGAGGGAGTATTTATTTATTTTTTGCGGGGAAACTAGACTAGTATACTAATTTTGACTTGACGTTCTGAAATCGAGAACGAGAGGTCGCAAGTAGAAACGAATGATGGGGTATCCCATGTACACAGTGCAGCCAAGTGCAAGACCCAGACGAGAAGTATGCTTAGCATCACAGGGACTTGAAGTTGTACATGTAGCCCCTCAAGGTGGTGATATCTTGCATCGACTTCATTAACGTATGGTCCACATAGATGCTCAATGCAGAAGCACTGCCAAACAAGACATGTAACAGGCGAGAATGTTATCACTCGTGAATTCTCCGCAGAAAAGCAGGTCAAAGGAGGAGAAAGTAAACATACATCAAAGGGCCAAGCGGGAGCCACACTACATCCCATCGGATCCTTGGTAACCTGCAGGGGGGAAGAAACAAACATATGACTGAATAATAAGCTCTATGTGCTGTTGGTCAGTACATAACAAGGATATACGAATTGTTTGTAGGATAACATACTTCAAGAGGTAGTATGTCCAGAAGATGGCAACCGACATGCCAATATAGAATGAATACCACATCCACTTCTTGGAGGAGTTGGATGCTTGTAGTAGTCCCTTAACTGCGAATAAGCATGCAAGGGCAGCTATCCAATCTGCATTACTCACAATCATACATCATTGAAACGAAGAGAGGTTAAATTACTTGTGTGTACATTAGGCTGGTCATAGCAGAGAGTAACATATGTGTGGTATCATGCAAACTTTCATTTATTTAGATGTAGACTCATTTTGTCTTGGGGTGTGTTATGTTACGGTAACATATTAATGTTGCCACAAACACCTCATTAACTACTTGACACATAAGCAAACTTACCTTGGGATGCGCTATATTACTAGCTAATTACTCCCACTATGAGGTTGGTCGTAATGGGAGTGTCATAGCTAGTATCATGCATGCCGACTAGGCAATTTTGATGAGGTGACACATAATTAAATGAAAAAAGAGACGGTTGAGTATCATATCATGATACCGTATCATAATAAATGCTATGCTAGTATGTGTCATGCATGTCATTAAATAAAGTACTATATGATAATAATGTATGGTACTATGCATTAGGGAGGCAGTACCATATGCATGATACTAATATATGATACTCCCCATTACGACCAGCCTGGCCAGCTTTAGTAACATATTTTGTTCCAGATGTTTTGGAATAAAATACTACTCCCTCGGTCCCTCCGATTCAAATTAATTGTCACTGCTTTAATACAACTTTAGTACAAAATTAATACGGATCAGAGGGAGCAGCAAATAAGCTTACATGAATGAATTAGTCATAACGGTACTGCCAGGCGCACCAGATGCGGTCTTTCCTGATATCATCCTTTTACTTAAAAGGAGCTTACACTACCAATGACAGAAGAAGAGGGATCTGTGTTTTAGATGAACTGATGCTCACCTCAAACTCTCTCCCTGCCATGTTTGCAATGGATATTCCTATTATGGGGTGCTGGCACATTTGGATGCAGAGAAACTCCAAGATATTCAACTCCCCAAACCCATCAATTCAGTCTTGGAGGTTTTTAATCAGATATGACTTGCAACTTGCACAGATAAGAGTCAAGAGCAAGTACAAGGAAGGTTTCAGTCATCGGATAGAGTCACATTTGATTTAGACCAATTGTTACATATGGATTTCCCTAGAGCTGGAAACTTTCATGAACTTTTTTTGCTGTTTTTAGCTTTGCACATATTTTTGATATAAATGAAAATTACCGTACAGCAACTGTACTACGGTTTTCAGATTAAAAAAATGAGCTTACTAAAACCTCAATGGAAAAGTAAAGAAACATTTGAGGGGTGTTAACTGTAGATTGGTGGCAATAACAAGCGAAGCCCCTGGTGATGCAGGGACCTGATATAGGACATATATAATTCAGTCGCTTTCACAAAAGTAAGATGCAATGTTATTACCTTGAGTGAGTATGAACTCTCAGTGTTTAAAGGTTGAATAATGTAACATGCAGACACTGTGTAAGCTGTTGTGAATGTTGTATGCAGAACAATGCCTTGCAACGATGACTTGTTTATGCTACCAGCTGTAAATATTCAGTAACCACTGTTACCTGCAACGATGACCATCGGCGAAGGCAAATCTTCCATAAAGTAAGCATGGTATCGCTGTTCATTTGCGCAGAATGAGTCAGACAACAATGCATAAAGACATGATCGTTCCAAAATAAATTCACCAATACATGCAACATATACCATGATTTCAGGGATTATGATGGTTAAGCACTGGTGTACTAGTGAATGTTTTCAGAGTGTAGATAACATTACAGAGCACTAATACATGTGCTATTAAAGAAAAGTCCGTTGTTTCAATGGACAAAATCCAACTAGTAGCTGCGACCAAACCCCAATCCACACAAAACTGACTTATGACGTATACTGCCAAATGCCAATGCTAAGCTCTACACCAGTTGAAAGTGGCATTGAACATTGGATGAAATCATCACTGATAAAAAGTGAACACCATGTAAATAATTAAGATAATAGCCTCAAGCAACTAACCAGCTCCCAGGGAGACCAGGCATGGTGGAAGCTGGAGTAGACGAGGAAGACCGTGTAGCTCAGGAGGAATCCCGCAAAGACGTGCTGCCAATCAAGAAGCAACGGCCTAGTGTGAGAACCAAATCAAACTGAATAGAACCATTCCCCATGGCAAGACCTCCAAACCCTAAGTCGAACGGGTCGGTAATTGGCGGCGATACGTACCCTCCAACGGCGGCTTTGGTGCACCTGCTTCTGCTCCAGGGAACGGACCAGCTCCTCCTGCTCTGCGCGCAGATCACGAGGACGACAACAAATGCGAAAGGGGTTCAGGAAATCGGGGGTGGCTGGAATCCAAGCACAAGGGTGGGAAGAAAGGAGGTGCGCACAAGATGGTACATGCCTTGGGTGTCCATGGGGACGAGATCGTCGGCGTCGTCGCTGCCGTCGCGCCGCGTCCACCATCTCCTCGTAGTCATCGCCGTCCGTTCTCCGGTCTGAAATCTATGCAGAGTTCCGGCGAACTGTTTCAGTTTGGAATGCAAAGCATCTATGACCCTTCCTAGAAGGGGAAATGCACGACCCATTTTGTCCGGGCCGCGTTGGACGTACCGGATACAAATCATGGCTCGCCAGAGCAAACAGACGTCAGTCCGCCGGCGATATATTTCCGACTTAAATTTAGGCCGTTTGTATTGGCACGGACAGGAAAGGGACGAGCGGGACGCGCGCCCTTATTCTTCCCTGGCCCGCCCATCGGGGACACAACGCTTCCATTTCCTCCTTCTTTCCATAAGCCCTCACGCCCTCCCTCGCCTCTTCCCGCTCCATGGCCGACGCCCCGCAGCAACCTGCCGCCGCCGCCGTCCCAGCCGCCACCTCCGCCCGTCCCACGATGACGAAGAAGAAGAAGCCGAGGGAGGAGATCATGCCAACGGAGCTCTAGCGACTCAATCGAGAATCGACTAAGTGGAGAGCCCGAAGGCCGCTCAGGCGGACTGGGAAAGCCACTGCCGAGTACGCCCTCGAGGCCGCCACCGCGCAACACAAGGTCACCATTGAGGACAACGAGGCCCTCGTCGCTAAGGCCACGCAGACAGCGACGAAACACGCCCTCCTCATGCTAGGGTTGTGCCAACTCGCGCCAGGCGTTCTTTCCGTCGCCAACATGGTCGCGGCGAGCACATGCTCGTCGGTCGTTCGCCCTCCACAAGGCCAGTCGACAAGCTCCTTCACAATACCATAGACGGTCGGTGTTCATTCGGGGTATGAGCATGGCGCGACCCGGTTCTCGACGTCGACGGACATCGGCATGATCGCGCTAGCCACCACTTCCCCCGCGGTCGGCATTGACCTCAACGTCACGCCTGGGTCCGGTAGCGCCGGCAGGTCAGCTGCGGGATGCAAAGGAACCATCCATGGGCGAGACCTATGGCCAACCATCCTGACGCCCGCAACCTGTTCGATGGAATGCCCTGCCCAACGTTGGCGCATGATGACCCCGACTTCAACGATTTCATGAAGAACGTCATCTTCGAGGGATGCGGCCAAGCCTTCCACCCCGAGGGCCAAGGCCAAGGCCCAGCATTCGATCCCAACGAGACCCAAAGCCAAAACGGTCTCGGCCAAGATGAAGAGGACGACGACATTGGCCATGAGAACCAAGATGAAGAGGCCGACGGCGATGGCAACTCGTGGCATGAAGACTCTAGGTGCATCAAGTGCCCCCATAGTGGTTTTGGAGTATTGAAGACAAATAGGTTAACGGATTAATGTGTTTGTGAGTATACACAGGAGCTATAGTCCCTGAAGATTTGGTTTAACCGACGAAAGATGACCCCTAAAAATGTATTGCTTCAAGTGAAGAAATTGGGACGACATTTGAAGAAATTGATGTGAAGATTTTGAAGCTTGAAGACTTTGTTTTCATAGTTTCTTTCTTCTTATTTGAGTCACAAGAAAACCCGTACTGTTAAAGGGGTTCTAGGTGAAACATATTTTATATTTCCAATGTGATGCTCAAACCTATACACACTCTTACCGCCTCGAGTGAAGCCTTTGGAAACCAGCTGACAATTTGCTATTGAGGGTGAAGCAGTTCATCTGGTGGCTATAAAATTTGGTCAGGCTGAGGAGTTAGCATTTCGCTAGTGCGATCTGCCTATCGTGAGGAAATTGAGTGCCCCGACGATATAGACAGTTCAATTTCACGACCGTTGATGCGCCGCTTGCCAACTGTCGAGTGGATCCTTATCTTGACAACGGTCATGTCCGAAGGGGCATTTATGACATTTCATGTCGGGTTGCTGATACGTCTCCAACGTATCTATAATTTTTTATTGTTCCATGCTATATTATATTCTGTTTTGGATGTTTAATGAGCTTTATTACACACTTTTATAGTATTTTTGGGACAAACCTATTAACCGTGAGGCCCGGCCGAATTCTTTTTTTGCCTATTTCAGTGTTTCGCAGAAAAAGAATATCAAACAGAGTCCAAACGGAATGAAACCTTCGGGAACGTGATTTTCGAAACAAACGTGATCCAGATGACTTGGAGTCCATGCAAAGCAATCAACGAGGAGAGCACGAGGCAAGGGGGGCGCGCCTACCCCCACAGGCGCGCCCTCCACCCTCATGGGGCCCACGTTGCTCCACCGATGTACTTCTTCCTCCTATATATACCTACGTACCCCCAAACTATCAGATATGGAGCCAAAAATCTATTTCCACCGCCGCAACCTTCTGTACCGGTGAGATCCCATCTTGGGGCCTTTTCGGGCGCTCCGCAGGAGGGGGCATTGAACATGGATGGCTTCTACATCAACACCATAGTCTCTCCGATGATGTGTGAGTAGTTTACCTCAGACCTTCCGGTCCATAGTTATTAGCTAGATGGCTTCTTCTCTCTCTTTGGATCTCAATACAAAGTTCTCCTCGGTCTTCTTGGAGATCTATTCAATGTAATCTTCTTTTGCGGTGTGTTCGTCGAGATCCGATGAATTGTGGGTTTATGATCAAGATTATCTATGAATAATATTTGAATCTCCTCTGAATTCTTTTATGTATGATTGATTATCTTTGCAAGTCTCTTCGAATTATCAGTTTGGTTTGGCCTACTAGATTGATCTTTCTTGCAATGGGAGAAGTGCTTAGCTTTGGGTTCAATCTTACGGTGCTCGATCCCAGTGACAGAAAGGGAAACGGCATGTATTGTATTGTTGCCATCGAGGATAAAAAGATGGGGTTTATATCATATTGCATGAGTTTATCCCTCTACATCATGTCATCTTACTTAAAGCGTTACTCTGTTCTTATGAACTTAATACTCTAGATGCATGCTGGATAGCGGCTGATGTGTGGAGTAATAGTAGTAGATGCAGAATCGTTTTGGTCTACTTGTCGTGGACGTGATTGTTGGAGATATGCCCTAGAGGCAATCATGTATGATGATATTTCCTATGTGTTTATGAATAAAGATAGTCCTTGGACATTATCAATGATGTGTATCAGCAAGTATGTGACTTGTTTGTGGGACTATGCATTGTATGATGGTATCCTAAAAGGTCCCTAGTCAAAAGGGTTGTGTGGACACGCAACCGACTAGACTGGCATATGACACGGTCGATGGCTTGGTGTCACTAGCCATGGAGCATTGGATGCTAACCGGATAATATGGACTTGGAAAGGTCTGGTCGGATTCGACATAGTCGGATCCGAGTCGAGATAAGGTCTGAGTCGGACAGACCCAACTATGAGACACAGCGATATGTCATCTGTGAGTCTCTAGTACAACATACGTTCTATGTACTAAGACTGGTGACACATGTACTCTGGATGGTGACAGACTTCCTTTGGGCCGACCAAACGCTACTCCGTGGATCGGGTAGTTACAAAGGTAGGTTTCGGGTTTGTCCGATCCCATCTTTGCGAGACGGTCGAGCAAGATGGGATTTGCCCCTCCGATCGAGAGATATACTCTGGTCCCCTCGTGTGATCGACCAGAATAGCATGGCCATGCGACAAGGATTATGAGATAATCCGGATTGTGGTCGGTATCCTTTGGAACGAGAAAGAGGTCGGGTTAGCACAAGGATGACAGTCTCGCCTTGAGCCCGACAACATATATCGTCGGCAAAGGGAGCGAAGTGTGACACGCGTTATGCAGGTTCGCCTAACCAGCTTCATCGTCTCGCTTGGTGGTCGGCACGCCTTGCTAGAGGCCGCTACCAACCGTCTGGTCGGAGGTGATCCGAGCTGTGACCAAGCCGACTTGAACCTAAAATTGTCGCAGCTTAAGGGAAGGAACCTATGAGGTCGGTTAAATGACACCTTTGGTCGGATGTGATCCGAATCGACTAGGAACGTGACCGAATAGACTTTGCTTTACGGTCCGTGCGAGGCCCAAGTGTTGAGCCTGCGACGGACGCCTATATAAAGTGGAGGTGCGGCACACTCATGCGATTGATCGCTTCGGCGTTGCGACTAGGGTTTGCATGTGTTGCGAATAGCCACCTCTGCTCGCCGCCGACTGTGTGATCGGACCTAGCGATCCGCGCCGACGTTCCTCCCGCGCCGCGGATACCGTTAGAGGCGGTGCACTTGCGCCGCTCCGCGAACTTCGTGCGTGGGATCGGACGGCCGGCCGCCGAGGGAGATCGAGCGAGGAGGAGGCGATCCACGCAGACGCTGCTGCCCCAACTCTTCTTCGCCGCACGGCGGCGCTGCGTCTAGTGGTAACGAATCGTGATCCATCTCCGTAGCATGTTCTGGATGTTACGTGCATAGGAATTTTTAATTTGCGATCGACGCACCCTACCGTAGAACCCAACAAAGGGTATCGAGCCTCTGTTATAGGATTTGGATTCAGATCGTATGCATATTAGATATGTGGAGGCGGCAGATGAGATCTGTTGTCCTTCAAGAGATCGGCTATGTGCACGGTTGATATGATCAACTGCACATGGGGATCGTTGAGGCTATGTTTTACGTAAATCGGGATCGATGAGGTTGTGACACGATCTACCCCTACCGGTCGGTCATCCGCCATCGGGTTAACGATTGAAACGTAAATCCGAATCGGATTCGCGATGATCGATAAGATCTGTCAGATCAGAGAATTCGGCGTGATCGGAGTTCAGATGTGATCTGTGATTTCTGAAAACGTCGGGCGCTGCCCGCACCTGCGAGGGGCGCTGCCCCTTCGAACCCCTTCACATCAAACCCGCGAGGGACCGCCGTGTGCGTAGCGCCGTGTATTTCGTACCCGACACGCAAACCAGTAGAATGCGATTCTATGCATAACTTTGTTTTGCAGGTTTGATGTGAATAGTATGGCTCATGTGTATGTGATGCGTGTGTGTAATTTATACGTGGCCTGCGTGTCATGTTTGTCAGCCGGCAGGAGCCAAAGTGCTGTCATTATATTGTATAACGACCTGCGTGTCGACTTGTGACTCTATGTAAAATTCATTACTAGTTTTAATAGTTGGATAATAGAGATCAGGTTGGCGGATTGGAGTCACGGAGTGACAAACAATATGGAGTTCAGAGATGGTCATCGAGTCGGAGCCGACCTAGAAGAACGTCCATGAAGGAGCCATACTATTTCACAATATGTGTTATTTGTGATTATTATGCTTCTTGTTTTCTATGCATGTTAGAATGGTAGAAAGATCCCTCATGAATATCAAGTGAATTGCCAACCCTGATGTTGCACCTTCGCACGTCAAGTACGTCTAGTAGTGGGCTCATAAAATTGGGGTGTTGCTGGGTGTCCTTGAACTGAAGGGTTAAATGTCGGACACGGACATGCACCTTTACATCGAGTTAACTTGACAAGGCTATTAAAATGGTTTTGGGCCTTCGGCAAAGAAGGTTGGGGGCGAGGTATGAGATACCTTCCCGATCGGCTGAGTCGTATAAAGATGCGATTAGCAAGGAGTTGCTTACCGAATAGGTATGTTGGCTAGCAGTGATGCTAAAGCTCACTAGTCGCATGCGCTAGTCGGATCCTGAATCACCGAGAGTTTGCGGAGGGATCTTTGACTTGATGGGAGTATTTACATTTAGGCTAGAATTACTCTACATAAACACATTGCTTAGTGATTGCATGTTTTCTGTTGTAGATCAATGGCACCACCTGCTCAACCCAACTTTGCATTGAAATCAATTACGGAAAAGGATAAACTGAATGGAACAAACTTTACCACCGGTATAGAAATCTGAGAATTGTTCTCAAGCACGATAAAAGGAACATGTTCTAGAGGATCCACTTCGGAGGAACCTGCTGATAATGCTAGTGCCACAGCTAAAAATGCCTACTGTAAACTCGTTGATGAATCAACGGAGATCAGTCTCGATGTCTTTGGCTTGTATGGAGCCCGATTTGCAACAGCATTTCGAAAACGTTGAGGCTTACGATATGATCGAGAATCTCAAGAGCATGTTTTGAGACACGTGCTAGGACCGAAGGTTCAACGTCTGGCGATCCTTGATGGATTGCGGCTGAAGGAAGGTGATCCATCGAGCCCACATGTGATCAAGATGATCGGATATGTGCAAGCTTTGGATCGTTTGGGCTTCCCGCTCTTGGATGAGCTGACTCACGATGCTGTTCGGGTTCTCTTCCGCCCACTATGGGACGTTCATCTCGAACTATCATATGCATGGCATGGATAAGAAGCTCACCGAATTGCATGGGATGCTCAAGGTGGCGAGCGGGATATTAAGAAAGGCACGCATCAAGTGTTGATGGTGCGTAAATCGCTAAGTTCAAGAAGAGTTGGTCCAAGAAAAAGGCTAAGGCAGAGGGCACGGAGATGGTAACCTCTGCCATGCCAAGTCTGGACTGGACTCAAGACCATTTGCTATCACCGCAAGGAGACCGGTCCTTTGGAAGAGGAATCGTAGCAAGTGGCTTGCGAGCATGGCAAGAAGGCGGAAATGCTTCTTCAGCAAAGGTACACTTGTTGCATATGTTATAGACATTTACCTTGCTGACATACCTAGTAGCTCTTGGGTATTTGATACCGGATCTGTTGTTCATGTTTGCAACTCGATGCGAGGCTGGTAAGAACTAGGCATGTGGCACAAGGGGAGATTGACATCGTGGTCGGCAACAAAGCAAGAGTTGCTGCGTTGGAGGTCGGCACGATGCAGCTCCAGCTCCCTTCCCATTCATTATGGAATTGAATAATTGTTATTACATTCCTGCACTTAGTCGGAACATTATTTATGCCTCATGTTTGATGAATCAGGGTTATGAATTCAATTTAAAGGACAATGGTTGTTCGATATTTTTGAATGGTATGTTCCACAGCTATGCACCCATTGTTGATGGGCTATTTATATTGCATCTAGAACAGGAACCGGTCTATAACGTAAATGTCAAGAGGCATAAGCCTAATGAGATAAATCCGACATACTTACGGCATTGCCGGCTTGGACACATTAGTTCCGAAACGCATGAAGAAGCTCCATGATGATGGGCTCCTAACCCGTCCGACTTCGGATCATTCGAGACATGTGAATCATGCTTGCTCGGCAAGATGACTAAGTCTCCTTTCGCAAAGAGTTGCGAGAGGGCATCCGAGCTGTTGGAGCTTATACACGATGATGTGTGTGGTCCAATGAGCACACCTGCCAGAGGTGGCTATCGATTGCCATTGACTTTTATCGGCGACTTGAGTAGATATGGATATATCTATTTGATGAGGCACAAGTCGGAGACTTTTGAAAAATTCAAAGAGTTTGAGCGAGGTTGAGAATCAGCTCGGCAAGACTATAAAGCTTCTGCGATCTGATCGTGGAGGTGAGTACATGAGCCGGGAGTTCGATGATCATCTGAAAAGTCGAGGTATAGTACCTCGGCTCACACCTCCGATGCATACGGAGAAAGCGGTGTGTCGAGCGGAGGAATAGGACCTTGTTGGACATGGTCCGGTCTATGATGAGCAAATCGGATTTACCCTTGTCATTTTGGGGATACGCTCTAGAAACCGCAGCTTTCACACTTAATAGGGTACCATCAAAATCCGTAGACAAGACACCGCATGAGATGTGGACCGAAGAGTCCAGTTTGTCTTTTCTAAAGATTTGGGGTTGTGAAGCATTTGTCAAGCGACTTATGTCGGACATGCTTACACCCAAGTCGGATAAATGCATATTCGTGGATATCCGAGGGAAACCTTGGGATATAGCTTCTACAACCGGAAGAGAACAAAGTGTTTGTTGCTCGGAACGGGTTTTCCTTGAGAAAGAGTTTCTCGGTCAGAGGCCAGTGGGAGGACGGTTCGACTCGAAGAAATTCGAGGACCACTCGGGACGGCTCGGTGGTGATGAGATCATACCGAGTCGGTCGGGAACACAGAGTGGAAGCGGCACCGGAACCACGAAGGTCGGAGAGATTGCGCAGAGTGCGTGATGTATTGTTGCTAGAAAGCGGCAGGCGGCCACGTATGCAAGCGATGGTGAGCCCAGATTCGAGGCATGGCTGGAGGCCATGAGATCCGAGTTAAAATCCATGGATGAGAATCAAGTCAGGATTTGGTTGATCCGCCACCTGGCGTAACTGCCATTGGTTGCAAATGGGTCTTTAAGAAGAAAACCGATGTGGATGGAAATGTTCAGATCTACAAAGCTCGGCTTGTCGCTAAAGGTTATGGACAAGTTCAAGGAATTGACTACGATGAGACTTACTCGCCGGTAGCGATGCTTTGAAATCGGTGAGGATCATACTAGCTATAGCTGCATATTTCGATTACGAGATATTGCAGATGGATGTCAAGACGGCTTTCCTTCACGGAAATTTAACCGAGGGCGATATATGATACAGCCCGAGGGTTTTGTCGATCCGACTAGCACTAGTAAGGTATGCAAGCTCAAGAGATCCATTTATGGGTTGAAGCAAGCATCTCGGAGTTGGAACATTCGTTTTGATGAAGTCGCCACCGATCTCGGTTTCATCAAAAGCGAAGAGGACTCTTGTTTATACAAGAAGTTAAGTGGGAGCTCGATAGTGTTTTGATCTTGTATGTGGATGACATACTACTGATCGGAAATAATGTTTCGATGCTAAACTCGGTCAAGGAATCATTGAATGGCAAGTTTTCGATGAAGGACCTTGGTGAGGCGGTCTATATTTTAGGCATTAAGATCTATAGAGATAGATCGAGGAGGCTGCTCGGCTTAAGCGAAGCACGTACATAGATAAAGTGTTGAAGCGGTTCAACATGAGTGAGGCGAAGAAAGGGTTCTTGCCGCTCTCACATGGTATAAGGCTAAGCGAGACTCGAGTCCTTCGACATCGATGAGCGAAGCGGGATGAGTAGGATTCCGTATGCCTCAAAGAATCGGATCCATCATGTATGCCATGATATGTACAAGGCCTGATGTTGCTTTTGCAATAAGCCTAACAAGTAGATACCAGGCCAACCCGGTGAGAGTCACTGGGCAGCGGTAAAGACTATTTTGAAGTACACGAAAAGGACTAAAGAGATGTTCCTAGTTTATGGAGGTGAGGAAGAGCTCGTCGTAAGGGGTTACGTCGATGCTAGTTTCCAAACCGGCGAGAGATGATTGTCGATCACGATGCGGATTCGTTATGCGTCTGAGCGGAGGAGCGATTACCTTTGGATGAGTTCCAAGCGAGGATACGGTGGCGATTCTACCACGAAGCCGAATATGAAGCTGCAAAGGAAGGTGTTTGGATCCGCATTTTCTGGATGATCTTGGTATTTTCCCAGCCTCGGTGAAACCGTTGGACCTTTATTGTGACAATTACGGTGCCATCGCACAAGCCAAGGAGCCGAGGAATCACCACAAGGTCGGACACATAGACCGGAAATATCGGCTGATACGAAGATCGTAAGAATGGTGATGTAGAGTTATGCAAGATTCACACGGATGCAAATGTTGCAGATCCGTTGACTAAGCCACTTCCACAACCCAAGCATGAGGGGCACGTTAGAGCTATGGGCATTCGATGTCTATTTGATTGACTCTAGTGCAAGTGGGAGACTGTTGGAGATATGCCCTAGAGGCAATCATGTATGATGATATTTCCTATGTGTTTATGAATAAAGATAGTCCTTGGACATTATCAATGATGTGTATCGGCAAGTATGTGACTTGTTTGTGGGACTATGCATTGTATGATGACTGTCCTAAAAGGTCCCTAGTCAAAAGGGTTGTGTGGACGCCTTGCAGCCGACTAGACTGGCATATGACACGGTCGATGGCTTGGTCTCACTAGCCATGGAGCATTGGATGCTAACCAGATAATATGGACTTGGAAAGGTCTGGTCGGATTCGACATAGTCGGATCCGAGTCGAGATAAGGTCTGAGTCGGACATACCCAACTATGAGACGCAACGATATGTCATCTATGAGTCTCTAGTACAACATACGTTCTATGTCCTAAGACCTGAGCTGACACATGTACTCTGGATGGTGACAGACTTGCTTTGGGCCGACCAAACGCTACTCCGTGACTAGGTAGTTACAAAGGTAGGTTTCGGGTTTGTCCAGTCCCATCTTTGCGAGACACGGTCGAGCAAGATGGGATTTGCCCCTCCGATCAGGAGAGATATACTCTGGGCCCCTCGTGTGATCTGACCAGGAATAGCATGGCCATGCGACAAGGATTATGAGATAATCTGGATTGTGGTCGGTATGACTGGAACGAGAAATAGGTCGGGTTAGCACAAGGATGACAGTCTCGCCTTGAGCCCGACAACATATATCGTCTTGGCAAAGGGAGCGAAGTGTGACACGTTATGCAAGTTCGCCTAACCAGCTTCATCGTCGCTTGGTGGTCGGCACGCCTTGCTAGAGGCCGCTACCAACCGTACAGGTCGGAGGTGATCCAAAGCGTGACCAAGCCAACTTGAACCTAAGGGGTCGCAGCAAGGAAGGAACCTATGAGGTCAGTTAAGTGAGACCGGTCGGATGTGATCCGAATCGACTAGGAACGTGACCGAATAGACTTTGGGCTTTAGGGTCCGTCACGAGGCCCAAGTGTTGAGCCCATGACGGATGCCTATATAAAGTGGAGGTGCGGCACACTCGTGCGATTGATCGCTTGGCGCTGCGACTAGGCTTTGCATGTGTTGCGAATAGCCACCTCCACTCGCCGCCCGGCGTGTGATCGGACCTAGCAGTCCGCCGCACGACGTTCCTCCCGCACGCAGCGGATACCGTTAGAGGCGGTGCACTTGCGCCGCTCCGGCGAACTCGTGCGACGTGGGATCGGACGACCCGGCGCCGAGGGAGATCGAGCGAGGAGGAGAGGATCCACACCACGCCGCTGCCCCAACTCTTCTTCATTTGCACGCTTCTTGGCGTCTAGTGGTAACGAACTGTGATCCATCTCCCGTAGCATGTTCCTGGATGTTCTGTGCGTAGGAATTTTTAATTTGCAGTCGACGCACCCTACCGTAGAACCCAACAGTGATGCCTATATACATGATCATACCTAGATATTCTTATAACTATGCTCAATTCTATCAATTGCTCGACAGTAATTCGTTTACCCACCGTAATACTTGTGCTCTTGAGAGAAGCCACTAGTGAAACCTATGGCCCCCGGGTCCATTTGCCATCATATTAATCTTCCAACACTTAGTTATTTTTATTGCCTTTTATTTTACTTTGCATCTTTATTTATCTTTATCATAAAAATACCAAAAATATTATCTTATCATATCTATCAGATCTCACTCTCCTAAGTGACCATTGAGGGATTGACAACCCCTTTATCGCGTTGGTTGTGAGGTTCTTATTTATTTGTGTAGGTGTGAGGGACTCGTGCGTGATCTCCTACTGGATTGATACCTTGGTTCTAAAAAACTGAGGGAAATACTTACGCTACTTTACTGCATCACCCTTTCCTCTTCAAGGGAAAACCAACGCAGTGCTCAAGAGGTAGCAAGAAGGATTTACGGCGCCGTTCTTAGGGAGTCTACGCACAAGTCAAGACATACCAAGTACCCATCACAAACTTTTATCCCTCGCATTACATTATTTGCCATTTGCCTCTCGTTTTCCTCTCCCCCACTTCACCTTTGCCGTTTTATTCGCCCTTCTTCCGTTCAATCTTTTGTTTGCTTGTGTTACCATGTACCTTCTTTTTGCTTGCATATTCGCTTGATAAAAGTTTATGGATCCTCACCCACTTGCTAATCTCTTTAAGATATCCAATTATGATGAACCTATTGCTAGTGAATTGAGTGCACTAGATTATTTTTATGAGGTTTTGCTTGAAATTCGTGAATCTGAAAATTGTGATGAAGTACTTTATGAAGCGATTCACGATAGATCTTTGAATAAAAAGCATGATTGCAATGATTTTACTATAAATTCCCTTGATGTCAATTGTGCTAATAATATGCAAAACCCTAAGCTTGGGGATGCTACTTTTGCTATGTCTACTACTTGTTGCAATGATCATAATTGGGGTGATTCTTCTTATGATCTTGAAAATTTATTTAAGCCCCATGATGAATATGAGATCGATAATAGTGTTTGCAATATTATTGAAAGTGGGTTTGGAAGAGTGTCAACTTTAGATCCCACATATTTGGAGAATGTTCAATCTTATGAAATTTTTGATAAAAGTGGGTTTGGAGAGGTCATGACTTTAGCTAATGTTAATCCCACTATTTTGGAAGAGTGTCAACTTCGCATGCATGTGGATCATGTTGAAAATATGTTATGTGATAGCTATATTGTTGAATTTGAATATGATCCCACATGTAATTATTATGAGAGAGTAAAATATGGTTATTTTCATGTTACTAAATTACCTCTCGTTATGTTGAGATTGCTATTGTTTCTTTCCGCTTCCTTGCATATGCTAGTTTTTGTTTGCCTTGATAATTTATTTGCCTATAAGATGCCTATGCATAGGAAGTATGTTAGACTTAGATGTGATTTTCACATGTTTTATGATGCTCTTTTTGTGTTTCAATTACTATCTTTTGTGTGAGCATCATCGAAATCTCAGTGCCTAGCTAGGGGCGTTAAACTATAGCGCTTGTTGGGAGGCAACCCAATTTTATTGTAGTTTTTTTGCTTTTTGCTTCTGTTTAGGAATAAATATTTGATCTAGCCTCTGATTAGATTTGTTTTTATGTTTTAATTAGTGTTTGTGCCAAGTTAAACCTATAGGATCTTCTTGGATGATAGTTATTTGATCTTGCTGAAAATTCCAGAAACTTTCTGTTCACGAAAAAATTTGTTAAAAATCACCAGAACGTCATAAAATATTGATTCCAGTTGCAGCAGATCAATAAACAAATTGTCTAGGCTGTCCTATTTTGGTAGATGTTTTTGAGTTCTAGAAGTTCGCGTTAGTTACAGATTACTACAGACTGTTCTGTTTTTGACAGATTCTGTTTTTCGTGTGTTGTTTGCTTATTTTGATGAATCTATGGCTAGTAAAATAGTTTATAAACCATAGATAAGTTGGAATACAGTAGGTTTAACACCCATATAAATAAAGAATGAGTTCATTACAGTACCTTGAAGTGGTGTTTTGTTTTCTTCGCTAACGGGGCTCACGAGATTTTCTGCTAAGTTTTGTGTTGTGAAGTTTTCAAGTTTTGGGTAAAAGATTTGATGGATTATGGAACAAGGAGTGGCAAGACCTAAGCTTGGGGATGCCCATGGCACCCCAAGATAATCTAAGGACACCAAAAGCCAAAGCTTGGGGATGCCCCGGAAGGCATCCCTCTTTAAATCTTCGTCCATCGGTAACTTTACCTGGAGCTATATTTTTATTCACCACATGATATGTGTTTTGCTTGGAGCGCCTTGTATGATTTGAGTCTTTGCTTTTTAGTTTACCACAATCATCCTTGCTGTACACACCTTTTGAGAGAGATACACATGATTCGGAATTTATTAGAATACTCTATGTGCTTCACTTATATCTTTTGAGCTATACAGTTTTTTTCTCTAGTGCTTCACTTATATCTTTTAGAGCACGATGGTGGATTAGTTTTATAGAAACTATTGTTCTCTCATGCTTCACTTATATTATGTTGAGAGTCCTACAAAACATCATGGTAATTTGCTTAAATTGAGAAATTAGTCCTAAAGTGATAGGCATCCAAGATTAGTAAAAAATTCTTATGAGTGTGTTGAATACTATGAGAAGTTTGATGCTTGATAATTGTTTTGAGATATGAAGATTGTGATATTAGAGTCATGCTAGTTGAGTATTTGTGGATTTGAGGAATACTTGTGTTAAAGTTTGCGATTCCTGTAGCATGCACGTATGGTGAACCGTTATGTGATGAAGTCGGAGCATGATTTATTTATTGATTGTCTTCCTTATGAGTGGCGGTCGGGGATGAGCGATGGTCTTTTCCTACCAATCTATCCCCCTAGGAGCATGCGTGTAATACTTTGCTTTCGTAACTTGTAGATTTTTGCAATAATTATATGAGTTTTTTATGACTAATGTTGAGTCCATGGATTATACACACTTTTCATCCTTCCACCATTGCTAGCCTCTCTAATACCGCGCACTTTTTGCTGGTATCTTACACCCACCATATACCTTCCTCGAAACAGCCACCATACCTACCTATCATGGCATTTCCATAGCCATTTTGAGATATATTGCCATGCAACTTACCACCGTTCCATTTACTATGACACGCTCCATCATTGTCATATTGCTTTGCATGATCATGTAGTTGACATCGTATTTGTGGCAAAGCCACCGTTCACAATTCTTTCATAGATGTCACTCTTGATCCATTGCATACCCCGGTACACCGCCGGAGGCATTCACATAGAGTCATATTTTGTTCTAAGTATTGAGTTGTAATTCTTGAGTTGTAAGTAAATAAAAGTGTGATGGTCATCATTATTAGAGCATTGTCCCAAGTGAGGAAAGGATGATGGAGACTATGATTCCCCCACAAGTCAGGATGAGACTCCGGACGAAAAATAAAATAAAAAAGAGAGAAAAGGCCCAAATAAAAAAATGAGAGAAAAGAGAGAAGGGACAATGTTACTATCCTTTTACCACACTTGTGCTTCAAAGTAGCACCATGATCTTCATGATAGAGAGTCTCCTATGATATCAATTTCATATACTAGTGGGAATTTTTCATTATAGAACTTGGCTTGTATATTCCAATGATGGACTTCCTCAAAATGCCCTAGGTCTTCGTGAGCAAGCGAGTTGGATGCACACCCACTTAGTTTCTTTTGTTGAGCTTTCATATACTTATAGCTCTAGTGCATCCGTTGCATGGTCATCCCTACTCACTCACATTGATATCTATTGATGGGCATCTCCATAGCCCGTTGATACGCCTAGTTCATGTGAGACTATCTTCTCCTTTTTGTCTTCTCCGCAACCACCATTCTATTCCACATATAGTGCTATGTCCATGGCTCACGCTCATGTATTGCGTGAAGATTGAAAAAGTTTGAGAACACCAAAAGTATGAAACAATTGCTTGGCTTGTCATCGGGGTTGTGCATGATTTAAATACTTTGTGCGGTGAAGATAGAGCATAGCCAGACTATATGATTTTGTAGGGATTACTTTCTTTGGCCATGTTATTTTGAGAAGACATAATTGCTTAGTTAGTATGCTTGAAGTATTATTATTTTTATGTCAATATTAAACTTTTATCTTGAATCTTTCGGATCTGAATATTCATACCACAAATTAAGAGAATTACATTGAAAATTATGATAAGTAGCATTCCACATCAAAAATTCTGTTTTTATCATTTACCTACTCGAGGACGAGCAGGAATTAAGCTTGGGGATGCTTGATACGTCCCCAACGTATCTGGGCTTTATTATACACTTTTATATTATTTTTGGGACTAACCTATTAACCGGAGGCCCATCCCGAATTGTTGTTTTTTTGCCTATTTCAGTGTTTCACAGAAAAAGAATATCAAATGGAGTCCAAACGGAATGAAACCTTCGGGAACGTGATTTTCGGAACAAACGTGATCCAGAGGACTTGGAGTCCACGCAAAGCAATCAACGAGGAGAGCACGAGGCAGGGGGCGTGCCCTCGTGCCCTCCATGCTCGTGGCGCCCACGTTGCTCCATCGACGTACTTCTTCCTCCTATATATACCTACGTACCCCCAAACTATCAGATACGGAGCCAAAAACCTATTTCCACCGCCGCAACCTTCTGTACCTGTGAGATCCCATCTTGGGGCCTTTTCTGGCGCTCCGCCGAAGGGGACATTGATCACGGAGGGCTTCTACATCAACACCATAGCCTCTCCGATGATGTGTGAGTAGTTTACCTCAGACCTTCGGGTCCATAGTTATTAGCTAGATGGCTTCTTCTCTCTCTTTGGATCTCAATACAAAGTTCTCCTCGATCTTCTTGGAGATCTATTCGATGTAATCTTCTGTTGCGGTGTGTTTGTCGAGATCCGATGAATTGTGGGTTTATGATCAAGATTATCTATGAACAATATTTGAATATCCTCTAAATTCTTTTATGTATGATTGATTATATTTGCAAGTCTCTTCAAATTATCAGTTTGGTTTGGCCTACTAGATTGATCTTTCTTGCAATGGGAGAAGTGCTTAGCTTTGGGTTCAATCTTGCGGTGCTCGATCCTAGTGGCAGAAAGGGAAACGACACGTATTGTATTGTTGCCGTCGAGGATAAAAAGATGGGGTTTATATCATATTGCATGAGTTTATCCCTCTACATCATGTCATCTTACTGAAAGCATTACTCTGTTCTTATGAACTTAATACTCTAGATGCATGTTGGATAGCGGTCGATGTGTGGAGTAATAGTAGTAGATGCAGAATCGTTTTGGTCTACTTGTCCTGGACGTGATGCCTATATACATGATCATACCTAGATTTTCTCATAACTATGCTCAATTCTATCAATTGCTCGACAGTAATTCGTTTACCCACCGTAATACTTATGCTCTTGAGAGAAGCCACTGGTGAAACCTATGGCCCCTGGGTCTATTTTCCATCATATTAATCTTCCAACACTTAGTTATTTTTATTGCCTTTTATTTTACTTTGCATCTTTATTTCTCTTTATCATAAAAATCCCAAAAATATTATCTTATCATATCTACCAGATCTCACTCTCGTAAGTGACCGTTGAGGGATTGACAACCCCTTTATCGCGTTGGTTGCGAGGTTCTTATTTGTTTGTGTAGGTGTGAGGGACTCGTGCGTGATCTCCTACTGGATTGATACCTTGGTTCTCAAAAACCGAGGGAAATACTTATGCTACTTTACTGCATCACCCTTTCCTCTTCAAGGGAAAACCAACGCAGTGCTCAAGAGGTAGCAGTTGCCCTTTGCTATAAATAGCCACTCCCTACAACCACTTTGTTGGTTGGCTGCTCTAGAGAGAACTTGACACTTGTCATTTGAGAGCAACCCTTTGTCTAACGACTTTGAGAGAAACCCAAGTGATGAAAAACTCAACCAGAGCCAAAAGTGATTGAGCATCACTGAAGAGATTGATTTGTGTGATTTGACACCTATTACCTTTGAAGACTGTCATTCTTCCATATGGTTAGGCGTCATGTTTTGAGCACCCAAGAGTAATAGTTGTGTGCCGGTGAACAAGTCTGTGAAGGTCCTGGAAGTCTACCTTGAAGACTTACCACGAGTGATTGGGTGAGGCCTGCTGTGACCTTTGCTCAAGAGGAATATGATGAATACTTAGTGTCTTCGGAGTTCAAATCAGCCGCCTCAACCAGACGTACAGTTGATACAACAAAGGGAACTGGTCTACCAAATTGGTGTGTCTTCACCGAGCCTACGTAGTTTCAAATTCCTCACATCTTTACCTTTAAGTTATTCCGCTGCTGAAGAATTTGTGATCTATCTTCTAAAGAATTTGAACTGAAGACTTTCACCATGCTGTTTTTCATTTCTTCAGTTCATCTTCCTCATGCTTGAATGCTTGTATGATTACATGTTCTTTCACTTGTATGTATCCTGTATGCATGCCTTCTGTTTCGGTGACAAATTAGTTCCCCTAGCATTTCTATTTCTTCACTCCGATCTTTGTCAAATTCATCAGAGTTTGACGAATTTCTAAAAATCTCCCATTCACCCCTGCTCTGTGAGTAAACCTACACTTTCAATTGGTATCAGAGTAAAGCACTCCCTTGTTTTGTGTGATTTTGGTTTAACCACCTGGACTTTTAGTTATGTCGACCGCAGGGATGATCAAGGTATCCGTTGTGTGCCCTATCTTTGATGGCACGGACTATCCCTACTGGAATAACAAGATGCACATGCATCTTGAGGCTATTGACAACGATCTCTGGTTGGTGTACCTACTATTACTCCTAGCATCAACGCCACTGATGTGAAGAGATTCAAGCAACTCGACTCTCAAACAAAGAATATCATATGTGGACATCTGAACAAAGGCCAGTATGGCAGAGTGAGTGCCCTGGAAACTTCAAAGATTATCTGGGATAGGCTTTCCAAGGTCAATGAAGGAGTTTCCACTAAACGCGACTCAAGAGTTCATATTCCTCACAATCTCTTCAACCGCTTCAAGAGGCTCGACAATGAAAATGTCCAGCAAACCTTCGACTGCCTCACTGATATCTCCAATGAGCTTCAGGCTCTTGGTGCTGGTGACATCACAAATCATGAGGTGGTTAAGAAGTTGACGAGGTCCCTTGACAGTTTCTTTGACACATTAGCCCTGATGATTCAAGAGCTTCCTAATTACATGTCACTTGATCCGGCTAATATTCTTAAGAGGCTCAATACTCATGAATTTGAGCAAGCTGAGAAGAGAGATATGTATGGTCCCAGCTATGGACGACCCCGCCCTCTGAAGGCAAAAGCAAAATCCAAGGCAATTTCTTCATCTGAAGAAGAATCTGATTGCGATTCGACGGTCTTTGAAGAAATTGATGAAGAACTGCAATGCTTGTGAGGAAGTTCCAGAAGTTTTCCAAGAAGAATCCCTTTGGGAAGTCTTCAAAGTATGACTGGAAGAACACTGGAGAAGCATCTGCTCGAGACTACAACAAGAGAACTTGTCATAAATGCAAGAAGCCAGACCACTACATCGTTGATTGTCCTCTCTGGCAAAAGGGCTCTTAGAAGAAGACGAGCAGAGATGATGACTCTGATGACAAAAATAAGAAATCCTCAAAGTCCTCATCAAAATCTTCATCGCGCAAGAAAAGCAGTTCCAGCAGAGATCGTGCATTCATTGGGAAGGAAATTGATTCCAAGGAAGAATATGATCGTGAGGAAGCTGAGGAATCTGAGGAGGAGTTAGACTCTGGTGTGACGAGCCTTGCCCTTGCCACTGAGTTCGTCAGCAAGTCCACCTGTGAAAAATGGTCCCTCCACCAACAATGAGGATTGTGCTGATGACTACGCTCCCACCTATTGCGTCATGGCAAGAGCTACAAAGGTAACCTCACAAGAAGCTTACTTTAATACTTCCAGTGATGACGAATATGAGCGTGAAGCTAAATCTAGCTATAAGAAACTTGCTAAGATTGCAACTGAACAACAAACTGCTACGGAAAAGATGCAAAAACTGCTAGACAAAAGGGATGTTCTGTTGGATGAGGAAATGGATCATAGTCAAACCTTGTCTGAAGAACTCAAGCGTCTTCAGTCAAAGAATGATGAACTTGAGAGTCGTCATGTGGCCCTCTCAGCCGAACACGAGAAGTCGTCCTATGAATTTCTTCAAAGGAAGCAAGTTCTCGAGAGATTATTTGCTTGCTCAACAGATTAGCACCGCTCAGGAAGAATTTGTTGCACCATGCTTAAAATGCCTGGAACATGAAAATGCAAATTCTTTAGCTGAATGTTCAAATGCTTCAGTTACTGCAATCTCTTCAACTGTCTCTATGGTATCAATCCCCTCTATTAAAGAGACCACAAGTGTTAGTAATAATAATGCAGGGTTAAAGGAATGGTATGTCACGGGCATGTACAAAAGCCTCAAAGGTCACCAAACCCTCTCTGATGTACTCAAGAAATAGATCCGAACAGGAACCCTAGGAAAGAGGGTATTGCTTTTGAGAGAAAGCTCAATGCCGATGGATCATATTGGAAACCTGAGCATTATCCCAAAACTACATGGGTCGCTGCAAAAGGGCCTCTAGTAGGTCCATCCACTTTATCTGGTTACAACTATGATACTTCATATTCCTTAGATGAGTCATTTGACTCTAACTAAAAGTTGTTCAAAAACCAAAAACAGTGAAGTATTTGCCCGATTCATTGGTACTAACTGTAGGAATGCCCCCCTATTGAAGAAAATCTAGGTGCCCAAAAGCCTTCTTAAAAATCTTCAGGTGAATGTCATCATGACATTACCGACGAAGAAAAAGCATCCCAGGGAAAATTCTTCTCTTGGACCAAAGTCGTCATATGGTCGCAGACCTATTTTTGGTTGTGCTAATACTTCTGTTTTATAGGGAAACAAACAGTGATCTGATGAATATGTGCATTATTGATCGAACCACTATGCTCACAAATCTTCAAAGAATTTCTCTGCGTATTCATTTGAGTACTATAACCCCCGTGTGAAGAGAAATGCATACTCTTCAATGCCTAAGTTCTCTATCAATGTACTACGATACATTGCTTCTCAGCCACCCATTCAGATGTGGGTGGTTACGAAGAATAACTAATCTCTTCTACAAGGTCAGGCCTTCAAACAACAATAAATATCTGACGAATTTGCCGAAGACCCGACAAGTGCTTGCTAGGATGTAAGCTAACCATGATGAAATGAACACTTCATGTCACACATCCCTTATGTTGCTTACATTACTATCTACTTATGAAACTTACTGACAAAATTGATCAACATATTCTTCACTCTGAAGTATATGAATTTGTAAGTCAGACTAATGCTTCTACAGGATGACACACCCAAAGCTACTGAATGGCCTTCGATAGTGGTTGCATGAATCACATGACTGGTGATAGGAATCTACTCACCGAAGCTCCCCTCACTCTGTTTCGTTTGAAGCATATCACCTACGCCGACAAAGGCAAAAGTAAGGTATTGGGCCTAGGTAAGGTTGCTATCTCGAAGGACCGACACATGGAAAAGGTGATGCTTGTCGAATCCCTTGGATACAACCTCATGCCCGTCTCAATGCTTTGTGATCTTGATATGATTGTCATCTTTGGCAAATATAGATGCATTGTGTTGTTGGACTCTGACAAATCCAAAGTCTTCAGAGGCTTTAGGAGAGGTGATTTGTACATTGTACATTTCTCTTTAGGTCCTCAGCCTGCCACATGCCTCTTGGAAAAAGCTTCAGAATGCCGGTTGTGGCATCGACGACTTAGACATGCTTGCATGAGGAATTTGAGCACTCTTGTCACGAAGAAGCACATCATAGGCGTCGAGGGCGTCAAATTCGTCAAAGATCATTTGTGTGGTGCTTGTGAGTCTGGGAAGATGACCAGATCAAATCACACAACAAAGACAATCATGACCACCACTCCTCCCTTTGAATTACTTCACATGGATCTGTTTGGTCATACCCATTATGCCACACTAACCAATGCAACGTCACTCTATGGTTTCGTCATAGTTGATGACTAATCTCATTACACCTAGGTGGATATCATTACCTTCAAAACTGAAGTGTGATGTCGCTTGAACTACGTCGATATTTCCCCAAAGAGGAAGGGTGATGCAGCACATCTACGGTAGGTATTTCCCTCAGTTATGAAACCAAGGTGTTAATCCAGTATGAGAACCAAGCAACAGTATGAAACGGTACCTGCACACAAAGAACAAATACTTGCAACCCGACGCGTATAAGGGGTTGCCAATCCCTTCTTCGGGCAACGGCCTAGGAAATTGTCAAGTTGACGGGATAAAATTGTGATAGATTGGATAAATAGATCTCGAACAAACGCGAAATAAAAGATGAAAATAAAAAGTGCAGAAAGGTATTTTTGGGTTTTTGGAATAATAGATCTGAAAATAAAAGTGGCAAATAATAGATCAGAAAGCAAATATGATAAAGAATAGACCCGGGGGTCGTAGATTTCACTAGTGGCTTCTCTCAAGAAAATAGCACACGGCGGGTAAACAAATTACCGTTGGGCAATTGATAAAACTTCAAATAATTATGACGATATACAGACTATGATCAATATATAGGCATCATGTCCAAGATTAGTAGACGGACTCCTACCTGCATCTAGTACTATTACTCCACACATCGACCGCTATCCAGCATGCATCTAGTGTATTAAGTTCATGGAGAAACGAAGTAATGCAATAAGAGCGATGACATGATGTAGACAAGATCTATTCATGTAGGAATAGACCCCATTTTGTTATCCTTAATTGCAACAATCAATATGTGTCTTGCTGCCGCTTCTGTCACTACGAAAGAACACCGCACGATCGAACCCATCACAAAGCACCTCTTCCCATGGCAAGAAAAATCGATCTAGTCGACCAAACTAAACCAAAGATTCGAAGAAGAAATACGAGGCTATAAATAATCATGCATATAAGAGATCAAAGAAAACTCAAATAACTTTCATCGATAAAATAGATCTGATCATAAATGTCGGGACCCCGATCCTAAGTCACACCGATCTAGCATGTAACACATCATATCACTTTGCGGCCTCACGCACGGTATTCCCACGGGTGTCGCCTTACCATGGCCCGGGACCGTTTGCGTCTTTTGGCTCACGTATATGATAGTGTCGCTAGCATCCATATGACAAAGAACCCGGCCGACATGGCTAGTCGTGAACCCAAAGCGGCGCTTAACCTATGGGAACAGGCATACATGAATCACATCGAGCATGTCGGTCATCAACGTATGAATTCGGGCTGTAGCACTGGCTATGAGGACTCCGGTATCCCGGCTGTAGCAGGCTAGGCAGGACTCGAATAACACGCGTGACATTTCCACGAAGGGACGGAACATAGGAACGAAGTGAAACACATGCCGCCAGTCAAGTGTCCAAGCGGTAGTCTTTGGGCTAGCGAGACTCCGGTGAACCGGGCATAGCGGACTACTATCGCTCGTGCACGAGACTACATTTCCCCATAAGAGAGGCTACCAAGGATAAACAACTAGGTTGTCGGATCCCACACATAGCGTACAAGTTACACGTGCATAACATGCAAGTATGTGCTGTACAACATGGCATCACAACATAACGCAAACTCATATAGATAAAGGCTCGGAAAGAGCCACATAGCGATAAATACAAACAGGGGTCACATGACCCATCATTGAAACATACAAGCAACAAGCGGAAGCATTACATGTCCGAAAGTACAGACAACTACAAAAGAAAAAGGCTGAGAAGCCTGACTATCTACAAGACCCTCCCAAGGGTACAAGATCGTAGCTGAGGTAACAAGCTACTCGTCGAAGTCCTAGCAGAACTACTAGTAAGACCGAAGTCTCCGCTGCAAAACATAAATAAAGCAACGTGAGTACAAAGGTACTCAGCAAGACTTACATCAGATCCTATCATACATGCATTAGTGTCATAAGGTAATGTGGAGTTTAGTTGCGACAAGCCAGCTTTGACTCTGTGGCTATCCTGTTCTCGACTACAAGAAACTCTTGAGGTGAGACAACGTACACGAGTCCACTAATCACCACATCAATACACTACTACGGATTCATTCCCGTCTCCATACGGAAAGGCCATCCATAGCACTCACACTTGTCTTGAGCATTTTAGAGTATCCACTTCAAGTTGTCTATGTACCACGTAAGCATCCAAGAAGTCCATAACCGAGGACACGGCTATTCGAATAGATCATGATAACCCTGCAGGGTGTACTTCTTCACACACGCTCTCGCCACTTATCGCCATATACACGTCATGTATCTCGGCAACCTTCAAGCGGAAGCTTTGGCGAGGGTGTCGGCCACGACCGACTAACCACACAAGACTCTAGTCCGTGTTTATCGCCTATTCGGGTTCCATCCGCAAGGAGATCCGGCCGGTGTCGCCACGGCCCCAAACGATGTGAGCAGGGTTCCCAAGCCCACCATCCGGGTGCCACTTGGTACACCGTGCCACCTGTTTAGTCTGTCCCAAGCCCACCACGGGTGCCACTTGGTAGAAAAATAGCACTACCTACAACACCGGAGACTAGTTATGACTCACAGGCGTAGATCAAGTTGATTAATAAGTCGAGAGGGGTCGAGTTACCGGAACCCAATGTGTGGTAGTATCGAGTCATTGGACAACATACATAGAACTTAGAGCTTAAGGACGGTTCCAGTGAGACAACCCACCAAGTACTCGTCCATGGCCTCTCACTGCTACCTTTACCAAATCGTGTTCACACACTTCACTCTCAAAGATCGGAACATAGAACTGTACTCCAATTCATTCCCAATGAATCGGACTGACACAACTCTAAGCAATAGCAGGCATAGCATGGTAGGAACACAACATGGCTCAATCAACTCCTACACATGCTAGTGGGTTTTCAACTAATTCTTGTGGCAATGACAGGTCATGCAGAGGAATGGGTTCAACTACCGCAAAGACAAAGTAGCGTATGAATCGTTGTTGTCCTAATGCAATAACCGAGAGCAGGAGCGAGAGAGTAGGATTGTATCGGAATGAACAAGGGATTTGCTTGCACGGTAAATCAACAAGGGAGGCACCGCTTCATGAAGCGGTACTCTGGAACGTCTCCGGGCGGGACCTATCGAGAAGGAGCAGTGCTTGGCAATCAATACACAATCATATGCAACAATATGATGCATGAACATGGCATGTAGATGTGATGCTGTTTGAGTTAATGCAACTGGTATTTGATTTGAGTGAAGTCCATTTGAACCAAAGGTTCAAATGCAATTCAAAGCAAGCTCTTATAAAAGCCATATTAGAGTTTCACTTATACAGCATGTATAAGTTGGTTTGTCATGCATGAAACTAGTACAGATGGATAGATTGAATTTTTCTGATAATTTTTCATATATAAATTATTTCAATCTGAGCTACGGTTGAATTTCTATGAATTTTTGAAGTTTTGAATATATTCGGAATTTCCTGATTTAATTAAATCCGAGAAAATATAATATTAATGCGTCGACCTTCACGCTAAGCATGACGTCAGCAGGTCAACTGCGGCTGGCTGGGTCAAACCTGACGTGTGGGGGCCACACGTCAGTGACACGGGTTAACAGGGGGGTTTAATTTAATCTAATTCAGATTAGTGGCGCTGGGGCCCACTGTCAGAGAGACAACTAATTAACTGGGTTAATTAGCGCTAATTAAACTAATACCTAAACTAAATAGGGCATGGCCCACGTCGATGACCACAGGGGTCAAACCCCAGTCAAACCAGTCAAACCCGCCGCGGTTAGTCGCCGGGCGAGACCATGGCGTACTTGTGCCCCGGGTTTCCTCTGTGGTGCTCCAAATGATGCGCGGCTAAGCGCGTTGGAGAGCCTCGATGGTAGCGTCGGTCGGTGGTATGGCTCGGCACAGGATGGCCGGAGTCGACGGCGGCGAGCTTCGCTTGGCGGCCGGGTTCGGTCGTGCACGAGCGCGTTTGGAGCTCGAAGACGAGCGAAGCAAAGTGCTAGGGATGCTCTACGGGGCCTTACGAGCTTGTTGGACTCGCCGGGGTGACCAAACGGTCACCGGAGCTGCATCGACGGCGAGCTCGGCGGCGGCGAAGGTTCGGCCATGGTGGGGAGGAGGGTTACGGCGTGCGGCCAGCTACTCGGAGAGAGGGGAATGGTGGCGGAGCTCACCGCGGTTGCAGCGAGCGTCGAAGCGGGCTCGGGGACGAACCGAAGCGGTCGTGGCGGCGGAGGGGATCTCCGGCGACCCGAGACGGAGACGATGGCGATGGCGGCGGCGCTCGAGCTTCCAGCGTCACGTGGCTCGGCGGGGAGGTAGCGGACGGCGGCGCGGATCTTGCAGAACCACGGAGAGAGCGAGGGGAGACGGTACACGGGCGGCGCAGCAGCGGGCGCTCTCGGTCGGTGAAGAGAGGGGAGGAACCAGAGGAGGAGGGAAAAGCGAGAGAGAGTGGGGAAGGACCGGGCGCGCGTGGCGTCGTCTTGGTCACCCAGCGATGAGGGGAGGCCAGCAGGCAGGTGGCGTGGCCGGACGCGTGGCCGCGTCTTGCCGTAGCGTGCCCTGTCCTCTGGCGCGAGGAAGGGGACGGCGCTTGGCGGTCGGCCGGGCCGACTCTTTGGGCGGCTGGGCGAACCACACAGCGCCAGGCCGCGGTGGGGAGGTAAGCCCAGGTAAGCTCCCCTTTTCCTATTCATTTCCTTTTCTATTTTTCTGACATTTGTTTGATTTATTTAAAATACTAAACTAATTTATTTAATTATGCCAATTTTTTTGCAGGAGCTAACTATATTATTCCAGAGCTCCTCAACAAAAGGCACAATTTTTGGACAATATTTTATATATATAATAATATATATCCAAAGCAAATATTTACTGCATTAATTCCAAATGCCCAAAATAAATACTTATGAGATCCTAAAAATATTGGTTAGATTGTTATCTCTGTCCAATATTTTCAGAGGGCCACATGAGCATTTTCTTGGACCCTTTTGGAGCAATTTTTATTTAGGTCATTTCCAAAAGTGATTTTGAGGGTTTCACAAATCCCCATTTCAAAATTAAATGGAATTTAAACATGATGCACAATGACTAGCTAGCCTTGAGCATACCAGTACTAGGGATGTGACAACTCGCCCCCACTTGAAAGAATCTCGTCCCGAGATTCAGGGTCGACGGAAAGAAAGCGGGTACTCCGGTCGTGAGACGATCTTCTCGCTCGGTAGCTTCTCTCTCGTAATGATGAGACCACTGAACCTTGAGAAACTTGATATTACGACGTCGGGTAACACGCTCTGCTTGATCAAGAATGCGAACCGGTACTCTCGGTATGTGAGGTTATCTTGGAGATCAAGCGTTTAGGGTCCACTCATGGATAGGATCCGAGAAGCAACGCTGAGTTGAGAGACGTGGAAGACATCATGAACTCGAGAAAGATGTGGGGTAGTTCCAACTGGTAGGCAACCTCTCCTCGTTTAGCGAGAATGCGAAAGGGCCAATGTAACGAGGAGCCAACTTGCCCTTGATATCAAAACGATGGGTACCCTTTAGAGGAGTAACCCAAGGTAAGCCTTGTCGCCGACTTCATAAGCCACTTCCTTATGACGACGGTCATCTTGGCTCTTTGACGAGATTGGGCTGTTTTCAAATTCTCACGAATGATGCGAACTTGCTCTTACGCCTCCTGGATCATGTCCGGTCCAAAGAATTGTCTTTCACGGTTTCTCGACCAGTTCAAAGGTGTTCGACACCTTCGTCCATAGAGAATCTCAAAAGGAGCTTTCTTGAGACTGGATTGATAGCTATTGTTATAAGCAAACTTCGTGAAGGAAGACTTTTCTCCCAATCCATACCGAATGAGATAACGCAAGCTCTAAGCATGTCTTCGAGAATTTGGTTGACCCTTTCCACCTGACCACTTGACTGAGGGTGGAAAGCGGTACTGAAGAAAAGATGGGTTCCCATGGCAGTTTGGAAACTCTCCCAGAAATGAGAAGTGAAAAGACTACCAGTGCGAATTGATCTCTAGTGGAACACCATGGAGTGACACTATTCGAGAAATGTATAAGTCAGCGAAATGACTAGCGCGATACTCTCTCGAGCAGGAAGGAAGTGAGCCACTTTGGAAAGACGATCAACGACTACGAAGATAGCATTATTCCCTTTCTTGGTCCTGGGAAAGCCGGTGATGAAATCCATACCAACTTTATCCCATTTCCACTCAGGAATAGCTAAAGGCTGAAGGGTGCCAGCAGGCCTTTGATGCTCTTCCTTAACGCGAAGACAAACGTCGCAGTTAGCAATAAACTGAGCGATTTCTCTCTTCATCCTAGTCCACCAGAACCTCTGACGTAGGTCCTGATACATCTTAGTACTACCGGGATGAATTGTGAGAGGAGATTCATGCGCCTCCTTAAGAATCGGTTGTCGAAGATGTTGCTTCTTGGGGACCACCAGCGGTGCCCAAAGAAAACGACACCTTGATCATCTATGGAGAAACTACCAGCAATACCCTTGGCAGCGTTTCTCTTGATCCGTAATCCCGTATCATGCTTCGGGCTTCTATGATATGATCCACCAGGTAGGTTTCGCCACCAAGGTAGAAAGGAATCCGTGAGGAGCAATGTGGAGGTTAAGCTTACAAAATTCCTCATGGAGAAGTGGTTGGCCTTGCTGCAACATGAGATTGTTGCAATAGGATTTACGACTTAACGCATCGGCCATGACATTGGCTTTGCACAGGGTGTAGGTAATCCCTAGATCATAATCATGATCAACTCCAACCAACGTCTTTGTCTAAGGTTCAAATCTGGTTGGGTGAAGATATACTTGAGACTACGGTGATCGGTGTAGATCTCGCAACGCTTACCAAGAAGGTAATGTCGCAGTCTTGAGTGCATAGACTACGGCTGCAAGCTCTAGATCATGTGTAGGATAGTTCTCCTCATGTGGATGCAACTGACGAGATGTATAGGCAATCACATGACGATCCTGCATAAGAATGCAACCTAATCCTCAGTGAGGCGTCGCATGAGATAACAAAGTCTTTAGTGAAATCCGGTGGCACCAGTATAGGAGCGAAGTCAGGCGTCTTTTCAGTTCCTCAAACTGTACTCACACCGTGGGGACCACTCAAACTTTTTATCCTTCTTGAGAAGTTCCGTGAGGGTTTAGCTACTTTGGAGAAGTTTTCAACAAAGCGGCGACAATAGCTGGCTAGACCAAGGAAACTCCTAACTTGTTTAACGGTTTCGTGGAGTCCAATCAAGAACGGCTGAACTCTCTCGGGATTGACAGCAATGCCCTTACCGGAGATTACGTGGCCTAGGTAGGTCACTTCAGCAACCAAAATTCACACTTGGAGAACTTGGCATAAAGGCGGTGTTCTCTGAGTTTTTCTAGCACAAGTCTAAGATGTTCGGCATGCTCTTCCTCATTCTTCGAGTAAATAAGAATATCATCGAGGTAAACCACGACAAATTTATCTAAGTACTCCATGAAGATCGAGTTCATCAATCGGGAGAATGTAGTCGAGCGTTGGTTAGACCAAAGGATATGACGGTGTACTCATATCGCCATAACGAGTGACAAAGGCTGTCTTGGGAATGTCTCCATTCCTGATCTTGATTTGGTGGTAGCCTAACCTCAAATCCATCTTAGAAAAGATCGAGGATCCAATGAGCTGATCATACAGGTCGTTGATCTCGGGAGCGGATACTTGTTCTTTATCGTGACCAAATTAACGGACGATAATCTACAACCATCCGTCCGTACCATCCTTCTTCTTGACGAAGAGGACGGGGCAAGCCCAAGGTGAAGAACTAGGACGGATAAAACCCTTTTGCAAGGACTCATCAAGTTGTTTCTTAAGCTCGGCTAGTTCTAAGGGTGCCATCTTATAAGGTCTCCTAGAGATTGGGGCGGTTCCCGGAATAAGATCTATGACGAACTCTACATCTCTGTCAGGAGGAACACCTGGCAGTTCCTTCCGAAAAACATCCGGAAAGTCACGGACTATCGGGATATCTTCAAGGTCCGGAAGAGGGCTGGCATTAAGAGAATAGAGTTGGCGCTTTGCAACTCTAGTGGAGACAGTGACTATCTTGCCGATGGGTGTGTAAGCTGAGCAGACCTAGTGAAACAATCAATCTTGGCATGATGAGTCATCATCCACCCATACCCAAGATGATGTTAATATCTCAAGACTTGAGGGCTACAAGTGAGGCAAGGAATACAAGTCTGTCAACAAGGATTTCGTTACCATGGCTTATACAAGAAGTTTGCCATTTGGATCCGTGAGTTTGAATGACTAAGCGGAGAGGGCATATCACAAAATGATATGTTGTGCGAGTTAGCATAGCTTTCGAAATGAAGGAATGAGATGCTCCAAAGATCGAATAGAACTGAGGCGGGATGACAGTTGACAAGGAGTGTACCAAGAACGACATCCGGATCATCATGAGCGTCTTTAGCTGAGAGACGTGATGCACACATCCACGTTCAGCGGAGCTGACTTGATATCGATCATCTTGCGTGATGGCTTAGCACAGCCAACAAAGCTTCTCGAGCCGGGTGGAGCATAAGCGGCTTGAGAGCGATCCACGTGCATAGTGTCCTGGCTCTCCGCATGTGAAGCAAGTCCACGAAGTTGGACGTGGACCCGTATTGACAAGTGGTCTACCAAGAGGCTGGGTGGAGCATGTAATCGAACCGGGTGAGGCGTCATATGGGATGGCCTCGGTGAATATCCGGTGGAAGAGCAGAGTTCGGAATCCAAATTCGGCGTTCTGCGAACTAGAATCGGAGGAAGAAACCAATTCACGGTGGTGCTTACGAGACTCCTCGTAGGTGAGCCGAGCTGTCTCTGCATTAATGGCCTTGTTCACAAGAGCTTGGAATGTATCACAATGGTGCGGTGGAGGTCACGACGCAACTTGGGTTTGAGACCCTTCCGAACCTAGCACGCTTCTTGGCGTCCGTGGACACTTCTTCCGGGGCATAACGGGCGAGGTTCTCGAATTCTCTGCTGTAAGCATCAACAGCCATCTCACTGGGTGAAACTACGTAACTCTTCTCTCTTGCGATCGATGAGGGCTTCAGAATGTGATGCTCGCGAAAAGCCTCGGTGAAATCTCTCCGTGTTGGAATCGACCAGCTGGAAGCATAGCCTCATAGTTCGCCACCAGAGACTAGCATGACCTTCCGGTGGTATGCAGCATAGGTGACCTTGTCATCTTCAGATACGCTTATGAACGCAACTTATGAGTGATGCTCTGAAGCCGGTTACCATCGGCATCGAGTGGCTCGATGGAGTGATGGAAGGTGGGTGGGTGCAAGCGAATGAAGTCATGAATGGTTGCAAACCCTTTGACTGATGTGCGGTGTTCTCCTCGATACGTGCCAACAAACGGTTAGACTCACGCTTGTTCCTCTCCATTTCTAACATGAACCTGTCAATGAAGGCTGGTCGGGAGGATCCTCATCCCTTCCATCTCCGTGGTTACGGCTACGAGCAATGTAACTTCGCTTAACCGATGACATCCCGAGAAAGCGAAACCAAGGACGGAATCACATCACTACATACCGGAAATGTGGGACACCGATATTAGTAACTCTCGAACTCCCGGGGCAATTCCGCAGCATAACGGCGGTAAAATGTTCAAAATGAGACATTACGCAAAATGGGGTAGCACCATACTCAACATCATCATTCAAAGGTTCTGGGATAATACTAAACATGCCATACTGAGGGTACTCGAAAACTGGGGTAAGACTCTGATCAACCAATCCCATGGGACTACGGAAATAGTAACACGTGATCCTGATGGACAGAAGAGATAGCCTAGTTCCTTAACCCCGTAGGAAGATAGGACGACTCGGATCGAGGCCATGAGGTAGAGGAGTAAAAAGAGCCTTACGTTCCTTCCACAATCAATTCCCTATATAACTAAAGCATTTCTAGACTCAACTTCGATCGGGTTGGCTTGGAAATCCTACAGCAATCGGGCTCGATACCAAAGCTGTCGGGACCCGATCCTAAGTCACACCGATCTAGCATGTAACACATCATATCACTTTGCGGCCTCACGCACGGTATTCCCACCTGTCGCCTTACCATGGCCCGGACCGTTTGCGTCTTTTGGCTCACGTATATGATAGTGTCGCTAGCATCCATATGACAAAGAACCCGGGCCGACATGGCTAGTCGTGAACCCAAAGCGGCGCTTAACCTATGGGAACAGGCATACATGAATCACATCGAGCATGTCGGTCATCAACGTATGAATTCGGGCTGTAGCATGCTAACAGGACTCCGGTATCCGGGCTGTAGCGAGCTAGGCAGGACTCCGAATAACACGCGTGACATTTCCACGAAGGGACGGACATAGGAACGAAGTGAAACACATGCCGCCGATCAAGTGTCCAAGCGGTAGTCTTTGGGCTAGCGAGGACTCCGGTGAACCGGGTATGGCGGACTACTATCGCTCGAAGCACGAGACTACATTTCCCCATAAGAGAGGCTACCAAGGATAAACAACTAGGTTGTCGGATCCCACACATAGCGATTACAAGTTACACGTCGCATAACATGCAAGTATGTGCTTTGTACAACATGGCATCACAACATAACGCAAACTCATATAGATAAAGGCTCGTAAGAGCCACATAGCGATAAATACAAACAGGGGTCACATGACCCATCATTGAAACATACAAGCAACAAGCGGAAGCATTACATGTCCGAAAGTACGCATAACTACAAAAGAAAAAGGCCGAGAAGCCTGACTATCTACAAGACCCTCCCAAGGGTACAAGATCGTAGCTGAGGTAACAAGCTACTCGTCAAGTCCTAGCAGTAACTACTAGTAAGACCAAGTCTCCGATGCAAAAAATAAATAAAGAAACGTGAGTACTATGGTAGTAAGCAAGACTTACATAAGAACCTATCATACATGCATAATTTCCAAAATCTAATGTGGAGATTATTTGCAGCAATACAGCTTTGACTCTGTGGCTATCCTGTTCTCTGACTACAAGAAACTCTTGAGGTGAGACAACGTGCACGAGTCCACTAATCACCACATCAATACACTACTACGGATTCATTCCCGTCTCCATACGGAAAGGCCATCCATAGCACTCACACTTGTCTTGAGCATTTTAGAGTATCCACTTCAAGTTGTCTATGTACCACGTAAGCATCCAAGAAGTCCATAACCGAGGACACGGCTATTCGAATAGATCATGATAACCCTGCAGGGTGTACTTCTTCACACACGCTCTCGCCACTTATCGCCATATACACGTCATGTATCTCGGCAACCTTCAAGCGGAAGCTTTGGCGAGGGTGTCGGCCACGACCGACTAACCACACAAGACTCTAGTCCGTGTTTATCGCCTATTCGGGTTCCATCCGCAAGGAGATCCGCCGGTGTCGCTCACGGCCCCAAACGATGTGAGCAGGGTTCCCAAGCCCACCATCCGGGTGCCACTTGGTACACCGTGCCACTGTGTTTAGTCTGTCCCAAGCCCACCTGCCGGGTGCCACTTGGTAGAAAAATAGCACTACCTACAACACGAGAGACTAGTTGCGACTCACAGGACAGAGATCAAGTTGATTAATAAGTCGAGAGGGGTCGAGTTACGGAACCCAATGTGTGGTAGTATCGAGTCATTGGACAACATACATAGAACTTCGATGCTTAAGGGCCGGTTCCAAAGGTGAGACAACCCACCATGTACTCCTACATGGCCTCTCACCGCTACCTTTACCAAATCGTGTTCACACACTTCACTCTCAAAGATCGGAACATAGAACTGTACTCCAATTCATTCCCAATGAATCGGACTGACACAACTCTAAGCAATAGCAGGCATAGCATGGTAGGAACACAACATGGCTCAATCAACTCCTACACATGCTAGTGGGTTTTCAACTAATTCTTGTGGCAATGACGGGTCATGCAGAGGAATGGGTTCAACTACCGCACACAAAGTAGCGTATGAATCGTTGTTGTCCTAATGCAATAACCGAGAGCAGGAGCGAGAGAGTAGGATTGTATCGGAATGAACAAGGGATTTGCTTGCCTGGTAAATCAACAAGGGAGGCACCGCTTCATAGGCAGTACTCTGGAACGTCTCCTGAAAGGGACCTATCGAGAAGGAACGGTGCCGGCAATCAATACACAATCATATGCAACAATATGATGCATGAACATGGCATGTAGATGTGATGCTGTTTGAGTTAATGCAACTGGTATTTGATTTGAGTGAAGTCCATTTGAACCAAAGGTTCAAATGCAATTCCAAAGCAAGCTCTTATAAAAGCCATATTAGAGTTTCACTTATACAGCATGTATAAGTTGGTTTATCATGCATGAAACTAGTACAGATGGATAGATTGAATTTTTCTGATAATTTTTCATATATAAATTATTTCAATCTGAGCTACGGTTGAATTTCTATGAATTTTGAAGTTTTGAATATATTACGGAATTTCCTGATTTAATTAAATCCAGAAAATATAATATTGCGTCGACCTGCAAGCATGACGTCAACAGGTCAATCATGCTGGCTGGTTGAGTCAAACCTGACGTGTGGGGCCACACGTCGGTGACACGGGTTAACAGGGGGTTTAATTTAATCTAATTCAGATTAGTGGCGCTGGGGCCCACTGTCAGAGAGACAACTAATTAACTGGGTTAATTAGCGCTAATTAAACTAATACCTAAACTAAATAGGGCATGGCCCACGCGTCGATGACCACAGGGGTCAAACCCCAGGTCAAACCAGTCAAACCCGCCGGCGGTTAGTCGCCGGCGAGACCCGCGGCGTACTTGTGCCCCGGGTTTCCTCTGTGGTGCTCCAAATGATGCGCGGCTAGGCGCGTTGGAGAGCCAGCTCGATGGCGCGTCGGTCGGTGGCCATGGCTGGGCCTGGGATGGCCGGAGTCGACGGCGGCGAGCTCGCTTGCGGCCGCCGGAGTTCGGTCGTGCACGAGAGCGCGTTTGGAGCTCGAAGACGAGCGAAGCAAAGTGCTAGGGATGCTCTACGGGGCCTTACGAGCTTGTTGGACTCGCCGGGGTGACCAAACGGTCACCGGAGCTGCATCGACGGCGAGCTTCGGCGGCGGCGAAGGTTCGGCCATGGTGGGGAGGAGGGTTACGGGCGTGCCAGCTACTCGGAGAGAGGAATGGTGGCGGAGCTCACCGCGGTTGCAGCGGCGTCGAAGCGGGCTCGGGGACGAACCGAAGCGGTCGTGGCGGCGGAGGATCTCCGGCGACCCGAGACGGAGACGATGGCGATGGCGGCGCTCGAGCTTCCAGCGTCACGTGGCTCGACGGGAGGTAGCGGACGGCGGCGCGGATCTTGCGAACCACGGAGAGAGAGCGAGGGGAGACGGTACACGGCGGCGGCAGCGGCGCGCGCTCTCGGGTCGGTGAAGAGAGGGGAGGAACCAGAGGAGGAGGGAAGCGAGAGAGAGTGGGAAGGACCGGGCGCGTGGCGTCGTCTTGGGTCACCAGGCGATGAGGGGAGGCCAGGCAGGCGGTGGCGTGGCGGACGCGTGGCTTGTGGCCGTGGCGTGCCCTGTCCTCTGGCGCGAGGAAGGGGACGGTGGCGCTTAGCCCGGTCGGCCGGGCCGACTTCTTGGGCGGCTGGGCGAACCACCTGGCGCCGCGGTGGGGAGGTAAGCCCAGGTAAGCTCCCCTTTTTCCTATTCATTTCCTTTCTATTTTTCTGACATTTGTTTGATTTATTTAAAATACTAAACTAATTTATTTAATTATGCCAATTTTTTGCAGGAGCTAACTATATTATTCCGTAGCTCCTCAACAAAAGGCACAATTTTTGGACAATATTTTATATATATAATAATATATATCCAAAGCAAATATTCTTGCATTAATTCCAAATGCCCAAAATAAATACTTATGAGATCCTAAAAATATTGGTTAGATTGTTATCTCTGTCCAATATTTTCAGAGGGCCACATGAGCATTTTCTTGGACCCTTTTGGAGCAATTTTATTTAGGTCATTTCCAAAAGTGATTTTGAGGGTTTCACAAATCCCCATTTCAAAATTAAATGGAATTTAAACATGATGCACAATGACTAGCTAGCCTTGAGCATACCAGTACTAGGGATGTGACAATAAACTCAAAGTTCATCGGATCCCAAAACACACCGCAAAAAAGAGTTACATCAAATAGATCTCCAAGATACCATTGTATTGAGAATCAAAAAGAGCGAAGAAGCCATCTAGCTACTGCCTACGGACTCGAAGGTCTACAATGAACTACTCACACATCATCGGAGAGCCACCAATGAGGATGATGAACCCCTCCATGATGGTGTCTAGATTGGATCTCGTGGTTCTAGAACTTGTAGCGGCTGGAATTGTGTTTCGCCGACTCCCTTAGGGTTTTTGGATCACTTGGGTATTTATAGGGCGAAGAGGCGGTGCGGGAGGCCACCGAGGTGGGAACAACCCAGTAGGGCGCGCCTGGGCCAGGCGCGCCCAGGTGGGTTGTGCCCCCTCGGGGCACCCCTCTGGTACTTATTTGGCCCAACTTGTGTCTTCTGGTCCAGAAAAATTCTCCAAAAATTCTCGTTGCGTTTGGACTCCGTTTGGTATTGATTTTCGACGCAGTAAAAAACAAGCAAAAAACAGCAACTGGCACTGGGCACTATGTCAATAGGTTAGTCCCAAAAAATGATATAAAGTTGCTATAAAATGATTGTAAAACATCCAAGAATGATAATATAACAGCATGGAAGAAGCAAAAATTATAGATACATCGGGGCCCTGTTTGGTTCGGCTGTGGATTTCTAAAAGCAGCTGTGGAAAATCTGCTGTGGAAAAACAACTGTGGAAAATCTGATGTGAAAAAGATGTAGGTCATTTGGCAAACCAGCTGATACAACTTTTTCAGATTTCGGGCCACAGCGGAATCGGATTTTGGAAAGCACGTCCTAGGCTGCTTCCGCTTTTGGTTCAGATTTTGGCAGCAGATTTCTGGAATCGAATTCTGTTGGGTTCGCCCTTTGGTTCAGATTCTGCTGCGCGGCAGCGGAATCCATCGACAAAAGCTGAACCAAACAGGGCCTGGAGACGTATCAGCATCCCCAAGTTTAATTCCTACTCGTCCTCAAGTAGGTAAATGATAAAAACAAAAATTTTGACGTGGAATGCTGCCTCACATGTTCATCACATATTTTTTTTCTTTGAACCATGGACATTTGGACTTTTATATGGTTCAAAGCAATTGTCTAGTTTTGACATGAAGATTTCAATACTCAAGCATATCAACAAGCAACCATGTCTTTCAAAATATCAACACTAAAGAAAGTTATCCCTAGCCCATCATGCTCAATCATTGATCCATTCATAAAACACACCCGCATATTAGCTACAACCAATGCACAAGTACGATCATAGTGCCCCTTAGTTGGTGCTTTATAAGAGAAGATGTAGACTCAAATAAAAATAAAAATTGCATAAAATAAATAGATAGGCCCTTCACAGAGGGAAGTAGAGATTTGTAGAGGTGCGAGAGCTCAAAGCTTAAATTGAGAGATATTTTTTTGAGAGGCATACTTCTCCCGTCAATGAAATTGACCGAGTAATTCCCAACACTTTCCATGCTAGATATATCATAGGCGGTTCCCAAACAGAAAAATATAGTTTATTCCTTTTCCACCATTCTTTCACTTTCCATGGCTAGCCGTATCCACGGGTGCCCTCCGTACCAACACTGTCCAAGGAATTTATTATTTAACAACATAAAGTAAATTTCTTTTTCATTTCGGGACTAGTCATCCCAATTACCGCCGCACTCTCGTGCAATGACAAGTGAATAAACACTCATCTTGAGAATAGCACATCTAGCATGGAAAATATTAGCCACCCCCTGCCGCTTAGCGGTACGAGCACACAAAAAGGAAATTTATTTTGAAAATTAGAGATGGCACATACAAATTTGCTTAGAAGGGCACAGTAATACCGCATATAGGTAGGTATGGTGGACTCATATGGCAAAAGTGGGTTCAAGGATTTTGGATGCACAAGTAGTATTTCTACTTAGTAAAAATGGAGGCTAGCAAAAAGATTGAGAAGCAACCAACCAAGAAACGAAAAATCACATAAGCGAGCATTAAGCATAACTAACACTGAATAATGCACCACAAGTAGGACGTAATTTCATTGCATAGCTATCGACTTTCGTGCTTGCATAGGGAATCACAAACCTTAACTCCAATATTCTTACTAAAGCATAATTACTCACCAATATGACTCACATATAACTAACATCATATCTCAAAACGGTTACAAAGAATCAAGTTTATTTTGTCTAATGATCTTCATGAAAGATTTTATTATATCCCTCTTGAATATCTATCACTTTGGGGCTAATTTCATATGTTGCATTTGCTTTTGACAAGCTCAAACAAAGCTAAGTGAAGAACATGAGCATAAAATTTTCCATCTCTCAAAATAATATAAGTGAAGCATGAGAGAATTTCTTCAAAAAAAACAATCTAAGTGAAGCATGATAGCATTTCTTCAAAAATATTAAAGCACACCATGATCAAAAAGATATAAGTGAAGCACTAGAGCAATTCCATAGCTCAAAAGATTTAAGTGAAGCATAAAGAGCAATTCTAAGAAATCATAGCATAATTTGGCTATCTCAAATAGGTGTATCTAGAAAGGATATTTGTGACAAACTAAAAAAGCAAAACAAGCAAACACTCATATAATACAAGACGCTCCAAGCAAAACTCATGATATGTGACGAATAAAAATATAGCTCCAAGTAAAATACTGATGGCCATTGGAAGAAAGAGGGGATGCCTTCTGGGGCATCCCCAAGCTTAGTTGCTTGGTTCTCCTTCAATATTAACTTGGGGTGCCATGGGGCATCCCAAGCTTAGGCTTTTCTTACTCCTTATTCCTACATCCATCGTGATCTCACCCAAAACTTGAAAACTTCAATCACACAAAACTTAACAAAACCTTCGTGAGATCCGTTAGTATAAGAAAACCAATCTTTAATTTAAGTATTGTAGAAAACCCATTCAAATTTTGTTATTGCTTTATATCTAATGTATTCTAACTTTGTTATGGCCCCGATACAATCCATAGAATCATCAAAATAAGCACACAATGCAAAGAAAACAGAATCTGTCAAAAACAGAACAATCTGTAAAGATGCGAATTGTTCTCATACTTATGTAACTCAAAAAATTCTGAAACATTTGGAAAACAGAGGCAATTTGTATATAAATATTGTGTAAAAAATTCAGAATTTTTCGTCGCTTATGCGAATTTATACAATTATTTTACTGGACACAAAAGTTTCTGATTTTCAACACGATCAAATCAACTATCAGCAAAGCTATCACAAAGGCTTTACTTGGCACAAACAATAATTAAAACATAAAAACACAATCATTACAGATGCATAAATATGCAAAAACTCAAGAATAGAAAGAAAAAAGCAAAAATAAATTTTATTCATTGGGTTGCCTCCCAACAAGCGCTATCATTTTATGCCCCTAGCTAGGCATAATGCAAAGATTCAAGTATTGTCATCTTAGTTCTAGATCCATAGGATGCCCTCATGATTGATTCATGTGGTGGATTAATTCTTGTTCTAGGGAAGGGGTGGACGACCACAATGCGGCTATATCTCCCACGTGTCGGGGCACGACTTAGAGGCATAACCGCATTGTGGTTTTGTCGCAAGAAGGGTCATATTCACACAATCCCATGTAATGAACAAGACAGGGATAAAGAGAGTTGGCTTACAATCGCCACTTCACACAATACTTAAGTAAATCATATATCATCCAAGTACACACATAGACCGACTACGGTCTAATCCAAATGAAAAGAAGATAACCCCAAATGCTAGATCCCCGATCGTCCCAACTGGGCTCCACTACTGATCATCGGGAAATGAAACATAGTAACGACCAAGGACCTCATCAAACTCCCACTTGAGTTCAGTAGCATCGCCTGCACTGGTATCATCGGCACCTGCAACTGTTTTGGTAGTATCCGCGAGTCACGAGGACTCAGCAATCTCAAAACCCGCGAGATCAAGACTATTTAAGCTTATGGGTAGCATGTGGTAATGAGGTGGAGTTGCAGCAAGCACTAAGCAAATATGTGAAGGAAATATGCCCTAGAGGCAATAAGAAAGTTATTATTTATTTCCTTATATCATGATAAATGTTTATTATTCATGCTAGAATTGTATTAACCGGAAACATAATACATGTGTGAATACATAGACAAACAGAGTGTCACTAGTATGCCTCTACTTGACTAGCTCGTTTATCGAAGATGGTTTTTTCCTAACCATAGACATGAGTTGTCATTTGATTAACGGGATCACATCATTAGGAGAATGATGTGATTGACTTGACCCATTCGTTAGCTTAGCACTTGATCGTTTAGTATGTTGCTATTGCTTTCTTCATGACTTATACATGTTCCTATGACTATGAGATTATGCAACTCCGTTTACCGGAGGAACACTTTGTGTGCTACCAAACGTCACAACGTAACTGGGTGATTATAAAGGTGCTCTACAGGTGTCTCCGAAGGTACTTGTTGGGTTGGCGTATTTCGAGATTAGGATTTGTCACTCCTATTATAGGAGAGGTATCTCTAGGGCCCACTCGGTAATGCACATCACTTAAGCCTTGCAAGCATGGCAACTAATGAGTTAGTTGCGGGATGATGTATTACGGAACGAGTAAAGAGACTTGCCGGTAACGAGATTGAACTAGGTATTGAGATACCGACGATCGAATCTCGGGCAAGTAACATACCGATGACAAAGGGAACAACGTATGTTGTTATGCGGTCTGACCGATGAAGATCTTCGTAGAATATGTGGGAGCCAATATGAGCATCCAGGTTCCGCTATTGGTTATTGACCGGAGACGTGTCTCGGTCATGTCTACATAGTTCTCGAACCCGTAGGGTCCGCACGCTTAAAGTTTTGATGACAGTTATATTATGAGTTTATGTGTTTTGATGTACCGAAGGAGTTTGGAGCCCCGGATGAGATCGGGGACATGACGAGGAGTCTCGAAATGGTCGAGACGTAAAAATCGATATATTGGACGACTATATTCGGACATCGGAAAGGTTCCGAGTGATTCGGGTATTTTTCGGAGTACCAGAGAGTTATGGGAATTCGTATTGGGCCTTAATGGGCCATACGGGAAAGGAGAGAAAGGCCCCAAAGGGTGGCCGCACCCCTCCCCATGGACTAGTCCGAATTGGACTAGGGATGGGGGGCGCCCCCTTCCTTCCTTCTCCTTCTCCCTTCCCTTCTCCTACTCCAACAAGGAAAGGAGGAGTCCTACTCCCGGTGGGAGTAGGACTCCCCCCCTTGGCGCGCCCTCCTCCTAGGCCGGCCGCCTCCCCCCTTGCTCCTTTATATACGGGGGCAGGGGGGCACCCCATAGACACACAAGTTGATCAGTTGATCTCTCCCAACCGTGTGCGGTGCCCTCCTCCACCATAGTCCACCTCGATAATACTGTAGCGGTGCTTAGGCGAAGCCCTGCGTCGGTATAACATCAAGATCGTCACCACGCCGTCGTGCTGACGAAACTCTCCCTCAACACTCGGCTGGATCGGAGTTCGAGGGACGTCATCGGGCTAAACGTGTGCTGAACTCGGAGGTGCCGTATGTTTGGTACTTGATCGGTCGGATCGTGAAGACGTACGACTACATCAACCACGTTGTGCTAATGCTTCCGCTTTCGGTCTACGAGGGTACGTGGACAACATCTCCCCTCTCGTTGCTATGCATCACCATGATCTTGCGCGTGGGTAGGATTTTTTTTTAAATTACTACGTTCCCCAACAGTGGCATCCGAGCCTGGTTTTATGCGTAGATGTCATATGCACGAGTAGAACACAAGTGAGTTGTGGGCGATATAAGTCATACTGCTTACCAGCATGTCATACTTTGGTTCGGCGATATTGTTGGACGAAGCGGCCCGGACCGACATTACGCGTACGCTTACGCGAGACCGGTTCTCCCGATGTGCTTTTCATAAAGGTGGCTAGCGGTTGTCAGTTTCTCCAACTTTAGTTGAACCGAGTGTGGCTACGCTCGGTCCTTGCGAAGGTTAAAACAACACCAACTTGACAAACTATCGTTGTGGTTTTGATGCGTAGGTAAGAACGGTTCTTGCTAAGCCCGTAGCAGCCACATAAAACTTGCAACAACAAAGTAGAGGACGTCTAACTTGTTTTTACAGGGCATGTTGTGATGTGATATGGTCAAGATATGATGCTAAATTTTATTGTATGAGATGATCATGTTTTGTAACCGAGTTATCGGCAACTGGCAGGAGCCATATGGTTGTCGCTTTATTGTATGCAATGCAATCGCCCTGTAATGCTTTACTTTATCACTAAGCGGTAGCGATGGTCGTAGAAGCATAAGATTGGCGAGACGACAACGATGCTACGATGGAGATCAATGTGTCGCGCCGGTGACGATGGTGATCATGACGGTGCTTTGGAGATGGAGATCACAAGCACAAGATGATGATTGCCATATCATATCACTTATATTTATTGCATGTGATGTTTATCTTTTATGCATCTTATCTTGCTTTGATTGACGGTAGCATTATAAGATGATCCCTCACTAAATTATCAAAGTATAAGTGTTCTCCCTGAGTATGCACCGTTGTAAAAGTTCTTCGTGCTGAGGCACCACGTGATGATCGGGTGTGATAGGCTCTACGTTCAAATACAACGGGTGCAAAACAGTTGCACACGCGAAATACTCAGGTTAAACTTGACGAGCCTAGCATATAACAGATATGGCCTCGGAACACTGAGACCGAAAGGTCGAGCGTGAATCATATAGTAGATATGATCAACATAGTGATGTTCACCATTGAAACTACTCCATCTCACATGATGATCGGACATGGTTTAGTTGATTTGGATCACGTGATCACTTAGAGGATTAGAGGGATGTCTATCTAAGTGGAAGTTCTTAAGTAATTTGATTAACTGAACTTTAATTTATCATGAACTTAGTCCTGGTAGTATTAGCACATCTATGTTGTAGATCAATAGCTCGCGTTTAGATCCCCTGTTTTATTTTGATATGTTCATAGAGAAAACTGAGTTGAAAGATGTTAGTAGCAATAATGCGGATTGGATCCGTGATCTGAGGATTTTCCTCATTGCCGCACAGAAGAATTATGTTCTTGATGCACCGCTAGGTAACAGAACTGTTGCAGGAGCAGATGCAGACGTTATGAAAGTTTTGACAAAAGCTCGGTATGATGACTACTTGATAGTTTAGTGCCCCATGCTTAACGGCTTAGAATCGGGACTTCAAAGACGTTTTGAATGTCATGGACCATATGAGATGTTCCAGGAGTTGAAGTTAATATTTCAAGCAAATACCCGAGTTGAGAGATATGAAGTCTCCAACAAGTTATATAGCTAAAAGATGGAGGAGAATAGCTCAAGCAGTGAGCATGTGCTCAGATTGTCTGAGTACTACAATCACTTGAATCAAGTGGGAGTTAATCTTCCAGATAAGATAGTGATTGACAGATTTCTCTAGTCACTATCACCAAGTTACTAGAACTTTGTGATGAACTATCATATGCAAGGGATAAACAGAAACGATTCCCAAGCTCTTCGTGATGCTGAAATCGACGATGGTAGAAATCAAGAAAAACATCAAGTGTTGATGGTTGACAAGACCACTAGTTTCAAGAAAAGGGCAAAGGGAAGAAGGGGAACTTCAAGAAGAACGGCAACCGAGTTGCTGCTCAAGTGGAGAATCCCAAGTCTGGACCTAAGCCTGAGACTGAGTGCTTCTACTACAAAGGAACTGGTCACTGGAAGCGGAACTGCCCAAGTATTTGGCGGATAAGAAGGATGGCAAAGTGAACAAAGGTATATTTGATATACATGTTATTGATGTGTACTTTACTGGTGTTTATAGAAACCCCTCAGTATTTGATACTAGTTCAGTTGCTAAGATTAGTAACTCAAAACGGGAGTTGCAAAATAAACAGAGACTAGTTAAGGGTGTAGTGACGATGTGTGTTTGAAGTAGTTCCAAGATTGATATGATCATCATCGCACACTCCCTATACTTTCGGGATTAGTGTTGAACCTAAATAAAGTGTTATTTGGTGTTTGCGTTGAGCATGAATATGATTTGATCATGTTTATTGCAATACGGTTATTCATTTAAGTTAGAGAATAATTATTGTTCTGTTTACATGAATAAAACCTTATATGGTTACACACCCAGTGAAAATGGTTCGTTGGATCTCGATCTTAGTGATACACATATTCACAATATTGAAGCCAAAAGATGCAAAGTTAATAATGATAGTGCAACTTATTTGTGGCACTGCCGTTTAGGTCATATTGGTGTAAAGCGCATGAAGAAACTCCATGTTGATGGGCTTTTGGAATCACTTCATTACGAATCACTTGATGCTTGCGAACCATGCCTCTTGGGCAAGATGACTAAAACGCCATTCTCCGGAACAATGGAGCGAGCAACAGATTTATTGAAAATAATACATACTGATGTATGCGATCCGATGAGTGTTGAGGCTTGAGGCGGGTATCGTTATTTTCTGACCTTCACAGATGATTTGAGAAGATATGGGTATATCTACTTGATGAAACATAAGTCTGAAACATTTGAAAAGTTCAAAGAATTTCAGAGTGAAGTAGAAAATCATCGTGACAAGAAAATAAAGTTTCTACGATCTGATCGATGAGACAAATATTTGAGTTACGAGTTTGGTCTTCAATTAAAACAATGTGGAATAGTTTCACAAATTCGTGCCACCTGGAACAACACAGCATAATGGTGTGTCCGAACGTCAGAACCGTACTTTATTAGATATAGTGCAACCTATGATGTCTCTTACCTATTTACCACTATCGTTTGGGGTTATGCATTAGAGACAGCTGCATTCACGTTAAATAGGGCACCATCTAAATCCGTTGAGACGACACCTTATGAACTTTGGTTTGGCAAGAAACAAAAGTTGTCGTTTCTTAAAGTTTGGGGTTGCAATGCTTATGTGAAAAAGTTTCATCCTGATAAGCTCAAACCCAAATCGGAGAAATGTGTCTTCATAGGATATCCAAAGGAGACAGTTGGGTACACCTTCTATCACAGATCCGAAGGCAAGACATTCGTTGTTAAGAATGGATCATTTCTAGAGAAGGAGTTTCTCTCAAAAGAAGTGAGTGGGAGGAAAGTAGAACTTGATGAGGTAACTATACCTGCTCCCGAATTGGAAAGTAGTTCATCACAGAAATCTGTTCCTGTGAATCCTACACCAATTAGTGAGGAAGTTAATGATGATGATCATGAAACTTCAGATCAAGTTACTACCGAACCTCATAGGTCAGCCAGAGTGAGATCCCCACCAAAGTGGTATGGTAATCCTGTTCTAGAGGTCATGTTATTTGACCATGACGAACCTACCAACTACGAGGAAGCGATGATGATCCCAGATTCCGCAAAATGGCTTGAGGCCATGAAATCTGAGATGGGATCCATGTATGAGAACAAAGTATGTACTTTGATTGACTTGCCCGATGATTGGTGAGCCATTGAGATTAAATGGATCTTCAAGAGGAAGACGGACGCTGATAGTAGTGTTACTATCTACAAAGCTAGAATTGTTGCAAAAAGGTTTTCGACAAGTTCAAGGTGTTGACTACAATGAGAGGTTCTCACTCGTATCTATGCTTAAGTCTGTCCGAATCATGTTAGCAATTGCCGCATTTTTTGAAATCTGGCAAGTGGATAAACAAAACTGCATTCCTTAATGGATTTATTAAATAAGAGTTGTATATGATGCAACAAGAAGGTTTTTTCAATCTTAAAAGTGCTAACGAAATATGCAAGCTCCAGTGATCCATCTATGGACTGGTGCTAGCATCTCGGAGTTGGAATATACGCTTTGATAAGTTGATCAAAGCATATAGTTTTATACAAGACTTGCGGTGAAGCCTGTATTTACAAGAAAGTGAGTGGGAGCACTACAACATTTCTGATAATTATATGTGAATGACATATTGTTGATCGGAGATAATGTAGAATTTTCTGTAAAGCATAAAGGAGTATTTGAAAGGAGTTTTTTCAAAGAAAGACCTCGGTGAAGCTGCTTACATATTGAGCATCATGATCTATAGTTCAAAATGGAACAGTCAAAAGGAGTTCTTGCTTGTGTTACAAGGTGTGAAATTGAGTAAGACTCAAATCCTGACCACGGAAGAAAATAGAGAGAGAATGAAAGTCATTCCCTATGCCTCAGTCATAGATTCTATAAAGTATGCCATGTTATGGACCAGACCTATTGTATACCCTGCCTTGTGTTTGGCAAGGGAGTACAATAGTGATCTAGGAGTAGATCACTGGACATTGGTAAAAATTACCCTTAGTGGAATAAGGATATGTTTCTCGATTATGGAAGTGACAAAAGGTTCGTCGTAAAGGGTTACGTCGATGCAAGTTTTGACACTAATCTAGATGACTCTAAATCTCGGTCTAGATACATATTGAAAGTGGGAGAAATTAGCTAGAGTAGCTCCGTCTGCAGCATTGTAGACATAGAAATTTGCAAAATACTTACGGATCTGAATGTGGCAGACCCGTTGACTAAAATTATCTCACAAGCAAAACATGATCACACCTCAGCACTCTTTGGGTGTTAATCACATAGCCATGTGAACTAGATTACTGACTCTAGTAAACCCTTTGGGTGTTGGTCACATGTCGATGTGAACTATGGGTGTTAACCACATAAAGATGTGAACTATTGATGTTAAATCACATGGCGATGTGAACTAGATTATTGACTCTAGTGCAAGTGGGAGACTCAAGGAAATATGCCCTAGAGGCAATAATAAAGTTATTACTTATTTCCTTATATCATGATAAATGTTTATTATTCATGCTAGAATTGTATTAACCGGAAACATAATACATGTGTGAATACATAGACAAACAGAGTGTCACTAGTATGCCTCTACTTGACTAGCTTGTTAATCGAAGATGGTTATGTTTCCTAACCATAGACAAGAGTTGTCATTTGATTAACGAGATCACATCATTAGTAGAATGATGTGATTGACTTGACCCATTCCATTAACTTAGCACTTGATCGTTTAGTATGTTGCTATTGCTTTCTTCATGACTTATACATGTTCCTATGACTATGAGATTATGCAACTCCTTGTACCGGAGGAACACTTTGTGTGCTACCAAACGTCACAACGTAACTGGGTGATTATAAAGGTGCTCTACAGGTGTCTCTGAAGGTACTTGTTGGGTTGGCGTATTTCGAGATTAGAATTTGTCACTCCTATTGTAGGAGAGGTATCTCTAGGGCCCACTCGGTAATACACATCACTTAAGCCTTGCAAACATGGCAACTAATGAGTTAGTTGCGGGATGATGTATTACGAAACGAGTAAAGAGACTTGCCGGTAACGAGATTGAACTAGGTATTGAGATACCGACGATCGAATCTCGGGCAAGTAACATACCGATGACAAAGGGAACAACGTATGTTGTTATGCGGTCTGACCGATAAAGATTTTAGTAGAATATGTGGGAGCCAATATGAGCATCCAGGTTCCGCTATTGGTTATTGACCGGAGACGTGTCTCGGTCATGTCTAAATAGTTCTCGAACCCGTAGGGTCCGCACGCTTAAAGTTTCGATGACAGTTATATTATGAGTTTATGTGTTTTGATGTACGTGCGTGAGATGCTTCTGTCTACAGCCGTTGTAAGTAATGTGTGGTGCACGTAGCTAGCTTTGCTAGTCTCGGTCGGAAGTCTGTTGCTTCGTCCGTCATGGTCATCGTCGCGCGCTGCTGTTGCCTAAGGGCATCTCCAGCCGCCGCTTCAACAGCCCCAGCCACTTTTTTCGGCGCCGGCCAACCAAAACGGGCCTGCCCAGCGCTTCTGTGACGCGAAAATCGCCGTTCGGACCTTTTTCCGCCTGGCGGTCACAGTCGAACTCCAGCGTCTTTGAGGAGCCGTTAGGGCTCGGCGCTTAGGGAAAAGCACGCCCGCCCACACCGACAGGGGAAAAGTCAAGGTTTTCTTCCCCCGACTCGCCTCACACCCCCCGCGCCCTCGGCCACCACTAGCTATATCCCGGCGACGGCCGCCGGCCTACTTCGCTAGATAGCCATTCCCCGCCGGAAAATAGCAGCGCTTCGCCGCGGCAGCCCCTCCCGCAGCAGCTGGGCGTTTCCGGCCGTCGTTTCCGGCCGCGAAGGCGCGGTTTAAAGGCGGGTACACGCCCACCGAGCGCAAGGTGTTCGGCGTTTTGACCCTCGGCGATGGACTCGGATGAGGAGGAAGAGCTCGCTGCTGCCGGAGGAGGAAGCCGCGCCAACGCCCGTGAAGAAGAGCATCCGATGGTGCTGCCGCCCTCGCCATTCCGGCGAGCAATGAAAAAAGCGTCGAGGTGGCTCGGCGCGCGCGGGTGAAAGCAAAGAACCGCATCGTCTCGCAAGGCTACCGTGCATGCTCTACTCGACTACTTCACCGATGCTCCACTTCATGGCGAGAGAACATTTCGGCGCCGTTATCGGATGAGCCGAAGCTCTTCCTCGAGATTGTGAATTCCATCCGGAGTTCAATCAACTACTTCAAGTGCAAGATGGATTGCTTTGGCGCTCTTGGATTCACCTCCATCCGAAGTGCACGACAGCGATGAGGATGCTTGCATATGGAGCTCCCGGTGATTCACTCGGCGACTATGGGCGCATGGCCGAGTCCACCAGCAGAGAGTGTTTCTACAAGTTTTGTCGGGCGGTGGTGGCAGTGTTTGGGCCACAATACTTGAGAACACCCAATGCGGAAGACACCGCCGGATCCTAGCCCGTAATGCAGCAAGAGGATTTCTGGGATGCTTGGAAGCATCGACTACATGCATTGAAATGGAAGAACTGCCCATTTGGTTGGCGGGGATGTACAAAGGCGCCAAAGGCGGTTGCAGTGGTGCTTGAGGCGGTAGCCACACAGGACCTCTGGATTTGGCACTCCTTCTTTGGTATGCCAGAACTCACAATGACATCAACGTCTTGCAGTGCTCTCCTGTTTTGCCAAGCTCGTTGAGGGCCATTCTCCTCCGGTGAACTTCGAGATCAATGGGCACCAATACAACAAGGGGTACTATCTAGCTGACGGCATCTATCCAAGATGGTCGACATTTGTGAAGATGATCTCAAACCCTGTGGCAGGAGGCAAGAACGCCTTGTTTGCGAAGCTTTAGGAGGCTTGCAGGAAGGATGTCGAGCGGGCATTTGGTGTGCTCCAATCTCGATTCGCTGTTGTTCGATACCCCGCTCAGACCTGGTCGAAAGATCAAATGTGGGAGATCATGACTTGCTGTGTCATCTTGCACAACATGATCATCGAGAGAGACCAAGAAGACCCAGTGTTTGACACTGAACCATACTACAGTGTGGTCCTCTAGCGAAGTTGATCACCAGCTACCGCAACTTGGACTGCCTATCTCGATGCATCAGAGATCCGCACCCACAGGTGCATCATCAATCGCAGAAAGATCTGATTGAGCACCTATGGAGGCTCAAGGGGACGCCAGCGTGATGAAATACGAAGTTTTTATTTGTTGAACTATATAATATTGAACTATTTGTTGTTGTAGTATTTTGTTGAAGTATTTGATTTTTTCCGTGATGAAATATGCGATAAGGAATAATTGTGTTGATAATTGAGCGTCGAGACACGGCGAAACCACGCCGAATATGGGCCTATTCTCGCCCATATGGGTCGTTTATTCGCGAAATTGGGCTGCAAAGTGGGCCAATTTTGCGTGCTGGGGCGAGCGACGATCGGGCGCAAAACCGCCCTCAACGAAAGTATATCGGCCGCTCTCAGGGGCCATTTGTATGCGTCCTGGGGGGGCCAACGGCTGGAGATGCCCTAAGTACTCACGTAGTCTGTACTAGGACAACACAACCCGCCATGTATTGCAGCTCGATCCCCGAGCCGATCTCAGATCGCAATGGCTCGTAAGGCTCATGCAGCATTTGAGGCATGGACACATCTATGCGATATGACCCATTGACATGTCATGTTCTAACTTATCACATGCTACATTAATGTGTAGAAATTTATATGCTATAGTAGAGGCTAAATGGATTCGTCACTGTTTCACTCATCGTATTATTATTATTAGTCATATAAATAATTATTATTCTTTACTTATTCAAATATGACAAAATATTTCACATTATCTTTTGTTTGCACGTAAATAAGCTGTTCACATACTACATTAAGGGTAAAACAATCTTTTTAGGTCAGACTTAACACCGTTACTAGCCAAAACTGGCGGAAGTGTCGCATAGGGAATAAAATGAAGTTTGGGTGTCAAAAAGGGGAGAAAACAAAATTCTGGACCAAAAAGGGAACCAAACTTTTAAAAAAGGCCAAATAAGAAATTCTCTCAAGAAATAAAAGGAAAGATGCTATAGTAGAGGCTAAATGGGTTCGTCACTGTTTCACTCATCGTATTATTATTATTAGTCATATAAATAATTATTATTCTTTACGTATTCAAATATGACAAAATATTTCACATTATCTTTTGTTTGCACGTAAATAAGTTGTTCACATACTACATTAAGGGTAAAACAGTCTTTTTAGGTCAGACTTAACACCGTTACTAGCCAAAATCAAGGAAGTGTCGCATAGGGAATAAAATGAAGTTTGGGTGTCAAAAAGGGGAGAAAACAAAATTCTGGACCAAAAAGGGAACCAAACTTTAGAAAAAGGCCAAATAAGGAATTCTCTCAAGAAATAAAAGGAAAGAGGGGCGCCTGCCTGGGATTCGAACCCGGGTCGCCCCGGTGATATGCCTGGATGCTGACCAGTGCACCTGCTGTGCTTGTGTCAAGAAAGGGCACTTGGCCACTTGATCTAACTTCTGGCGAGGTTGGTTGGTCTTGTCTAAGGCAGGGACGATCGATGCCGCTGCAGCGAGCACGACGGCGACCACCCGAGCCGATGGTCACCAGCGGGGGTGCGGAATTTGAAGGCGGGGCCAGGGTGTGTACGCGGAGTGGCTGTGGAAGGCGCGTGCGTGCGGTGCCCGAGCACGAGATCGAGCTCGTCTCGGGTGCGGCACGACACGGCAAGCGAGCGGCGCGAGAAGGCAGGGTGCGCGTGCAGGTGCTGATGCATGCGGGGCTACGGGCGCGGCGAGCGATCGTGCGTGAGCATGTGGGAACACGGGAGAGCGCGAGTGCGCGTGCAACAGCAAAACACGCGCAACTAAAACTTCAGAGATCATCGGAGCACTGCGGGCGCGGCGAAGACATGGATCGGGCGAGTGCTACGGGGTTCTACACGCCATGGAAAAAATTGAGAGGGAGGTGCGTTACCCAGCTCACCCTAGGACACGACGGGGTCGACGGAGACGCGCTAGAGGCAACGAGAGGGAGCTCTGAACTTGGTAGGGCTGCTGTCCGAGAAGAAGAGGAGGAAGACGTCCGAGGGAGTCGATCTGGAGGCCTTGTGGTCGCGTGCGTCATGGAAGGAGACGTAGGGGTACTTGGCGGACTCCCCCATGGCGGCAGAAGAAATCGGACGCGGTCGGAGAGGCTACCCCGAGCTCGAGCTCTTGCTCAGCTGGAGCATGGTGGACAAGGCGACGGCATGGCGTGGCTAGCCTTACCTGGCGGGGCGAGGGAAGAATAGGAGGGGGATCGGTCGAGGGGAGACACTAGGGCACCGGGGATGTCTTTTATAGGGTCTAGGGACGAGCTCCGGCCGTCAAATCATCTGGCGTGCCGACATGGCTGCTCTGGATGGCCTGTCGTATAGGAGGACGAAGCTCATGTACGCGTTGGCTGACTGGGCTGCGGTGTGGGTGGGTGGCTGGGCCGGCTGTGAGAAAAGGCCCAAGTGGTTGTGTTGGGAAGGTCCTTTCCTTTTTCCTCTTAATTCTGTACATTTAAAATCATAGCTGTAGAAAGGAAAAAGGTTAGGGAGGTAGGAGATGTATATAAGAGATATGAAAATATCCTTATGACCCTGGATTTATACCCTATTTGAATAAATTGCTTTAGGCGTTTTAGAGGTAGAAAAATAAACAAGTTTGAATATAATTCAAACTTGGAGCATTTTTGAACCTAACCAACACAACTCCAAAATGCATGATATTTGGCAGAGAGGTTCTGGACATGTAGCAAGATTTATAGGGAGAAGATGAACATTTATGGAGGAGGGCAAGATGGCACTTGGAAAAAGAAAGAAAAGAGAAGGAGAGGTGGTGATGCATGGAGGTGGTCATGTATGGATCACACATGGGTCAAGCAACAACATAACATGCATGAATCACACAATGCACATGAAGAGGATGATGAAATGCAACATGACAAGAAGCACAAATGCAACACTAAGATGAGGCCATGATGCAATATAAGATGGCAAGTGCATAAAGAAGATGACAAGTAATGACAAGACAATGCAATAAGTACAAACCAACAAACAAAAGAAAAGAGACCAAAAAGGATTGAACCCAAATGGAATTGGATGAAGAACAAGGTTGGATACGTTGTCACATATGGAAGTTTACATCCGGGGTGTTACAGAAGACTACGATGAAAATGTTGAGTGGCTCTCATATGAATATTTGTTGAACTAATAAAGAGCCCATTTTACCTTGTCTTCTCCTGTTGAATAAAATGTTTGCAGATTCCAGCTTAGTCCATGGCACTCTTGCACTATTATTATTTTCATATCATTCAGTCGTGCAAGTGAAAGGCAATAATGACGACATTCAATGAGCTGGCCGTGGAAAACGGAAACTGGTATGAACTCGACTTGTTCTGTCTGTGTAAATATGTTTAACCTAGTATCCAGGCTTCAGCCCATTATGATTAAACATGTTTGCAATGACAATTAGAGATTATAGTTTCTCATGCCATGCATAAGTAGCTGGGAGTTGATAATGATTTATCTTGGATATCAACATGGCGTTAAAATGATTTTGATGTAGTATGATGATATGGTATCCTCCTATGAATGTTTGAGTGGCTTGACTTGGTACATGTTCATGCATGTAGTTGAATCAAAACCAACATAGCCTCTATAATGTTTATGTTCATGGTGTTCATATCCTACTCATGCTAGTGTCCAATGTTACTTATGCATAATGCCTGGTCATGATCGTTGTTGCTCTCTAGCTGGCCGCTTCCCAATCTTAATTGCTAGCCTTCGCCTGTACTAAGTGGGAATTCTGCTTATACATCAAAAATCTTGAACCCAAAGTTATTCCAGATGAGTCTACCATACCTACCTATATGCGGTATTACCCTGTCTTCCTAAGTAAATTTGCATGTGCCACCTCTAAAAACTTCTAAAAAATTATCCTTTTTGTGTGCCTGGATCGTTCATGGAACAACAGGAGGTGGTCGATATCTTCCGTGCTAAGCATGTTATCCTCAGGTCGAGTGTTTATTCACTCGCCATCGCACGAGGAAATGGGCGGTATTAGGGAAGCCCAGTCCCAAATTGCAAATATGAAAAATAGTTCATCTCTTGAATAATGAAACAAAAACTCCCAATGGAGTCAAAACTTTTACTTTCCGCTTGGGGACCGCCACTAGTGTGCTTAGCATGGAAGATGTTGATAACTGATAGTCGTGAAGTGAATGAGAAGGGGGCATGTCTCAAAATTATCATTTATCTCTGTTTTAAAAACTGATCCCTGGCACCTCTACAAATCACTGCTTTCCTCTACGAAGGGACTTTCTATTTACTTTTATGTTGTGTCATCACCTTCTATAAACCAAGCGCCAGAAACTGAGTAGAGCACAGTTGTCATGATTTATGCATTGTGTATAGCTAATGTTGGGGTGCATCATGACTGGATCATTTCTACCATGAATTACAATGTTTAGTCGCTGCTTGAACTTTGGAGGTGCTCTGCATTTATGTTTTGCGGTCTCAGAAAGGGCAAGCGAGATACCACTATTGTCATATTATATCATGATTGTTTTGACAATGTGTTGCTGTTTGAGATATCTTATTATTGCTCGCTAGCTGATTATGTCATTGATATGGATCTTTATAATCTTTAAGAGTTATTGTTGACATGGTTAGTTATGATGATGGCTGAAGACCTGGGTGCTGTTTAATCTTATTTATGCAAACAAGAGCAAAAGAGTTCATAAAAGTTTTTCTTTTTCACTTTCAGTTTATCAACTGAATTGCTTGAGGACAAGCAAAGGTTTAAGCTTGGGGGAGTTGATACGTCTCAAATGTACCTACTTTTTCTCATGCTTTTCCTCTTGTTTTGGATTCTAATTTGCATGATTTGGATGAAACTAACCCCGGGCTGACGCTGTTTTCAGCAGAACTACCATGGTGTTGTTTTTGTGCAGAAATAAAAGTTCTCAGAATGGAACGAAACTTTGCGAGGATTTTTTATGGAATAAATAATGATTTTTGGAGCCAACAACCACCAGAGAGGGGCCCCTGGTTGGGCACAACCCATCAGGGTGCGTCCCCCTCTCCTGGCGCACCCAGGTGGGTTGTACCCACTTGGTGGCCCCGCTGACGACCCCCCTGATACTACAAATTCACATATTTCTAGAAAAAATGAGGAAAAAAGAATTATCGCGATCCACGAGATGGAGCCGCCGCCAAGCCCTGTTCTTCCTCGGGAGGGCAGATCTGGAGTCCGTTTGGGGCTCCGGAGAGGGGGGATCTTCGTTCTTCGTCATCACCAACCCATCTCCATCGCCAATTCCATGATGCTCCCCATCGGGAGTGAGTAATTCCTTCATAGGCTCGCTGGTCGGTGAGGAGTTGGATGAGATTCATCATGTAATCGAGTTAGTTTTGTTAGGGCCCGATCCCTAGTATCCACTATGTTCTTAGATTGATATTGCTATGACTTTGCTATGCTTAATGCTTGTCACTTTGGGCCCGGGTTCCATGAACTCAGAACTGAACCGTTTATGAATTCATCATTATATCCATGTTTTAGATCCGATCTTGCAAGTTATAGTCACCAATTACGTGTTATGATCCGGCAACCCTGGAGTGACAACAACCGGGCCCACTGCCGCTGATGACCGTAGTTTGAGGAGTTCATGTATTCACTATGTGTTAATGCTTTGTTCCGGTACTCTATTAAAAGGAGGCCTTAATATCCCTTAGTTTCCAATATGGACCCCGCTGCCACGGGAGGGTAGGACAAAACATGTCAGGCAAGTTCTTTTAATAAAGCACGTATGACTATTTACGGAATACATGCCTACATTATATCGATGAACTGGAGCTAGTGCTGTATCGCCCTAGGTTATAACTGTCACATGATGAATATCATCCAACAAGTCACCGATCCAACGCCTACCAATTATCTTTTTGATCTTGCTGCGTTATTATTGCTATCATCACTGTTACACTTGCTACAAAATTACTACTATCACTTTATTCTTGTTACCGTTACATCACACTACTATCAAAACTATCAAACTACTTTGCTCGATCACTTTGCTGCAGATAATTAATCTCCAGGTGTGGTTGAATTGACAACTCAACTGCTAATACCTTCAAATATTCTTTGGCTCAGCTTGTGTCGAATCTATAAATTTGGGTTAAATACTTACCCTAGAAAACTGTTGCGATCCCCTATACTTGTGGGTTATCAAGTTCCGTCAGCACGACGGCGTGGTGGCGGTGATGGTGATGTGATCAGCGCAGGGCTTTGCCTAAGTGCTACCGGAGGCGTAAATTGTGGAGGGGGGGGGGGGGCGCCGCACACGGCTAACAATGTTTGTTGTGTGTTCTAGGCGCCCCCACCCCACATATACATAGGTGGGAGGGTCAGGGGGACAACCATGGGGCGCCCCAAGTAGGAGGAATCCGACTTGGGGGCCTTGTCCAATTGGCCCCCCTTACCATCTTTTCCGGAGAGGGAAGGAAAGGGGAGAGATGAGGGAAGGAAGGGGGAGGCCGAATTTCCTCCCCTTCCTTCTCTCTTCCCCTTTTCATTTCCCCTTCCTATTAGGCCAACAGTGGGGCGCAACAGCCCGTGCTGGCTGCTGCGTTTCCCCTCTTGGCCCAATAGGCCCATATAGTTTGCCGAGGGTAGCCCGGAACCCCTTCCAGTGACCCGATATGTACCCGGTACCCCCAGAACACTTCCGATGTCTGAATACTGTCGTCCTATATATGAATATTTACCTATCGACCATTTCGAGACTCCTCGTCATGTCCGTGATCTCATCTGGGACTCCGAACAACATTCGGTCACCAAATCACATAATTCATATAATACAAATAGTCATCGAACATTAAGCGTGCGGACCCTATGTAGCATGACCGAGACACCTCTCCGGTCAATAACCAATAGTGGAACCTGGATGATCATATTGGTTCCTACATATTCTATGAAGATCTTTATCGGTCAAACCGTAATGACAACATATGTTATTCCCTTTGTCATCGGTATGTTAATTTCCCGAGATTCAATCATCTGTATCTTCATACTTAGTTCAATCTCGTTACCAGCAAGTCTCTTTACTCGTTCCGTAATACATCATCCCGCAACTAACTCATTAGTCACATTGCTTGCAAGGCTTATTATGATGTGCATTACCGAGAGGGCCCAGAGATACCTCTCCGATACTCGAAGTGACAAATCCTAATCTCGACCTATGCCAACCCAACAAACACCTTCGGAGATACCTGTAGATCATCTTTATAATCACCCAGTTATGTTGTGACATTTGATAGCACACAAGGTATTCCTCCGATATCTGAGAGTTGCATAATCTCATAGTCAAAGGAATATGTTTAAGTCAACGAGGAAAGCAATAGCAATAATACTTAATGATCATTATGCTAAGCTAACAGATGGGTCCTGTCCATCACATCATTCTCCTAATGATGTGATCCCATTCATCAAATGAAAAAACATGCCTATAGTTAGGAAACTTAACCATCTTTGATTAATGAGCTAGTCTAGCAGAGGCTTACTAGGGACACTGTATTTTGTCTATGTATCCACACATGTATCAAGTTTCCGGTTAATACAATTTTAGAATGGATAATAAACATTTATCATGATATAAGGAAATATAAATAACAACTTTATTATTGCCTCTAGGGCATATTTTCTTCAGTCTCCCACTGCACTAGAGTCAATAATCTAGTTCACATCGCCATGTGATTTAACACCAATAGTTCACATCTTTATGTGATTAACACCCATAGTTCACATCTCTATGTGACCAACACCCAGGGTTTACTAGAGTCAATAATCTAGTTCACATCGCTATGTGATTAACACCCAAAGTGTACTAAGGTGTGATCATGTTTTGCTTGTGAGAGAAGTTTAGTTAACGGGTCTGCCATATTCAGATCCGTATGTATTTTGCAAATTTCTATGTCTACAATGCTCTGCACGGAGCTACTCTAGCTAATTGCTCCCACTTCCAATATGTATCCAGATTGAGACTCAATGTCAAAGCTTGCATCGACGTAACTCCTTACGATGAACTCTTTGTCACCTCCATAACCAAGAAACATTTCCTTATATAGTCCTCTTTAGGTACCTAAGGATAGTTTTGACTGATGTCCAGTGATCTACTCCTGGATCACTATTGTACCCCCTTGCCAAACTCATGGTAAGGTACACAATAGGTCTGGTATCCAGCATGGCATACTTTATAGAACCTATGGCTGAGGCATAGGGAATGACTTTCATTCTCTCTCTATCTTCTGCCGTGGTCGGGTTTTGAGTCTTACTCAAATTCATACCTTACAACTTAGGCAAGAACTCTTTCTTTGACTGATCCATTTTGAACTCCTTCAAAATCTTATCAAGGTATGTACTCATCGAAAGTCTTATCAAGCGTCTTAATCTATCTCTATAGATCTTGATGCCCAATATGTAAGTAGCTTCACCGAGGTCCTTCTTTGAAAAAAAATCCTTTCAAACACTCCTTTATGCTTTCTAGAAAATTCTACATCATTTCCGATCAACAATATGTCATTCACATATACTTATCAGAAAGGCTGTAGTGCTCCGACTCACTTTCTTGTAAATATAGGCTTCATCACAAGTCTGTATAAAACTATATGCTTTGATCAACTCATCAGAGCGTATATTCCAACTCCGAGATGCTTGCACCAGTTCCATAGATAGATCGCTGGAGCTTGCACACTTTGTTAGTACCTTTAGAATTGACAAAACCTTTGGTTGCATCATATACAACTCTTCTTTAAGAAATCCATTAAGGAATGCAGTTTCGACATCCATTTGCCAGATTTCATAAAGTGTGGCAATCGCTAACATGATTCGGACAGACGTAAGCATCGCTATGAGTGAGAAAATCTCATCGTAGTCAACACCTTGAACTTGTCGAAAACATTTTGCGACAATTCGAGCTTTGTAGATATTAACACTACCATCATCGTCCGTTTTCCTCTTGAAGATCCATTTATTCTCAATGGCTTGCCGATCATCGGGCAAGTCCACCAAAGTCCACACTTTGTTCTCATACATGGATCATATCTCATATTTCATGGCCTCAAGCCATTTTGCAGAATCTGGGCTCATCGTCGCTTCCTCATAGTTCTTAGCTCCGTCATGGTCTAGTAACATGACTTCCAGAACAGGAGTACAATACCACTCTGGTGCGGAACATGCTCTTGTTGACCTATGAGGTTCGGTAGTAACTTGATCTGAAGTTCCATGATCATTATTATTAGCTTCCTCTCTTGTTGGTGTAGTGCTACCTCTTGAGCACCGCGTTGGTTTTCCCTTGAAGAGGAAAGGGTGATGCAGCAAAGTAACGTAAGTATTTCCCTCAGTTTTTGAGAACCAAGGTATCAATCCAGTAGGAGGCCACACACGAGTCCCTCGCACCTACATAAACAAATAAATCCTCGCAACCAACGCGATAAGGGGTTGTCAATCCCTACATGGTCACTTATGAGAGTGAGATCTGATAGATATGATAAGATAATATTTTTGGTATTTTTATGATAAAGATGCAAAGTATAGAAAGTAAAATAAAAAGAGCGCCAGAAATAACTTGTTGACGGGAGATTAATATGATGGAAATAGACCCGGGGGCCATAGGTTTCACTAGTGGCTTCTCTCGAGAGCATAAGTATTACGGTGGGTAAACAAATTACTGTTGAGCAATTGATGTAATTGAGCATAGTTATGAGAATATCAAGGTATGATCATGTATATAGGCATCACGTCCAAACAAGTAGACCGACTCACCTCGCATCTACTACTATTACTCCACACATCGACCACTATCCAAAGATGCATCTAGAGTATTAAGTTCATGAGAACAGAGTAACACTTTAAGCAAGATGACATGATGTAGAGGATAAACTCATGCAATATGATATAAACCCCATCTTGTTATTCTCGATGGCAACAATACAATACGTGCCTTTGCTGCCCCCATCACACCGGGAAAGGACACTGCAAGATTGAACCCAAAGCTAAGCACTTCTCCCATTGCAATAAAGATCAATCTAGTAGGCCAAACCAAACTGATAATTCTAAGAGACTTGCAAAGATAACGAATCATACATAAAAGAATTCAGAGAAGATTCAAATATTGTTCATAGATAAACTTGATCATAAACCCACAATTCATCGGTCTCAAGAAACACACCGCAAAAGAAGATTACATCGAATATATCTCCACAAGAGAGGGGGAGAACATTGTATCGAGATCCAAAAAGAGAGAAGAAGCCATCTAGCTAATAACTATGGACCCGAAGGTCTGAGGTAAACTACTCACACTTCATCGGAGAGGCTATGGTGTTGATGTAGAAGCCCTCCGTGATCGATGCCCTCCCGTGAGCTCCTAACAGGCCCCAAGACGGGATCTCACGGCATGTAAGGTTGCGGCGGTGGAATTAGGTTTTTGGCTCCGTATCTGGTAGTTTGGGGGTACATAGGTATATATAGGAGGAAGGAGTACGTCGGTGGAGCAACAGGGGGGCCACGAGGGTGGAGGGCGCGCCCAGGGGGTAGGCGCGCCCCCTACCTCGTGCCCTCCTGGTTGATGTCTTGACGTAGGGTCCAAGTCCTCTGGATCACGTTCGTTCCGAAAATCACGTTCCCGAAGGTTTCATTCCGTTTGGACTCCGTTTGATATTCTTTTTCTGCGAAACTCTGAAATAGGCAAAATGACATCAATTCTAGGCTGGGCCTTCGGTTAATAGGTTAGTCCCAAAAATAATATAAAAGTGTAAAATAAAGCCCAATAATGTCCAAAACAGAATATAATATAACACGGAACAATCAAAAAATATAGATACGTTGGAGACGTATCAAGCATCCCCAAGCTTAATTCCTGCCCGTCCTCGAGCAGGTAAATGATAAAAACAGAATTTTTGATGTGGAATGCTACTTGGCATAATTTCAATATAATTCTTCTTAATTGTGGTATGAATATTCAGATCCGAAAGATTCAAGATAAAAGTTCAATATTGACATAAAAATAATAATACTTCAAGCATACTAACTAAGCAATTATGTTTTCTCAGAATAATAACATGGCCAAAGAAAGTTCATCCCTACAAAATCATATAGTTTAGTCATGCTCCATTTTCGTCACACGAGAATGCTCTCATCATGCACAACCCCGATGAAAACCAAGCAATTGTTTCATACTTTAGTAATCTCAAACTTTTTCAACTTTCACGCAATACATGAGCGTGAGCCATGGATATAGCATTATGGGTGGAATAGAATATAATGATGGGGGTTATGTGGAGAAGACAAAAAAGGAGAAAGTCTCACATCAACAAGGCTAATCAATGAGCTACGGAGATGCCCATCGATTGATGTTAATGCAAGGAGTAGGGATTTCCATGCAACGGATGCACTAGAGCTATAAATATATGAAAGCTCAACAAAAGAAACTAAGTGAGTGTGCATCCAACTTGCTTGCTCACGAAGACCTAGGGCACTTGAGGAGGCCCATTGTTGGAATATACAAGCCAAGTTCTATAATGAAAAATTCCCACTAGTGTATGAAAGCGACAAAACAAGAGACTCTCTATCATGAAGATTATGGTGCTACTTTGAAGCACAAGTGTGGTAAAAGGATAGTAACATTGTCCCTTCTCTCTTTTTCTCTCATTTTTTTGGGCCTTCCTTTTTTATGGCCTTTCTCTCTTTTTTTATTCCTCACTTGGGACAATGCTCTAGAAAATGATGATCATCACACTTCTATTTATTTACAACTCAATGATTACAACTCGATACTAGAACAAAGTATGACTCTATATGAATGCCTCCGGTATGTCTTTGGGATATGCAATGAATCAAGAGTGACATGTATGAAAGAATTATGAATGGTGGCTTTGCCACAAATACTATGTCAACTACATGATCATGCAAAACAATATGACAATGATGAACGTGTCATGATAAACGAAACGGTGGAAAGTTGCATGGCAATATATGTCGGAATGGCTATGGAAATGCCATAATAGGTAGGTATGGTGGCTGTTTTGAGGAAGATATAAGGAGGTTTATGTGTGAAAGAGCGTATCATATCACGAGGTTTGGATGCACCGGCGAAGTTTGCACCAACTCTCAATGTGAGAAAGGGCAATGCACGGTACCTAGGAGGCTAGCAATGATGGAAAGGTGAGAGTGCGTATAATCCATGGACTCAACATTAGTCATAAAGAACTCAAATACTTATTGCAAAAATCTACAAGTCATCAAAAACCAAGCATTACGCGCATGCTCCTAGGGGGATAGATTGGTAGGAAAAGACCATCGCCATTCCCCGACCGCCACTCATAAGGAGGACACTCAAAGAACACCTCATGTTTCAAATTTTTTACATAATGTTTACCATACGTGCATGCTACGGGACTTGCAAACTTCAACACAAGTATTTCTCAAATTCACAACTACTCAACTAGCACAACTTTGATATCACTACCTCCATGTCTCAAAACAATCATCAAGCATCAAACTTCTCTTAGTATTCAATGCACTCATAAGAAAGTTTTTACTAGTCTTGAATACCTAGCATATTAAGATTATTTAAGCAAATTACCATGCTATTTAAGACTCTCAAAATAATCTAAGTGAATCATGAGAGATCAATAGTTTCTATAAAACAAATCCACCACCGTGCTCTAAAAGATATAAGTGAAGCACTAGAGCAAAAACTATTTAACTCAAAAGATATAAGTGAAGCACATAGAGTATTCTAATAATTTCCGAATCATGTGTGTCTCTCTCAAAAGGTGTGTACAGCAAAGATGATTGAGGTAAACTAAAAATCAAAGACTCAAATCATACAATACGCTCCAAGCAAAACACATATCATGTGGTGAATAAGAATATAGCTCCAAGTAAAGTTACCGATGGAAGTAGACGAAAGAGGGGATGCCTTCCGGGGCATCCCCAAGCTTTGGCTTTTAGGTGTCCTTATATTATCTTGCGGGTGCCATGTGCATCCCCAAGCTTAGGCTCTTGACACTCCTTGTTCCATAATCCATCAAATCTTTTGCCCAAAACTTGGAAACTTCACAACACAAAACTCAGCAGAAAATCTCGTGAGCTCCGTTAGCGAAAGAAAACAAAAGGCCACTTCAAGGTACTGTAATGAACTCATTATTTATTTATATTGGTATTAAACCTACTGTATTCCAACTTCTCTATGGTTTATAAACTATTTTACTAGCCATAGATTCATCAAAATAAGCAAACAACACACGAAAAACAGAATCTGTCCAAAACAGAACAGTCTGAAGTAATCTGTAACTAACGCAAACTTCTGGAACTCCAAAATTTCATCCAAAATAGGAAGACCTAGAAACATTGTTTATTGATCAGAAGCAATTGGAATCAATATTTTATCACGTTCTGGTGATGTTTAACAATTATTTTCGTGGGCAGAAAGTTTCTGGAATTTACAGCAAGATCAAATAACTATCATCCAAGAAGATCCTATAGGTTTAACTTGGCACAAACACAAATTAAAACATAAAAACACATCTAACCAGAGGCTAGATCAAAGATTTATTCCTAAAAAGAAGCAAAAAGCAAAAAACTAAAAATAAAATTGTGTTGCCTCCCAACAAGCGCTATCATTTAACGCCCCTAGCTAGGCATAATAGCAAGGATAGATCTAGGTATTGCCATCTTTGGCTTTCAATTTTTTAGTGGAATCAAGCTCAAATCCGGGAGGTTCTTTAAGCATACCTTCATATTCGGAAATTTTTAGATCTAAAGAATCCAACCTCTTATTGCAAAGAGTAATCAACATATTCACGCGGTGAATATTTCCGCTAACGCTCTTAAGAGGTTCAAGAGACTTTTGTAAAATCTTAGTTACTTCGCAATTTTTTTCAAAAACTTGTGTCTCTTCCTGGGTATGTTGTGGCCCCTTTTGTTGAGGTAGTGTTCCCACTATACCCTCTATCACTTCATACGCAAAACTGGGATCAATTTCAATAAAATTGCCTTTAGCAACGCAATCCAAGAGTTGTCTATGAGACATATTCAGTCCAACATAAAAATTGCGAAGCAGAATTCTAAGGTTCATTTCAAAGGTACAATTACGATAAGACTCCATCATCCTAAACCAAGCATCTTTTAAGTTTTCTCCTTGTCTTTGTTCGAAGTGAAAAACTTCAAACTCAGGAGACAACAGAGTAGATAGAGGACTAGCCATAACGACAAGCAAACGGAAGAGAGGCAAACGGAAAAGAGAGGGCGAATAAAACGGCAAAGGTGAAGTGGGGGAAAGGAAAACGAGAGGCAAATGGCAAATAATGTAATGCGGGAGATAAGGGTTTGTGATGGGTACTTGGTATGTTGACTTTTATGAGACTCCCCAAGAACGGCGCCAGAAATCCTTCTTGCTACCTCTTGAGCATCACGTTGGTTTTCCCTTGAAAAGGAAAGGGTGATGCAGCAAAGTAGCGTAAGTATTTCCCTCAGTTTTGAGAACCAAGGTATCAATCCAAAGAGGAGGCCACGCACGAGTCCCTCGCACCTACACAAACAAATAAATCCTCGCAACCAACGCAATAAGGGGTTGTTAATCCCTACACGGTCACTTACGAGTGAGATCCGATAGATATGATAAGATAATATTTTTGGTATTTTTATGATAAAGATGCAAAGTAAAGAAAGTAAAATAAAAACGGCGCCATAAATAACTTGTTGACGGGAGATTAATATGATGGAAAATAGACCCGGGGGCCATAGGTTTCACTAGTGGCTTCTCTCGAGAGCATAAGTATTATGGTGGGTAAACAAATTACTTTGAGCAATTGACAGAATTGAGCATAGTTATGAGAATATCTAGGTATGATCATGTATATAGGCATCACGTCCGAAACAAGTAGACCGACTCTTGCCTGCATCTACTACTATTACTCCACACATCGACCGCTATCCAGCATGCATCTAGAGTATTAAATTCATGAGAACAGAGTAACGCTTTAAGCAAGATGACATGATGTAGAGGGATAAACTCATGCAATATGATATAAACCCCATCTTGTTATCCTCGATGGAAACAATACAATACGTGCCTTGCTGCCCCTACTGTCACTGGGAAAGGACACCGCAAGATTGAACCCAAAGCTAAGCACTTCTCCCATTGCAAGAAAGATCAATCTAGTAGGCCAAAACAAACTGATAATTCTGAGAGACTTGCAAAGATAACCAATCATACATAAAAGAATTCAGAGAAGATTCAAATATTGTTCATAGATAAACTTTATCATAAACCCACAATTCATCGGTCTCAACAACCACAAAAGAAGATTACATCGAATAGATCTCCACAAGAGAGGGGGAGAACATTGTATTGAGATCCAAAAAGAGAGAAGAAGCCATCTAGCTAATAACTATGGACCCGAAGGTCTGAGGTAAACTACTCACACTTCATCGGAGAGGCTATGGTGTTGATGTAGAAGCCCTCCATGATTGATGCCCTCCCATGGAGCTCCTAATGTGCCCCAAGATGGGATCTCACGGGTACAGAAGGTTGCGGCGGTGGAATTAGGTTTTTTGGCTCCGTATTTGGTAGTTTGGGGGTTCGTAGGTATATATAGGAGGAAGGAGTACGTCGGTGGAGCAACAGGGGGCCCACGAGGGTGGAGGGCGCGCCCAGGGGGGTAGGCGCGCCCCCTACCTCGTGCCCTCCTGGTTGATGTCTTGACATAGGGTCCAAGTCCTCTGGATCACGTTCGTTCAAAAATCACGTTCAAGTTTTCATTCCGCTTTGGACTCCGTTTGATATTCTTTTTCTACTGAAACTCAAATAGGCAAAAAACAGCAATTCTGGGCTGGGCCTCCGGTTAACAGGTTAGTCCCAAAAATAATATAAAAGTGTAAAATAAAGCCCAATAATGTCCAAAACAGAATATAATATAGCATGGAACAATAAAAAATTATAGATACGTTGGAGACGTATCATGTAGGAATCACGGAAACGGTTTTCCGTGATAAGCAACTTTCCAATTCGAGAGAAGGTACAGTTACCTCATCAAGTTCTACTTTCCTCCTACTCACTTCTTTCGAGAGAAGCTCCTTCTCTTGAAAGGATCCATTTTTTAGCAACAAAGATCTTGCCTTCGGATCTATGATAGAAGGTATACCCAACAGTTTCTTTTGGGTATCCTATGAGGACGCACTTCTCCGATTTTTGTTCGAGCTTATTGGGCTGAAATGTTTTCACATAAGCATCACAACCCCAAACTTTAAGAAACGACAGCTTAGGTTTCTTGCGAAACCACAGTTCATACGGTGTCGTCTCAACGGATTTAGATTGTGCCCTTTTTTTAATGTGAATGCAACTGTCTCTAATGCATAACCCTTAAAACGATAGTGGTAAATAGATAAGAGACATCCTTCATTGCACCATATCTAATAAAGTACGGTTACGATGTTCGGACATACCATTACACTGTGGTGTTCCAGGTGGCGTGAGTTGTCAAACTATTCCACATTGTTTTAAATGAAGGCCAAACTCGTAACTCAAATATTTGCCTATGTGATTAGATTGTAGAAACTTTATTTTCTTGTTACGATGATTCTCCACTTCACTCTAAAATTCTTTGAACTTTTCAAAAGTTTCAGACTTGTGTTTCATTAAGTAGATTTACCCATATATGCTCAAATCGTCTGTGATGGTCAGAAAATAATGATAACCGCCGCGAGCCTCAACACTCATCGGACCGCATACATCGGTATGTATTATTTCCAATAAGTCAGTGGCTCGCTCCATTGTTCCGGAGAACGGAGTCTTAGTCATCTTGCCCATGAGGCATGGTTCGCAAGCATCAAATGATTCATAATCAAGTGATTCCAAAAGTCCATCCGCATGGATTTTCTTCATGCGCTTTACACCAATATGACCTAAACGGCAGTGCCACAAATATGTTGCACTATCATTATCAACTTTGCATCTTTTGGCATCAATATTATGTATATGTGTATAACCACGATCGAGATTCAGCAAACCATTCACATTGGGTGTATGACCATTGAAGGTTTTATTCATGTAAACAGAACAACAATTATTCTCTAACTTAAATGAATAACCGTATTGCAATAAACATGATCAAATCATATTCATGCTCAATGCAAACACCAAATAACATTTATTTAGGTTCAACACTAATCCCGAAGGTAGAGGGAGTATGCGATGGTGATCTTATCAACCTTGGAATCACTTCCAACACACATCGTTACCTTGCCCTCAACTAGTCTCTGTTCATTTTGTAACTCTTGTTTCGAGTTACTAATCTTAGCAACTGAACCGGTATCAAATACCCAGGGGTTACTATGAACACTAGTAAAGTACATATTAATAACATGTATATCAAATATACCTTTTTTTTACTTTGCCATCCTTCTTATCCGCCAAATACTTGGGGCAGTTCCGTTTCCAAAGGACCATCCTTTGGCAAAGAGAAGCACTCGGTTTCAGACTTTGGTCCAGCTTTGGGCTTCTTCCCGGAGTGACAACTTGCTTGCCATTCTTCTTGAAGTTCCCTTTCTTTCCCTTTGCCCTTTTTCTTGAAACTAGTGGTCTTGTTAACCATCAAGACTTGATGCTCTTTCTTGATTTCTACCTTCGCCGATTTCAGCATTGCGAAGAGCTCGTGAATCGTTTTCGTTATCCCTTGCATATTATAGTACATCACGAAGTTCTAGTAACTTGGTGATAGTGACTAGAGAACTCTGTCAATCACTATCTTATCTGGAAGATTAACTCCCACTTGATTCAAGCGATTGTAGTACCTGCACATTCTCGAGCACATGCTCACTAGTTGAGCTATTCTCCTCCATCTTGTAGGCAAAGTACTTGTCAGAGGTCTCATACCTCTCGTCATGGGCATGAGTCTGAAATACCAATTTCAACTATTGGAACATCTCATATGCTCCGTGGCATTCAAAACGTTTTTGAAGTCCCGGTTCTAAGCCGTAAAGCATGGTGTACTAAACTATCAAGTAGTCATCATACCGAGCTTGTCAAATGTTCATAACGTCTGCATCTGCTCCTGCAATAGGTCTATCACCTAGCGGTGCATCAAGGAAATAATTCTTCTGTGCAGCAACGAGGATAATCCTCAAATCACGGATCCAGTCCGCATCATTGCTACTATCATCTTTCAACTTAGTTTTCTCTAGGAACATATCAAAATTAAAATAGGGGAGCTATACGCGAGCTATTGATCTATAATATAGATATGCAAATACCATTAGGACTAAGTTCATGATAAATTAAGTTCAGTTATTCATATTACTTAAGAACTCCCACTTAGATAGACATCCCTCAAGTCAACTAAATGATCACGTGATCCATATCAACTAAACCATGTCCGATCATCACGTGAGATGGAGTAGTCTTCAATGGTGAACATCTCTATGTTGATCATATCTACTATATGATTCACGTTTGACCTTTCGGTCTCCAGTGTTCCAAGGCCATGTCTGTACATGCTAGGCTCGTCAAGTTTAAACCGAGTATTCCGCATGTGCAAAACTATCTTGTACCCGTTGTATGTGAACGTAGAGATTATCACACCCGATCATCACGTGGTGCCTCGGCACGACAAACTGTCGCAATGGTGCATACTCAGGAAGAACACTTATACCTTGAAACTTTAGTAAGGGATCATCTTATAATGCTACCGCCGTACTAGCAAAATAAGATGCATAAAAGATAAACATCACATGCAATCGAAATATGTGACATGATATGGCCATCATCATCTTGTGCCTTTGATCTCCATCTCCAAAGCACCATCATGATTTCTATCGTCACCGGCTTGAAACCTTGATCTCCATCGTAGCATCGTTGTCGTCTCGCCAACTATTGCTTCTACAACTATGGCTAACGCATAGTGATAAAATAAAGCAACTACATGGTGTTTGCATTTCATACAATAAAGCGACAACCATAAGGCTCCTGCCAGTTGCCAATAACTTTTACAAAACATGATCATCTCATACAATAATGTATATCACATCATGTCTTGACCATATCACATCACAACATGCCCTGCAAAAACAAGTTGGACGTCCTCTACTTTGTTGTTGCAAGTTTTACGTGGCTGCTATGGGCTTCTAGTAAGAACCGTTCTTACCTACGCATCAAAACCACGATGGTGATTTATCAAGTTTGTAGTTTTAACCTTCAACAAGGACCATCCGCAGTCAAATTCGATTCAACTAAAGTTGGAGAAACAGACAACCGCCAGCCACCTTTATGCAAAACTAGTTGCATGTCTGTCGGTGGAGCCGGTCTCATGAACGTGGTCATGTAATGTTGGTCCAGGCCGCTTCATCCAACAATACCGCCGAATTAAAATAAGACATTGGTGGTAAGCAGTATGACAATCACCGCCCACAACTCTTTGTGTTCTACTCGTGCATATCATCTACGCATAGACCTGGCTCGGATGCCACTGTTGGGAAATGTAGCAGGCAATTTCAAAAATTTCCTACGCTCACGCAAGATATATATAGGAGATACATAGCAACGAGAGGGGAAGAGTGTGTCCACGTACCCTCGTAGAACGAAAGAGGAAGCGTTCGACAACGCGGTTGATGTAGTCGAACTTCTTCACGTTCTGACCGATCAAGCACCGAACGTACGGCACCTCCGAGTTCTGCACACGTTCAGCTCGATGACGTCCCTCGAACTCTTTATCCAGCAAAGTTTCGAGGCAGAGTTCCGTCAGCTGGACAACACGGTGACAGTGATGGTGAAGTGATCCGTACAGGGCTTCGCCTAAGCACTACGTTAATATGACCGGAGGCGTAAACTGTGGAGGGGGGCGCCACACATGGATAACAATGTTTGTTGTGTGTTCTAGGCGCCCCCTGCCCACATGTATATAGGTGGGAGGGAGAGGGGGACAGCCATGGGGCGCCCCAAGTAGGAGGAATCCTACTTGGGGTCTTGTCCAATTGGCCCCCCTTACCATCTTTTACGGAGAGGGAAGGAAAGGGGAGAGAGGAGGGAAGGAAGGGGGAGGACGAATTGACTCCCCTGCCTTCTCTCTTCCCCTTTTCCTTTCCCCTTCCTATTCGACCAGCAAGGGGGGCGCAGCAGCCCATGCTGGCTGCTGCGTTTCCCCTCTTGGCCCAATAGGCCCATATAGCTTGCCGGGGGTAGCCCGGAACCCCTTCCGGTGACCCGATACGTACCCGGTACCCCCAGAACACTTATGGTGTCCGAATACTACAATCCTACATATGAAACTTTACCTCTCGACCATTTCGAGACTCCTCGTCATGTCCGTGATCTCATCCGGGACTCCGAACAACATTCGGTCACCAAATCACATAATTTATATAATACAAATCGTCATCGAACATTAAGCGTGCGGACCCTACGGGTTCGAGAACTATGTAGACATGACCAAGACACCTCTCCGGTCAATAACCAATAGCGGAACCTAGATGCTCATATTGGTTCCTACATATTCTATGAAGATCTTTATCGGTCAAACCATAATGACAGCATACGTTATTCCCTTTCTCATCGGTATGTTACTTGCCCGAGATTTGATCGTTGGTATCTTCGTACTTAGTTCAATCTCATTATCGGCAAGTCTCTTTGCTTGTTCCGTAATACATCATCCCGCAACTAACTCATTAGTCACATTGCTTGCAAGGCTTATTATGATGTGCATTACCGAGAGGGCCCAGAGATACCTCTCCGATACTTGGAGTGACAAATCCTAATCTTGATCTATGCCAACCCAACAAACACCTTCGGCGATACCTGTAGAGCATCTTTATAATCACCCAGTTACGTTGTGACGTTTGATAGCACAGAATGTATTCCTCCGGTATCCAGGAGTTGCATAATCTCATAGTTAAAGGAATATGTATAAGTCAATGAAGAAAGCAATAGCAATAAAACTTAATGATCATTATGCTAAGCTAACGGATGGGTCTTGTCCATCACATCATTGTCCTAATGATGTGATCCCGTTCATCAAATGACAGCACATGCCTATGGTTAGGAAACTTAACCATATTTGATTAACGAGCTAGTCTAGTAGAGGCTTACTAGGGACACTGTGTTTTGTCTATGTATCCACACATGTATCAAGTTTCCGGTTAATAAAATTCTAGCATGAATAACAAACATTTATCATGATATTAGGAAATATAAATAACAACTTTATTATTGCCTCTAGGGCATATTTCCTTCAATAATGGTATCTCACTAAGCGCTTCGAGACCATAAAACATAAATGCAGAGCACCTATGAAGTTCAAGCACTGACTAGACATTGTAATTCATGGTAAAAGAGATCCAGTCACACTCATACTCAACATTAACTAAACACAAAGCAACAAAATGACAATAGGGCTCTCCAACTGGTGCCTTCATGAGAAGATGATGAATCAACAATAAAAATAAATAGATAGGTCCTTCGCAGAGGGAAGTAGGGATTTGCAGAGATGCGAGAGCTCGAAGCTTTTAGAACAGAGATGGATATAATTTTGGGAGGTATGCTTTCATTGTCAATGTAGCAACCGAGAGTTTTCAACATCTTCCATGCTAGACACATTATAGGAGGTTCCCAAATAGAAAGGTAAATTTTTACTCCCCATACACCAACAAACACAAGCCATGGCTAGCCGAATCCTCGGGTGCTCTCCATACCAACAACAATCCGGGGGAGTTTTGTTTCATTATTATATTCTGATTTTGATCATAGGACTGGGCATCCCAATTACCAGCCATGTTCTCGTGAATGACAAGCGAATAAACACTCATCATGAGAATAACCCACCTAGCATGGAAGATACTAATCGCCCCCTATCGCTTCATGAGCGATTCGGGCATTCAAAACAGATTATAATTTGAAGATTTAGAGTTTGGCACATGCAAATTTACTTGGAACAACAGGTAATTACCGCATATAGGTAGGTATGGTGGACTCATATGGAATAAATTTGGGTTTTAGGAAGTGGGTGCACAAGTAATATTCCCGCTTAGTGCAAGTGAAGGCTAGCAAATAGATTGAGGGCGGACCAACTAGAGAGCGACAACGGTAAAAAACATTCATTGAGGTTAATCAACATTGAATACGAGCATGAGTAGGATATAAAACGCCATGAACATAAATATCATGGAGGCTTTGTTGGTTTGGATTCAACTACATGCGTGAACATGTGCCAGGTCAAGCCACTTGAATCATTCAGAGGAGGATACCATCCTATCATACTACATCATAACCATTTTAAATGCATGTTGACACACACGATAAACTATTATCCACTCCTAGCTATTTAAGCATGGCATGAGTAACTATGATGTCGAATTGTCATTGCAAACATGTTTATTCATAATAAGCTGAATCAAGAACAATGAGCTAAACACATTTACAAAAACAAACCAGGTTGAGTTCGTACCAGCTTTTCTTCACCTCAATCAATTTATCAAATTTCTTCATTATTGCCTTTCACTTGCATGACCGAATGATGTGAATAATAATAAAAGTGCATGTGTCGTGGACTAAGCTGAAATCTGCAAACATTTATTCAAAGGAGAAGACAAGGTAATATGGGCTCTTCGTTAGATCAACAATAATGCATATCAGAGCCACTCAACATTTTCATCATGGTCTTCTCCTTACAACGGTACAAAGAAAAGAAAAGAATTTGAAAGAAACACACTGAAATGTTTTTGGAGTTTTTGTTTTTCCGAAGAAAGCAAATTGAAAGAAGAACAAAAACTAAGAAAAACCAAGAAAAACTATATACACGGGAAAGCTCCCAACAAGGAAAATAAGAACGAGAAATATTTTTGCGTTTTCTTTTAATATTATAAACTACTGAACAAATAAAATTAGAAAGAAAAATAAAAAAGAAACGAGAAATATTTTTGGGTTTTTGTAATTTTTCAAACACACAAGAAGGAAGCAAAAGAAATAGCATGGATTATGCAATGAAAAAGGATGAACACCGACAACTGGAATGAATGAGTGATGCATGAATGTAATTCCAGTGAGAGATACGTACTCCCCCAAGCTTAGGCTTTTAGCCTAGGTTGATCTATGGCCACGGCTCGTAATAGCCCTCCCCTGGGTACTGCGGGGGGTCCTGAGGGTTCCACTGACCGGCGAGCTCCTGTGGCTCTCCCAATGATAAACAGGCTCCTGATATGGCTCAGGTACTGGTGCTGGCTCAGGTGATGTGGGTTATGTCAGACCCCAGTGTGCATAGATGTCCTCGGGTATAATAGTGTACCTGCCCGAATAAAGATCAAACAAAGAAGATGCAGGCAAAGTAATAATCTCACGAGTCCCCTAGCTAAATACTAAGTTGTAATGTTGTGTTTATCATTGGAAATAAAATGATGGCCAACATACTATCATAGTCTAAATATTTAGTAGGTAGTAGCTGCTCCCCCGCCTCCTCATGTATAATAGGAATCTCAAAATGTTCAGCAAGGTGGGAGGCATAGATACCACCATAAATAACACCCTTCAAATGGTTTGTGTGTAACCTTCGAGCAACCATATCGCCCAACCTAAAAGTTCTACCAGCATATAAAGCATGGCGCAAAATAACAAGGTCAAGCGCACCGAGCAATCCACTCTCCCACCGACCAGTCAAACATCTCCCGGCAAATAATGCATAGTAACATAAGATGGGAAAATGCAAACTAGCCACTCTCGCTTCTGACACTCCCCTTGTCTCTCCCACGGTATTTTCAAAGATAAAATCGTCCATGTCTCCAGGACATGGATCACCGTGACTGCCCTCATAAGGTATTATGCAAACATTGCAACAATCATATAGTGTCATTTCCTTAGGCACATCATAGAGGTTAAATTCTGACCATGGGTGGTTCCTTCCAAGGATAAAAGTGAAAGCTTTGCACGAAGGAATTAGTGAGTAGGAGATATTGATCACACTTATCTTCGAGGAAGGGAATGATGCCGACATTGTTCACCAAGTAATTAATAGAAATCCTCAGAAATTCCTGCTTCCTTCAAGAAGGTGTCACACGGCCACTCGCACGGTCGAACCTCCGTTGCATGTGGAAGATGGTATTTGGGCTTCTCATTCGGAGTTTTCTTCGAACCACCTCGTCATGGTTCTCCCTTTCTCTAAAAATTTCTGAATTTTTTAGTAACTCAAAATAAAAGTGAACCAAACTGTCGGTGCAACAAAACCTGGGTCCGTTGCCCAGACCGTGCACAGGCCAAAGAGCAAGAATATGACACCAAGATCGATCAAGGCACAAGGGACCAGTTCTTTGAAGGACCAACATGCAGATCAAGAAGACCAAGACTAGCTAGAGAGACAAGACTCCACTACGAGAGGGACCTCCCTTGCTAGGCAGGCGAGCCTCGCGAGGTTGGGGTTCCCCCAGAAGCAAGCCTCCGAAGATCGCCCCGACAGGCCTGCCGGGCCTCACGGAGGCAGACCACTCCACCTCACCACCCCGCAGCAACGCACGTCATCGATCAGTGCAGTGTCAAGCTCCTAAGTGACTAAGTGGCTGCTCTCCACGACATGGCAACCACTTCCTACAGAAGATACCTCCAAGCGACACCCATCCAGAGATGTGTCAAGCAAGCAGGCGTGAAGCTGGAAAAACTGCCCGTCAGGGCCTGCCGGGCGAGCTGTGATGTGACACTGAGTGGCGCATTTAATGCGCTCTGTGAGCCTGCAGAGTTAGGCATGATAGCACTGTTTGCTATCTAATCAGTACGTGAAGACTGATTTGCCACTGTGGTGACCCCTTGATCTATAAAAGGAGGCCCATGGCAACCATAGAAAGGATTCAGACCCCCTCACACTCGTACATGCGTAGCACCTCTCGCCCTGAGGCAACCCTGCCGGGAAAGAGCGCTACGATTTTCCACCATCAATCCACCAAAGCAGGAGTAGGGTTTTACGCCTCGCAGCGGCCCGAACTTGGGTAAAACTGCCCATGTGATCTCTGCCGTGCTGTGTTACGCTTCTTCGCTGTTTATGCAACGTGCCCATACCCCCGCCGAACCAAAAGGGGCTCTTTGGCCCCATAGGTGCCCGTGGTTTCCCACGACATCTTTAGCGCGCCAGGTAGGGGCATCACTTGCGTGAACCCGAGAGCGTGAGCAGCATGTCATCTTCATCGCCTTTTTCATCATCGACGGCTCCATTGACTATGCTGCCCAAGAAGAAGCCCGGTGCCGCCGCTCGCCCGTCCACCTCGAAGGCCTCACCGCTCGCGACCACCGACATCGCGAGGAATGCGGGGACACAGGAGGATGTAGGTGATACGTCCATTTTGCATCATGCTTTTATATAGATATTTATTGCATTATGGGATGTTACTACACGTTATGTCATGATACGTCTCCAACGTATCTATAAATTATGAAGTATTCATGCTATTATATTATCCATCTTGGATGTTTATGGGCTTTATTAAACACTTTTATATTACTTTTGGGACTAACCTATTGACCCAGAGCCCAAAGGCTGCCCTCGTTGTTTCCCTTGTTTCAGTGTTTCGAAGAAAAGGAATATCAAACGGAGTCGAAATGGAATGAAACCTTCTGGAGAAGTTATTTTTGGAAGGAAAGCAACTTGATAGACTTGGAGTGCGTGTCAGGAAAGAAACGAGGGAGCCACGAGGTAGGGGGCGCGCCCACCCCCTAGGGCGTGCCCTCCACCCTCGTGGGCCCCTCGTGGCTCCTCGACGATTTCTTCCTCCTATATATACCCATATACCCTAAAACAATCGAAAACAGAATAGATCGGGAGTTCCGCCGCCGCAAGCCTCTCAGAGCCACCAAAAAGCAATCGGGACCTTGTTCCAAGACTCACGGAGGGGGAACCCTCATCGGTGGCCATCTTCATCATCCCGGCGATCTCCATGACGAGGAGGGAGTAGTTCACCCTCGGGCTGAGGGTATGTACCAGCAGCTATGTGTTTGATCTCTCTGTTTCTCTCTCTCGTGTTCTTGATTTGGCACGACCTTGATGTATCGCGAGCTTTGCTATTATAGTTGGATCTTATGTTTCTTATCCCCCTCTACTCTCTTGTAATGGATTGAGTTTTCACTTTGAAGTAATCTTATCGGATTGAGTCTTTAATGATTTGAGAACACTTGATGTATGTCTTGCAGTGCGTATCTGTGGTGACAATGGGATATCACGTGATTCACTTGATGTATGTTTTGGTGATCAACTTATGGTTCCGCCCATGAACTTATGCATAGGGGTTGGCACACGCTTTTGTTTTGATTCTCCAGAGAAACTTTGGGGCACTCTTTGAGGTTCTATGTGTTGGTTGAATAGATGAATCTGAGATTGTGTGATGCATATCGTATAATCATACCCACGAATACTTGAGGTGACATTGGAGTATCTAGGTGACATTAGGGTTTTGGTTGATTTGTGTCTTAAGGTGTTATTCTAGTATGAACTCTAGGGCTGTTTGTGACACTTATAGGAATAGCCCAACGGATTGATTGGAAAGAATAACTTTGAGGTGGTTTCATACCCTACCATAATCTCTTTGTTTGTTCTCCACTATTAGTGACTTTGGAGTGACTCTTTGTTGCATGTTGAGGGATAGTTATATGATCCAATTATGTTATTATTGTTGAGAGAACTTGCACTAGTGAAAGCATGAACCCTAGGCCTTGTTTCCAAGCATTGCAATACCTTTTATGCTCACTTTATCATTAGTTACCTTGCTGTTATATATTTTCAGATTACAAAAACCTATATCTACCATCCATATTGCACTTGTATCACCATCTCTTCACCGAACTAGTGCACCTATACAATTTACCATTGTATTGGGTGTGTTGGGGACACAAGAGACTCTTTGTTATTTGGTTGCAGGGTTGCTTGAGAGAGACCATCTTCATCCTACGCCTCCCACGGATTGATAAACCTTAGGTCATCCACTTGAGGGAATTTTTCTACTGTCCTACAAACCTCTGCACTTGGAGGCCCAACAACGTCTACAAGAAGAAGGCTGCGTAGTAGACATCATGTCACAATACTTATGCCAATTCTCTCTTATTTTACAAGGTTTACATAAGGAGGGAGAATGCCGGCAGCTGGAATTCTGGGCTGGAAAAGGAGTAAATATTGAAGACCTATTCTGCACAACTCCAAAAGTCCTGAAACTCCTCGAAAGTTATTTTTGGAAATAATAAAAATTATTGAGCGGAAGAAGTACGCCAGAGGGGGACCCACCTGGCCATGAGGGTGGGGGGCGCGCCCTACCCCCCAGGGCACTCCCCCTGCCTCGTGGGTCCCCTGTTGGCTCTCCGGTGGCCATCTTCTGCTATATGAAGTCTTTCATCAAGGGAAAAATCATAAGCAACCTTTTGGGACGAGACTCCGCCGCCACGAGGCGGAACCTTGGCGGAACCAATCTAGGGCTCCGGCAGAACTGTTCTGCCGGGGACACTTTCTCCGGAGGGGGAAATCATCGCAATCGTCATCACCAACGCCTCCTCTCATCGGGAGAGGGCAATCTCCGTCAACATCTTCACCAGCACCATCTCCTCTCAAAACCCTAGTTCATCTCTTGTATCCAATTCTTGTCTCCAAGTCCGGATTGGTACTAGTAGGTTGCTCGTAGTGTTGATTACTCCTTGTAGTTGAGGCTAGTTGGTGTATTTGGTGGACGATCCTATGTTCAGATCCTTTATGCATCATAATACCCTCTGGTTATGAACATGAATATGCTTTGTGAGTAGTTACGTTTGTTCCCGAGGACATGGGAGAAGTCTTGCTATTAGTAGTCATGTGAATTTGGTATTCGTTCGATATTTTGATGAGATGTATGTTGTCTATCCTCTAGTGGTGTTATGTGAACGTCGACTACATAACACTTCACCATTATTTGGGCCTAGAGGAAGGCATTGGGAAGTAATAAGTAGATGATGGGTTGCTAGAGTGATGTAATCTTAAACCCTAGTTTATGCGTTGTTTCGTAAGGGGCTGATTTGGATCCATATGTTTCATGCTATGGTTAGGTTTACCTTAATACTTTTGTTGTAGTTGCGGATGCTTGCAATAGAGGTTAATCATAAGTGGGATGCTTGTTCAAGTAAGAATATCACCCAAGCACCGGTCCACCCACATATCAAATTATCAAAGTACCAAACGCAAATCATATGAACGTGATGAAAACTAGCTTGACGATATTCCCATGTGTCCTCGGGAGCGCTTTTCTCCATATAAGAGTTTGTCCAGGCTTGTCCTTTGCTACAAAAAGGATTGGGCCATCTTGCTGCACTTTATTTACTTTCGTTACTTGTTGCTCGTTACAAATTATCTTATCACAAAACTATCTGTTACCACTTATTTTAGTACTTGCAGAGAATACCTTGTTGAAAACCGCTTATCATTTCCTTTTTCTCCTCGTTGGGTTCGACACTCTTACTTATCGAAAGGATTATGATAGATCCCCTATACTTGTGGGTCATCAAGACTCTTTTCTGGCGCCGTTGCTGGGGAGTGAAGTGCCTTTGGCAGGTGGAATTTGGTAAGAAAAAATTTATATAGTGTGCTGAAATTTCATCATCACTTGTTACTATGGAAAGTAATCCTCTGAGGGGCTTGTTTGGGTATCTTCACCCCGACCAGTAGAGCAAAGAGTTGCTCCTCAACCTACTGAACCTACTGAAAATTAAAATGTTCCCTTTGAAGTTCCTTCGGGTATGTTAGAAAAACTGCTAGATAATCCTTTTGCAGGAGATGGAAAAAAGCATCCTAATGAGCACCTAATCTATGTGGATGAAGTTTGCGGATTATTTAAGCTTGCAGGTATACCCAATGATGTTGTTAAGAAGAAGGTCTTCCCTTTATCTTTGGAGGGAGATGCATCGACATGGTATAGGCTATGTGATGATACGGGGTCATGGAACTACAAACGACTGAAATTGGAATTTCATCAGAAGTTTTATCCTATGCATCTTGTTCATCATGATCACAATTATATATATAATTTTTGGCCTCGCGAAGGAGAAAGCATCACTCAAGCTTGGGGGAGGCTTAAATCAGTGTTATATTCATGCCCCAATCATGAGCTCTCAAAATAAATAATTATTCAAAGTTTTTATGCTCGCCTTTCTGATAACAATCGCACCATGCTCGATACTTCTTGTGCTGGCTCTTTTATGATGAAGACTATTGAATTCAAATGGAATTTAGTGGATAGAATTAAACGCAACTCTGAAGATTGAGATCTCGACGAAGGTAAGGAGTCAGGTATGACACCTAAGTTTGATTATGTTAAATCTTTTACGGATACCGATGTTTTTCGTAAATTTAGCACTAAATATGGACTTGACTCGATAGTAGCTTCTTTCTGTGAATCTTTTGCTACTTATGTTGATCTCCCCAAGGAGAAGTGGTTTAAATATCATCCTCCAATAGAAGTAAAAGTAGCGGCACCTATTAAAGTTGAAGAAAAGACTGTCACTTATAGTGATCCTGTTGTTCCTACTTCTTATGTTGAGAAACCACCTTTCCCTGTTAGGATAAAGGATCATGCTAAAGCTTCAACTGTGATTCGTAAAACCAACATTAGAACTTATACACCTACTGAGCAGATTAAAGTTGAACCTAATATTGCTATTGTTAAAGATCTCTTTGCTGATAATATTGATGGGCATGTAATTTATTTTTGCGGTGAAACTGCTAGAATTGCCAAACCTTGTGCTAAAGATAAACATAGACCTGTGGTAGGCATGCCTGTTATTTCTATTAAAATAGGAGATCATTGTTATCATGGCTTATGTGATATGGGTGCTAGTGCTAGTGTTATACCTCATGACTTATACAAAGAAATTAAGCATGAGATTGCACCTGCTGAGTTAGAAGATATTGATGTTACAATTAAACTTGCCAATAGAGATACTATATCAGCAATGGAAATTGTTAGAGATGTTGAAGTCTTGTGTGGGAAAAGTAAATATCCTGCTGATTTTCTTGTTCTTGGCTCCCCACAAGATAGCTTTTGTCCCATTATTTTTGGTAGACCCTTCTTGAACACTATCAATGCTAGAATAGACTGCGAAAAGAGTGTTGTTACTATTGGCTTGGGTGATATGTCCCATGAGTTTAATTTCTCTAAATTTAGTAGACAACACCATGAAGAAGGATTGCCTAGTAAGGATGAAATTATTGGTCTTTCTTCTATTGCCGTACCTCCTAGTGATCCTTTAGAACAATATTTGCTAGACCATGAAAATGATATGTTTATGAATGAAAGAAGGGAAATAGATGAAGTATTCTTTAAACAGGAACCTATTCTGAAACACAATTTGCCTGTTGAAATCCTAGGGGATCCTCCTCCACCCAAGGGTGATCCCGTGTTTGAGCTTAAACCGTTGCCTGATACTCTTAAATATGCTTATCTTGATGAAAAGAAGATATATCCTGTTATTATTAGTGCTAACCTTTCAGAGCATGAAGAAGAAAGATTATTGAAAACTTTGAAGAAGCACGGTGCTGCTCTTGGATATACTCTTGATGATCTTAAGGGCATTAGTCCCACTCTATTTCAACATAAAATAAATTTGGAAGAAGATGCCAAACCAGTCCGTGATCATCAACGAAGGCTGAATCCTAAGATGAAAGAAGTGGTAAGAAAGGAAAATACTAAAGCTCCTTGAGGTAGGTATAATTTATCCCATTGTTGATAGTCAGTGGGTAAGTCATGTCCATTGTGTCCCTAAGAAGGGAGGTATTACTGTCATTCCTAATGATAAAGATGAATTGATTCCACAAAGAAATATTACAGGTTATAGGATGGTAATTGATTTCCGCAAATTAATAAGGCTACTAAGAAAGATCATTACCCCTTACCTTTTATTGATCAAATGCTAGAAATAATATGCAAACATACACATTTTTGCTTTCTAGATGGTTATTCTGGTTTCTCTCAAATACCTGTGTCAGCCAATGATCAATCAAAGACTACTTTTACTTGCCCTTTTGGTACTTTTGCTTATAGACGCATGCCTTTTGGTTTATGTATTGCACCTGCTACCTTTCAAAGATGCATGATGGCTATATTCTCTGACTTTTGTGAAAAGATTTGTGAGGTTTTCATGGACGACTTTTCCGTATATGGATCCTCTTTTGATGTTTGCTTGTGCAACCTTGATCGAGTTTTTGCGTAGATGTGAAGAAACTAATCTTGTCTTGAATTGGGAAAAGTGCCACTTTATGGTTAATGAAGGTATTGTCTTGGGGCATAAAGTTTCTGAAAGAGGTATTGAAGTTGATAAAGCCAAGGTTGATGCTATTGAAAAGATGCCATGTCCCAAGGACATCAAAGGTATAAGGAGTTTCCTTGGTCATGCCGGTTTTTATAGGAGGTTCATTAAGGACTTATCCAAAATTTCTTGGCCTCTGACTAATTTATTACAAAAAGATATACAATTTGTCTTTGATGATGATTGTGTAGAAGCATTTGAAATACTTAAGAAAGCATTGATCTCTGCACCTATTGTTCAGCCACCTGATTGGAATCTACCCTTTGAAATTATGTGTGATGCTAGTGATTATGTCAGAGGGTGCTGTTCTAGGGCAAAGAGTTGATAAAAAATTAAATGTTATTCAGTATGCTAGTAAAACTCTAGACAATGCTCAAAGAAATTATGCTACTACTGAAAAAGAATTCTTAGCAGTTGTATTTGCTTGTGATAAGTTCAGACCTTATATTGTTGATTCTAAAGTAACTATTCACACTGATCATGCTGCTATTAAATATCTTATGGAAAAGAAAGATGCTAAACCCAAACTTATTAGATGGGTTTTCTTGCTACAAGAATTTGATTTGCATATTAGATAGAAAGGGAGCTGAGAACCCCGTTGCAGACAACTTGTCTAGGTTAGAAAATGTTCTTGATGACCCACTACCTATTGATGATAGCTTTCCTGATGAGCAGTTAAATGTCATAAATGCTTCTAGTACTACTCCGTGGTATGCTGATTATGCTAATTACATCGTTGCTAAATTTATACCACCTAGTTTCACATACCAGCAAAAGAAAAAGTTTTTCTATGATTTGAGACATTACTTTTGGGATGACCCACATCTTTATAAAGAAGGAGTAGATGGTGTTATTAGACGTTGTATACCTGTGCATGAACAGGAACAGATCCTACGCAAGTGTCACTCCGAAGCTTATGGAGGACACCATGCTGGAGATAGAACTGCACATAAGGTATTGCAATCCGGTTTTTATTGGCCTACTCTCTTCAAGGATGCCCGTAACTTTTTCCTTTCTTGTGATGAATGTCAAAGAATTGGCAATATTAGTAGACGTCAAGAAATGCCTATGAACTATTCACTTGTTATTGAACCATTTGATGTTTGGGGCTTTGATTACATGGGAACTTTTCCTGCCTCTAATGGATATACACATATTTTAGTTGCTGTTGATTACGTTACTAAGTGGGTAGAAGCTATTCCAACTAGTAGTGCTGATCATAACACTTCTATTAAAATGCTTAAAGAAGTTATTTTTCCGAGGTTTGGAGTCCCTAGATATTTAATGACCGATGGTGGTTCACATTTTATTCATGGTGCTTTCAGAATGCTTGCTAAATATGATGTTAATCATAGAATTGCATCTCCTTATCACCCGCAGTCTAGTGGTCAAGTAGAATTGAGTAATAGAGAACTCAAATTAATTTTGCAAAAGACATCAATAGATCTAGAAAGAATTGGTCCAAGAAACTTGATGATGCATTATGGGCCTATAGAACTGCATATAAAAATCCTATGGGTATGTCTCCGTATAAAATGGTTTATGGAAAAGCATGTCACTTACCTCTCGAACTAGAACATAAGGCATATTGGGCTATTAAAGAGCTCAACTATGATTTCAAACTTGCCGGTGAGAAGAGGTTATTTTATATTAGCTCACTTGATGAATGGAGAACCCAAGCTTATGAAAATGCCAAATTGTTTAAAGAAAAAGTTAAAAGATGGCATGACAAAAGAATACAAAAGCGTGAGTTTAATGTAGGTGATTATGTATTGCTATACAACTCTCGTTTAAGATTTTTTGCAGGAAAACTTCTCTCTAAATGGGAAGGCCCCTATGTTATCGAGGATGTCTATCGTTCCGGTGCCATACAAATCAGCAACTTCGAAGGTACAAATCCGAAGGTGGTGAACGGTCAAAGAATCAAACATTATATCTCAGGTAATCCTATAAATGTTGAAACCAATGTTATTGAAACCGTAACCCCGGAGGAATACATAAGGGACTCTTTTCGGAACGTTTCAGACTCCAAAAAGGAATAGGTATGTGGTATGGTAAGTAGACCGACTCCAATTTTTTTTTAAGGCAATATTTCTCCGTTTTGGAATATTTAGAAAAATAGAAAAATAAGAAGCAGTCCAGGAAGGACACGGGGGCTCCACGAGGGTGGAGGGCGCGCCCTACCCTACTGGGCGCGCCCCCCTACCTCGTGGGCACCTCGTGTGCTCTCCGGACTCCGTTGTCTTGCACGTTACGTTTTTTGGTCGGTAAAAATTCATTATATAATCTCCCGAAGGTTTTGACTCCTGTATCACGCAAATATCCTCTGTTCTTGTTTTAAGCTGTTTTTCCTGACATATCTAGATTATCATGATGTCTCCAAGCGCCCCCAAGGACAAGTTCTTCGAGAAGGTCATCAAACCTTACCTCGCAGAGGTGCTGCGGCACCCTCAAACCATTGAGATGCATGATGGGTTACTGCACATCTGCGATGTTGAGACGAGGCTCGAAGCAAGGGAGCAACAAGTTTTCAAGTGCCAGGTGATGATGGAACATGGACTCAACTCCAACCACATGATGATCGCGGAGTTCACCAACAACCACAAGATGGATGCCGACAACATCGGGGAGACCATCTTCAAGCTTCACGAGAAGATCGAGCACCTTCAAGCCCAAATCTATGACCTCCAAAACCAAAACTATGAGTATGAAAATAGATTCAAAAGGATGAGTTTGGCTGCAGATTTGAGGATCCCGGAGACTCGATCATCCTTCTATTATGGTGAGCCTATGCCTTGGAAGATGGACAATAAGCCCGCATCATCAACAACACCGCCACCTTCTTCATCAGCAAAGGAGATATAATCACATGGGTATGGGCACTCCCCTTGGCAACTGCCAAGCTTGGGGGAGATGCCCCGGTATCGTATCACCATCACACTCCTATCTTTACTATTTTTCTTAGTTCGATCCTATTAGTAGTATCTTGATCTAGTAGAATAAAGTTTTGGCATGATTTAGTTTTGAGTTTTGCTTTATGATCCCTCTATGTAATCGAGTCCGTGAGCTATATAATAAAGATTAGTGTTGATTCAAGGGCTTGATTATTTTGCCATGATCTTGAGTGAATAAAAGAAAAGAGAAAAAGAATAAAAAGAAACAAAGAGATCATATTGATCTTATCGAGAGTAGTGACTTCACATAGAAATAGTATGATGATTAAAAGTTGTTGGGAGTTGGCAAACATAGCTTTGGTCATCGTTGCAATTAATAGGAAGTAATAAAGAAAGAGAGGTTTCACATATAAATATACTATCATAGACATCTTTTATGATTGGGAGCACTCATTAAAATATGACATGCTAAAGAGTTGACGTTGGACAAGGAAGACAACGTAATGGGTTATGTTTTCTTATATCTGAGATAAAGTATATTGTCATGGATCATCCAACATGTTGAGCTTGCCTTTCCCCCTCATGCTAGCCAAATTTTCAGCACCAAGTAGAGATACTACTTGTGCTTCCAAATTCCCTTAAACCAGTTTTGCCATGAGTGTCCACCATATCTACCTATGGATTGAGTAAGATCCTTCAAGTAAGTTGTCATCGGTGCAAGCAATAAAAATTGCTCTCTAAAAATTGATCCTATCATTCCGACCGAATGCACGGGCTCGGCGACAGGCTTTGCTAGGCTCCCTCTAGGCGACCCCAAGGCCACCACCGCCAGTGGCCACTCCGGCCCCGGCGGCCACCCTTCCTACCGCCGGTGGCCACTCCGGCCCCGGCGGCCACCCTTCCTACCGCCGGTTGCCACTCCGGCACTGGTGGACACTGCTCCACTGCTTTTTGTCACCCTCAAGGTGGCAGCCTCCAACTTTCTTCCGGTTACTTTGCGGGAAGTGTTGCTGCTAGGATGACCATGGATCCTCCTTCACTCAACTTTGCTCGAGGTAAAGATTTCCAACTGTCCATGAGGCAAAAGTTTGGTCACCCAGTGGTGTTTTCACCTGGTTTTCGTCAACATGAGTTCACTTTGGTGGTTTCCTTCTGCCGTGCTTGTTTTCGGTTAGATTGTCACACGGTTAGTATCACGTTGCAATCCTATTTTGGTGGCTATCCTCAAGGTTTCCGTGTGCTTCACCTCAAGGACAGAACGTTCAAGTTCTCTGTTGCCTCAAAAGCTGTGGGTTTTGAGATTTATAATCATGGACGGACAGTTGAGAAGGATTTTGGGTTAGTTTTCAATCTTTGGGGATTTGGAGGGCCTAATTGGCTACGTGAAGAACAACTTTACTATCGTGAGGAAGAAGCTTCTTGGACTAGAGTTGTCAATGGATCGCGACCGCGATCTGTCGCCGGCACAGTCTCCGGCGATCAACCTCGGCAGTTAGTTTTTGCTCGCTTAGTGAATATTCCAACCACTAGCAATAATGTGGTCACAGACTTTAATGTGCCCTTAACGCCCAATATTACTCCCTCAGGAGAGGATCACGCAGCAACTACTGCAGGCGGGAATCTGGGTCCTTCAAATATCTCGATTCAATGCTATGCGTGTGGCAAGATGGGCCACTTTGCTCGGGAGTGTCGTGACACTCGCCTTCCTGGGCTTTACCCTTCTCTCAAGTTTGCTACTTTCCCCAACCCACCTATTGAGGCCTAGGACTTGGAGGTGATCCAGGATTGGTTCAAGTTCGTTGGCCCGACCCGTGACCCCTCGCGAGTTTCCTCTTTCTGCGAGCTATGTATGGGATCTTTTCCTAATTTTCAGCCTCGTCCTACTCTTGCCTCCTCAACTTCTACGCCCTGCTCCTCTGTTTCACCGCTCTGCCCAAACTCCGTTCCCGTCACCTTGAGCTTGATCACACGGAGAGTATTAGATTCTGGCTCGATGGCCAACATCCCAATTGATCCGCGTCCGTTCGTGCCTCATGGTTTCGACATTCAGCAGGTCCCTGACCACAATGGGGTGGCTAGGGTGGTGCTGCCGCAGCGTCCTCGTCGCCATGAAGATTGGGCGATTGTGACCATCCATCCCCTCCCCGCCGATGCTCCATTCCCCAATGTAAGAGATGTTCTTGAGGAGTTTATTGTTGAACATAGGCAGTTGGGGTTGCGGGACGTTCAGCGTTGCCCGTTCGGAGAGGCCTATGTTCGGCTCACAAGGGTTAGGGACAGGGATAAGCTGGTGCTAGATAGTCCTGGTGATGTGTTCATTACTTTCGTGAAGCACGATGAGGGAAGAAATCACAGGAGGGTTCATTTCAATAGAACTGTTTGGTTGCTTCTAACGGGAGTTCCATTTGATTTCTGTAACACTGAAGATTTGGCTTGTGCTATCAGTAAGTTCGGTCGCATGATATCCTCGGACAAAGAGGATGATCACATGGGGCGTATTGTAGTCAAGGCTAGAGTTATGAACCTAGATATCATTCCTAAAAGTATGCGTTGGTCTGAAGGAGATGAATTTGAGGAAGATGGTTGGTATTTCTCCATTGAAGTGCTGGCAAGTGAGCTCCTTGGTGGTGGGCCTGTAGATGAGGATCCAATTCCTCCTGCCAATGTGGACCCACACCCTCTCTCTGAAGATGCTGTGCCTGCTCATGGTTTTCATGCTGATGCTGCCAACAATAATGATATGGATGCTCAGGGTGCAGAGAATTGGGATAATTGGGAAGAGATTCAGCAGAATCAGCAGAATGCTGACCTTGAGGATCTTTTGGATCTTGTCAGGCGAGGAAGAAATGGCCTGGGCAGATGGAGAAGAGCTGCATCCTGCTCCAAGCAACAGCAGTTTATCCTCTGATATGTCTTTCTCTGAGGGAGACAACACAAATTTGCTTTTGGCCCCTGTTGCAGTGGAGACTATCCCTCCAAGGGAGGCAATGCCTGCTATTATTCCTCCCCAAGCCATGGTGATTGCTAATGGTCTGCAGAACATAATTCAAGCCTATCAGTCAGATGATGAGGAACCTCCTTTCCTGCAAGAGAATACCCAGGATGCTGCTTTGGATGTTGAAGTTTTATATGATCAAATACAGGTTGTTGCAGAGAAACTGCAGCATGTTGCCTCCAATAGACATGGAGCAGATGCCATTGCTGATGTTTCTGCATCTCTTCATTTGGATCCTGCCCCACATGTGCTGCTGGACGCTGTTGAGGAGCCTGCCTTGGTTCCTGATCCATTTTTAGAGACTGTGTCAACTGATGGACAAGTTAAATCTTCACTTGATAGTGGATCTTCAATTGCAGTCCTGGCATGCAGTCCTGAACATGTTAATAATGCTAGGGGAAGCTTGCAGCCACTGGAGAACTTTGAGGATCTACAGTCAGGGTTACAAGGTAATTGGGTTTCTCAAATAAATGAACACTTTAGCATGGCTCCCTCTCTTCTTGGTTTGAAAAGAATTCAGATGGCTGCTGCTGCTACTAATGATCACTCTGTTTCTGAAGAAGGCATGCCACTGTGGAAACACCACTTTAAGGACCAATCCTTGGAAAACAGGAGCTCTTTCTCTACCAACATTCCTGTAAGTTGGTTTAACTTTATTGTTCACCTGCTTCTGTCCCCTGATAAGTTTGCCTGGACTATTAATATGCTAAAATCTGGAATGTGGGAACTGTTCACTGCTGTGGAAAATATGGATCAAGCCTTTCTGTTCCACATACCTGACAAGTGTCCTACCTCTCATGCACCTATTTGCCAGGCATGGAGGATGAGGTCAACGGCAAAGATAATATTGGTGTGCCTGCCAATATGCAGGATGTGGAGTCCCAGGCCCTGCTGCAACCTTTTGGTTCAGATAACTTGAGGAAGAGAAGATGTGGAAAGACTCCACTAGTGGAAACAGAGGTAAGGAGAAGTGATAGAATTAAGAAAGAAAATGATGGTTACAAGAGAAACTCCTGTTCTAATAATAATTGTCTGCCCTGCAATGCTGTCCCTCCAATCATACAAAAATCAGTTGTTAAAAACCTCACTGCCTCTTTTTGTAAGGTTGCTGAGGGGGAGCTGGAGGACAAGCTGGCCAAGAAGCCCAAGAGAAGGCAAGAGGATGTTTTGGACAAGGTGCCCTTGGCCAAAGGAGATGGACATACCTCCAACTCATCTTAATGTTTATGTCCCTTACTTGGGGTACTGTGTGGAGGGTGTGTGTGTGTGGTTCCTCACCTAGTTTGATGCTGTCTTTGATCAATGTAAGACTTGGATACTTGCACTTTATGATCTCTATATGTCTGGTGATGTACTATCCTATTACTGCTTACTTGTTGTATGATTGGATGCTCTGCTGGATATGTGTTGTGCTGTGGATCAGGGTTTTGTACAATTTTCCTTTATGTGTGGAAGATCAAGTGCTGGTACTTGACCTCTGGTACAAAATAATTATATGTTTCCATGAATAACACAAAATGTAAGCTGGAACATTCTCAATTGGAACATTAGAGGAATAAATTCTGAGGACAAATGGTTGGCCTTAAGGCAGAAAATTGATGAGAGTGACTGCAACATTTTGTGTCTTCAAGAAACCAAGAGAGAGACTTTTGACACAGCTTACTTAATTTTTTTTGCCCTTCCAGACTTAATAAATTTGCCTACCTGCCCTCTGTTGGAGCTTCTGGGGGGGATCCTTGTGGTTTGGAATGGATCTCAGTTCTCTAGAGAAGTCATTGCACAAAATAGGTTTTCTCTTTCATTACAGTTTACCAGTCTGCTCTCCAATCAGTCTTGGATTATTTCCAACATTTATGGGCCATGCGATCCACAAGACAAAATTGAGTTTATTAACTGGTTTCTGAATATTCACATGCCTGATGATGTTGACTGGATCCTAATGGGAGATTTCAACCTTATGAGGGCACCATCAGATAGGAACAGACCTGGGGGAGATGTCAATGATATGCTTATGTTTAATGAGGCCATCAGTAATCAAGGTTTAAATGAATTACCTTTGCATGGCAGAAAGTTTAGTTGGAGTAACATGCAACATGATCCTCTGTTGGTAAAACTTGATTGGTTTTTCACTTCTGCCTCTTGGATGACTACTTTTCCAAACACAATTGTGATGCCTCTTGCAAAGCCTATTTCAGATCATCTGTCCTATGTAATAAAAGTTGGTACTTCTATCCCAAAGGCAAAAGTGTTCAGATTTGAAAACTACTGGCTCCAACATTAAGACTTCAAGCAGGTTGTTGCCAATGCTTGGAATATTCCAGTTGGCAATCTTGATGCTGTCAAAACCTTGAATGCTAAGTTTAAAAACTTAAGAAGAGCTTTGAAGCTGTGGGCCAAAACCTTGTCTTGTTTGAAGACTCAAATTGCAAAGCTGAATGAGTTCATTTTCCTGTGGGATCTCTTTGAAGAATTTAGAGAGCTGGACATTCATGAATGGAACTGCAGGGCTATTCTTAAAGAACATCTGCTTATTCTATTGAGGAATCAAAAGATTTATTGGAAGCAAAGAGGGAAAATCAAGGGGGTGACGTTTGGAGATGAGAACACAAAGTTCTTCCACACTAAAGCATCAATTAATTACAGGCATAATCATACTGCTGTACTCCAAAATGATGACCAAGTTGAGATATCTGATCATGCTGGGAAAGCTGCAATTCTATTGGACACTTACAAAAAAAGAATGGGCACATCTCAAAAAACCTCAATGCATTTTGACCTGGCTTCCTTGTTTGGGCAGAGACAACATTCAGATATCTTTGATAAACTTGAATTGCCTTTTACTGAAGAGTAAATTGATGCTATGGTCAAAGATCTTCCATCAGACAAATCACCAGGCCCTGATGGTTTTAACAATGAATTTCTCAAGTCTTCTTTGGGACATTATTAAGGGAGATGTGCTCAAATTCATATATGATTTTCATGCAGGGCACATTTCTATTGAGAGCTTAAATACTTCATACATTACCCTCATTCCTAAGGGGAGTACTCCCTTGACAGCAAATGATTTTAGACCAATCTCATTACTAAACTGTTGTCTGAAGATTGTCACTAAGCTGCTCGCAAACAGGTTGCAGAAAGCAAACCTCAAGTTGGTTCATATCAACCAATATGGTTTTCTCAAAGATAGGTCCATTCATGATTGTTTGGGTTGGGCATATGAATATTTACACCAATGTCATAAGTCTAAAGATGAGATTATTGTACTTAAACTGGATTTTGAAAAGGCTTTTGACACAATTGAGCACCAGGCAATGCTGGATATCTTAAAGGCCAAAGGTTTTGGGGACAGATGGATTTCATGGATTAAAATGCTTTTCACTTCTGCTTCATCTGCTATCTTGCTAAATGGGTCCCTGGAAAAAAGTTTTATTGTCTTAGAGGTGTAAGGCAGGGGGACCCTCTTTCCCCCCTCTTGTTTGTGCTTGTTGCAGATCTTCTTCAGTCAGTTCTCAACAAGGCAATGCACATGGGATTGCTTTCTGCTCCCTTACAAGTGGAGTCATGCCCTGATTTTCCAATTGTCTAGTATGCTGATGACACCCTGGTTATTCTAGAAGCAGATGCCAAGCAACTACATTGCCTTAAATCCCTACTCAATACTTTTGCTGATGCCACTGGACTTAAAATAAATTACAATAAATCCAGTATGATTCCAATAAATTAGTCTGAAGAGAGGATGGAGATTTTGATAAATACTTTTCATTGCAAGAAGGAATCTTTTCCAATCCAATATTTGGGAGCACCCTTAGGCCTTCATAAACCCACTGTTGAGCAATGTTTTCCTCTTGTCACAAGACTGCAAAAGAAGCTTCTGGGTTTGTCCTCCTTTATGACAATGGCTGGACGATTATTGTTGGTGAAATTTGTCCTCAATTATTTTTTGATCTATCTCATGGGATGCCTTGATGTGCCTGTCACCATCAAAACACAAGCCATCAAGTATTTGAGACACTGCCTGTGGAAAGGCCTAGATCTGGAGGACCACAGACCTGCCATGGTGGCATGGAGCACTGTGTGTAGACCAAAAAATCAAGGAGGTTTGCGTGTCATGGATATCTTTATTCAAAATAAGGCCCCGCTACTTAAGAATCTGCACAAATTCTATAAGAGACACAATACCCCCTGGGTCAACTTGATTTGGGAATCATATTATAACAATGACACACTGCCTGGTAATCACTGGATTGGATCTTTTTGGTGGAAGGCAAACCTTAAGCTTATTGATAACTATAAGTCCTTGGCCAGATGCAACATAGGTGATGGCAAGAGTGCCTTCTTTTGGACTGATTTGTGGCACTCTGCTTGTTTGCAAGACATGTTCCCTCATTTACTCTCTTTTGTGAAGAACAAGGATGCTACTGTCCACACCATTCTCCAAGCAGAATTATTAGAGGATCTATTCCATCTACCTCTGACTATGCAAGCTTTCCAGGAATTTGAGGATATGGAGAACATTTGTATTGAGTTAAGGGCTTCTGATGCACTTGATTGCACTGACACTTGGAGCTACATTTGGGGAAATGAACAATTCTCAGTTGCTAAGGCCTATAAAGTTATGATGGGAGTTAAAATTGTGCCACAACAGTTCAACTGGATCTGGAATAGCTCTTGTCAGCCAAAGCACAAGGTGTTTTTTTTGGAGACTGCTACATGATAGGCTCAATACTAGAAATCTCTTGAGAAGGAAAACTTTTCATTTTGCCAACTATAACTGTGCTGTCAACAACTGTCCACAGGAAGAAACTCTTCAACATCTCTTCTGGACCTGTCCTTTTGCAGCTCAATGTTGGGACTTGATTTGCCCTTCACGACAGGCAAATGCTTCAATTCTGGAAGCTTTTCTTGATCTCAAACTGAAGCTACATGTTCCTTTTTTCATGGAAATAATTATCCTTGCTTCTTGGGCTATTTGGATCTCAAGGAACAATTTGATCTTCCAAGCAGTTCAACCTACTATCCATAGGTGGAAAGCTATTTTCCTGGAGGAGCTCAATCTGCTAAGATTTAGGATTAAGCAGAGTTATGCTGGAGCCTATTGTTATTGGCTTGACAATCTTGTACTGTAATTCTAGACTCTAGTTAGTTTTTTTCTCCTTAGTTTTTTTCTCTTTTCTTTCTTCTTCTTTCTTCTGGCTTATCTCAAGCCTTTTGTACATTGGAACTTTTTTGTTTTTTTGTCTTACTTAATAAAAATTGCAGTGGGGTTTTGCCCTACTGTGTATAGTAAAAAAAGCTTTATACGATCTTGTGATGTGGAAGAAATAAAAGCGACGGACTGCATAATAAAGGTTCGTATCGCAAGGGGCAATATAAAGTGACGTTCTTTCGCATTAAGATTTTGTGCATCCAACCATAAAAGCGCATGGCAACCTCTGCTTCCCTCTGCGAAGGGCCTATCTGTTACTATTATCTTCTATCTTATACAAGAGTCATGGTGATCTTCACCTTTCCTTTTTTTATTTTATCCTTTGGCAAGCACATGGTGTTGGAAAGATCCTGATAAATATATCTAATTGGATGTAGGGGAGCATGAGTTATTATTGTTGACATTACCCTTGAGGTAAAAGGTTGGGAGGCGAAACTATAAGCCCCTATCTTTCTCTCTCGTGGTTCCATTAAAACTCCGTGACCACAAGTATTGCGTGAGTGTTAGCAATTATGAAAGACTAAATGATAGTTGAGTAGTGGACTTGCTAGAAAGCTCTGACATAGACTCTTTCTGATGTTATGATAAATTGCAATTGCTTCAATGGCTAAGATTATAGTTTGTTAGTTCTCAATAAAGTTTCTGATTCATACTTTTGCATTGTGAATAGATTATTACTTGAGCATAAGAAATCATATGACAATATCCATATAGGTTGCTGTTATGAAAATAATCATGATGCCTTCATGTCCGTAGTTTATTTTTATCGACAGCTCTGCCTCTAAACATGTGGACATATTTATCGTTATCGGCTTCCGCTTGAGGACAAGCAAGGTCTAAGCTTGGGGGAGTTGATACGTCCATTTTGCATCATGATTTTATATCGATATTAATTGCATTATGGGCTGTTACTACACGTTATGTCACAATACTTATGCCAATTCTCTCTTATTTTACAAGGTTTACATAAGGAGGGAGAATGCCTACCTGGAATTCGAAATTTGGAAAAGGAGTAAATATTAGAGACCTATTCTGCACAACTCCAAAAGTCCTGAAACTCCACGAAAGTTATTGTTGGAAATAATAAAAAAATATTGAGCGGAAGAAGTACGCCAGAGGGGGACCCACCTGGCCACGAGGGTGGGGGGCGTGCCCTACCCCCCAGGGCGCGCCCCCTGCCTCGTGGGCCCCCTGTTGGCTCTCCGGTGGCCATCTTCTGCTATATGAAGTCTTTCGTCAAGGGAAAAATCATAGGCAACCTTTCGGGACGAGACTCCGCCGCCACGAGGCGGAACCTTCACGGAACCAATCTAGGGCTCCGCAAAAGGCTGTTCACGGGGACACTTTCTCCGGAGGGGGAAATCATCGCCATCATCATCACCAACGCTCCTCTCATCAGGAGAGGGCAATTTCCATCAACATCTTCACCAGCACCATCTCCTGTCAAAACCCTAGTTCATCTCTTGTATCCAATTCTTGTCTCCAAGTCCGGGATTGGTACTAGTAGGTTGCTAGTAGTGTTGATTACTCCTTGTAGTTGATGCTAGTTGGTTTATTTGGTGGAAGATCATATGTTCAGATCCTTTATGCATATTAATACCCCTCTGATTATGAACATGAATATGCTTTGTGAGTAGTTACGTTTGTTCCTGAGGACATGGGAGAAGTCTTGCTGTTAGTAGTCATGTGAATTTGGTATTCGATCGATATTTTGATGAGATGTATGTTGTCTATCCTCTAGTGGTGTTATGTGAACGTCGACTACATAACACTTCACCATTATTTGGGCCTAGAGGAAGGCATTGGGAAGTAATAAGTAGATGATGGGTTGCTAGAGTGACAGAAGCTTAAACCCTAGGTTATGCGTTGTTTCGTAAGGGGCTATTTTGGATCCATATGTTTCATGCTATGATTAGGTTTACCTTAATACTTTTGTTGTAGTCGCGGATGCTTGCAATAGAGGTTAATCATAAGTGGGATGCTTGTTCAAGTAAGAACATCACCCAAGCACCGGGCCACCCACATATCAAATTATCGAAGTACCAAACGCGAATCATATGAACGTGATGAAAACTAGCTTGACGATATTCCCATGTGTCCTCGGGAGCGCTTTTCTCCATATAAGAGTTTGTCAATGCTCGTCCTTTGCTACAAAAAGGATTGGTCCATCTTGCTGCACTTTATTTACTTTTGTTACTTGTTGCTCGTTACAAATTATCTTATCACAAAACTATCTGTTACCACTTATTTCAGTACTTGCAGAGAAAACCTTGCTGAAAACCGCTTATCATTTCCTTCTGCTCCTCGTTGGGTTCGACACTCTTACTTATCGAAAGGACTATGATAGATCCCCTATACTTGTGGGTCATCAGTAGGCGCTGTGGAGGACGTGGTCGGCACAGGCGGCGTCATCACCACTTCCCTCGCGGCCGAAGCAAGAGCAGGAGGCACCGGAGAAGGAAAGCACCAACAACATCCTAGCGACCATGCTCCGCGAGGTATGGGTAGAGAGATTATTCCTTCTGTCCCTCTCGGCTTGGACAAGGGGCGTATCCACAGTGGTGACATTCGTCCCGAGGCGAATCGTAATCCTACGGCCGCCCCCGCCGTGGGGGTGAGTGCAGGACATGCACCGCCTCCGGAGCAGACTGACCCAACCAATGCTTCGAACAGAGTCGTTGGCCCACACACACCATCACCTCGTCACCACACCATCCCAGCGTCTGGCTCCCGACGACGGGAACCTGGCGCAGCCACCACCAGCACCGTGAGGAGCCGAGCGACGTTGTGGTCTACATTGTCATCACTGATGCCAAGCACAGCTTCAGAGGCCATGGCGCGGGCCCAGCTGCTGCTGAGGTTTCCCTCGGCAGCCGATCAGATGGATGAGTGGAGAGCCACCATTCAGAGTCTGATTGGCTTTGCCGAGGCTAGAGGCTCATAGCGAGCTGGCCCGCCACGGCTTCCCCAAGCAACGAGGGCAGCCCACGCTGCTTGCCGTGCGGAAGGGGCCACCCCCACAGTACAATCCCCACCATGGCAGCCAGCGGGAGGGCCACGCACCCAAGAGCTTGATGACGTCTCGATGGCTTCGTCCGATCCTTGAGCACATCAAGGTCGACGGAAAGCCCCAGAGGACAGGCAGATGGAGGACGCGCACATCACCATCAAGCGATGCCGCGACGACCACCACCAGCCCAATGGGAGCGACGGCCTCAACATCGATGAGCATGCACTCGGCAGAGGCGGGTACCTGCCTTTCGAGGCTAGGTGCCTTGCCTTCACCCGTGAGCTACGGCAAGTCCGTTGGCCATCCGCTCGCATGTTCAAGCCAGAGATTCTAGAGAAGTACGATGGGAGACTGAACCTGGCAGAGTTCTTGAGCATCTACACCATCGTTGTTCAAGCTGCCGAGGGAAGAGATGAGAAGGTTTTTGACAACTACTTCCCTTTGGCGCTCAAGCCAAATGTGAGGTCGTGGCTGATGCATCCACCGGAGAACTCCATCTCGACCTAGGCTGACCTGTGCCATGAGTTCGTTGGCGCCTTCACCGGCGGCCAAAAAGAACCAGGGTGGCCTAGCGATTTGCAGCTTCTCCCACAGAAGGAAGGAGAGACTCTGTGAAAGTACATGCAGAGGTTCAGCCGAGTCCATAGGAATATTCCATATATCCACTCGGCAGCTGTGATAGCTGCATTCCAGTCCAACGTGCGCAACCGTCGGATACGATCCAAGATGAACGTCTGGTTGCCCAAGACTATGAAGGAACTTTACACTTTGGTGGGCAAGTGTGCTCGGGTGGAGCAAGGGAGGAAGCTCCCTGGAGAATAGGATGGCGTCAACATCGACTCAGAAGATGACGACGAGGCCACCAGTGAGAAGAAGAAGAACAATAAGCGCAAGGATAAAGCAGTATTAACCGTTGAGGGATCGAGCATGCCTAGTACCGGCAATAAGGCTAAGGCCGAAGCCCTCGTCAAGGAAGTTTCCGCGTGCACTGACTGCCGGGAGGCTGCGGCTGCTGAGAAAGCTGGGAAAGGTGATGGTCCATATTGCAAGATTCATCAGACCAAGGGCCACGATCTCCAGGATTGTCATCAGGTTGAGCAGCTGGTCAAGAAGGAGAGGGCTAAATATGAGAAGCGTGATAAGGAAAAAGGTCAGAATGGCGCTGGCAGGAAGGGTCGGGGCAGTGAAGCAAATCACCCCAGCAAGGCTTTTCGGAACCAAGGGAAACCCAACAGGGGCTGAGAGAAGGAGGATTGCGATGATGGCAGTGATGGAGGGGATGAAGAGGAAACCAGCGAGCAGGAATTCCAGAAGGCCACTAACGCCATGTGCATTGATGGAGGTGCATCTTTGCACTCCTCTCATCACCAACTTAAACAGTGGGTGTCGGTGTCAAAACCGGCGGATCACGGGTAGGGGGTCCTGAACTGTGCATCTAGGATCTATGGTAACAGGAGATGGGGGACACGATGTTTACCCAGGTTCGGGCCCTCTCTATGGAGGTAATACCCTACTTCCTGCTTGATTGATGTTGATGAATATGAGTGTTACAAGAGTTGATCTACCACGAGATCATGATGGATAAACCCTAGAAGTCTAGCCTATGTGAATATGGTAATGAATGTCGCCTATCCGGACTATGCTCTCCGGTTTATATAGACACCGGAGAGATCTAGGATTACATGGGGTCGGTTACATAAGAAGGAATCTTCATAGTTGGTCGCCTAGCTTGCCCTGCACGCCAAGGAAAGTCCAATCCGGACACGGGTATAGTCTTCGGCCTTCGTATCTTCACAACGCATCAGTCCGGCCCAATGAATAATAGGCCGGACGCCCGAGGACCCCTTAGTCCAGGACTCCCTCAGTAGCCCCTGAACCTGGCTTCAATGACGAGGAGTCCGGTGTGCAGATTGTCTTCGGCATCTCAAGGTGGGTTCCCCTTTTTCCAAACTCCAAGATAGTCTTCGGACATGATGATTGTATCCGAACCTGTTATACACCATACACAACCGCAGAGAGAATATAATATTTGCATGAATCTAATCTATTGACAGCTTCTTTACATCTGTCATCCCACGTTTCAAGATGCGGTTGCTATTGGCACGTCTTGTCGAAGCAGAGATCGTGTCCCCTTATTGCGGGATTCACATCAATGTGGGCATGGGTAACTCAACCATGCCGTTATACAGCCCTCGGGAATAGGCGAATCCTAAGGCGAGTGAGGAGGCGTTTCATATTTGCTGCCTTTATAAGGGGATAAGGATTCCCTCTTCCTCCTCTCACGCTCTCTCTGTCTCCGCCTTTTCGATCTCGAGCTCCAGCGCCCAAGTTCTCATCTCCTTTCCACTCAAGCAACCATGTCCGAATCCGGCGGTCAGTGCAAGTGGATGGTCTCCTCCGTCAAGGAGGAGGACATTACTGAGCTTCGGGCGGCCGGATATTTGGCGAAGGAGATCGCCCACCGTCTGCCGGCCGAGGGACAAGTCGTCCCCACGCCGGAGCCCACAGGGAGGGTAGTATTCATCCCCCATTTCTTCCATGGGCTAGGGTTTCCAATCCACCCCTTCGTCCGCGGGCTGATGTATTATTACAGGGTAGATTTCCATGATCTGTCCCCGAATCCCTTCCTCAACATCTCGGCGTTTATCATCGTGTGTGAGGCCTTCCTCCGCATCCAACCCCACTTCGGGCTGTGGCTCAAAGTCTTCAATGTGAAGCCGAAGGTGGTGGACGGCCAGCACGCGGAGTGCGGAGGAGCCATGGTGAGCAAGCTACCCAACGTCTCCTGGCTGAAAGGTATTTTTGTGGAAACAAGGAAGGAGTGGCAGAGACAATGGTTCTACATCACAGAACCCCGCGACACCACCTGGGCCGCGGCTGCCGAATTCCGCTCCGCTGCTCCCATGCGGCTCACCTCTTGGGTCGAGAAGAGTCCAGACTGGTGTTCGTCTGATGAGCTGATAGCGTTACAAACGCGCGTCCAGAGCATGATAGCCAAGAACGTCAAGCTCGTCGATGTGATCCAGGTGATGCTAGTTCGCCAGATTCTTCCATGCTAGCTCGAAGAAGCATCGGACCCTGGTGAGGCTCTTCGAGACCACCCACGAAGATGCCTGGAAGTTGCTCTTTAAGGGCAACGAGAAACCGCCGGCCACGGATTCAGACCGTGGTCACCACTGTAAACACCCCGCCAGCAAGGTATGTTACTTTTGACGTATCCCCAACTTAAATGTTTCGAGGTTGATGTCTGAGATTTTATCGTTGCTCCCTCATGACTGGATGGAGAGGGCAAACCGGATCCAGTGTCCGGCTCCGCTGCCCGAAGAACCGGGCATCCCACGCCTAGCGAAGATGCTGGTGCCGGCGCCATACAAGGCGCCGGAGAAGAAGGCCAAGAAGAAGGCCAAGGGGGCCAATAGTGGCCCCCCGTCACAAGGGCGCTTCGGACACGACGTCCGAAGACGACGAAGCCCATTCCTCTGTCCCTAAGGACAACGACGAGGAAGAGGAGGAGGAGGAGAAAAACAACCCTCCTACCGAGGAGAAGAAGAAAAAGAGGGCAGCCTCGGCGCAACCGGAGGCGAAAGCGCCCAAAAAGGGGAAGGGCGCCCCAACGGTCAATGCCGCGTGGGACGTCGACAGTAGTACGGAGCGACGCCCCGTACTAAGCCCCAGGCCGCATCGTAAGTGACATGGCTTATTCATGCGCACGTCCAGCCCTTTCTATTTATTATTTTAACATGGTTAACTACACTATTGCAGTCCGGCCCGTGACCTTATCCAGCGATCCTCATCTGGAGGTTCGTTGGCTCCGTCGGAAATGGTGAGCATGTCGCCACCGGCTGCTTACTCCCCCGGGGCTAGGGACGACACCGAAGTGTTGTCCCGGAGGACCGCTCCGAAGGGAGGAGCCCAGGACGCTGTCCGGGAGGCGCCGCAAGGCGAGACATCCACTGCCGGACACATGGGGGAGCCAATCCTTATGGAGTCTGGCGAAGAGGGCCGTATCCAGTTCGGCCCTCAGCCGAATATGATTCCGGAGACCCATATGGCTCAGGAGTCGGGCGAGCAACCCCTTTTGAAGGAGGGGGGGTGTGCCGCTTCCGCCGGTAGCTCCCGTCCATCTGGGGGCGCCGGATATCCTGATGGAGGCACTGCGAGGTGCCTTCGTTATGGATGAGCATCGTGTTCTTATGGGCACAGAGATCGAGAAGGTTCAGTCCGCCAAGAGTGGACTGAACGAAGCCTGCAACAACCTATTGACATGTTTCGAGGTAAGTGACATAAAAAGAAAAAAAAACCCACGTAGTCAGTAGCCCCTGAGACACTGTCCGGTGTTCGGCGAGGAGGACCGGACAGAGGATCAATCTTCTGTTGCAGGAGACTAACGTTATATGTATGCATAAGCAGGCGTCGCTGTTGGCTGCAATCTCGCATGCTGCCAAAGTCTCTGAATTGAGACAAAGGCTAGAGCGGACCGAGAACGAGCTCGGCGAGGTTAGGGTTCGACTCCAGGAGAAGCAAGGTGAGTAACGACTTGCTGTATGTTCGGAAAGCATAGGCGCTGTATATTGACTGTAGTGTCGTAATATGTGCAGGTGCCGCAACCGAGGTCGAGGCCCTGAGGAAGACCCTGGGCGAGGCCGAGGAGAAAGTTGTCCAGTAGCAAGCCACTCGTAAGAAGCTCAAGGCCTGGGTCAAAGAAATCCAGCAGGAGCTCCAGGATGCGGTAAAAAAAAGTGAGACCTTGAAGCATGGCGCGTCGGCTCAAGGGGCCTAACTCACCAAGGCTCGTCAGAGTGCGGACATCGCACGGAATGAGGGCCGGGCCGCCCTCCAGGAGATCCAGGAGGCCAAGAAGGTCATGGCAGGTAAGGCTTTTAAGATGCAAAGAAAGTATGCGGCGAAGCAGTACCTTTTACTAACCCGGGTTCGGAGTTCCCCAGGGGCTTTTGTGGATCTACCACGCAACGTATCAGACGCTGCGGAGTTCTATCGAGCCGAAGGAGGAGGTTCTACTGAGAGGCTATTCTGGTCGTAGTATGCGACGCCAGAGCATCCCGTGTCCTTCACCGATCAGCTGAAGCAGCTGGTGGAGCTGCACCGGGTGGCCGAACTAGCCATGAAGGATGTGATGATCCGGCTATGGCCACCGGGCTATGCCCGACAGCTACTTCGGACTCGTGAGGCGTCTAGAGGAGGCCTGTCCGCGGCTGGACGTCGTCAAGCGCTCTGCCTGTATTGAAGGTGCCCGTATGGCCTTCGCTCGTTGCAAGATGTGGTGGGCGAAGATGAATGCCATTGAAGTTGCCAGCGGGCAGCCGGAGGGCAAGGAGCACCGCACACCCGAGAGATATTTTGCGGATGTCATAGAAGGGTCTCGGCTTGTGGCAGCTCAATATTCGCAAGACATTGTGTTTGAATAAATGTATTCATGTTGCCCCCACATTGTATTATGGAAACAAAGCCTGTAATGAAATTTTGTTATGCTTTAATTGTCTCCTCCTGTGCGGCCGTGTTATTTGTAATTTGTGGGTTGGCACATCGTAAACCGCCCTCGCGTAGGTAGTACGGAGGTGTTCGGGATGGGATCTAAACAATCTTGATCCAATTATATGGTCCTTTGGAGGAGTTGTTTAGCGCAATGAACAAGGCAATCAGACTATACGGCTTAAACGCCCTCACTTAGCCATATGAGTTTTATAATTAAGCAAGTGCGCAGCCCCTGGTCCAAGCCAGGGTGCTATCAGCATCTGATCGGGAAGTGCCGATCCTTCACATGACGCGGGAAAAATCTCCAACGATTTTGTAACCCTCGAACATCTGTCCAACTCTCGCCATATCATGACAGTCAGTTTTCGGCTTTCTCTACTGAGGTGCTCATCCGGTCGAGACCAGGGCACAATCGCAGTAGTTCTCCTTTACTACCCTAGCCGATGGAGCGGAACGTAGGGTAGCAAGCATAGGAGCCGGGCAACCCAATTATTGACCAAAGACATGATTCGGAGCCATTGCATATAATGCTAAATTTGGGGTGCCGAACTTATATATAAGAAGTGTACGGACTTTTGCTACCGTATTGTGGGGCGACAAGTAGCCCCTGGCGAATATGAAACATACAGAAGAGTACCGATGCAGCCAATAAGCAGATCGAAATAAAACAAAGTAAAAAGCGAATACCACAGAAACTAGGCCACGAACCATTTTTATTATAACTGGATGGATACGTCAAGGTGTATCTTGTACATATGGTGTGAGAAGTGTCCGGGCTGTGCTGCTTGCCTCCGTTGTATGCGGGTCCTTCTAAAGGACTTGCGATTGTTTTCGAGAGTACGCAAATTGCGTACCTTAGCTTTATAGAAGAGAGAAAACAGTGTACAAGAGTTTGTGATGCATAGCCAAGGGTCACAAGCCGACCACGGCCACGTTAGAACTCCAACTCCACACACTACGTTAACTCCTCACAAGATGGTGTCAACTCCACATCCTCCCGCTCTCGCCCAAGTGCGAAGTTTGTCAAGAATCCTGTTTGCAAGATCAGCCACCGAGATGGGCGTGGCCACCGAGCGGAAAACCCGTCCATTCCTTTGCTTCCATAGATGCCAACACACTAGCATCACCAAGCTATCAAAAGCTTTGCGTGTCTCCTTGTCGAGCCGTTTACGGGTACTGCCCCACCATGACTCCAGAGTATCGCTCACCACCGGTGCTAGGGCCGGGGCAACCCTCGTGCTGGAAAAATTGTTGTGCCATACTTGGCGCAAGTAGACGCACTGGATCAGCAGATGATCAACGTTATCCTCCTCCTGGCCACAAAGATAACACGGTTCTCGGCGTTCTGGGAACGGGGGTCCCCAGACTTGCATGCCTGCGGCCTGCGGCGTGGCTCAAGTGGGGGCCCAGCGCGGCCCAGCTTCATCACCTCAAGCTCAAGACCCTTGCGAGGGGCCAAGCCTCGCTGGGCGGACGACATGAACCTTCCTCAGGAGCAGCCTCGTCAGGTAGGCTCACGAGGAGGCGGAGAGATCAAGGCAGGGTACCTCACGAGGTGCCCGTGATGCAAGCCATGACGATCGAGACTGTGTGGGCGCCCGGTGAGCGCCCGACCTGCAGTTGTCCTCATTTCCCCTTTGGTGCAGAGGAGGCAAGCACCGGCCAAGGCATCGAGCAAAGGTTACCGCTTGTGCAACAAGACCAAGACCAGCAGAGCGGCAGGCGTAGAGTCACCGTGGAGCCAGGGACGGCGTCACCGTCGAGAACATTTGGCAGCCAAGACCAACTTTAGTCAGGATAAGTGTACTAGATGTTCCCCTTCAAAATGGCCAATTGTTGGCGCCCTTCCCGCTCATTATTTGGGAAGAGGCCCAGGGCCTCCCTCTATAAATAGGACTAGCCACCACAGAGAGAGGGGACGACGGGTTGAACCTACCAGAGAGAGAGAGAAGCGACTGGACTCACCCAATCAGTCCATCGAACCAGCTCAACAACAGCCCCTCGCGAGGCTGTTCTTCCTTTGTACTGTTCTTCATCAGCCCCGGAGACAATCCACCACACCACACACTGGAGTAGGGTATTACACCACAATGGTGGCCCGAACCAGTATAAATCTTGTGTATCTTGTGTTGTTCATCGTTCCTAGTTTAGATCCCTTGCAAACCATTAACGCGTGAGCTGGTAGGGGAAAGATCTCCGTGAGCACCCCAGAGTTTGAACCTCAAGGGTCTATCGGAACCCGAAATCCGACATTTGGCGCACCAGGTAGGGGTGCGCCGGAATCTTTCTTCCTCTGGTCGCGTGTGATCTTCCGTCGTGCCCATGGCTGACGCTCGCCGAGCCCGCGCCGAGCACCGGGCTGCTCGCGCCGCTCGAGTTGCCCAGACGGCTCCCGTCGGCGGACACCCCCGTCGTTCCCCGTCGCCTGCCGCCAACGCCGCCACCGGCCCGGCGGGGAACGGCAGCGAGTTCGCCCTGCATCCATCGGTGAGGCGAGAAGGCCGCACCGCTACTCCTTCGCCGCCTGCTGGTTCTTTCGTCGCACGCCGCATCAAGCGCTCCCATGGAGGCTCAAGCAGCGCCATCGCAGCGTAACGAAGCTCTGCGCTTATCGCCCTTCGACGACGTCTACGAGGAGTGGCTCGACCGCGTCGCCGAGCTCGTCCGCACCGCAGGGGGCTCCCCCGTGCCTTCCCTCTCGTTGCCTCGCCCTTCACCCCGTGCGGGAGGCAGGGAGCTGGAGGTACCCCCGCCACCTCCTCCCCAAGAAGGCGCCCTGGCTCCAAGGCCCGTGGCCCCGGGCCGAGATCCTCCGCGCCCGGCGCCTGCGCAACAAGAAAGGAGCTGCCAGGAGATCCCTTGTCCCCAAGAAGGTGCTCGCGTGCTCCAGGCACCGGAGCGCCGCGATCACGCTCCAGCGCCACCGCGTCAAGACCCCGCGCTGCTCCAGGCAGTGGTGCGCGGGAATCCACAAGAGCAAGCTCGCATCAGCAGAGAGCCCCGGTGGCCACTGCAGGCTGCCGCGCCTTCACCGCCGAGCTACGTAGCATCGCACGGCCCAGCAAGTTCAAGCCAGACCTGCCTCCTCGCTACGACGGCACTGCCGACTTGCGGAAGTTCCTTCAGCTCTACGAGCTGGGCATCGAAGCCGCCAACGGGGATGAAAAGGTCATGGCAAATTGGTTCCCCATGGCGCTCAAGGACGGAGCCCGAACCTGGCTCCTGAACCTGGCTCCCGGCACGATCTCCTCCTGGGACAAGATGCGCACCCGCTTCATCGCCAACTTCCAAGGCACTCGCAACCGGCCTCCGGCCGTGAGCGACATGCGCCACATCAAGCAGCAGCCAGGAGAGACCCTGCAGAAGTACATCCAGCGCTTCAACAACGCCCGTCTCAAGATTCCCAAGGTGACTGAGGAAGCCACCATCTCAGCCTTCTCCAATGGCGTGCCTGACGTCAAGATGAAGGAGGAGCTAGCAATGCATGAAGACCTGTGCACATCCCTGGAGCTGTTCAACTTGGCGACCAAATGCGCCAGGGCTGAGGAAGGGCGCCTCTCCCTCCTCGAGCTTCCGGCTGCCGATCCAGAAGAGAAGAAGCCTAAGGTCAAGGATGTGAAGCGCAAGGGGGCTGCCGTGCTCGCGGCAGAACCAGACACCAAGCAAGGCAGGGATCAGCCCGAGTCATCCAAAGGCAGCCGGTACTGCGTATACCATGACCTCCACACCCACAACACCAACGAATGCCAGGAGCTCAGGGCAGTGCGAGAAGGGCATATCGGCCGACGCCCCGAGCATAATGATCGGGGCTACGGCCGAGGAGGAGGAAGAGGCGCAGGACGCTGGGAAGACCGTGGCCCTCGCCAAGGATGGCGTGACAGACCTCGCGAGGACCGCTGGCAGGACCAGCCTCGCGAGGGAGGTTGGAGGGACCAGCCTCGTGAGGACCACCCTCAAGGCAACGCAGGGCTCCCACCTCTGCCGCAGCCGCCAAGGAGGTACGAAGACCATCATCAGGACGAGGGGGCTGGGGGCTTCCAGGAGCCGCACGCGATCGCTTGCATCCTGGGTGGCGCTCAGGCCCCAGCCTCTCAGTGCATCTTCAAGCAGTTTGCTCGTGAGGTGAATGCAGTCCTCCCCAAGCCTGAGGCCACATGCCCTCTCAGGTGGTGGTAAATGCGCTATCACGTTCATTTCGGCGGATCAGCTCAAGTCTTGTGCAACGGCCGGAGTCCTCCCCATGCTTTGCTCACCACCATCGCGAACGCGTGCAAGTCACCAGGACCCTCATCGACGGTGGAGCAGGACTCAACGTCCTATCTGTCGAGACATTCAACAATCTCTAAGTGCCATACGATCAGCTTCAGCCGACCAAGCCTTTCTTAGGAGTCACCGATGGATCCACCGTCCCGATAGGGCAAGTTCGCCTTCCCGTCACCTTCGGAGAGCGCAACAACTACCGCACCGAGCTCATCGACTTTGACGTCACCCACATTCGCCTGCCATACAATGCCATCCTCGGGTACCCAGCTTTGGCCAAGTTCATGGCGGTGACTCACCATGGCTACAATGTCCTCAAGATGCCAGGAAGCGGAGGAGTCATCACAGTGCCTTGTGAGGAAAGGGATGCAGTGTGCTCTCTTGAGCGTGCCTTCCAAGCCGCAGCAATCGAAGACCCAGATCACAGGAGCGGGAGACTTCCCGAGGCAATCCCTAAGAAGAAGAAGGCTTCGCCTGGTCCAAGCCCTCGTGGGGAAGGCACCTCCAGAGGCATGGCAACAGGACCCGCGCCCGTTCAAGGGGCGCCACCCTCTGTCGCATAGGAAGGCGCGCCCGGCACCCTCCTCAGGCGGGGCTCGGGGGTTCTTTCATGGCGAGCCACCGACCTAGCCGGGGTCATGAGGGAGGCGCTCGGGCACCACTTGGAGGCGTGTTTCAAGGCACGTTTCCCTCAGGAAGGTATGAGGCAAGGAGGGCCAAACCCTCAGGGGTTCATCACGAGGAACACCCAGGAGCTACAGGAGTCAAGAGTCATGTGCGGCTGTCGCCGCTTGCCCGCCGTGGCCCCACATCCAGGCGAGGATGCTGGGCTGCGAGTCTGCATTGACATACCAGGGCTCAACCGGGCCACGTCTCAGTGGCGCCTATGGCCCTCACGCGTGGGGCGTTGCGAGGGTCCGCCTCACAGCTACGTTCACATGCCTTTCGGCCTGCCGAACACGGTCGCCGCCCATCAGCGCCTGCTGAGGTGCTCTCTGGAGGCTCAGGAGGTCAAGCAGCGCGCGGTCCTGGCAGAGATGGAGATGGCTCTCGAGGAACCCCCCGTGCCCTCGGAGCCTCCCGAGGATCCAGGTCGGAGGGCTCGTGAGGGCCGGCTTCCTCATCACGCGCCATCCGCTACCTCAACATCCCGCCATCTCCGACTATATCAGGTGACACCTTTCCAAGTTCCGTTTTCAGCTGGGAGCGCCCCTCGGGCTGCATCATTCCCAGGCCGCGTGGGTCCGTCCCTGCGGCATGTATCCATTTTGCTTATGTTCTTTACTTACCTTGTTGGGGGCGCCCCTCGGGCTGCATTATCCCCAAGCTGCTCGGGCCAGACCCAGTGGCGTGTGCTTTCTCCGCACCTATCTAGATGGATTTGCTCCTCCGCGCTTAACCCGATCCGCGTAATTATTGCCTACTACATGTCGCGGATCTCTCCGCCCTAATGCAAAGCGCTTGCATGTTAAAAGGGGGCACCTGAGCATCGCGACTCATGGGCTCTTACTGGCTCTCCAGCCTCACCCCCTGGCCTTGACCCACGGCATCGCGACCTGTCATACCAGCGGCGGCTGAGCTCGCTCGAGGGTCGGGACCTGAGGACGTAGAGCATTTGCATTCTAACCACCTTGCAGGAACACACCATTGACAAAGGCCCAGAGCCAGGCGCAACCCACCTCGAGGTAGGGCCTCGTGAGTCCCGCGCTGGCTCACGGGTGCCCAGATACACGTCTCCTAGCCCTACCGTGCCAGCCACGTGTCAGGGCGGGGTTGTACACGCCCCGGGGGCTCCTCCCGGAGGGGAGCCCCCCTCCCACGCACCAGTGGAAGCACCATGCTCCGCGCTGGCTGACGACACTGCCGAGGAGTGGCTATGCCCGTACACGTACGGAAGCGCTATGCTCCACTCTGGTGATAAACAACTGAGGGCGGCTCACAACCGTATCAACCTCAGGGAGCCCAGAGCTCAGTGTCTGGCGCCATCGCAATGCCTCCCCTCAGGAGTGCCGCGCGAGGGGGCTGGACACGGGGGCCACGCCCGAGCCACGCCCAAACGTATGCCACCCAGCCAGGTCCCTCGGACCTGGTGGTAGCCTCCTGGCGGAGCCAAGGTATGAAAATTCGTTTGAGCGTCGGGGGACTCCACAGGCATCGCGACTGAGGAGCCTAACTGGTCACGTAGCCCCTCACTCCTTAGTCCCGTCCTGGTCTCCGGTCGGGGCTAACGGCGGCTGAGGTATGCGCGGGGCCGGGCCCTGCCGACGTAGAACGACCAATCCACTCCTATGCCTCCCGTCCCTACTTGTTGTTCGCGCGTCAAGGGGGACTCCTGAGCATCGCAACTCAGGAGCCTAACTTGCCACATAGCCCCTCACTCCTTGGTCCCATCCTGGTTTCCGGTCGGGGCTAATGGCAGCTGAGGTATGCGTGGGGTCGGGCCCTCCCGACGTAGAACACACGCAAGTAGGAGGGAAGAATGCGAATTCAAAGCAAGTATTACAAGCCATAAGTCGTTTCGCAACGCCAAACACAAGTTTAAACGCCTCCATGAGGCATGGTGCATGTTGCAGGAATTAAAACGGAGCGGAAGCTGCGAAGGGATCACTTTCCTGTGGCACCTCCACCTCCCGAGGCCACGGAGCTGGCGGCACCACGCCTGTGCAAGGTCTTTGAAAGGCGAAAACCTCCCAGCCGGGGCCTCGGCTCGGCCTTTCACGGCCTCAGCAGCGGCAGCAGCAAGGTCGCCGCTCATAGGCTCCAACAGGCCGTCAAGGTCGACGCTGGGGTCGCGAAGGTAGACGTGGCTGAGGACACGCGTCAGCGCTGCAGAAGACAGGGCATGCGCCTCGGCCTCGGCCATGGGGCCAAGGCCATCCACGACCTCTTCAAGTGCATGGACCAAGAAAGGAAGCAGCTCGGCGGGGCCGTCCTCTGCACCAGCCAACGGCTTCTCCAGGCCGCCCTCGTAGAGCGTCTTCAACGCGGCGCGAGCCTTCTCCTCCAACCCGGCGAAGGCCACCCGATCCTCAGCTAGAATCTTTGCCTTCCTGTCTAGCTCGATCCTCTCTACTTTCAGCGACTGTTCCAGCGTCTCCAATCAAGCTCAGCGTCCCGGTCCTTGACGGCGGCCTCCCGAGCCTCCATCTCCTTCTCCTTCTCCTGGCGGCCGCGGACCTCCTTGGTGAGCTCGTCGCGCAGGCCTTGCAGCTCGACCTCCAGCGCCTTGCAGCGGTCCCGGGTGTCCGCGACATCGCCCTAGGCAGCATCGCGAGCGGCCCTGGCCTGGCTGGCGGCTTGTTTCTCCCCATCGGAGGCCGACGCGGCTTGGTTCAGCGCCGCTCGGACGGAGGCGGCAGAGCGGGCCCAGCCAGAAGCTAGCTCCAGGCGCCCGGCCACCAGACGGGGGTCAGCATTCCGGAGATCCTCTTGCAGCCGACTCAGTTCGCTGGCAGCCTGGTCCAGGATGGCCGAGGGATCAAAAGGGACTGGAGCTGGCGGAGCAGGTGTAGAAGACGGCAGCGTGATCATGACTTGGGAAGGAGGAGCCCCCTGGGCCTTGGGCACCTCAACGACAACATCAAGCGCAGGCACCTCCAGAGTCAGCGGGGCCACGGGGGCTGACTCACCGCCAGAGTGCCCCTGCTGGGCTCGCGAGGATGACCGGGCAGGGGAGGCGCGAGCTTCGCTGCCTCCTTTCCCGCAGACGGAGCCGCAGCCCCGGCAGGCGAACCTGCCTCAAGCAGGGCCGCAGAAGCCCCCTTCGGCCTTTTTGCTGCAGGTGCCGACCCGGCCAAGAGAATACAGACGTCAAGCCTCGGCGGCAGAAGCAAAGCAAAACATGGGTCGAACACTTACTGGTCGTCATCCATGGACTCAAGCAACCTCCGGCTGAACTTGAAGCCTGAAATCCTGCAGCTAGGGTCAGCCTTGGGAGGCCCGGAAGCAGTAGGCGCGTCGGGAAGGCCGGAGCTGGCATCAGAAGCCAGAACGGACCCTGGGAGAACCAGCCCCGACATGCCCTTCCTCGGAACCAGGGGAGAATCCTCCCCTCCTCGCCTGTCACCAGCCTCGTCGTTGTCCGGCATGGAGCGAAGGGCGTGGGACCTGCGCCGAGGGAAGGAATCCCCCGACTCCTCGCCAGTCGCCTCGAAGTCGGACCCTTCTTCCTCCACCTCCCCTTCTTCCTCCTCACTCCCGCTGGAGTTACTGGAGGAAACGTTCACCATCGCCAACATCGCCAGATCCTCGGGAGCCCCGGCGGGCACCAGCCCCTCACCATTGAAGGTGGGCATGGCGTTCACCACTTGCTCCCAGTCGTCGCGAAGGAACAGGGGGACGGGAGCGCCCTCCGGCCTCGCCACGTCTCCCCCGACCAAGGAATGGAGAGCCGCGACCAGATCTTCGCCGAGAGGGCCTCGAGCTCGAGGCGGGCGTCACCTGCCTCCCTAAGCCTCCACAACGGGAGCGAATGCTCCTGGAGAGGAGCCACCCGGTGTTTCAGGAACTCCCTCAGGAGCGTGGCCCCGGTTAGCTTCGCCGCCCCCAAGCTGCCTGGCCTCAGGTCCGTGTCTATCCTCTTCAGCACCATCTTCGCACGAGGGTCGACGAGCTCCATGCGAGACCACATATCAACGGTCTTGGGCTGCCCCGATGGCAGCGCCAGTCGGGGGTGGATGCGCCCGACATCCACCAGGACCCACTTGCTCCTGAAGCCTTCGATCCTCTTCCCGGGCTTGGAGATGGAGTTGGAGCTAGAATATGCGATAAAGCTCACACATGCAGTAATAGGGCCACGAGAGACCCGGAGGTAAAAGTAAAGGCACAGCAAAGCCACCGAGGGCTTTATCCCTACGTGAGCCTCACAATAGTAGGCGAAAATCGCCAGGAGAAGAACAGAGTTGGGTTGGAGATGCAGAGCTTGCAAGTTGTATTGGCGGAGTACAGCAAGGAAGAACTCGGAAAAAGGAGGGACCAGACCGGCGATGATGGCGCTCACAAAGAACGGGTAGAAGGTGCTCCCCTTGCCTTCAGGCTGATCGGAGCCGGCCTTGAGCACAGTCGCTCCCTCGTTGCCTGCGCCACCGACCTCCCACGCAAGGACGAGATTCTTCTCTGACACAGTCGGAGGATCCAGAGCCGGGAGGTACCAGGCCTCAGATGGGGTCTTGCGAGGCGCCATGGCTTGCAGGATGGGAAGGATTGAGATAGATCTGGAGGATTTTGGAAGCAAGGAGGAGAAGGGCGAGAAAGGGGATCTGGAGCAAGGCGAGCAAGAACGAGCACCAAGTCTGGCCCGGGCCTCCTTTTTGTCAGAAGGACGGTTGCCGAGGCGTCGTGGGGAAGCGGAGATGCCCACGACCAATCAATCGCCACGCGGCGCCCCAGGCCGCAGGTTGTTGGGGCCCGCGGCGCTTCGCGCTTGCCCTTCGCTTCTCTACTAAGCCAAGTCCGGGCGCGCCTTGGGACCGGGGGCTACTGTCGGCGTTCTGGGAATGGGGGTCCCCAGACTTGCCTGCCTGCGGCCTGCGGCGTGGCTCAAGTGGGGGCCCAGCGTGGCCCAGCTTCATCAGCTCAAGCTCAAGACCCTCGCGAGGGGCCAAGCCTCGCGGGGCGGACGACAGGAACCTTCCTCAGGAGCAGCCTCGTCAGGCAGGCTCACGAGGAGGCGGAGTGATCAAGGCAGGGTACCTCACGAGGGTGCTTCGTGACGCAAGCCCATGATGATCGAGACCAGGCGGGCGCCAGCCTACGCAGTGTCCTTGTTTCCCCTTTGGTGCAAAGGAGGCAAGCACCAGCCAAGGCATCAGGCAAAGGTTACCGCTTCGGTGCAACAAGACCAAGACCAGCAGAGCGGCAGGACGGAGGTCACCGTGGAGCCCAGGACGGCGTCATCGTCAGAACCTTTGGCAGCCGAAGACCAACTTTAGTCAGGATAAGTGTACTAGATGTTCCCCTTCAAAATGGCCAATTGTTGGCGCCCTTCCCGCTCATTATTTGGGAAGAGGCCCAGGGCCTCCCTCTGTAAATAGGACTAGCCACCACAGAGAGAGGGGACGACGGGTCGAACCTACCAGAGAGAGAGAGAGAGAGAAGCGACTGGACTCACCCAAGCAGTCCATCGCACCAGCTCAAGGACAGCCCCTCGCGAGGCTGTTCTTCCTTTGTACTGTTCTTCATCAGCCCCGGAGGCAATCCACCACATCACACACTGGAGTAGGGTATTGCACCACAACAGTGGCCCGAACCAGTACAAATCTTGTGTCTCTTGTGCTTTTCATCGTTTCTAGTTTAGATCCCTTGCAAACCATCTCCGTGCGCACCCTAGAGTTCGAACCTCAAGGGTCTGCCGGAACCCGAAATCCGACAACGGTGAGGGGTTATCTTGTAGCCCATGCCGCAGCCTCCTATCGGATGTCCATATTCTATGTTGCATAGCGAGCCACATGAAGATCTTGCAGGTGAGAGGTGCCCAACACTTCCAAATCCAATGCACATAGGTCACACTGATCGCACCCTTGAAGAGCATTTGGTACGCGGAGGCCGAAGTGTACACCTGCTTGGAGTTCTAGGGCCAAACAGCCTCATCCCGCTCGATGGGAATAAGCTGCGTCGTAATAGCAATCTCCCAAAGGCTGATCAACTGAACGAGCTCGTCCGTGGAGAGCTCACCGGAGATGTCTGAGGCCCAGCGGTGGTTGAGCAATCCCTCATGCACTGTCCGCTTGTTCACAGTTTGCGTACGAACCATGCCCCAGATGCTCGGGGCAATATCCCTGGCTGTCGCACCTCTCAACCATCTGTCTTTCCAAAACAACACCTTGTGGCCATCCCCAAGTTTCCAATGAATGAGGCTGTCAAAAGCCGACTGCACTTGCGGATCCGTGGTCATCGAGAGACCATGCCACAGTCTTCCTGGGTCCGTATGTCTAAGCCATTCCCAACGCAATCTTAAAGCCAAGCCTTGGCGGTTTAGGTCGAGAAGGCCAAGGCCACCTAGCTCCTTTGGCCTGCACACTCTTTGCCAGGCAACAAGACACTTCCCTCCGTGAATTTCCTCTGATCCGTCCCAAAAGAACGCTCTGCAACGCTTGTTCACTTGCTCGATAGCCCACTTGGGTGCATCCGAAACGATAAGATGGTGGGTGGGGCGTGCCATCACCACATCATGAACAAGCACCCGCCTTCCAGCTCTAGTGATTAAACTTTACTGCCATCCAGGCATGAACTTAAGCACGTTGTCCACTATCAGTTGCCATTCGGAGCGCGTCAGCTGCCAGATGGAGAGTTGCAGCCCCAAGTACTTGCAGGGAAAAGATTTTAAGCTCTACGACATTGCATCCTGAACCAATTCCTTATCGCCATCCTCATCTCTGATCATGATGGCCATGGATGTTGTGTAATTCATGTGCAATCCAGAGGCAGTCCCGAAGATGTGCAGGTCCTCTTTAACAAACCTAAGAACCGAGACCGTGGGTCTGACGAAAAGCACGACATCATCCGCATATATAGAGAGCCGTTGCATGGGTGTACAGCCTGGCATTCTACTCAGCACACCACACTCCTGGGCTTTGGTGATGAGGGATGTGAGGACATCCATGGCAATAACAAACAAAAGTGGCGAGACCGGGTCTCCTTGCCGTAGCCCTTGAGCGTGTGCGAATTTCTGTCCCGCGTGACCATTAACCACCAGTCGAGAAGAGGCCGTGGAGACTAAAGTCGCTATCCAAGATAGCCAAGTATCCAAGAATCCTTTGGCGCGGAGGACCTCAAAGAGGAATGGCCAAGACAGAGTGTCAAACGCACGCGAGATGTCCATTTTTATCATGACTCCCTTTGCTTTTCTGCGATGGAGTGAGCGAGCCACCTGTTTGACGAGCATGAAATTGTTGTGAAGGTTCCTCCCCTTGATGAACACCGATTGATTTGCTTGGATGAGCTCATTCATACGCGGCCGTAGTCTGTTAGCGAGAAGCTTGGAGCCTATCTTGGGCAGGCTGTGGACCAGGCTAATGGGTCAAAAGTCTCCCACACGGCACGCACCGGCCTTTTTGGGATTGAGTGTGATAAGAGCCTGATTTAGCCTTCCAAACCCGCGACCATTACCGAGAAACAGATGGTGGAGGGCTGCCAACAAGTCGCCTTTGATGATACTCCAAGCTTTTTGGAAGAAGAGACCAATGAACCCGTCCGGCCCTGGTGCGCGATCTGCAGGCATCTCCTTGACCATGACCCACACCTCATCCTCCGTAAACAACACATCCTGGTCCATCAAATTTATGCGCGGGATCTCGAGGAAGTCCAGGTCGATTGTGTTCTCCCGCACTCTCGCTGTGCCCAGCAAGTCTTTGTATGTTTGGAAGAAGATTTGCTCCTTGCCTAGCTGGTCCGTGATCGTATTGCCTTCATGCAGAATTGCCGGGATAAAGTTTTTCGTCTTCCTTCCATTAGCACTAGATGAAACAGTTTGGAACTGCATCGCCCTCCTGGAGCCATCTTATGCGCGACCTTTGCCTAGTGATCGTGCGCTCAAGCGAGGCCAGGCCTAGCGCCACAAGCTTAATTGATCTACGCAACCACCTCTCCCCTTCCGAGAGCAAGCGCCACTCCTGCGCCACGTCCAGCTGGAATATGATCCAGTTAGCCATCACAATATGCAACTTGACGTTGACAATCCTCTTCTGTCCCCAAGTAGTTAGATACCGAGCTGCGTTCCTGAGGAGCGCGTCGAGCCGTTTGAAGGGATCATGAATGTTGGGATCACAGGTCCAAGCCTCCCTTACCGCATCTTCAAAGGCATCAAGTCTAGTCCAAAACACCTCAAATCGAAAGCGCCGCTGCGGGTGTATGTGCTCGTTCAAGGCAAGGTGCAGCGGGCAGTGATCCGAGGTCGACGTTGACATGGCTTGGAGCAAGCAATCCGGGTAAGCAAGCTCCCAGTCCACCGAGACAAGCGCCTTATCAAATTTTGTGAGCGTGGGGACCTCTCTTTCATTGCCCCAAGTAAATGCCCGTCCGTGCATATACAACTCCTTGAGCCCATTGCCATCGACAAACTGATGGAAGCTATGCATTGTCCTCCTGTCCAAAAGGAATTGCTATTAGATCCACTGAAAAAGGAACCTGAAACAAGAAAAAGGTAAAAGTATGTGTGTTCAGGTTCGGACTGGCCGAACTGTAGTCCCCGGGTTATCTCCATGGAATTTTGAGCGCGTAGTTGTGTACGCGTGGTACGAATGCCACTACCTCATTGGGACTGGGACGGAGGCCGAATTGCTAGTCGAGCTCTTGATGAGCCGCGCCATCCTGTTGCAGCGTAGTCCGGAAGCTCTTAATGATGTCCGAGGGCTCGACAGCCGTACTAAGGTGCTACTTGAGAAGGCCGCTCTGTGCTTCTGCTGCTAGGGCGGCGGTGTGCTCCTCTGTTCGGAGGGAGCATTCCGTATTGCCATTAACTGTTATGACGCCGCGTGGACCGGGCATCTTGAGCTTGAGATAAGCATTGTGTGGCACTGCGTTGAATCTAGCAAACACAGTTCATCCGAGCAGTGTGTGATAGCCGCTGTGGAAGGGGACGATATCGAAGATTAACTCTTCGCTTCGAAAGTTGTCCGGAGAACCGAAGACCACCTCCAGCGTGATTGAGCTTGTACAGCGGGCCTCTACGCCTGGTATGACTCCTTTAAAGGTAGTCTTTGTTGGTTTGATTTGCGAGGGGTTAATGCCCATCTTCCGCACTGTGTCCTGATAAAGCAGGTTGAGGCTGCTACCACCGTCCATCAGGACTCGTGTTAGGTGAAACCCGTCAATAATTGGGTCGAGGACTAGTGCGGCTGAACCGCCATGGCGGATACTGGTTGGGTGATCTCGACGATCGAAGGTGATCGGGAATGATGACCACAGATTGAATTTTGGGCGACTAGCTCTACCGCGTAGACGTCCCTAAGTTCTCGCTTATGCTCCCTTTTGGGGATGTGCGTAGCGTATATCATGTTCACCGTTTTGACTTGAGGGGGAAATTTCTTCTGCCCTCCGGTGTTCGGCTGCCGGGGCTCTTCGTCCTCGTCCTCACTTTGTGACCCCTTTTCTTTGTTTTCGACATTTAACTTGCCAGCCTACTTGAAGACCCAACAATCCCTGTTGGTATGATTGGCTTGCATATCCGAGGTGACGTGAATTTGGCACCGACGGTCGAGTATGCGGTCCAGGATGGAAGGTCCTTCGTTGTTTCTTTTATATGGCTTCTTCCATTGGCCGGACTTGGAGCCACTGAATCCGGCGTTGACCGTGGTGTCATCGGTGTTGTCTCCATTGCTTCGACGTTTGTGTCTATTGCGCCGGAGCTTGCCGGTGCTGTTCTTGGCCTCAGTGGGGCCTGTCTCGCTGGCTGTGTTTTTACTACGAGCCAGCCAGCTGTCCTCACCCATGCAAAAGCGGGTCATGAGTGCCGTAAGGGCTGCCATAGATTTCGGCTTTTCTTGGCCGAGGTGGCGTGCTAGCCATTTGTCACGAATGCTATGTTTGAAGGCTGCTAGGGCCTCGGCATCTGGACAGTCAATGATCTGGTTCTTTTTGGTGAGGAACCTAGTCCAGAATTTTCTGGCTGATTCTCCAGGTTGTTGAACTATGTGGCTTAAGTCATCGACATCTGGTGGCCGGACATAAGTTCCTTGGAAGTAATCAAGGAAAGCCTCTTCCAAGTCCTCCCAGCTGCCGATGGAATTCTCGGGCAGGCTATTTAACAAGTGTCGAGCTGGTCCTTTGAGCTTTAATAGGAGGTATTTGATGGCGTGGAGGTCATCTCCTCGAGCCATATGGATATGGAGAACAAAATCCTCGATCCATACTGCGGGATTGGTTGTGCCGTCATATGCTTCAGTGTTGACAGGCTTGAACCCCTCGGGGAATTCGTGATCCAGCACCTCGTCTGTGAAGCAGAGAGGGTGTGCGGCGCCTCTATTGCGGGCCGCATCGCAGCGGAGCTCTGATGGAGTCCGTCCGCGACATTCGTCTCGGGCGTGGTTAGGTTTGTCACGTCCGAATATGTAGTTGTCGTCGTGCCTCGAAGCACGTTCTCGTGATCCGTAGATTGATCTTGTATGTCCTGTTCTACTGTCCAGTGTCTGCCAGGCCTCGTTTCCATCGCCCGTTCCGGCCCAGCCGGTTGGCTCCCCATGAACACGACGACGACGCTGTTTCTCCGTTCCGACCCAGCCATGTACGTATGCGCGATAGGCCTTAGAGACCCTGCCCGTATGTACGTGCGGGTCAGATTTTCTTTCTTGCACCCTCGCCAGACGTGCGTGCGTGTACATGCTACGTGCGGCGCCTCTACTATGACACGCGGCGCGCCTCTACATCCACCAAGATATATGCGGTACACATTCGTGACCAGAATGACAACGCTACGTACGCTTCGACCAGGTGGGTCCCGACTATCAGGCACTTCCTTGCGTGCAAATATGTAGCTGGTGGGTCCCAGCAGTCAGGGGGGCGAATTGTTTTGGTTTTTTTTGCCCGGACGCACTTCCTTGCGTGCGAAGATGTAGCTGGTGGGTCCCAGCAGTCAGGGGGACGAATCGTTTTTTTGCCCGGACGCACTTCCTTGCGTGTGAAGGTGTAGCTGGTGGGTCCCAGCAGTCAGGGGGGGCGAATCGTTTTGGTTTTTTTTGCCCGGACGAACTTACTTGCGTGCGAAGGTGTAGCTGGTGGGTCCCAGCAGTCAGGGGGGAAACGTTTTTTCGCTAAATATGGTAGCCCGTCCCGTGGGTCCCCGCTGTCAGGTGGAGGAATAATTATTTTATGGCGTAATAAGGAGGCACTTCCTTGCTGCGGCCGTGGACCCACTGTCGACCTCTCCACGTACAGTCCACGTCCGATGGAAGCCGTTCCTTGACCATGTTGACCACGCCGCGCCGAGAGCACCAGGCGGTGGACGACGGCGAGGCCTAGGAAGGGGACGACGCGGAGCCGGGGAAGACGCGGCAGTGGATGCCCACGCGTAGAGGAGTACGAGGGTTCACTGGTTCGCTGCGGTGTGAGGCTGCCGTCGCCGCAGAATAACAGGGGGTGTGGGTGAGTAGAGGGATGGCCTGGCCAGCGGTGGGAGTAGTAGGGGGCGGTGAGGCCTCCGCCGCATCGCAGCCGGCCACGAGAGGCAGGAGCACGAGGCACGACCGACGCTGGTTTGGGCGGCTGGAGCAAGAAGACCAGAGGTTGAAGAAGCACTACGGCCGTTGGATGGACATCGTGCAGTCCTGGAGCTAGAATCGTGCATATTGACTAAGTTGACAAAGCCCTCCGTCCCCGTCAACTTAGTAGGCCCACAAGTCAGCCTGCCACTATACTGGGTCCCAGCTAACAGGGGGAGTATTCATTTTTTTGTGCGTAATAAGGAGTCACTTCCTTGCGTATGAAGATATAACTGGTGGGTTCGAGCTGTCAGAGCCGGACGCGTGGAGGAGGGAGCAGGCAGTCACGCCGGCGCTTGTTTGAGCGACTGGAGCAGGAAGAGCAGAGATTGAAGAAGCACGACGGCCGTTGGATGGCCACCCAACAGTCACTGCTTCTGCGTTAACCTTTTTTTAGGAAAGCCTCAAATCTGTGGAAAACAACATACAACCCATCCGCCATTATTTTTAATAATTTACAGCCCATTTGCTAATTCTTAAGGTTTTTTTGGAGCCCATATTCTTTTTTTAGCATTACAGCCCATATCGTGGCCACGGTTAAAAACTTATACGAAAATTTGCATATTACGGTGTGGTCCGAACTGTTTTTAATCCCAAAATTTCGACTCACATTCAAACTGATTTTAAAAATAAATGTATATCAATATAAAATCCAACAAATTCTCCACGCATAAAAATTAATGTAATTTAAAATCTCGAAATGAAAAAAAGATATTTGAAACTAATTGCCGGTTTGATGTGTTTAAAAAATGTACAACCCATTTCTCATTACTGATGGGCCATTTTCTCGGCCAGCCGAATGAAAGCTCTCCTCGTCTTGAAAGATTTGCAGCCCAACAGGCCTAACAAAGCGACTTACTTGGCAAATCACAAAAAAACTGGGATGTGGCCGTGGAGCCACCGTCACCTCTACACGTCTGATACTCTCCCGATGGAATGTCGTTGACCACATTGACCACGCCGCGCCGAGAGCACCAAGGCGGTGGACGACGGCGAGGCCTAGGAAGGGGACGACGCGGAGCCGGGGAAGACGCGGCAGTGGATGCCCACGCGGAGAGGAGTACCAGGGTTCACTGGTTCGGCTGCGGTGTGAGGCTGCCGTCGCCACAGGGCCTGGCTAGCGGTGGGAGTAGTAGGGGAAATGAGGCCTCAACGGCAAAGACATCCGGCCCTTTGGAGGCGAGGAGCAGGTGGTCTCTCGGCGCTGGTTTGGGCGGCTGGTGCAAGAAGAGCAGCGATTGAAGAAGCAGCAGGACCGTTCGATTCAAATCCAATGGTTACTGCTGCTAGAATCGTTTGTTGACTAAGTTGACAAGCCCTGCATACGCGTCAACGCAGTAGGCCCATAGGTCAGCCTCCCAACCGGTGCGCCCCAGATGTCAGTGGGAGGAATCATTTTTTTTCATGTAATAAGGAGGCAGTTGATTGCGTGCGGCCAGGCCAGCGGAGGGAGTAGGGTGGGCCGGGGAAGCTCACCGGGCATCACAATGACCACAAGAGGAGGGAGCAGCAGTCCACGGGCGCTAGTTTAGGCGGCTGGAGCAGGAAGATCAGAGATTGAAGAAGCACGGCGGCTAGAATCGTGTGTTCACTGACAAAGCCTTGCGTAAACAAGTCAGCCTCGAAATCTGTGGCGTGTATAGCCCATTTGCTATTATTTTTATAATTTTTACTCATTTTCTAATTCACATGGAATTTATTGCAGCCCGTTTTCCATTTTTAGAATTGCCGGCCATTTTCTGGTCAGTACCAGGGTCAAAAAATTAACTAAATATGTGGGAAATTTTTGCTGGGGAACGAAATATTCTTAATCCAAAAATTAATAGCCATACTATTTTTTTTAAATAAGTTAATCCAAAATGAAATACGTGTAAGATATCAGTGAAGAATGAAATTAAAAAAAAACTAATATCCCATTTGCTCGTCTTGAAAGATTTGCAGCCCAGTAATTCGGAGAAAACAAATAGGCCTAGCTTGGGTATTCTTCAAAAAGAAATACTGGGCTACCTATTTTCCCAAAGAACTGGTGCATGAGCATTTAAATTTATTTATTTATTTACTTATTTATGTTTAGGGGACCATGAGTATGTACCTGGGCCGGATTCATGTGAGAGCGTCCCTTCCAGTTAATTATGGGCTTCTCTATTGGGCCTTCATCAGTGGGCTGCATGTTATCAACAAGTGGAAAATGTTTTTCGTACGAAAAATAGTATGAGCTACGTACGGTACGGGCACTAAAGGATCGAACCGTGCAACGACTTCCAAAACATTGTGTTTGTCATTCTAACAACACATTTATATTCAACCAATGTATTTAAATATACTACTGATTGTACATTGAAAACAGCAGCAGCAGCAACCAGGGCTGGGGGTGCAACAGAAGCAGTAAGCAGGCCAGAAGAGTGAAGAAGCAGCTCTCTCTTCCAAACCAAACATCAGCCATCATTACAAAAGGGCTACCAAAAAAGAACAAGTGTATGCATCAAACTAAATAAAGATCCTACTACACCAAGTGTACGCACCTAACTAACTGGCTCAGTTAGACGTTACTATTTATTAAGCAGGGGAGATTGGCTGACGGCTTGAACCAGATGGGTGCTCGACGGGAAACTCCAGCCAAGCGGTCGAAGTCCGATACTTGTGACCCTCTCTCCTACTTTGGGCTGCAGAGCGTGGCGGCACATAACAGGTATGGTGCATGCAGAGACGCATGGTACGCTGTGTACACACAGCTTTTGCTCGATGAACGAAACCGGCGCTGCCATCATGATCCTAGCCGTCGGTTATCTCCTGGTTAATCGGATAATTCAGTCCGACAATGAGAGCGCGTGTGCCAAGGCTACTTACCAGCCTCGATCAAAAATTCCTCAAGGCCCAGAGAAGCTGGGATCCTGCTCAAAGACCTTGCAGTGACTGTGATTGTATTCCGCGAAACAACACATCCGGTACATGCGAACGATCATCAATCTTTCACCGTCATATGTTCGAGCCAGGAACCACCTGCAACTGCCATGCCGCTTTTCTTTGAAAGGTTCTGGGATTAGGAAGGGTAGGGACACCAAAGTGACCTACAACATCATATCAAGTTGAGTCAAATAAAAAGGGCTCTTGATTTAGTCAATCTTAAGAACAGCATGTTATGAGCCTGAATATTTTTTCAAGAAATGTTGACAAGAATATAAGCAAGCCATCATGATATCATAGGAAAGTAACATATCTGTAACAGCCATTTGTAGCGATGACTGGAGTAGGCCAGCAATACGTCCAGCCATAGAAGGAGTCGACATCGTAAATGAAGCCCTTGTGTTCAATGGCATCAGAGAACCATGGAGGATGTATGATCCTGCGATGGACGTGCAGATTTATCCACTTACCGCAGTGACCTGTCAGATAGGCGAGACCGCGGTTGAAGAACGCAATTAGCCTGAAATCTTTATAATTCCCAGATCTTGTGGGCACTTGGCAGATTACAACCTTGAGCAAATCAAACTTGGTATCATGTTGGCTACTGTAAGATTCAGAGTATTCCGGGCCGCGGTGCCAAAGCAGTGCAGTGTTAATCGAAGGAAGGGGGATCAATCGCTGGGTGTAGACCTCCATGAGCATCCAGCTGCCGCGACCGTCGACGAGAACCATCTAAGACGTGTTCATGCCGACCCAGTACATACCATTAATGTAGCTGAGGCTGACGGGGATCGGATCGCAGTGAAGGGGGTTGATGCTTGCCACCCTACGATCATTATGCTGCGTGACACACCGTTTCTGAAGATCAGGCACCATCAACAAGCAAGGAGCTGGCTTAAAAAGCTCCGGCCTGAGGGCTTTGAGTAAACGGTACAGCCCCGACGAGCACGCGGCGAGCGGCATGGTACTGAGATTGTCCACACGCGAAACAATGAGCTTGATTACCTCTGTGGGGAGCAAATTCCAGCCATTCTTTCGGCGGACATAGGCATTATCAAGTGCACTTAGAAAACATGTAGTGTGTGTGTGGGCGCTTATGGCCCGTGTCTTTGCCGCTTTTAATTTTGTAAGCTTGTCGTTAAACTTGAATGGCTTTCGCTGCAGTCCTTCCTTTGAACTGCTCCTCTCAGTGAGCTGATGTAAGACACTTTGGGTTTCATTTGATAATGGAACCGGGGAGGAGCCTCCCTGTTCTTCGAAAAAAATATGCATTATCAAGGTAAATGTTGATCATTAGTCTTTGCTCAATGTAATCCGCTGTCTAAGCATGTGGAGACTTCCATGCAGGATCTTGCTCTATTGGAGTATCACACATGAATAAAAGTGTATCCGTTTATGGTTTAGTCTAGAATCTTCCATGTATGAATTTTTACTACATTACTGGTGAAAGACTTACGATGAACCATTTGTTACATCTCCTCTGCCCCCTTGCAAGTCATCCTGATTTAATCCCTCCGTCTAGGTGTATAAGGGCATGGTTAATATTACTTAATAGTATAGCCAACTGTTGACTATAAGAAAGTGCAATGTCATCTGTAGCCAACATGTATAACAATCGATACTCAAAAACTAATTCTTAAAGATCATTTCTTGCAAAGCACAATAAGTGTTATTTCTTCACAAGTTTTGGATGCAGGTTGAACAGTTGAACACTTTTGTTTGCAAAGGATACCTTTTTATCTATTTCACCCGGATGTTTGTGAGCTCTAGAGATGAGATAATATCCGAAGAAACCTATCGATACCCGTTACACATGAGATGACCCCCACATCCTTTGTCAAAATAAACAACTCCCCGATCAATGCATTTCACTCTTCAGTGCAACGCACGGGCACCTTACTACTATAGATTAGTACGACAAAAAATTGAACTAACATTATATATAGTACGATAAATACTGATGCATGTCACCTAAAATTATATCATTCAAAACTATGTTCAAATACAATCCAACGATATAGTTTTTGTTGACATGCACTAACATTTTGTCACTTAAATCTTCAGTCACATTCAATGGGGGACTAATAAACCACGACCGATGTAGTACAAGTGTAGAGGGCAGCGCTGCACGGGAGTCTCACCTCTCACCCCGGCTGTGGCGGCGAAGAAGCCGTCATATCACAAAACCCAACCACTCCCAGTAATAAATGGCCTGGTAAAATAAACGGACAAGCAACTATCACATCCCTCCGTCTTTTTTGCATTTCATCTCTCTGCATTTACTTTCCCCGATTTATCTCCGACACTCGATCCCTAGCTACTACTCCTAGGGCCAGTTCTTTTGGCGGCTTCCCCAGCTTTTCCCACAAGACTAGTCACAGTGGAGAGTAACAATAAGGCGCCTCACTCATTTATTTGGGCTTCTAAACTACTACTCCGTCTGGTTTATTCCTCACCATTGTAATTTGTGCTAAATTTTGACCAAAGATTTAATCGATAAAATGTTACTCAAAACACTTAGGCGCGGTGCATCTAGGTGTGTAAGTCATCTTACGAAAACCAAATAATCCGAAAACACTTAGGCGCGGTGCATTAACTTCTACCTTGTTTCTTTTTTCTTGACATATCAACCAATAAGAGATAAAGAGTGTGCATGCTTTTAATGACTTGAGATATCAAACATGACATGCAGTGGTTAGTTCATTGCATGCAATACTATTAATTAGCAAATAAACATTAACGTTTCTCGTTTTCTCCTCTTCCTTGATCACGGTGCACAGAGAAATAACCACAGAGAAGGAAGCTAAAAGTAAACAATCAAACGAGCATTTTTGCATTTGTTTTGCATTGAATCGTTTCACAAGCTTGACTAGTGCTGTTTTTCCACTTTTACAAAAACCGCATCATAATGTTCAAACGTGCATTTGCACGTACATAAGTAATAGTAGTACTCCCTCCGTCTAGGTGTACAAGTCTTCCCTCCTTCTTGGTCACCGTGCACAACCAAAGATGACTTATTGACCTAGACGGAGGGAGTAGCACAGTCTGCAAGCATATATCGAGAGAGGTGTGTAGTCCGATAGTATATAGTAAAGTTTGTGCTATATGCACGCATTTCTGCAAAATGCGTAATAATACACAACGCTTCCAAAATTTCCCTTTACATACTTAATTAAGGACGCTAAAATTCCTGAACGCTCGAATTTATCATTTGCGCCCCAAAACTAATGAGACTGCTTTTACGAAACAAAATTATACTTCTCCTAAAAGCCACGACGCTTGCGGGAGGCGCTATGGCGCCACGAAAGTGCCCCGTGCGTGGCTATTTCAGCATACGACACAACGCCTCTTCCTCAGCCTCACAACTCGCGAGGTGATGATTGGCGGCTTGTCGGGCGAGAGCGATCTCACCGGTGTGGTGATCCGGCGCCAACAGGTACTCCTCCTGGCTGGAAGCATGCACCCGGTCCACGTACTGCCAAGCGTAGATGAGGCGCTTGGGCCCGACTGCACTCAGGGCATCGGCACGGGCGTCCTCCGCCACCCTCACGGCCCTCGCACAAGCCTTCTGCCAAAGAACCAATTGCTTGACTCTCTCGGACGTGACATAGATCTCCCATAAAGCTTGTTGCGCGGTGCACTTCTCTTCCTCGGCCTTTTTCTCCACCTCTATTTTGGTGCGCTCTGCTGGAGGCAAAGCCTCCCACAAGGCGGCATCCATTTCTTTCCAAAACTCCTCAAGGCTGGGGGGCTCGACGGGCCGCGCGGCGTTCTCCTCGTAGCGGGGAGCCGACGCATCCTCCGACGCGCGTGCCGGCAAGATTGAGAACACCGACGCGTCCACCTCGACGCGTCACGGCGAGGAGCGGAACACCGACGCGTCCTCCTCGACTAGTGGCGGCGAGGAACGGAACGGCGACGCGTCGCGTCGCGGCGAGGAGCGGAACACCGACGCGTCCTCCTCGACTAGTGGCGGCGAGGAACGGAACGGCGACGCGTCACGTAGCAGCGAGGAGCGGAATGCCGACGCGTCCTCCCCGACTAGTGGCGGCGAGGAACGGAAAGGTGACACGTGACCGTCCGCGCGGTGCAGCGAGGGGCTCCTAGGGCTTGGGAGGGGAGATGCCATGGTGGTCGACGTGAGAGGGAGGGGGAGGAGATAGTGATGAATGTGAACGTGAGGGGGAGGAGATAGCGATGTCGTGGGAGGCACAATATTTATAGCGAGCAATGGCACACCTGCGTAAGATATGGACTGAGCTGCACTGACTTAACTACAGGTCCAGTTGCGTCACTGACATGTGGGCCAGTACACTGCTGGGCCCGTATGTCAGTGACCCAATGCACCTGAAGTTAAGTAAAAGCTACGTGGGCATATTTGTTGTAGTAAATTACGGGGAAGAGAAGGGGTGGAAATATTGCTGGTCACAACGGATTGGACGAGCGTGGGGGGAGGAGAGTCATGCATGCAGATTTTTTCACACGGGGTGGAGTGGTGGGACCGCCGGAGGGAGAAGGAGAGTTTGGCAGGCATATTGTTTCCACACATGGAGAGGAAAAGATTTGGAGACGAACGGGCTTCCTGCAGGTATGGGGAACGATGCATAATAAGTCATCTTGCATGCCGGGCTAGGTATAGTCTCAAGTCATTAAAAACATACACGCCCCACACATGTTCATATTTCAAGGTGCACTAAATTATTGCATGCGATGATTAAGGCTGGCCATCATGGTGGTATCTTAGCTGGTGCACGGGAATAGCAAACATGCTGATGTGGCAAAGAATTAAAGAAGTGAGGGGGTTAGACTAACTAGTGTTCATGCATGCATTGGTAAACACATTTTTTTTGTGAAGAACGACAACATTAGTTGAGTACTTTTGCAGACTTCAAAAACTATTCCACCGCCTCTACTATCTTGCTAAGAGTAGGTGAAATTTTTTAGTCGAGCCCTTTAAACTAGAAGGGAGGTAGTGGTACTCTAATAGCTAGGTGTGTAAGTCATCTTACGAAAACCAAATAATCCCAAAACACGAGGGCGCTGTGCATTAACTTCTACCTCATTTCTTGTTTCTTGACATATGAACCAATAAGAGATGAGGGTGTGCATGCTTTTAATGACCTCGAGACTATCAAACATGACATGCAAGTGGTTAGTTCATTGCATGCAATAATATTTAATTAGCAAATAAACATTAATGTCTCTCGTTTTCCCCTCCTCCTTGGTCACGGTGCACATCCTAAGATGACTTACTCACCTAGACGGAGGGAGTATCAACATTCACAATGTCAAATCAATATTTTTACACTCATTATAAAATGTAGTTCTTATACTCATTATAATTAGTATTGTAGATATTGATATTTTTAGTATAAATTTGGTCGTGGGATTTCATTGATGCCCGTCAAAGCATGGAGGAAGCGAAGCTTAGGGCTTGCATTGCCGGTCTCTACATAGGTATTTCTCTTCATAATCCTGTAATTTTAGAGACTGATTGCGCTTTTGTGGTAGCGTCTCTTGCATCGGGGACCATGACAGTGTCTGCTATGCGTGACTCAAGATGAAAGCGTTGAGCATCTCGGTTGATCAACAATCTTCAATTGTCAAAGATTAGCCGTTCGGCCAATAAGGTGGCACACTTAATCGCTAAGTATAGCTTTGACAATAGATTAGATGGTATTCTTGTAAATAACGTACCGCTCTGTGTGGTGAATATTGTATCGAATGAGTGTACTGGTGTGGCTGGTTAATTAATATAAGTTGGTATTTTAGAAAAAGTATATATTTGGTCAAACACTTTGCAAACGGTTGACGGGAGTAAAAAGGACCAGAGGGAGTATCATGCATGCGGAGTAGGCAAAAAAAATTGCTCATTTTTAGCCGGTCGAAGTCTCAAAGGGCGCGACTGCGTCGAGGGAGGCGAAGGTCGTGGACGCGACGGTTGATAGAATTAAGTGAAGGTACATCCACGCGCCGGCATGGCGTGCGAACAGGCAGAAGCTATACCGTCAGGCCTACGATATGGGTCTAGTAGACATGACATCTAGTGGGTCCCGCATAGTTCTCAAGAACTTTTTGGGGGCTTGCAGCCGTTTATCCACCGGGCAAGCCAGCAACCCCACGCCGTTTGCACGCCCTACTTGTCCCCGTCTTCTACCTCACAACAGTTCGCTCTCAGTCGTCCCGTCCTTTCACATTAGTTCACTCCCAGTTTTTGCGGGGTACAAAAGTTCAACTTCTAACCCTCCTCCAAAATCCATGGCCTCCCAAATCTCCATGGTCGCTGCTGAGTACCAGGTTAGAGCCATCACCGGAGATCAGTTCATCGTCATCTACACACGTGGATCCGCGACGGTGAAAGCATGGCTTGCTCGCTTCCTACACATGTTCAACAGTTCAACGGATGAGTGGGTCATTTGGGCTAGATGTTGAGTACACCACAGTCTGGGACGAGAGAAGGATCTAAAGGACGAAGAGAGGAAGAAGCCCGCCGTGATCCAGGTTTGCGTACATAACGTTTGCTTGGTCTACCACATATGCCATGCCGACGTTGAGTGCCAGGATTTTAAGAACTTCCTCAAGGACAAAGGAGTGAAATTCGTCACTGTAGGCTTTAAGAACAAAAAAGAAGTCCTGCGTCGGATAGGTCTTGTTGTAGGCCAGCCCTTTGATCTCCAGAAGGCAAGCCTAGTGTCCTCCTCTCAACCTTCAATGCTGACCCTGGTAGCAGCCATGATTGATCCTTCGTACGGTAAACTGAAGAAACCTCATCACGAGTTTCATCATGCATGGGAGCCGAAGACATTAGATGAAGATCACATCCTGTACGCAGCAATGGATGCCTACCTTTGTTTAAATATCTACATGGGTTGGATGAAGAAGCGAGCCCAAAGGTCCGGTTTAAGCAAAGAAGCGACAGCGAAGAGGAAGAGGAAGAGGGACGAGGACGAAGTTGAGGACGTGGACTCGGACTCCGAGTAGGTGGCAGTGCCGTCGCTCATGCTGGTTCTACTGCAGTGTCAAGCTGACTAGTTGCTTAGTTTATTTTCAAGGGTGTGTTGTGCGGAGGCCCCAGCAGAACTATGCTTATGTTCTTTCTCGTTATTTGAACTGTTTAGTACGTAGAGTAGTACTAGTACTATGTCTTACTACTGTTCTTCTTGCAGTTGGTACTACTGCTCGTACCTTCGTGTTCCCACTGTACTTAATACGTTCATACTAATAGTATAATTTGGGTCATTCAATTTGTGAAAGAAGTTCGACGGAGCGAAGGAAGAAGACGGCAGAAGAGGTGGAAGAAGCCCTTCTAGCCATCCATGTTGCATCAAACGGCTCACATGAGTCGACTGACCCAAATTTCTCCTTCAGATTGCAGGATCCACGTCGCATTCAAGGTCTCAAAGGTAGATTCCGCGTCCGCACCCGGTTTGCGGGCTCGATCTTGTGCTACCGGCTTCCGCCGACAGCCACCATCTTGGCGCCTCCTCCGGGCGGAGACGACAATGACACGCTAGTTCCTCCTCGCCGGCGTCTTTGGAGCACGCGCTCGTCCTCCTCTTCATACGCTTCGTGCATGGGCGCAGCTCCACCAGCTGCTCGCGTGCTTGGCAGCCGGGCGGCATGGCGAGGAGGGACTGCAGACGACGTGAGCGGGCGAGCCTTCGCTTCATGGCACAGGGGATGCGGCGACACGGGCGGTGATGGGCGAGAAATTGTTGGCGGAGCAGGCGGGCGCCAAAGATGCAACGGGCGGGCGGCATATTGATGAGTCTTGGCGTATGGGAGCTTACTTTAGTTTTATATGAGGTTGGTCAAACTTAAAAGAAAACCGTACTAGTACACGTAAACATTAGACTTAGGCAGCGCTTTTTTAAGTTAGTACCACAACCACGATACGGAATCCTGTGCAAAGCGCGTGAACCGCGACGCGATCGATCGAACGGTGCGTCACCATGTCGCGCTCGAAGGACATCCACCGAACCTTTTTGTGTGTGTGAAAACAATCCTCGAATATTACTCAACTTTTTTTTTCCTGGGAAAGTTCTTGACGCTGCAATATTTCCATATATTTGAATTTAGCTCCAGTTTGTGTTTATTTGGATTTGAACGTTTTAGGTGCGCCCTAGTTTTTTTAATACTTATTTTGTGTGTGTGACTGAGAGAGAACGTGTGTATGTGTCCATATGTGTGTTGTGGCGGAAGGGCAATGTGGAGACGGTGTGCGTGTGATAGAGACACAGAGAGGTGTGAATGTGCAAACGATCATGCATGAGTGAGACATAGACAGATGCCGATACGTTGTGTATACATGAGAGAACGGTCTTCTAGTTTACTTGTGTGTGTGTGTGAGAGAGAGAGAGAGAGAGGGAGAGAGAGAGGAGCATCCGTAACACAACAACCATCTCTCTCGATTCGTCCGTCCCTCGCACGATCGCATGCAACATATGCATCAACGCGCACATTTTGACACCCTCACTCGGCCCCTGCCCACCTCAAGGCCCGCGCAATCTCTTCGTGAATACCCATTTCTCTCCTTAGGTTTGTTTTCGCTCAATATCTGACACACACACACACACGCGTGCACACACACACACACACACCCACACACACACACACACACACGCACGCAACACAACACACACACACACTCCCCCGAGCACACAATTCATCCCCATCCAAGGTTATACGACGACCACTCTTGCTTGTGCTTCTTTGCACCCCAACATGCACAACACCTCAATCTTCAAAGAGGGGATCGAGCAGATCGAAGACGGCGACCACACCGCGCTAGAGAATGTGGGGTCATTTGGAAGCAGGGTGATGTGACGACGGCCGACCGACTCCTCCCCACCCTCTCTCTCTCTTGCACAAAATTACCAATCCCTCTCTCCGCCTCACAAAATTGTCAATCCCTCAACCGATGAGATCATTCCCCTATGGTCCATTTTTTTCCAGCTCTCTCATGAAACTTGTTGTCTCTTTTCCTTCCTCGTATACAGAATCACGTTTATTACATGTCTCCATCTTTCTCACAGACCTAAATTCTTCCTCTCTCTGTCTCTCTCTCTCTCTCTCTCTCTCTCTCTGTGTGTGTGTGTCTCGTTAGGTTTGTCTCCTACTCTCTCATCCACATACATACAATCTTTCCGCCCTATCTGCCTCCGTCTTCAAAAAGCTCTCTCTCGCACGTTTCATTCACACAATGGTATATGTCAAAATGTTGCTTCTATAATGGCTGATGTAGAGTTTTGGTTGTTTTTGTTGCATCCTACAAAGTAATAACTATGAAATGCATTTAGATTCTCATTTGACTGGGATTATGTGAGTTTGAGCATGTTGTGAAGTACTATAGACCTTGTATACATCTTGGGATTCGACAATGATTGTAACTATTGAATTGTATAGACCATTACATTCGAAGTCAATAGCCTACTATATTTATTTCACAATTTCAACAAATGACTAGTTCACTACAAACTAAGAACACAAATGTGTACTCCCTCCATTTTTATTTAAGTCCGCGTATTAGCATTGGTCAAAGTCAAGTTTTGTAAACTCTCAGAAAGCTTATAACAAAAAATATTAACATATACAATAACAAATAAATACCATTAGATTCATTATTGAATGTACTTCCACATCATACATATTTGTTATGGTAAATGTTTATATTTTTATATAAACTTGGTCAAACTTTAGGAAGTTTGACTTCGGTCAAACCTAATATGCAGAGTTTACTACTACTACTCGCTAGTTGCTTAGCCGAATCACTCAACACGCCACACGGGGAGTCCAGTGTCACAAAATTTTGAGGTCGACAGGAAAATCTCTTGCGACCCTGATTCAAGCAGTGGGAAGTTACCATCATAGCCTTCGGAACAGGCCTACGTACGACGCTTGGTAGGGGGCTGTTTTCGTAACTTCAGGTTCACCCTACCCAGCCAGCCCCACCCCGTCACCCAGAGTAGTACACCTGAATACTCCCCATTTTCTATCCTCACCGCAAAATAGACTTCTCCACGGCACCGCAGCCTTCGTGCTCCTCCCCTTTACATCGGCGCACTCTTCCACCGCAGCGCATCTGCCTCATCGACGACCTCGTACGCAGCACTGGAGCCGGTACACCGTCGTCGTTGTAGACGGAGCCTCTTCCCCGGCATCGTCTTCCACGGTCTCGGATCTGCTTCCCGGAAGCTGACACCAAGCGCAGAAGTACCACCGTTGTGGACAATGAACTGACTCCCGTTGCCGACCATGACTCACAGAGGCCGTCGCGATCATCATTCTCCTCCTCGATTGGTAATGTGTGTATTGAATCACTTAGCAGTACATGTGCAGTTCCAATTTTGTTCATACCTACCCTTCAATTTTCCTGGGTGCTATTGTTCCTGTAGAAGTAATTGGTTATAGCCTCCATTGTCCAACAGAATATCAGCTTGTAATTGTGCGTCAGCTCCAGATCGCTACTGTGCTTGGGTAGGTTTTTCAACCGCAACCAGCAGTGGCAAATGATGGAAAGGTTTTTAGAACTAGCAAGATGCCCATGCATTGCACGCATCAAGATGCATTTGTATGAGTAGTTTATCTTGTGGGAGAAAAGGATGAACGAGGGAAGGCCTTATTTGCAAATCTGGAGAGGGGTATGGGTATCTTTTGCAAAATTCCCATTTGTTTCCTCCCTATCTCACGATATAAATCGGACGGCCTATATTGCAAGAAAAAAGTATAGAGAAAAAAAAAGTAGACAAGAAGGAAGTAGAGATAAATATTAAATATTAAATATTAAATAAATATAACCGTAGAGAAGAGAGTAGAGATAGCAGAGACGTCGGGAAAGGATCGCGCGCGCGCGGGAAAAAGCGGCCGGGCGTGCGCTAGTTTTGGCGCGCGGCGTCCGGCGCGCTTTATAAAATCCAACGCCCTCCCACCGCTCTGTGCCTTGCCACCGCTCTGTGCCTCACCACCGCTCTCTCCCCTCTCTTTTTCGCCTCGCCATCGCCGCGTCACCATGCCGCCGCGTCGCCGAGAAACTTGGGGATACCGCGGCATCCGCGCGTGCCCCTCCGACGGCTTCTCCACCGAGATCCGGTTTCGTGGGATGCGCCTCGGCCTCGGCAATTTCGACACCGCCACCGAGGCCGCCCGCGCATACGACGCGTCGGCGTGGCGCCTCCGGTGGCCTCATAGAACATTGAACTTCCCCAACGTGCCGACGCTGAGCGGCGCGAGCTTCAGCGCCTCTGCCGCGGCTTAGCACCGACGAGGATCGTCACGACAACCGGAGGCGGGAGCACTGTCTCGGCATCACCGATATGGACGAGGAAGCCATTGCGCTGTGGCGCCAACACTTCCCGCAGGACATCATCAACGAGCGCGAGTTCTACGCGCAAAGGAGGGCGGAGAGGGATAAGAGGAGGGCGGAGCGAGCCGCCTATTGCGAGGACAAGCGTAGGCGAAAAGCGAACGCTCAGTTCAGCATGAGGCTAGGAGCAGCATCGCCATGGGAATCCGACGACGATCGGTATCTTCACGCCTACAGTCAGACGTCGGAGGAGGACATCACCGAGGATCAGTCGGACGATGAGGAGTAGTTGAATTATCTTTTTTGTATCTATCTATGCTGAGAACTATCCTCTACTCTCTAGTATCTACTTCTCGATCTCAAGATCAGAACGCTTTTTAAAGCGTCGGCGTTCTATGATTCTGTTGGAGATGCTCTAACATGGCGTATTTAGTGCTTTAATGTTGCCCACAAGATGCGCGAGTATTACTAGTAGTATTTTTCTTGCCATGTTGAGATTTTGAAACCACGAGTGTGAACATGCAGAGGAGCAATGAAGACCAAACACGGGATATTCGGGACATCTTCAAGGAGCATGGCAAGTTAAAGAGGAGCTGCACCGAACTCAGTAAACGAGCTTTGGTAAGTAACACCCTTTCAATTACTTTAGTTTAGCCTCGTGTTCTTCGATGTGTATATGTTGTAGTTTCTATTTCTCTTAAGCGTGGTGTTCTTCGATGTGTAATAAGAAGAGTCTTAATCGTCCTAATGCTTTCGTTTTTAACTTGATGTAGGAAGTGGGTGTTCTCACCGTGTAGTCTGTTTTTATATTTCTTTTCCTTTTGAATTCACTTCTCCGAGTTCTGTTTATCTGGCTTCTACTAAATGGATCTAGGTTTCTCTGAGTATTGATCTAAAAACGAAGTAACTTCATGTCGATGCAGTTCTGCGAGGAGGGAAGTATGGTCAACCTTGAGATCATGTTTCCAAAATGAGGCTGGATTACACACAAGGTGCCGGTTCCCTAATGATGCTTGGATTAGACACAAGGTGCAAATTCGAGATGATGCTGGATTACACACAAGCCGTGGAGTAAATCGGCTGTTCGTGTCCTCGTGGCATTAGTAAAGGATGTAAGAAAGCGTGCAGCAGCCCTTGAGAATGTAGCTGAGTTCTTGAAGAAGCGAAAGGAGCAATCAGATGATCTCTTCACCCAAGCCAAAGAAGAGATGGAAGAAGCCAGAAATAAGCTAGTAGAGGTAGAGCAGGCTAGGCTTCTCCTGCTATCTAAAACTGTTGTCAATACAAAGTTTCCTTCATAATAGCTAGGTTCAAATGTTTATCCAACAAGATGCTCATAGATGTCTCATGCATCTACCGATGTGGCACAAAATGTTTTTTGGGTCATGTAATAACAAAAATTACTTTCCAAACAATAATGTATTTAAGCATTGGACAATGTATAGTTCACGCCAAGAAGCCCGACATTCCAAGTCCAACTTCCACATCAAACTCATGTTCACATATATCCGCACATTCATACATAATGTCCACAAGCATGATTCACTTCAAAGCCAAAAAATATGAGGAGAGTTATAAATAAAGAAAAACCTCTACTAGTTCCTCGCTACCGGTCTGAGCACAACAAGTCAAGACCATGCGTAAATTAATTATATTTTAGTCATTTTTGTGTTCTAAAATGCCCGCTCATGGAAGGACGTGTTGCAGCACACGCTGACTCAATGAAGGCGGGCAGTCTTAAGCTTGTTGCACGCGGGCGAGGAGGTGTTTCAGCCGGCCTGCAATGAAAAGTGCCCTCTTGGTTTGCCAGCGGTTCAATGCCTGCGCTATGAGAGTTCGCGTCCATGTCGAAAGCAATCACTCCCTCCAGTCCCTTTTGTTTGGGTATAACAAAATCTGCTTTTCCATTCACATTTTACAAGTAAAATTGTGGACAAACTTTGACCCAAAGTATGATGGGGACTAGTAAACCGTAATGGAGGTAGTAGTTTTTTAATCAAAGAAGGGTTTCCTTCCGATTCTTTGAAAACCAAAGCATCTAAATCTAAACCATAGTATTTGCCCTAGAACTACCGGGTTCAACATCTCGTAACATAAACCCATACAACCATACGCCAAGGAGGTACGTAGTACTATGAATTCCATTTTCGCTCCATACCAATCGTTCTAAAACTACTTACTACTTATAACGTGCCATTTAAAATCGGAACTCTTAACCCCGCTTAAAAATGATATTTTAAGCGTGGCTACTCGATGCACAATCGGCGAGCCACGACCCTCAAGTCGTTCACACCGTGGTCCCGACCATCAACTCCTACAAAGGTGCTCCACAACGCATCGGTACCAGCGAATGCAGCAATCATGCAACCAGGGTTTTAGGGTTTATTTGTTAACGCCGCTTTACGTAACACTCATGTGTGCGAGACAGCGAGAGGCCCATTGCGTGCGTCGCCTCTTCTCTTCGTGTATGTACTCCACCGTTTGTCTGGTGTCCAAAAATTATAATAACTACTAGCAATGTGCCAATGCGTTGCCACACGATCAAAGTAGATTAATACATATTCACCGATTTGATAGAAAAAAAGTCTAGTTTTGAAATACGATATCACTAAAAATATGTTATGTTTCACTCAAAATATATTCCTTTGGCGGTTTTGATGAGATAAGGGAGGCATGTTGTTGGTTTCAAGATTCGAGAAGTGGTATATGTCTAATTTCTACTCTTACTAGCAAGATGCCCATGCGTTGCACGGAACATCAAAATCTCGTGGGAGAAAAGGATGAACGAGGGAAGGCCTTATCTGCAAATGTGGTGAAGAGTGTGGGTAAATTGCCATATTTTCCTTCCTATCCGTCAGATATAAATCAGACGACCTACATTGCAGGATGGCAGGCCCACCATCATCACCAACTCTATTTTTTATCCCTACTCTTATAAAAGCATTGTCGGTGATGATCGTGTGCCTGCCATCCTGCAATATAGGCCGTCCGATCTATATCTGACGGATAGGAAGGAAACTATGGCAATTTTGTAAAAAGATACCCACACCCCTCTCCATATTTGCAAATAAGGTCTTCCCTCGTTCATCCTTTTCCCCCACAAGATAAACTACTCATACAAATGCATCTTGATGTTCCGTGCAACACATGGTATCTTGCTAGTTATTGCAAAAAGCCCATGTGTGTGTGAGAGAGGGAGAGTGGAGGAGGACGGAGTGCATGTGTGACAAATACACAAGTAGTGTGTGTGCGATAGGTATCAGCTTAAAATGAGGCGATAGTGTGTGTGTGCACGATCGAGAGGGCGTGTCTCAAGAAGGGAAGAAAAAGCTACATAGATACAAAGAGCGAGAGAGAGACATGTATGCGATGGTGGAAGCATGAGTGTGCGGGTGTATAAACCTATCTAGAGGCTAGCTAATCGATAAATGCTTGTGAGAGAAATACGAGTTAGGGTGCGAAAGCGAGAGTTTTGTGTGTGTGTGTGAGAGAGAGAGACGGTAGTCGGGAAGGGGGGTGGAAGCAGGAGTTGTGTGTGTGTGTCTGTGTGTGTGTGAGAGAGAGAGGGGAGACGGTAGTCGGGGTTGTCTGATCGGTGTCAGTCTGGGATGGAGACGAAAAGGAGACCGCAACAAATGTTGTGTCTACAGGAGAGAGAGAGAGAGAGAGAGAGAGAGAGAGAGTAATTTTAGTGGTATGAGTCATATGTAGAGACATATAGGGTGTGTGAGAGAATCCCATAGAGAGAAAGACAAAGTGAAAGACGAGTGGAGACTCTGTGTGTGGCGGTCAAAAAGAAATCTTTGGTACCGAGTGATACCAGAGAACAGTAGAGACGTGAGAGATAATGAAAACCTTGTAATGTATAACGATAGGGAGAGTGTGACACTTCTCAAGGGAGACGTCGAGAGACCATGTTTGCGAGGATAGGAGAAACATGAAGTGAGCGTGCGGGTGAGCTGGAGAAAAGAGAGTGATGGCTACCTGAAGGAGCATGCATGCGAGAGAGATGGGCGTGAAAGGAGTGAACAAAAAGGGATTCAAATATTTGAATTCGAGATGATGATACATGTAATCCATACTCGAACCAAAATTGATCTATCAAACATGCATACTCATATGAATTCACGCACATCTATGTTATTTAATATGTAGATATTCTTGATCCATACATTTTAGTAGAACATAATTTGGTTAATTTTTTTCGAATTCAACCTTAAGATTTTGAGATCGTTGTATTTGTAAATCATATTATACATATAAAGGAGAAGAATTCTTTGTTGTGCTTTTGAAAGTATATATGTAAAAAAAATGATGTATATAGAATGTAATTCCAACTGAAAATGGACCCCGCCCGAAAAAAAAGTAGAATACAAATGGGATTCGAATTGAGTTGGCACGGTAAACGTGTACTGTGTAAAATTTTAACGAAGCGGGGAAAGTCGCAGTAACCGCCCGAAACCAAAATCTGCGAGATGGAAATCACTACTGCCTATCCTCGCCAAGAAAGCCTATCTCGCTGGATTTCTATAGGTTTCGATAGGGGTAGGTTTGTAATTTCACCCAAGCGTGACGTGAACCGCCTCTCACCCGGATTCATACACGGTGGGCGCCAAAACACAGTGTGCCCTCGGCGAAATCGACTCCTCCCGATTCATATTCATACACGGTGGGCGCCAAAACAAACTCTCGTCGGCAAATATTCGTGTATGCGAGATTACCGTCCTATCCCCAACCGACTAATCTTGCTTTGTGATGTAGTAGAAATTTGAAACGGGGCTAAGTTTGTAAATTTCCTCGCATTTGAGACAAGCGGCATACGACTACATGGTCCCCCTTCCTCTCTACTTCCCTTTTCCCCATTAGGTACTCCGTGGGCGCCAAAACACCCTCCACCCCCACCTCCTCCGTCTGCCCGTCACGCCACCCCATCCACCGCCGTCCTCCTCTACCATGCCGGAGCCGATACCCCGACGCCTGGCCCATTACAAGAGATCGACCTCTCTCATCCACGCCTTCGACCGGGATCCTTGCATACCGTCCTCTCGCTTCATCCTCATTGCCGTCCACCTTTTGCCGCCGCTCCTACCTCGTCCACCGCGCCCTGCCGCCACCGTCTACCCTCCTAGATCTGCTTCCACGCCGCCGACAGCCATCGCTACCGCAGCACCTTCAAATTCTCACCAGATGCGTACACGGCGCCGCACTAGAGGCGGTACTCTTTCGTATCTGCTCAACTTATTTATTGCAGCAAGAAAATATATCGCCACTGCTTTACTATGATTTCTTGTCTTGGTTGCGAAGTTGCCTTTTTCCGGTTTGCACCTTCAGATCCGCCATGGCACGCTCAACACTATACTCCCAATGCTTATGGTTTTCCCCTTTTATATTCCACACTAGTTAAATCACAGTAGACTAAATTTCAAAATTGGGTCAGTCGATTTTTTAGAGCTCGTCGGAGTTCGCCGGTGCGATCCAAGGGGCTCGGGTGGTTGTGGGGCCTCGCCGAACGAAGAAAACTCGACGTGGGTGGGGTGTGGGGGTGGCGGAGGAACACAGGCGGTGGGGGCCGGTGGTCCGGCCGACGGCTCGTGCGGTGTTCTATACGGGAAGAATCACAGACGAGGAAGAAGAAGGGTTAGGAGACGTAGGATCTTCATCCAACCGCCTGAAATGGTCGAGAGACAGCTGGGAGTTGCATTCTTAATGTGCTCTGGTTCATCATGTGTGGGCACTGTGCAACCAACATTTTATTATCCAAAATCTGCTTGCTCTTCTTTACCATGTTCGATAGAGCTGTGACACAAAATGTAGGACCAACTCCAGCAGACTGTACCCATACTTCACTGGCCACACCACTAGCCCCACCACACAGGACCTCCACTCCAGCAAAAGGTATACCGATTTCATTTGCCATAGCACCAGCTGTACCACAGAAAAATCCCACTCCAGCAAAAAGTACAGCAAGTCCACCGACCGAAGACCTATCCCAACTGCAGAGACGGCCAATTCCTGCAGATTGGAACCCTATCCATTTATTCTCAGTTTAAAAGACAATGCTTTCAATGTTGTTAGGGACTATGTGCATATATTCCCATCATGGGAAGATTATTGTGAAGACAAACACCATTTTCACATCTTCCTGTCCAACTTACGTGTAAGTGCTATTATTCATGGTTATTATTTTCCTGTTTTCACTGATTGAACACATCAATGATTTAAATTACATTGTTGTAACTAGGCGAGGGTCAATCTGGATAGTCATGACGAGGAAAGTTGCTTGTGCTTTTCAAGGAAGCATTGCAGCAGTATCGGTGTTACCTGAGGAAATCACACTTTGGTGGCAAATCTATAAAAGAATTTCCGGTGAAGTCTCCTGTGCTAAATTTAGAAGACATTGAATGGAAAACATTGTTATGCACTGGTCTCGTTCCTGTGATGAGGTAATCGTCTATGAAATCACATGACAATTTGAACTTCTACTTTTCCGCATGTGCCTTACGGATCTTGTTTGCAGGAAATCTGCTCGAAGAAGAATTCCGGTTTGAAAAGAACGACAGGATATCGCAAATATGCTGCCCGCTGGTTTGCTCTTGTTAGTACCTGTTGTCCTGTATCACTGTACTTGCATACATACCTGGTTCATTATGTGACAGCAGTATGCATGATAGCTTGCTTCTCAATTGTTTGCTCCAAATTCTTCCATATCCAATGCCAATGTTTTTTAGTTCTGCATTGTTCTTGTAAGTACATGCTGTCCTTTATCAGTGTACTTATAATGACAGGTAGTTGTTCATGTACCATCACTCTGCAGATTATTTTCCTTTGCCCTCCATTTTCTACACATCAGATCTATATTTACTCTTACCATAAGGTTGTTACTGAAGAAGTTTTGCTCTTGGCTGTACCTTTTGCCTGTATCGCTGCACTTACATTTATAGCTACTTGGTTATGTAGCATCACTCTTCATCTTATCTTAAATATTCTCCATTTTTTCGTATATTATCACATCTATATTTACTCTTAACAAAATGTAGAATAAAGGCCATGCTTATGAAGAAGATTGTGTGGTAAACTTCTTGAATTGCCCCCCCCCATCAGCATGGACAAGGCCTTTATAGAGCCTGTCTTCACCAATAATGTAAGTTTGTCCATCTCAAGCCTTCAAACTTTGTTGTATATATTTGGTTAGGCATGACTGCAACAACTGTTTATTTTTGGTGTTTGCATCAAATTGCACGTTTAAAGTTTATTATGTACTCCCTCCGTTCCAAAATAAATGACCCAATTTTGTCTTTGAAGTTAGTATAAAGTTGGGTCATCTATTTTAGAAACGGATGGAGTAGTTCATAAAAAAGTTTGTCCTTTCTCAATTTAAGTTTTCAGTTGTACAACCAAGTTCCTTATTCATACCATGTAAATTAAAGTATACTGAGCAAGTGATCTTCTTTTGCACCGCATGTATGCTTCCATTCTTCATCCGTAATCCAAAGTGGTGTGGTGAACCTACCCACTATAGCACAATGTCATATTCTCGCAATGTCTTAACTATGAACAATGTCATATCATTCTACTATTCCCTCCGTCCGAAAATACTTGTCATTGAAATGGATGTATCTAGATGTATTTTAGTTCTAGACACATCCATTTTGATGACAAGTAATTCCGAACGGAGGGAGTATTATTTAAACCGTCTCTTTATTTGCCAATCTAAAATTGGATAAATTGACAGCACACTAACCATTGATACTTATGAGTTCTTGATCTGTAATCTAGTGGTGTCGTGAAGCTGCCAACTCCTTCACAATGTCATTTCCTGCCATGTCTTGACCTGAACAATACCATATTGTGTTAATGCAATTTTAAACTGTGTCACTTTATTCGTCAGTAAGAAATGTGATGAATTGTCAGCACTGATACTTTTATGTGCAAAACCTGTCATCTGTCTGCTTGTTTATCTTTCTGAGTGAGGAAGATTTAAGTGTTGAACAAGCGCAGCCTCATCATCTTGCTTTCGCTATGCGCTGCAGCTCCGTGAAAGGTGGCTAACCTTTCTTGAACTCTATTGAAGTGCTGTCGGTTTTGTATATAATTTTGTCGGCGTGTTTATTTGCACTGGTGGCGATCATTGATGCCCAGTGTATGTAATCTACTGTCTGCTTGTGCTTAATTATCATAGTGGCGAACTTTGATGCCCAGTGGATGTAATATGCTGTAATTTCTTTATTGTATAGTCTAGGTTTTTTCTTATTCATGATGCTGCAGTTATTTTACTGTCTTCACAGTAAACTGGCCAAACCGTAAAATTATGGTACATAATAGGGCCGTCATGCAATCACGATGTAGGTTGGGCCTGAAACGTGCCGAACAGCTAACGGGTCGGCAGCAGCCCGAAATGAACTCCGGCCCATGATTGTGCGAATCAAATCACAGGCTTTTAACATGCCAAAATTGTCTCGGTCCTTGTTTGGCCCAATCAGATATGGGCTGCGAGTAGGCCGGATGCAAACCGGGCCGTAGTTAGGCCCAACTATATGACGGGCATTTAACATGCCAAAATTAATATAGGGCCGAAATGTTAAACGGGTCCTTAAGAGGCCAAAACTAATGCCAGGCCGAATTACTAAGTGTGCCTCTAGTAAGTGGGCCCAAAAGCATAGTGTCCAGTTGACGGGCCGAATCTGATATGGGCCATAATTGAGCCCATAGCCTCTTAAAGGGCCATACCTGATCTGGGTCGTAATTTGGCCCGAGCGTGGTAGGCTTTTAACGGGCGGATCTCATATGGGCCACTATTAGGCCCGGGCGTGGCAGGCCATCAATGGACCGGATCAAATATGGGCGGCATTTGGCCCCAAAACATGGCGACCCGTTAATGGGCGGCCTACTAGGGCCCTCAAATTCTTGTGGGCCTACAATTTGGGCTTTCGTTAATGTCGGCGAAATCTCGTGGGCCTTTATTGGGCTGACCCATTATGGTCCATAAGAATCTTGTGGGCCTTTACCAGGCCGCCCATTATGGCAAACAAAAATCTTGTGGGCTGTGCAGGCCGCCCATTATGGCCCGTGAAATCTTGTGGGCCGTTAGCTGGGCCAACCCATTATGGCCCGCAAAATCTCATGGGTCTTTAGCTAGGCTGGCCCATTATGGTCCGAAAAATCTTGTGGGCCTTTAGTTGGGCCGGCCCATTTAAACTTGATGGGCCGGTCCACGTGTCAACATATCATAGGCGCGTCTCGCCCATTGGATGAGTGACACCTGTGCCGCCATGACTGGCATCGTGTCTCCTCCGACCAATGATGATTTTACACGTGGAAAATCCCCATTGGTCGGGGCTGTTAACGGGTTATCGGATCCAAAACCCGACCCGATAGCTTAACGTCGTTCCGTTCACGGTGGATGCCACGTGTCGGTCACCCTTGACGAAAGCACTTCTCGACGCGATTTATCATCATGGAAGTGGACACTTCCGTGATGATAATTTTGGTAATGTCATGGAACACTTCTACGACAAAGACATGTATGACTATCTTGATTCTTTCATAGATTTGTCATGGATGTACATGCATGACAAAAAACGCGACCTACTGTGACAAACACGTATCATCACGGAAGTGTATTTTTTTTGTAGTGAAGTTGCACCGGCGCTCCCCGCGCCACCTCATCAATACCGCATGCCGCCTGCAGCGGCGCAGCGCGGACCTCGCCAAGACCAAGCTCCACTTCAGAAGCAGGCCCCGGCGACCACGGCCGGCTGCCGCGCCTTCACCCCTGAACTGCATAGCGTCGCCTGGCCAGGCAAGTTCAAGCCAGATCTGCCTCCTTGCTACGATGGCACCGCCGACCCCGTGGAGTTCCTGCAGCTCTATGTGAAGCAGCCAACGGCGATGAAAAAGTCATGGTGAACTGGTTCCCCATGGCTCTCAAGGATGGGGCCCGCTCCTGGCTCCTGAACCTGCAGCATGACTCGATCTCCTCCTGGGACGAGATGCGCGACCGCTTCGTCACCAACTTCCAGGGCACTCGCGACCGCCCACCGGCCGCGGGTGATCTACGCTGCATCAAGCAACAACTAGGAGAGACCCTCTAGAAGTACATCCAGCGCTTCAACAACACCCGCCTCAAGATCCCCAAGGTCATGGACGAAGCCATCATCTCCGCGTTCTCATACGGTGTCCGTGACGTCAAGATGAAGGAAGAGCTCGCTATCCACGAGGAGCCTTGGACATCTCAGGAGCTATTCAACCTGGCGACCAAGTGCGCAAGAGCTGAGGAGGGGCGCCTCTCTCTCCTTGAGCTGCCAGCTGCAGGAGCGGAGGAGAAGAAGGCCAAGGCCAAGGACGTGAAGCGCAAAGAAGCAGCGGTGCTCGCAGCGGAGCCCGACACCAAGCGAGGCAGAGATCAGCCCGAGTCATCCAAGAACGGCCGACTGTTCTGCGCCTTCCACAACCTGAACACCCACAACACCAACGACTGCCAAGAGCTCAGAGCCATACGGGAAGGACGCTACGGTCAACGGCCCGAGTGCAGCGACCGGGGCTACGGCCGCGGAGGAGGAGGCGGAGGCGGACACTGGGACGACCATGGCCTGCGCCAGGAGTGGCGCGACCGGCCTCGTGAAGACCGCTGACAGGACCAACCTCGCGAGGGCGCCTGGAGGGACCAGCCTCGTGAGGATCGCCCCCAGGGCAACGCCGGCCTTCCTCTGCTGCCGCCACCAAGAAGGAACGGCGACCACCACCAGGACGAGGGGGCTGGAGGCTTCCAGGAGCCGCGTGCGATCGCCTGCATCTTGGGCGGTGCCCAGGCCCCAGCCTCTCAGCGCATCTTCAAACAGTTCGCTCGCGAGGTGAATGCGGTGCTCCCCAAGCTCGAGGCCGCAGCGCGCTCAGGTGGTCCCAATGTGCCATCACCTTCAACTCGGCAGACCAGCTCAAGTGCGCAGCCACCGCTGGCGACCTCCCTATGCTATGCTCCCCAGTCATCGGCAATGTGCAAGTCACCAAGACTCTCATCGACGGTGGCGCAGGGCTCAATGTCCTGTCCGTCGACACGTTCGACAACCTCCAAGTGCCATATGAGCAGCTCCAGCCAACAAAGCCTTTCTCAGGAGTGACCAATGGTTCCACCACACCGATAGGGCAGGTCCACCTGCCTGTCACCTTCGGGGAGCGCAAGAACTATCGTACCGAGCTCATCGACTTCGACGTCGCACACATTTGCCTGCCGTACGATGCCATCCTCGGGTATCCAGCCCTGGCCAAGTTCATGGCAGACACTCATCACGGCTACAACATTCTCAAGATGCCAGGAAGCGGAGGAATCATCACGGTCCCGTGTGAAGAAAGGGATGCGGTGTGCTCCCTTGAGCGCGCCTTCCAAGCCGCAGCAATCGACGACCCCGACAGCAGGAGTGAAGGCCCTCCGGAGACCATCGCCAAGAAGAAGCTGCCGCGCCGCACAAGACCCCAAGAAGATGCGTCGTAGCAGGAGCCTCGTCCGAAACAGCGCCCGCTCCAGGGGCGCCTCCCTCCACCGCATAGGAAAGCGCGCCTGGCGCCCTCCTCAGGCAGGGCTCGGGGGCTCTCTTCTGGAGAGCCTCAGACCTTGCCAACCTCACGAGGGAGGTGCTTGGGCACCACTTGGAAGCGTGCCTCACGGCACACCTTCCTCAGGAGAGCACAGGGCAAGGAGTACCCACCAACCAGGGGTTCATCACCAACACCACCCAGGAACTGCAAGAAGCAAGAGCCATGCGCGGCCACAGCCGCTCACAAGGCGTAGCTCCCCATCCAGGCGAGGATGCCGGGCTGCGTATCTGTCGACGTCCCAGGGCTCAATAGGGCCGCATCTCAGGAGCGCTTCTGTCCATCGCGTGTGGGCCGCTGCAAGGGCCCACCATACAGCTACATTCGCATGCCCTTCGGCTTGCCAAGCGTGGCGTCGGCCTATCAGCGCAACATGCGGCAAGTCCTGGCGGCTCAGGAGGCCAGGTTCCACGCCGTCCTGGAGGAGATGGAGACGGTCTTCAGGGAACCTCCCGAGCCCCCAGAGCCTCCGAGGCTCAGGGCTCCGGTGGCTCATGAGGAGTCATTTCTTCAATGCGCGGCTTCAGCTGCACCAACTCTACTTCGTCTACAGAACCAGCCCCTGAACGCGCCAATGTTGAGGCCCAGAGGGGTCTCAAGACCAGGACCTTCAAGAAGAAGTTGGAGGCCTGTGGCAGGGGCTGGCACGACGAACTCCAGTCCGTGCTGTGGTCCATCCGTACCACTGCTACCAAGCCAACTGGCGAGACTCCGTTCTTCCTCGTCTACGGAGCCGAAGCAGTACTCCCTCACGAGGTCAAGCATCGCTCCTTGAGTCCTGGCGTTCGGCGAAAGCGCAGCGGGGCGCCGTCGCGAGGATGGATCTCGTCTTTGGGGAAGAACACCGGCGAAGCCGCATTGAGGGCGGCAAGGTACCAACAAAGCGCTGCGGCGGTACCACTGCCACAACATCCGCTCCAGGATGCTCGAGGTGGGTGACCTCGTCCTGAAACGGGTCCTCTCCAGGGAAGGGCTGCACAAGCTTTCACCCATGTGGGAGGGCCCGTTCAGGGTCGTCCATGTATCCAGGCTGGGTGCAGCGCGCCTGGAGACGCGGGACTGGATACCCATCCAGAACGCCTGGAACATCCAACACCTCCGAAAGTTCTATCCATGAAGCAAGGCCCAGAGCCTGAGAAGAAAGGCCCAGAGCCTGTGAAGAAGGCCCAGTGCTTGTGAAGAATCTCCGCCCGTGACACTCTCACGTAATAATGAGTGGGGTTGTACATGCCCCGGAGTCTCAGGAGCGCCGACCTCAGGCCCTGGGGCTCCCTCCCACGCCTAGTGGACAACACTTAGCTCCGCGCTGGTGAGAAGACTTGAAGACTAGATTAGGTGCCAGACGCGGCTTTTCATTTTCTTTCCGTAGTTGGCTCACTTTTCCTTAATCAGAGTTGCTCTTGGTGTTCGTTGCTGATTTGGTCCCCTAGCCCTTTACCGCTTTTTTGGCTCTAGTTTGCTGTGTTCTCTCTCTCGCATACCTCGCGAGGGGGCTAGGCAGGCGCCCTCGCGAGCATTTCTCTTCTCTTTGCCTTCTCGCGAGCCATCCTCGTTCGAGCCTGGAAGCTGGCACATCTCTCCTAAATCCGTTCACCCCAGGTACCGCGATACAAGGCGCCAAGTCAAGGCTTGGGTGGACGGCAAATCCTTTAGTGCACCTCCTAACGAATATTTTGCAGTTTTCGAGCAATGCAGACACCATGTGGGGGAAAGGGCGCCCCAAACGCACCAGGTTAAGTTATCTTTGCACAAAACAACAACACAGCATGGGAACGACACGCAAAGTGCATTAACCAAAGAACCACAGTTCGAACTCCGACGACACCTCAGCCGAATGGAAGCGTGGGAGGGGAGGCCGCTCCACCATCGCGCGCCTCCCCTCATCGGTTGAACCACCATGAACGGGACGATCCCCTCCGTGTGACGCGATGCCACCTCGACGGTGGGCCACATTGGGTGTCGCAGCATCCTTGCGCGGACGGTCGCGGCCGCGCTTGGGCGCCGGGGAACCGAGGCCCTCGCGAGGGGCCTTTCCTTTCTCGGCGGCAGAAAACTTCTTTCGTGGGGCCATCGATGGCACTGCAAGCAATGGAGCAGAGAAGCAAGCAAGCGAGGAAGAGATGGGCAACGTGGGCTCCGCCACCTCCCCATTTATAACAAGAGAAGGCCAACCGGCGTCTCCCACGATCGCAGGTAATGATGGTTTTCCTTGCATGTCGCAGGGACTTGTCAAGTCGTGCAGTTGCCAAGGCAGCATGGGGAAGCAGAGAATCCCACGTCCAATCAACCGCCACACGTCGACCGAGGCCGCAGGCTTTTGGGGCTCGTGATGCTCCGAACTTGACCCTTGGCTTCGCCGCGAAGCCAAGCCCGAGCGCACCTTGGGCCCGGGGGCTACTGTCGGCGTTCTGGGTACGGGGGTCCCCAGACTTGCACTGCGGCCTGGCCCATGACCAAGCAGCGGCCGTCTGCCCATCTTCGTCAACAAGACACCCAAGACCCTCGCGAGGCGGATGACGCAAGACCTCCTCTGGAGTGGCCTAGACAGGCAGGCTCATGAGGAGCGGAGATATCAAGGCAAGGCAAACCTCACGAGGCTCTCGTGACGTGAGCCATGACGAATGATACCAGGCGGGTGCCAGGCGGGCGCCGGTGCGCGCAACATCCTTATTTCCTCTTTAGTGCTAAGGAGGCCAGCGCATGCGAAGAGTACCGAGGCATCAGGTAAAGGTTGCCATATTGGTGCAACAAGACCAAGACCAGGAGGACGGCAAGGCGGAGGTCATCGTGGAGCCTAAGACGGCGTCACCCCAGGGCTTTTCGCAGGCGAAGACCGCTTTTGTCGGGATAGCTTGTATTAGCTGTCCCCCTTCAAATTTGCCCGCCATTGTTGGCTCCCTTCCCGCTCGATATTTGGGAACAGGACCAGGGCCTCTATAAATAGGACTAGCCACCACAGTACGAGGGTACGGATCCGAAACCAGTTCAGATCATCCTCTACTACACAAGCACAAGAACACCTCAACCTCAGGAGGCTGTTCTTACCTTGTATTGTTCATCATCAGCCCAAGAGGAAATCCACCACCCCCACACTGGAGTAGGGTATTACACCTAGCAGTGGCCCGAACCAAAGTATAAACCTCATGTCTTTACGTGTTGCGAGTTAAATCGAGTTCGTCCCCGAGATCTTAGCGAGCTAGAGCGTAGATCGGTAGGAGGGAGAGACTTCGCGCGCACCCCAGTGTTCGAACCTTAAGGGTTTGCCGAAACCCCACATCCGACAGCGGTCTCAAATCCATTGAAGATCAAGTCTCCACGGATATCCGCGACGTAGTTCAAGCTTCCAAATCTGACCTGATGGCCAGGGGCGTAGCTGTCGACCTGCTCCAGATGGCCAAGCGAGTTGGCTGCAGATGCAAGTCGCCGAACACAAAGATTTGTCCGGGAGGAAGGTTTCTCCACGGGCAGCGTCATTCTTGAGATCGAAGGGGCCATCGAGTCCTTTGCCGACGGCACAGTGGAACTCTCAATGAAAGCACCAATGTCGGTGTCAAAACCGGCGGATCTCGGGTAGGGGGTCCCGAACTGTGCGTCTAGGATCGATGGTAACAGGAGACGGGGGACACGATGTTTACCCAGGTTTGGGCCCTCTCTATGGAGGTAATACCCTACTTCCTGCTTGATTGATCTTGATGAATATGAGTGTTACAAGAGTTGATCTACCACGAGATCGTAATGGCTAAACCCTAGAAGTCTAGCCTATGTGAATATGGTAATGAATGTCGCCTATCCGGACTATGCTCTCCGGTTTATATAGACACCGGAGAGATCTAGGGTTACATGGGGTCGGTCACATAAGAAGGAATCTTCATAGTTGGTCGCCTAGCTTGCCCTCCACGCCAAGGAAAGTCCAATCCGGACACGGGTCTAGTATTTGGCCTTCGTATCTTCACAGCCCATCAGTCCGGCCCAATGAATAATAGGCCGGACGCCCGAGGACCCCTTAGTCCAGGACTCCCTCAGTGGGCGCGTGAGGTCAATGCCGTGGAGCCAGCGGCAAAGTCTCGGAAGCCGATCAAATGGTCACGCACGCCCATCATCTTTGACGAAGAGGACCATCCTGACTGCCCCACTGTGGTAGGATGCTTGTCGTTGTTGGTCTCACCAATGGCCCACAACCTCAAAGTCACAAAGATGTTGGTTGACGGCAGGGCCGGGTTGAATCCGATTTCCCCAAAGGTCATCAGCAAACTTCAGATAGCAGAGGAGGAACTCAAGGTCACATGCACGTTTCAAGGAATCAACCCCGGTAGGAGTAACCCAAAGGGAAAGATCATGTTTCTAGTGACATTGGAGGAGAGTTGAACTACCAGACTGAGAAGGTTGTGTTCGATTTAGTCGAACTCCCCCTGCCATACAATGTAATCCTTGGACACCCAGCTCTGGCAATATTCATGGCAGCATCCCACTATGCCTACAACACCTTGAATATGCCAGGACCTGTGGGAGTCATTTCCATTCCGTCAGACGAGAAGGTCGCAATCATTTGCGTGGATAAGATGTACCAGGACGCAGTCACGGCAGAGGCCGCGGAAGCCACAGCTCCCGCCAAGGTGAAAGTGCAACTATCCCTAGGTGGTTTTGGTAATTCCTAAAAACATATAGCTCATTGAGCTAACATCATTCCAAGATGAATATTTCAGGAAAAGCTCAATGGATGGCATGGCATGGATGAGAAAAGTGGACCCCTCAAAATGCTAAGGATAAAAGGATTGGCTCAAGATCAAAAGCTCAAGACTCTACATTATATATTTTAGTGATCCAAGATCACATTGAGTCTATAGGAAAAGCCAATACTATCAAGGAGGGATGAGGTGTTGCTTAATGAGTTTCTTGCTCCATAGTGCTTAGTGATATGCTCCAAAATCCTCAACTACTTTCTCACATCCACATATGACCTAAACCCAAAGTCAAACTCGGCCCTACCAATTCTTTCTACCCGGCGCCACCGAAGTTCGGGATGTAATAGCCACTGCCACAAACACTAGGCAAATCGTTCTCAAGGAAAGGGATCACGGTATCACAGAGATTCGAATGTAATATCTCTGTTTCCCTTCGTAACATTTCGGTCCTACCGAGATGAGCGATCGGTCCCACCGAGATTGCAATGTAAACTCTCTGTTTCCCTTTCGTAACATTTCGGTCTCACCGAAAAGAGCGAATTCCCACCGAGTTTACCTGACCAACTCTCTGGTTAGCTTGTTACCAAAATCGGTCTCACCGAGTTTGTGTAATCGGTCTCACCGAGATTACGTTATGCCCTAACCCTAACCATATCGGTCCTACCGAGTTGCATGTCGGTCCCACCGAAAATCCTAACGGTCACTAGATTTGTTGAATCGGTCCGACCGAGTTTATCAATTCGGTCCCACCGAGTTTGGCAAGTTGTGTGTAACGGTTAGATTTTGTGTGGATGCTATATATACCCCTCCACCTCCTCTTCATTCGTGGAGAGAGCCATCGGAACAAACCTACACTTCCAACTTGGTGTTTCTGAGAAGGAACCACCTACTCATGTGTTGAGGCCAAGATATTCCATTCCTACCATATGAATCTTGATCTCTAGCCTTCCCCAAGTTGCTTTCCAATCAAATCTTCTTTCCACCAAATCTAAATCCTGTGAGAGAGAGTTGAGTGTTGGGGAGACTATCATTTCAAGCACAAGAGCAAGGAGTTCATCATCAACACACCGTTTGTTACTTCTTGGAGAGTGGTGTCTCCTAGATTGGCTAGGTGTCACTTGGGAGCCTCAGAGCAAGATTGTGGAGTTGAACCAAGGAGTTTGTAAGGGCAAGGAGATCACCTACTTCGTGAAGATCTACCGCTAGTGAGGCAAGTCCTTCGTGGGCGACGGCCATGGTGGGATAGACAAGGTTGGTTCTTCGTGGACCCTTCATGGGTGGAGCCCTCGGTGGACTCATGGCAACCGTTACCCTTCGTGGGTTGAAGTCTCCATCACCGTGGATGTGCGATAGCACCACCTATCGGAACCACGACAAAAACATCCGTGTCTCCAATTGCGTTTGAATTCTCCAAACCCTTCCCTTTACATTCTTGCAAGTTGCATGCTTTACTTTCCGCTGCTCATATACTCTTTGCATGCTTGCTTGAATTGTGTTAAGATTGCTTGACTTGTGCTAAGATAGCTAAAATCTGCCAAAGACTAAAATTGGGAAAATGATAAGTTTTTATTTGGTCAAGTAGTCTAATCACCCCCCTCTAGACATACTTTCGATCCTACAAGTGGTATCAGAGCTTTGATCTCCATTTTCTTTGATTTCCATAGCTTTTGGTGGTCATAGCCTTGGTTTCACAACCTAGGAGAGTATGGCATCTAGCGAGGGAAATTATCACCGTAGAGGTCCTTACTTTGATGGTACTAATTTTTCTAGTTGGAAGCATAAGATGAAAATGCATATTCTTGGACATAACCCCACAGTTTGGGCTATTGTGTGTATTGCTTGGAAGGTGAATTCTTTGATGGGAGAGAACCGAACCGTGAAGCTAGTGCAGAAGAGTTGAAGATGCTGCAATACAACGCTCAAGCTTGCGATATCCTCTTGAATGGATTATGCCCCGAAGAATTTAACAAAATCAGCCGTCATGAGAATGCAAAGAAAATTTGGGATACTTTGGTTGATATGCATGAAGGTACCGACTCCGTCAAGGAATCCAAGTTGGATGTGCTCCAAAGTCAACTTGACAAGTTCAAAATGAAGGATGGTGAAGGTGTCGCTAAAATGTACTCTAGGCTTGCTCTTATCACAAATGAGATTGCCGGCTTAGGAAGTGAAGAGATGACCGACAAATTCATCATCAAGAAGATCCTAAGAGCTTTGGATGGAAAATATGATATCGTGTGCACATTGATCCAAATGATGCCCAATTACAAAGATCTCAAGCCAACGGAAGTCATTGGAAGAATTGTTGCTCATGAGATGTCACTCAAGGATAAGGAGGAACTTCACTACAAGTCAAGTGGTGCTTACAAAGCCTCATGTGAAGCCCCCACATCATCAAGTGAGAAACTAACCTTCAATGAAGAATTGAGCTTAATGGTGAAGAACTTCAACAAATTCTACAAGAGTAGAAGCAAAGAGAGAAGCTCCAAGTCAAGGTCCTACTATGACAAAAGATCTTCTAGTCGGGAGCGTAATTGCTACAATTGTGGAAGACCTGGACACTATTCCAATGAGTGTACGACACCCTACAAAAGGAGATAAGATTCTCCAAAAAGAAGAAGTAGAAGAGAAGAATCACCACCAAGAGAGAGAAGGAGTAGAGATGATCGTTATGAACGAAGACCCTCACGGAGAAGCAAGGATTCGGAAAGGAAGGACAAGTCATCAAGGAGGTACACAAAACAAATACATCAAGCTCATGTTGGTGAATGGGTATCCGGCTCCGACTCCGACAATCACTCCGAGAGAAGCTATCACTCTGACTCCGAATATACTCAAGATGAAGGTGTTGCCGGTCTAGCACTTGTGTCAACCAAGTCCTCGACATATTTGATTCACCAAATGAAGGAATTGGAAGATGCTTCATGGCCAAAGGCCCAAAGGTAACACACCCAGTATGTTGATTTCAATAGTGATGAAGATGACTTGCTAGGTGATGATGATTTACTTGTTGACAACTCTAATGATGAATACTATGATGAAACGTCAATTAATCATGCTAATCAAGATAAAAGCGAATGACAATGATAAGGAGAAGATTGAGCTTCTAACTAAAGAACTAAACACTCTTAAGTTAGCTCATGAAACTATCTTAGAAGATCATCGAGAACTTTTAAGGACTCATGAGAAGTTATGCTTTGAAAAGCTCAATCTTGAGAAAGAGCATGAGTTCTTAAAGGCAATCAATGATGATCTTCGTAAGAAAAGTTCTTCTTGCATTGCCAAGCATTTACTCTTATCTACTTACATGCCTCAAGTCAAGTCCACTAACAAAAACAAGAAGGATTCTTCCTCTAGTAGTAACAATAATCATGCTAAATCAAATGTTGTTGCTTCTAGTAGTTCTCTTGATTCCACTAATGTTTCTCTTAGCCAAGTTACACTTTAGCAAGAAAATAGCTTATTGAAGGGAATTATAGACAAAGGTGTTTACAAGAGCCTTGCGTGGGAGTAAGCAATTTGAGGAAATTATGCATAAGCAAGGAAGGCACGGAAGAATCAAGGTGTTGGTTTTGAACGAAAGTTCAATGCCAATGGAGTTGAGTGGGAAGAAGATCAATATCCCAAGACGAATTTTGCTCCTCAACAAGAGAAGTATGATCCTACTTCCTTCAAAGGGACACAAGCTCAAGATGATCTTCCACCACAAGACCACAAGCAAAAAGGCAAGGACAAGCTTCAAGAGGAGATTGATGCATTTGAAGAAGCTCCTAAGGCCTTGGTCAAGTGGGTTACCAAGACTACGACAAGTTCTACTTCATCAAGTACGACGACAACTCCAAGGATTCCCATCAAGATGATGTGGATCTAGAAGAAGAAGAACTAGAGAGTTCTTGAGGGTGACTCCGCCAACATATTTCACTCATATTTTGGCAACAACGAGTGCAATCAACTTCCACATCTTTCACTAGTTCTAGGAGTCACAAACCCTCTTGTTGGTAAGACAAGGGACAAGGTATTGAAAGTGCAACTCACTCCAAAAGGTTTGCTCCAAATGATCTTCATCAACATTGAGCATCCACATCTTCAACACCTACATGAAGTCATCGTCGACAAAACCCAAGGTTAGTTCATCCCTCTAAGGGGATCTCACATCTAGGGGATCTTTACTCTAAAGAATTGAGCTAAAGCAACTCTAATGGTGTGAACACAACAATGCATTATGTAAAAGTGGTAACCCCACTTGAGCTTAAACGATGAGTATGACCTATGATCAAATGTTCTCATTTGACTCCTAAGTCAATATACTCATATATAGATGACCTAGTCATAGCCAATTGTTTGATAGATGCTAGAATTGTTTGTGCATGCTTTGTCACATATTTCATTTGTCATTTTACTGTGTGAGCATGTTGGTTGCATATTTTACTCATTCGAGGACATCCACTTGTGGTTTTGATTGATTGGTTTCTTTTTCTTTGGCCAAGTGGATGGACAAAAATGCCTAAGAACCTTCTCTAGCTATCTATGCTCTTCCCGTCTCAAACTCTATTCATGCTACATCATAAAATTTGATCAAGTCAGATTCGAACCACTCTGTGTGAGGAGCACTCGGAGTCACCGATTCGTCATAGACTTAAACTTCCAAAACTTCTTTGTGCGTTTCGGTTTGACCGATTCCTCCATTTCGGTCATACCGAGATCACTAAGTCGATCTAGGTTTTCAATCTTGGTGCAACCGATTTGAACTTTTCGGTCACACCGAGTTGCTGTAACTGTCAACAGTTATGCATCTCGGTGCCACCGAGTTGTTCCACTCGGTCACACCGACAGGATCGGGCTATATATACTCACGGGCAAAAATTTGGAAACTTTCTCCAAACCCCTTCGCCCGCGCATAGCTCGCTCTGCCTCCAGGGTCTCCGAATCGTCCTCCTCGTCACCAGCCGCCTCCTGTCGCTGGTCTTCGACGCCGTCAATGGAATTCAACCCTGCCGTTGCCGCCAAAGCGAATTCATTGCCGATCTAGGGTATGGACTCGATCACAGTGCTATCCCCGTCTGATTCCTAGCACATTGTGTTCATCATGATTCTTGCCACGATTGAAACTACTCTATCCAGTCAAAACAATCCATAGTTTAGAGATGAATTGAAAATTTAGGGTTAGGTTTCCGCCGAAACCATCTCAGACCCACCGAGTTGCAGAACTCGGTTCCACCGATTCAGCCAAGGCCATTGCACATGTGGTTCTCGGTCTGACCGAGAATTGCAAATCGGTGTGACCGAGTTCAGGACTTTGTGAAACCCTAGCAGTCTTGGTGCCACCGAACTATGACTCGGACTGACCGAGTTCACTAGTTTAGGTTCCAAAAGCTACTTTGGTATCACCGAGTTTGCAAATCGGTTGATCCGAAATGCTTTCTGTGGAGAACTAAAACTAAGTTTTTGACTCATTCTTTTGCAAAAATCTCTGTATTTTGTGATGCTCATCCACTCTATCTCATCTATATCTATTCACAGGGTCTGCCGTCAGTGTTTGCAACATGTCTGATCAGAGTGAGGGCACTAGTCCCTCTAGCAGCTCAGATGAGGGTAGCAGAAGCACCCCAAGCAACTTGCCCAAAGCTTCCACCAGGGCTAGAAAGAAGAAAACCTCAGAATCTAAGGATGCAGACTATGTGGCAGTAGAGGATGAGGCCATTTCCAAGAAAAAGGTGCTCCAGAAGGAGTATAGCTCAGCTGTAGTTAAGCCAGGTCTGAAGACCAAAAGGCCAGCAGGAAGACAACCCATGTCTAAAGCCAGAGCCTCCACTCAAGCATCTTTGGAATCTCAACCCAAAGAGGCTGCTGTAGAAGGGAAGAAGAGAAAGAAAAGGGTCAAGAAGACAATGGCCAGAGTTATTGGAAAGCCTTCCATGATGGAAGAGGAGGAAGAAGAAGAGGTTGCTGCACCAGCACCCAAGCCTCAGAAGCTTATGGGTGATGCTATTAGGTCAGGGGTTGCATCATCAAAGCCCAAAGAAGCACCCAAAGCTGCCTCCAAACCAAAGATTGCACCAAAGAGGAATGCCAAAAACATATCTGCCGCTGAGAAGAACAAGGCCCCAGTGCCTGAGACTGTTGCTGAAGAAGAAGATGAAGAGCATATCCTGAGAAAGTTGAAGCCAAAGATTCTAGACCACAATGATGCCCATCCTGTGGCTGAGAACACGAAGATCAGGAGAGACTCAGGGTTGAGGCTATGGAGAGAGTCAGATCCATATGCCACCAGAAGGAGGACTGCTGTTGATTATAGGTTCCACACAAAGGAACAACATGACTTCTATGAGACAATCTTGTTGGACAAGAAGCCTATAGTGTGTGACATGAGGTGGGTCGACTGGACCTACATAAAGGAGAATGAGGAACACTATCCTGGTGTGTATGACAGTTTCAGTGCTTGTGGAGTTGCAGACTTTGTTGGGCAGAAGCTCAGAAAGTGGAATGAGGAGCTCATAATGCAATTCTACTCCACAGCCCACTTCTATCCAGATGGCAGGATAGTATGGATGTCTGAAGGTACAAGGTACCAATCAACTATTGAGGAATGGGCCAATCTGATCAATGCACCTAAGGAGGAAGAGGATGACTTGGATGTCTATGCCAAGAAAAAGATGGATCACAACACTATGGCACGTATGTACAAAGAGATTCCTGAAGCAGATCTTGAGACTCACCAGTTTGGATCAGTGAAACACTTGCTGTCAGGTCTGCCTACAATCAATTGGATCCTCAGGCACACTCTCTTGCCCAAGTCTGGTGATCACAGAATGATCAGAGGCCATGCAATAAACTTGCTACATATATTTGATGCGCCACAGAAGTTCAAGGTCATGAGCCTTATAATTGAGACTATCAAAAGGACAGCTGCTGACCAGAAAAGAAGTTGTGGATATGCCCCACAGATCCAAGAGCTGATAAACTCCAAGATGGGCACAGGCACATACCTGTTGGATAAGGAGCACATGCCTATCTATCCAGACTTCGAGGACAACCAAGTGGTTATGGATGAAGATGAACCATCCTCAGTGCAAGCACAAGCTAAAAAGGAGAAGGCAAGGGCAGAGAAGGCTGCCAAGATGCCAACAATGGAAGAGGCATCTCAGTACCTTCTGAAGAGCAAACAAGATCAACTTGGCTACTTGATTGCATCCACTCTAAGGATTGAGAAGGGGCTGGCCACCTTGACTCGAAACCAGGAGAGCTTGGATAGGATCATGGAGCAGAAGTTCTATGACATGGATATAAAGGTAACTGAGATCCAATCTGTTGTTGAGCAGCTTCAGGATGACATGCAGGAGAGGAAGGGCAAGACAACCACAAATGCATTTGCCAGAGTGCCTAGAGCTCACAGATCACCGCGGTGCGATGGCGGATACGAGCCACTTCATCTGCACTACCATGCCTTCAAGTGCCACCAGCTCCGGCACCTACTCCACCAGCTCCATCTACATCAGCAGATGCTTTCGTCCTTGGCGTCCTGTCTACACCACCTGAAGATCAAGCCTGAGAGTTGATTTAGTGCTATGCATTTTCTATGAACTTTTTGGTAACTTGTTGCCAAAGGGGGATAAAAATGTATATATCAGAGGCTTCGAGAGAGAGAGTGTTGCTTTTTGTTCTCTCTTGCTTTGGTGGTTGAACTTTATTTGCTTGTTTGAGATACATTATGTCTGTGTGATACCTGGATGATCATGTGTTTGATCATATGCTACATTAATGCTTGTTGGATGACATTATCCTTTTTATCCCTATATGACCATTCACTTTGCTTGGTGATGAGTGCATATATTCAATTATTATCATTTTGAGCGCTCCACCAAGATGTATGTGACATGGAAGAGTTACCCATGAGCCTAACTCCTTGTGCATTTGCAGTCCAAAGCAAATCTTAAACTATGCACAAATTTAGGGGGAGTTCTTGCTTATCACATACTTCTCAAAGCGACAATGTTTTTCACTCTTGTTATCATTTGTCGAAGCTTTGATCTATATGTTGTCATCAATTACCAAAAAGGGGGAGATTGAAAGTGCAACTATCCCTAGGTGGTTTTGGTAATTCCTAACAACATATAGCTCATTGAGCTAACATCATTCCAAGATGAATATTTCAGGAAAAGCTCAATGGATGGCATGGCATGGATGAGAAAAGTGGACCCCTCAAAATGCTAAGGATAAAAGGATTGGCTCAAGCTCAAAAGCTCAAGACTCTACCTTTTATATTTTAGTGATCCAAGATCACATTGAGTCTATAGGAAAAGCCAATACTATCAAGGAGGGATGAGGTGTTGCTTAATGAGTTTCTTGCTCCATAGTGCTTAGTGATATGCTCCAAAATCCTCAACTACTTTCTCACATCCACATATGACCTAAACCCAAAGTCAAACTCGGCCCTACCAATTCTTTCTACCCGGCGCCACCGAGTTCAGATGTCATAGCCACTGCCACAAACACTAGGCAAATCGGTCTCACCGATAGGGATCTCGGTCTCACCGAGATGGGATTGTAATATCTCTGTTTCCCTTCGTAATGTTTCGGTCCTACCGTGATGAGCGATCGGTCCCACCGAGATTGCAATGTAAACTCTCTGTTTCCCTTTCGTAACATTTCGGTCTCACCAAAAAGAGTGAATCGGTCCCATCGAGTTTACCTGACCAACTCTCTGGTTAGCTTATTACCAAAATCGGTCTCACCGAGTTTGTGTAATCGGTCTCAACAAGATTACATTATGCCCTAACCCTAACCATATCGGTCCTACCGAGTTGCATGTCGGTCCCACCGAAAATCCTAACGGTCACTAGATTTGTTGAATCGGTCCGACCGAGTTTATCAATTCGGTCCCACCGAGTTTGGCAAGTTGTGTGTAACGGTTAGATTTCATGTGGAGGCTATATATACCCCTCCACCTCCTCTTCATTCGTGGAGAGAGCCATCAGAACAAACCTACACTTCCAACTTGTTGTTTATGAGAAGGAACCACCTACTCATGTGTTGAGGCCAAGATATTCCATTCCTACCATATGAATCTTGATCTCTAGCCTTCCCCAAGTTGATTTCCACTCAAATCTTCTTTCCACCAAATCTAAATACTGTGTGAGAGAGTTGAGTGTTGGGGAGACTATCATTTGAAGCACAAGAGCAAAGAGTTCATCATCAACACACCATTTGTTACTTCTTGGAGAGTGGTGTCTCCTAGATTGGCTAGGTGTCACTTGGGAGCCTCCGACAAGATTGTGGATTTGAACCAAGGAGTTTGTAAGGGCAAGGAGATCGCCTACTTCGTGAAGATCTACCGCTAGTGAGGCAAGTCCTTCGTGGGCGACGGCCATGGTGGGATAGACAAGGTTGCTTCTTCGTGGACCCTTCGTGGGTGGAGCCCTCCGTGGACTCAGCATAACTGCTACCCTTCATGGGTTGAAGTCTCCATCAACGTGGATGTACGATAGCACCACCTATCGGAACCACGACAAAAACATCCATGTCTCCAATTGTGTTTGAATTCTCCAAACCCTTCCCTTTATATTCTTGCAAGTTGCATGCTTTACTTTCCGCTGCTCATATACTCTTTGCATGCTTGCTTGAATTGTGTTAAGATTGCTTGACTTGTGCTAAGATAGCTAAAATCTGCCAAAAACTAAAATTGGGAAAAGGATAAGTTTTTATTTGGTCAAGTAGTCTAATCACCCCCCTCTAGACATACTTTCGATCCTACAGAAGGAAATCAAAGGAAAGAAGAAGGCTAGCAAGGACACCAACAAGGAATCCGGGAAGCGTACCTCTTCGGAGTATGTTGCGCCTATCGATGACTTGCCGGGGAGTTCCAATAGCAAGAGATCCAAGACCACTGCACCTTCTGTGAAAAAGGTCACGGCAAGGCTGGCTGGCGCTGATGGTACTTTTACTATCAGTCCCACCCTTGATGACAAATAGGAAAGCGCGCTCGTTGCCTTCCTGCGGGCGAATATCAATGTGTTTGCTTGGCAACCATCCGATATCCCCGGTGTTCCCATGGAGGTAATTGAGCACCATCTTGCTGTCTTCCCACATGCCTGACCCGTCAAGCAGAAGGTCTGAAAGCAACACTTGGAGCGGCAACAATTCATAGCAGAAGAGATCAAGAAACTTGAGGCAGCTGGTCAGGTCAGAGGAGTACTGCATCCGACGTGGTTGGAAAATCCAGTGGTCGTACACAAGGCTAACTGAAAATTGAGGTTGTGCATAGATTTCACAGATCTTAACAAGGCCTGCCTGAAGGATCCATTTCCCTTGCCGCGCATCGACCAGATTGTGTATTCCACCACAAGATGTGAGTTGTTGTATTTTCTGGATGCATACTTTGGATATCATCAGATCTTTATGTCCAAGGAAGATGAAGAGAAGACTTCATTCATCACCCCATGTGGCACATACTGCTTCGTGCGCATGCCTTTCGGGTTGAAGAGTGTCGGGTCCACTTTTGCAAGAGCAGTCCAGATTGGTTTTGAATCATAGCTGCACAGGAACATTGAAGCCTATATTTTTTGACTATACACAGTAGGGAAAAATCCCACTGCAAATTTTAATTATTAAGGCAAAAAAACAAAAAAGTTCCAATGTACAAAAGGCTTGAGATAAGCCAGAAGAAAGAAGAAGAAAGAAAAGAGAAGAGAACTAAGAAGAAAAAAAGAACTAACTAGAGTCTAGAATTACAGTACAAGATTGTCAAGCCAAGAACAATAGGCTCCAGCATAACTCTGCTTAATCCTAAATCTTAGCAGATTGAGCTCCTCCAGGAAAATAGCTTTCCACCTCTGGATAGTAGGTTGAACTGCTTGGAAGATCAAATTGTTCCTTGAGATCCAAATAGCCCAAGAAGCAAGGATAATTATTTCCATAAAAAAGGAACATGTAAAGTTTGAGATCAAGAAAAGCTTCCAGAATTGAAACATTTGCCTGTCGTGAAGGGAAAATCAAGTCCCAACATTGAGCTGCAAAAGGACAGGTCCAGAAGAGATGCTGAAGAGTTTCTTCGTGTGGACAGCTGTTGACAGCACAATTATAGTTGGACAAATGAAAAGTTTTCCTTCTCAAGAGATTTCTAGTATTGAGCGTGTCATGTAGCAGTCTCCACAAAAACACCTTGTGCTTTGGCTAACAAGAGCTATTCTAGATCCAGTTGAACTGTTGTGGCACAATTTTAACTCCCATCATAACTTTATAGGCCTTAGCAACTGAGAATTGTTCATTTCCCCAAATGTAGCTCCAAGTGTCAGTGCAATCAAGTGCATCAGAAGCCCTTAACTCAAAACAAATGTTCTCCATATCCTCAAATTCCTGGAAAGCTTGCACAGTCAGAGGTAGATGGAATAGATCCCCTAAGAATTCTGCTTGGAGAATGGTGTGGACAATAGCATCCTTGTTCTTCACAAAAGAGAATAAATGAGGGAACATGTCTTGCAAACAAGCAGAGTGCCACAAATCAGTCCAAAAGAAGGCACTTTTGCCATCACCTATGTTGCATCTGGCCAAGGACTTATAGTTATCAATAAGCTTCAGGTTTGCCTTCCACCAAAAAGATCCAATCCAGTGATTACCAGGCAGTGTTTCATTGTTATAATATGATTCCCAAATCAAGTTGACCCAGGGGGTATTGTGCCTGTTATAGAATTTGTGCAGATTCTTAAGTAGCAGGGCCTTATGCTAAATAAAGATATCCATGACACCCAAACCTCCTTGATTTTTTGGTCTACACACAGTGCTCCATGCCACCATGGCAGGTCTATGGTCCTCCAGATCTGGGCCTCTCCACAGGCAGTGTCTCAAATACTTGATGGCTTGTGTTTTGATTGTGACAGGCACATCAAGGCATCCCATGAGATAGATCAACAAAGAATTGAATACAGATTTCACCAACAATAATCTTCCAGCCATTGTCATAAAGGAGGACAAACCCAGAAGCTTCTTTTGCAGTCTTGTGACAAGAGGAAAACATTGCTCAATAGTGGGTTTATGAAGGCCTAAGGGTGCTCCCAAATATTGGATTGTAAAAGATTCCTTCTTGCAATGAAAAGTATTTATCAGAATCTCCATCTTCTCTTCAAACACATTTATTGGAATCATACTGGATTTATTGTAATTTACTTTAAGTCCAGTGGCATCAGCAAAAGTATTGAGGAGGGCTTTAAGGCAATGTAGTTGCTTGGCATCTGCTTGTAGAATAACCAGGGTGTCATCAGCATACTGGACAATTGGAAAATCAGGGCATGACTCCACTTGTAAGGGAGTAAATAGCAATCCCATGTGCATTGCCTTGTTGAGAACTGACTGAAGAACTGTAGCAAGCACAAACAAGAGGGGGGAAAGAGGGTCCCCTGGCCTTACACCTCTAAGGCAATAAAACTTTTTTCCAGGGACCCCATTAAGCAAGATATCAGATGAGGCAGAAGTGAAAAACATTTTAATCCAAGAAATCCATCTGTCCCCGAAACCTTTGGCCTTTAAAATATCCAGCATTGCCTGGTGCTCAATTGTGTCAAAAGCCTTTTCAAAATCCAGTTTAAGTACAATAATCTCATCTTTAGACTTATGACATTGGTGTAAATATTCATATGCCCAACCCAAACAATCATGAATGGACCTGTCTTTGAGAAAACCATATTAATTGATATGAACAAACTTGAGGATCACTTTCTGCAACCTGTTTGCCAGCAGCTTAGTGACAATCTTCAGACAACAGTTTAGTAATGAGATTGGTCTAAAATCATTTGCTGTCAAGGGAGTACTCACCTTAGGAATGAGGGTGATGTATGAAGTATTTAAGCTCTCAATAGAAATGTGCCCTGCATGAAAATCATATATGAATTTGAGCACATCTCCCTTAATAATGTCCCAGCAAGACTTGAGAGATTCATTGTTAAAACCATCGGGGCACAGTGATTTGTCTGATGGAAGATCTTTGACCACAACATCAATTTCCTCTTCAGTAAAAGGCAATTCAAGTTTATCAAAGATATCTGAATGTTGTCTCTGCCCAAACAAGGAAGCCAGGTCAAAATGCATTGAGGTATTTTGAGATGTGCCCATTCTTTTTTTGTAAGTGTCCAATAGAATTGCAGCTTTCCTAGCATGATCACATATCTCAACTTGGTCCTCATTTTGGAGTACAGCAATATGATTATGCCTGTAATTAATTGATGCTTTAGTGTGGAAGAACTTTGTGTTTTCATCTCCAAACTTCACCCCCTTGATTTTCCCTCTTTGCTTCCAATAAATCTTTTGATTCCTCAATAGAATAAGCAGATGTTCTTTAAGAATAGCCCTGCAGTTCCATTCATGAATGTCCAACTCTCTAAATTCTTCAAAGAGATCTCACATGAATATGCACTCATTCAGCTTCGCAATTTGAGTCTTCAAACAAGACAAGGTTTTGGCCCACAGCTTCAAAGCTCTTCTTAAGTTTTTAAACTTAGCATTCAAGGTTTTGACAACATCAAGATTGCCAACTGGAATATTCCAAGCATTGGCAACAACCTGCTTGAAGTCTGAATGTTGGAGCCAGTAGTTTTCGAACCTGAACACTTTTGCCTTTGGGATAGAAGTACCAACTTTTATTACACAGGGCAGATGATCTGAAATAGTCTTTGCAAGAGGCATCACAATTGTGTTTGGAAAAGTAGTCATCCAATAGGCAGAAGTGAAAAACCAATCAAGTTTTACCAACAGAGGATCATGTTGCATGTTACTCCAACTAAACTTTTTGCCATGCAAAGGTAATTCAATTAAACCTTGATTACTGATAGCCTCATTAAACATGAGCATATCATTGACATCTCCCCCAGGTCTGCAAGCTTCCCCTAGCATTATTAAAATGTTCAGGACTGCATGCCAGGACTGCAATTGAAGATCCAGTATCAAGTGAAGATTTAACTTGCCCATCAGTTGCCACAGCCTCTAAAAATGGATCAGGGACCAAGGGCTCCTCAACAGCGTCCAGCAGCACATGTGGGGCAGGATCCAAATGAAGATTTGCAGAAACATCAGCAATGGCATCTGCTCCATGTCTATTGGAGGCAACATGCTGTAGTTGCTCTACAACAACCTGTACTTGACCATGTAAAACTTCAACAACCAAAGCAGCATCCTGGGTATTCTCTTGCAGGAAAGGAGGTTCCTCATCATCTGACTGATAGGCTTGAATTATGTTCTGCAGAAAATTAGCAATCATCATGGTTGGGGGAGGAATAATATCATGCACTGCCTCCCTTGGAGGGAACGTCTCCACTTCAACAGGGGCCAAAAGCAAATTTGTGTTATCTCCCTCAGAGAAAGACATATCAGAGGAATAACTGATGTTGCTTGGAGTAGGATGCATCTCTTCTCCATCTGCCCATGCCATTTCTTCCTGCTGCACAGCATCCAAAAGATCCTCAAGGTCAGCATTCTGCTGATTCTGCTGAATCTCATCCCAATTATCCCAATTCTCTGCACCCTAAGCATCCATATCATTATTATTGGCAGCATCAACATGAAAACCATGAGCATGCACAACATCTTCAGGGAGAGGGTGTGGATCCACATTGGCAGGAGGAATTGGATCCTCATCTACAGGCCCTCCACCAAGGAGCTCACTTGCTAGCACTTCAATGGAGGAAGACCAACCATCTTCCTCAAATTCATCTCCTTCAGACCAACGCATACTTTTAGGAATGATATCTAGGTTCATAACTCTAGCCTTGACTACAATACGCCCCATGTGATCATCCTCTTTGTCCCAGGATATCATGCGACCGAACTTACTGATAGCACAAGCCAAATCTTCAGTATTACGGAAATCAAATGGAACTCCCGTCAGAAGCAACCAAAAAGTTCTATTGAAATGAACCCTCCTGTGATTTCTTCCCTCATCGTGATTCACGAAAGTAATGAACACATCACCAAAATCATGAGGACTATCTAGCACCAGCTTATCCCTGTCCCTAACCCTTGTGAGCCGAACATAGGCCTCTCCGAACGGGCAACGCTGAACGTCCCTCAACCCCAACTGCCTATGTTCAACAATAAACTCCTCAAGAACATCTCTTACATTAGGGAATGGAGCATCGACGGGGAGGGGATGGATGGTTGCAATCGCCCAATCTTCATGGCGACGAGGACGCTGCGGCAGCACCACCCTAGCCACCCCATTGCAGTCAGGGACCTGCTGAATGTCGAAACCATGAGGCACGAACGGACGCGGATCAATTGGGATGTTGGCCATCAGAGCCGCAGAATGAATACTCTCCGGCACAGTCAAGCTCAAGGTGACGGGAACGGAGTTTGGGCAGAGCGGTGAAACAGAGGAGCAGAGCGTAGAAGTTGAGGAGGCAAGAGTATGACGAGGCTGAAAATTAGGAAAAGATCCCATACATAGCTCTCAAAAAGAGGAAACTCGCGAGGGGTCACGGGCAGACCAGCGGACTTGAACCAATCTGGATCACCTCCAAGTCCCTGGCCTCAATAGGTGGGCTGGGGAAAGTAGCAAACTTGAGAGAAGGGTAAAGCCCAGGAAGGCGAGTGTCACGACACTCCCGAGCAAAGTGGCCCATCTTGCCACACGCATAGCATTGAATCGAGATATTTGAAGGACCCAGATTCCCGCCTGCAGTAGTTGCTACGCGATCCTCTCCTGAGGGAGTAATATTGGGAGTCTGTGACCACATTATTGCTAGTGGTCGGAATATTCGCTAAGCGAGCAAAAACTGACTACCGAGGTTGATCGCCGGAGACTGTGCCGGCGACAGATCGCGGTCGCGATCCATTGACAACTCTAGTCCAAGAAGCTTCTTCCTCACGATAGTAAAGTTGTTCTTCACGTAGCCAATTAGGCCCTCCGAATCCCCAAAGATTGAAAACTATCTCAAAATCCTTCTCAACTATCCGGCCATGATTATAAATCTCAAAACCCACAACTTTTGAGGCAACAGAAAACTTGAAAGTTCTATCCATGAGGTGAAGCACACGGAAACCTTGAGGATAGCCACCAAAACAGGATTGCAACGTGATACTAACTGTGTGACAATCTAACCGAAAATGAGCACGGCAGAAGGAAACCACCAAAGTGAACTCACGTTGACGAAAACCAGGTGAAAACACCACCGGGTGACCAAACTTTTGCCTCATGGACAGTTGGAAATCTTTACCTCGAGAAAAGTTGAGAGAAGGATGATACTCTGGTCAAGACCAAGGATATATCAACCCTCATCCAGGATTTGGAGGAGACGTTTGCTAATCTGCGCAAGATCAACTTGAAGCTGAACTCGGAGAAGTGTGTGTTTGGCGTTCCCTCTGGCAAGATACTTGGGTTCTTTGTGTCCCAACGTGGGATAGAAGCCAACCCCGGCAAGATCAAGGCCGTCGAGTAGATTCAGGCACCCAAGACAGTTAAAGATGTGAGGCATTTGACAGGGTGCATTGCCGTGCTTAGCAGATTCATCTCCAAGTCTGCCGAGCGCGCCCTGTAGTTCTTCAAAATTTTGAAGAAGGCAGTGCCCATGAAGTGGACTCCAGAAGCAGACGCAACATTGCAAGATTTGCATACCTATTTGTCCTATGTGCCTACTTTGGTTGCGCCCAAACCACAAGAGTCGTTGTTTTTATACCTGGTGGCAACTAATCAAGTGGTTAGCACACCCCTAGTGGCGCAGCGGGAAGTGGAAGAGACAGAAAGTGAGAACAGTCTGGCAAGGCCAGATGTGGATCAGGATAAAGAAGAGCACGACAGCGGAGGCCACCCCAAGGACGCGGCAAGGAAGAAAGTGGTGCAGCACCCAGTGTAATTCGTCAGCTCCCTATTGCAGGGGGCTAAATCCAGGTACTCTGGTGTGCAAAAGTTTACTTTTGGCCTCATCATGGCCTCAAGGAAACTACACCACTACTTCCAAGCCCATGAGATCATGGTGGTTACCCGCTTTCCTTTGCAAAGGATACTCCAAAACCCAGAGGCTACCGGAAGAATAGTGGAGTGGGCATTGGAGTTATCCATCTTTGGCCTGAGGTTTGAAAGCACATCGACAATCCAGGGCAGGGCCTTGGCAGAGTTTATTGCAGAATGGACGCCAACCCCTGATGAAGAAGTGCTGGAAACAGTTGTTCCCGGCAAGGAAGCGCCCCAAGAATGGATTATGTATTTCGATGGTGCCTTCTCCCTAAAAGGTGTAGGGGCTGGCGTGCTTCTCGTTGCTCCCACTAGAGAGCAACTGAAGTACGTTGTCCAGATGCATTTTCCCTGGGAGGAGGCAACCAACAATACAGTAGAGCATGAAGGGCTCCTTGCCGGGCTCAGAATTGCCACTGAATTGGGAATCAAGAAGCTGATCATTCGCGGAGATTCACAACTTGTGGTGAGACAAGTCAACAAGGATTACCAAAATCCATTGATGGAGCCATGCGTCGAGGAAGTGAGAAGATTAGAGGAGCACTTTGATGGATTGCAAACAGAGCATGTATCCCGTGCGAAAAATAACATTGCTGATCATCTGTGAGAGTGTGTTGCACAGAAGCTTCCTGTGGAACTAGGAAATTTTGATCTTCATCTTACTCAGTTCTCAGTATCCCCAGCAACAATGGCCCGAAAGAGGAGGAAATTGGACTCCGGTAAGCCTCTCCCGGTAGAGCCTCTCGGGGCTCCTGGCAGGGACCCTGCCGGAAACAACTCTGCATTGATTGCCGGGCTACACCCTTCTACCGGGCCACTAGTCCCCGTGGTTGAGGAACGCGCTCCCACAGATGAGGAGGTGCCGCTAGTCCTTGTTGCCGAGCCCCAGGATCCAACTTGAGCAAGGCACATTGTCCACTCCCTCCAAACCGGAGAACTTCCCGAAGAGCAAGAAGAAGCTGAAAGAGTAGCCCGGAGGGCCAGTATGTATCTATTTGTTGATGAAACACTATACAGAAGGAGGCCCAATAGTGTGAAATTGAAGTGCATTTGTCGGGAAGAAGGAATGGAACTGCTGGCAGAAATACACAAAGCCATGTGCGGCTCCCACATTGGATCAAGGGCATTAGTTGGGAAAGAATTCCAGCAAGGATTCTATTGGCCCACAGCCCTCCAAGATGCGGTCGAGCTAGTCACCAAATGTGAAGCCTGCCATTTCCATTCCAAGAATATCCATCTGCCTGCGCAAGATCTTCAGACAATCCCTTTGTCATGGCCGTTTTCAGTCTGGGGGCTCGATATCCTCGACCCTTTCCCCCGAGCTGCAGGGGGCTTTGAACTCTTGTTTGTTGACATCGACAAGTCTACAAAGTGGCCGGAAGTAGAAGCCGTGAGAACGGTGACTGCTCAGTCAGCTATCAAGTTCTTGAAAGGATTGGTGTGCCACTTTGGGGTCCCTGTCCAGATCATCACCGACAACGGCACCCAGTTCAAGAGCTGCGCCTTCATGCAATATGTTCATGCCCTCAGAAGCAGGATCTCATTTGCCTCTGTTGCACATCCCAGAAGCAATGGACAAGCTGAGAGGGTGAACGCTGAAGTGTTGTGAGGTCTCAAGACAAGAACATTTGATAAGATGCAGATGTGCGACAGGCGATGGATCGACGAGCTGCCGGAGGTTCTTTGGTCCCTCAGAACGACACCAAATCGAGCTACCGGGTAGACTCCCTTCTCCCTAGTCTATGGGGAAGAAGCCCCATGGAACTCATTTACGGGTCACCTCGAATGCTTGCCTACGATGAAACAGCGCAGGTTCAGCATCGGCGTGACGATGATGTGCTTCTCGAGGAGAACCGTCTCCGGGCTGCTACGCGTGCTGCATGCTACCGGCAAGCTCTGCATCGCTATCACAGCCGCAGGTTTCATGCCTGGTGTTTTGAGGAAGGCGACCTTGTCCTTAGGTGCGTTCAGTCCGCCAAGGGTGCGAACAAGTTGACGCCAAAGTGGGAAGGCCCTTACCGAGTAGTACAAGTCACCAGACCTGGCGCAGTCCGTTTGGAGACCGGAGATGGCATTCAATTGCCAAACTCATGGAATATTGAGCATCTCCGCAAGTTCTACCCATAAGGCGGGGCTGTCGGGCCCTGCTCGGCAGCCACCCTTTTGTCCAGGCCTTGCCTCAGTTGCATGTAACCCCTTGTACAAAGCCAGGCGCAGACCCTGAGCAACAGAGAAATAAATGAAGCACCGAGGGGCCCTGACAAGTTGCATGCATGCATAAGCATTTCATGAGCATCGCATGTTCATGTAGATAAGATCACATCTGGCATCATTTTTCATCTGCATAAACTGCAGGCTCCTGCTGCGCACTTGGCCTCCAAGAGGAGATGGAAAGATGAAGCCTACACTGCGATCTCCGGCAAGCCAAACATATTAGTTCTTTCTCTTATCCATACGTGTTCTATAAGTGAAGACTTGTGCATAAGAAAACCTCGCCGCTTTTTGAAACTTAGGTTCTCCCATCCCTTGACTCGAACACTGCTTCGGTCAGGATGGTCATAGTGGCATTTGATGAAAAACGATTGGCGGGGGGCTGGTCTCTCTTCACAATTTGTGTCTGGTAGACTTAACTCCCCGGTAGAAAAACAGAGGGTACCGGCAGGATAGCTGATACTTCCATTTTGCATCATGCTTTTATATCGATATTTATTGCATTATGGGCTATTATTACACGTTATGTCACAATACTTATGCCTATTCTCTCTTATTTTACAAGGTTTACATGAAGAGGGGAAATGCCGGCAGCTGGAATTCTGGGCTGGAAAAGGAGCAAATATTAGAGACCTATTCTGCACAGCTCCAAAAGTTATGAAACTTCGCGAAAGTTATTTTTGGAATTAATAAAAAATACTGGCAAAAGAATCCACAAGAGGGGGCCCACACCCTGGCCACGTGGGTGGGGCGCGCCTACCTACAGGCACGCACCTGCCTCGTGGCTCCCCACAACAGGCCTCCGGTGCCCATCTTCTACTATATGAAGTCTTTTACCCTGGAAAAAAAATCAGAGGCAAGCTTTCGGGAAGAAACTCCGCCGCCACGAGGCGGAACCTTGGCGGAACCAATCTAGGGCTCCGGCAGAGCTGTTCACCAAGAAACATCCTCCTCGGGAGGAAATCATCACCATCGTCATCACCAACGATCCTCTCATCGGGAGGGGGTCAATATCCATCAACATCTTCACCAACACCATCTCCTCTAAAACCCTAGTTCATCTCTTGTATCCATTCTTTGTCCCAAAGCCTCAGATTGGTATCTGTTGGTTGCTAGTAGTGCTGATTACTCCTTGTAGTTGATGCTAGTTGGTTTATTTGGTGGAAGATAATATGTTCAGATCCTTTATGCATATTAATACCCCTCTGATTATGAACATGACTATGATTTGTGAGTAGTTACGTTTGTTCCTGAGGACATGGGAGAAGTCTTGCTATAAGTAGTCATGTGAATTTGGTATTCCTTTGATATTTTGATGAGATGTATGATGTCTTTCCTCTAGTGGTGTTATGTGAACGTCGACTACATGACACTTCACAATTGTTTGGGCCTAGAGGAAGGCATTGGGAAGTAGTAAGTAGATGAGGGTTGCTAGAGTGACAGAAGCTTAAACCCTAGTTTATGCGTTGCTTCGTAAGGGGCTGATTTGGATCCATATGTTTCATGGTATGGTTAGGTTTACCTTAATACTTCTTTTGTAGTTGCGGATGCTTGGAATAGGGGTAATCATAAGTGGGATGCTTGTCCAAGAAAGGGCAGCACCCAAGTACCGGTCCACCCACATACCAAATTATCAAAGTAACGAACGCGAATCATATGAGCGTGATGAAAACTAGCTTGACGATAATTCCCATGTGTCCTCGGCAGCGTTTTCCTTCATATAAGAGTTTGTCCAGGATTGTCCTTTGCTACAAAAAGGATTGGGCCATCTTGCTTCACCTTATTTACTTTCATTACTTGTTACCCGTTACAAATTACCTTATCACAAAACTATCTGTTACCGATGATTTAAGTGCTTGCAGAGATTATCTTACTGAAAACCGCTTATCATTTCCTTCCACTCCTCGTTGGTTTCGACACTCTTACTTATCGAAAGGACTACGATAGATCCCCTATACTTGTGGGTCATCAAGACTCTTTTCTGGCGCCGTTGCCGGGGAGTGAAGCGCATTTGGTAGGTGGAATTTGGTAAGGAAAAATTTATATAGTGTGCTGAAATTTACTGTCACTTGTTAATATGGAAAGTAATCCTTTGAGGGGCTTGTTCGGGGTATCTTCACCCAGACCAGTAGAGCAAAGAGTTTCTCCTCAACCTACTTAACCTACTGAAAATGTTTTCTTTGAAATTCCTTCGGGTATGATAGAGAAACTGCTAGCTAATCCTTTTACAGGAGATGGAACATTACATCCCGATTTGCACCTAATTTATGTGGATGAAGTTTGTGGATTATTTAAGCTTGGAGGTATGCCCGAGGATGTTATCAAGAAGAAAGTATTCCCTTTATCTTTGAAGGGAGAGGCATTGACATGGTTTAGGCTATGTGATGATATGGGTCATGGAACTACAACCGATTGAAATTGGAATTTCATCAGAAGTTTTATCCTATGCATCTTGTTCATTGTGATCGTAATTATATATATAATTTTTGGCCACGCGAAGGAGAAATCATCGCTCAAGCTTGGGGGAGGCTTAAGTCAATGTTATATTCATGCCCCAATCTTGAGCTCTCAAGAGAAATGATTATTCAAAAAATTTATGCTCGGCTTTCTCTCAATAATCGCTCCATGCTCGATACTTCTTGTGCTGGCTCTTTTATGATGAAGACTATTGAATTTAAATGGGATTTATTGGAAACAATTAAACGCAACTCTGAAAAGACTGGGATCTCGACGAAGGTAAGGAGTCAGGTATGACACCTAAGTTTGATTGTGTTAAATCTTTTATGGATACCGATGTTTTCCGTGAATTTAGCACTAAATATGGACTTGACTCTGAGATAGTAGCTTCTTTCTGTGAATCCTTTGCTAGTCATGTTGATCTCCCTAAGGAGAAGTGGTTTAAATATAATCCTCCCATTGAAGTAAAAGTAGTTGCACCTATTAAATTTGAAGAAAAGACTATCTCTTATAATGATCCTGCTGTTCCTCGCTTATATTGAGAAACCACCTTTCCTGTTAGAATAAAGGATCATGCTAAAGCTTCAACTGTGGTCAACAAAAGTAACATTAAGACACCCAAACCCCCTGAGCAAATTAAAGTTGAATCTAGTGTTGCTATGGTTAAAGATCTCTTGGCTGATAATATTGATGGGCATGTTATTTACTTCTGTAATGGAGCTGCTAGAATTGCTAGACCTGGTACTAAAAATAAACATAGACCTGTTGTAGGCATGCCTGTTATTTCTGTTAAAATAGGAGATCATTTCTATCATGGCTTACGTGATATGGGTGCTAGTGCAAGTGCAATACCTCATTCCTTATACAAAGAAATTATGCATGATATTGTACCTGATGATATAGAAGAGATTGATCTTACAATTAAGCTTGCCAATAGAGACACTATTTCACCAGTTAGGATTGTTAGAGATGTTGAAGTCTTGTGTGGGAAAGTTAAATATCCCGCTGATTTTCTTGTTCTTGGTTCCCCACAAGATAACTTTTGTCCCATTATATTTGGTAGACCCTTCTTGAATACTGTTAATGCTAGGATATATTGCTAATAGGATGTTGTTACTATTGGTTTGGGGGATATGTCTCATGAGTTTAACTTCGCTAAATTTTGTAGACAACCCCATGATGAGGAATTGCCTAGTAAAGATGAAATTATTGGTCTTGCTTCTATTGTCGTGCCTCCTAATGACCCTTTAGAACAGTATTTGCTAGACCATGAAAATGATATGTTTATGAATGAAATAAGGGAAATAGATGAAGTATTCTCTAAACAGGGACCTATTTTGAAACACAACTTGCCTGTTGAAATCCTAGGGGATCCTCCTCCACCCAAGGGTGATCCCGTGTTTGAGCTTAAACCGTTACCTGATACTCTTAAATATGCTTATCTTGATGAAAAGAAGATATATCATGTTATTATTAGTGCTAACCTTTCAGAGCATGAAGAAAAGAAATCATTGAAAACTCTGAAGAAGCACCGTGCTGCTATTGGATATACTCTAGATGATCTTAAGGGCATTAGTCCCACTCTATGCCAGCACAAAATAAAATTGGAGAAAGGCGCTAAACTAGTTGTTGATCACCAACGACGGTTAAATCCTAAGATGAAAGAAGTGGTAAGGAAAGAAATACTAAAGCTTCTGGAGGCTGGTATAATTTATCCCATTGCTGATAGTCAGTGGGTAAGCCCTGTTCATTGTGTCCCTAAGAAGGGAGGTATTACTGTTGTTCCTAATGATAAAGATGAATTGATCCCCCAAAGAATTGTTACAGGTTATAAAATGGTAATTGATTTCCGCAAATTAAATAAAGCTACTAAAAAGGATCATTACCCTTTACCTTTTATTGATCAAATGCTAGAAAGACTATCCAAACATACACAATTTTGCTTTCTAGATGGTCATTCTGGTTTCTCTCAAATACCCGTGTCAAAAGAGGATCAAGAAAATACCACTTTTACTTGTCCTTTCGGTACCTTTGCTTATAGACGTATGCCTTTTGGTTTATGTAATGCACCTGCTACCTTTCAAAGATGCATGATGGCTATATTCTCTTATTTTTGTGAAAAGATTGTTGAGGTTTTCATGGATGATTTCTCCGTTTATGGAACTTCTTTTGATGATTGCTTGAGCAACCTTGATCGAGTTTTGCAGAGATGTGAAGAAACTAACCTTGTCTTGAATTGGGAGAAGTGCCACTTTATGGTTAATGACGATATTGTATTGGGGCATAAAATTTCTGAAAGAGGTATTGAAGTTGACAAAGCTAAAGTTGATGCTATTGAAAATATGCCATGTCCCAAGGACATTAAAGGTATAAGAAGTTTTCTTGGTCATGACGGTTTTTATAGGAGGTTCAGTAAGGACTTCTAAAAAATTTCTAGGCCTCTAACTAATATCTTACAAAAAGATATTCCTTTTGTATTTGATGATGATTGTGTTGAAGAATTTGAAATACTTAAGAAATCATTGATTTCTGCACCTATTGTTCAGCCACCTGATTGGAATTTACCCTTTGAAATAATGTGCGATGCTAGTGATTATGCTGTAGGTGCTGTTCTAGGACAAAGAGTTGATAAGAAATTAAATGTTATCCAATATGCTAGTAAAACTCTAGACAATGCCCAGAGAAATTATGCTACTACTGAAAAGGAATTTTTAGCAGTTGTATTTGCTTGTGATAAGTTTAGACCTTATATTGTTGATTCTAAAGCAACTGTTCACACTGATCATGCTGCTATTAAATACCTTATGGAAAAGAAAGATGCTAAACCTAGACTTATTACAAGAATTTGACTTGCATATTATTGATAGAAAGGGAGCTGAGAACCCCGTTGCAGACAACTTGTCTAGGTTAGAGAATGTTCTTGATGACCCACTACCTATTTATGATAGCTTTCCTGATGAAAAATTAGCTATCATAAATGCTTCTCATAACCGCTCCATGGTATCTTGATTATGCTAATTACATTGTTGCTAAATTTATACCACCTAGTTTCACATACCAGCAAAAGAAAAAGTTTTTCTATGATTTAAGACACTACTTCTGGGATTACCCACACCTTTATAAAGAAGGAGTAGATGGTGTTATTAGACGTTGTATACCTGAGCATGAACAGGAACAGATCCTATGCAAGTGTCACTCCGAAGCTTATGGAGGACACCACGCTGGAGATAGAACTGCACATAAGGTATTGCAATCCGGTTTTTATTGGCCTACTCTCTTCAAAGATGCTCGTAAGTTTATCTTATCTTGTGATGAATGTCAAAGAATTGGTAATATTAGCAGACGTCAAGAAATGCCTATGAACTATTCACTTATTATTGAACCATTTGATGTTTGGGGCTTTGATTATATGGGACCATTTCCTTCCTCTAATGGGTATACACATATTTTAGTTGCTGTTGATTACGTTACTAAATGGGTAGAAGCTATTCCAACTACTAGTGCTGATCATAACACCTCTATTAAGATGCTTAAAGAAGTTATTTTTCTGAGGTTTGGAGTCCCTAGATATTTAATGACCGATGGTGGTTCACATTTTATTCATGGTGCTTTTCGTAAAATGCTTGTTAAGTATGATGTTAATCATAGAATTGCATCTCCGTATCACCCGCAGTCTAGTGGTCATGTAGAATTGAGTAAGAGAGTGCTCAAATTAATTTTGCAAAAGACTGTTAATAGGTCTAGAAAGAATTGGTCCAAGAAACTTGATGATGCATTATGGGCCTATAGAACTGCATATAAAAATCCTATGGGTATGTCTCCGTATAAAATGGTTTATGTAAAAGCATGTCACTTACCTCTCGAACTAGAACATAAGGCATATTGGGCCATTAAAGAGCTCAATTATGATTTCAAACTTGCCGGTGAGAAGAGTTTATTTGACATTAGCTCACTTGATGAATGGAGAACCCAATCCTATGAGAATGCCAAACTGTTTAAAGAAAAAGTTAAAAGATGGCATGAGAAATGGATACAAAAGCGTGAGTTTAATGTAGGTGATTATATGTTGCTATTCAACTCTCGCTTAAGATTTTTTTACAGGAAACCTTCTGTCTAAATGGGAAGGGCCTTACGTTATCGAGGAGGTTTATCGTTCCGGTGCCATAAAAATCAACAACTTCGAAGGCACAAATCCGAAGGTGGTGAACGGTCAAAGAATCAAACATTATATCTCAGGTAATCCTATAAATGTTGAAACTAATGTTATTGAAACTGTAACCCTGGAGGAGTACATAAGGGACACTTTCTAGAATGTTTTAGACTTCGTAAAGGAATAGGTATGTGGTACGGTAAGTAAACCGACTCCAAAACAGTTCTAATGGCAATTTTTCTCTGTTTTGGAATATTTAGAAAAATAGGAAAATAAGAAGTAGTCCGGGAAGGACACGGGGCTTCCACGAGGGTGGAGGGCGTGACCCCTGCCTTGTGGGCACCTCGTGTGCCCTCCGGACTCTGTTTTCTCGCATGATACTTCTTATTGGTCGGTAAAAATTCATTATATAATCTCCCGAAGGCTTTGACCACCGTAGCACGCAAATATCCTTTGTTTTTGTTTCAAGGTGTTTTCTGCCAAAGTTGTCAAGGCCAGGCATCATGCCGTCTCCCTCCTCCAACAATGGTGACAATGATGCTTGGCTAATGAAGATAGAGCTGAAGAGAGAAGAACCCGGGGAGATCAACAAGGATGATGGGATCAAGAAGGCCATGGAGGACCAAGTTCCAAGCAGAAGATGAAGACATCCTCCAACCTCATCACAATCTTCTTACCCCAACGGAGATTGAAGCTTTCAAGATGATTGAGTTAGCTCGCATACAAAATAAGTATCTCACGCGTGAAAATATTTTGTTGAAGGAGCATATCACCGCACTCAAGGGCATTATTCGCAAATTGGAGGATCTCCTACGTTCGATGTGCAACTATCCATCATCACCACCATCTTCTTCACCAGCAAAGGAGAACTTAGTATCGGGTATGGGCATTCCCCTTGGCAACTTCCAAGCTTGGTGGAGGTGCCCCGGTATCGTATCACCATCACACTCCTATCTTTACCATTTTTCTTAGTTCGATCCTTTTGGTAATATCTTGATCTAGTAGAATAAAGTTTTGGTATGATTTAGTTTTGAGTTTTGCCTTATGATCCTTCTATGTAATCGAGTCCGTGAGCTATATAATAAAGATTAGTGTTGAGTCAAGGGCTTGATTATCTTGGTATGATCTTGAGAGAAAAGAGAAAGAATAAAAAGAAATAAAGAGACCATATTGATCTTATGGAGAGTAATGACTTCACATATAAAGAGTATGATGAATAAAAGTTGTTGAGAGTTGAAAAACATAGTTTTGGTCATCGTTGCAATTAGTAGGAAGTAATAAAGAAAGAGAGGTTGTCACATATAAATATACTATCTTGGACATCTTTTATGATTGTGAGCACTCATTAAAATATGACATGCTAAAGAGTTGATGTTGGACAAGGAAGACAACGTGATGGGTCATGGATCATCCAACATGTTGAGCTTGCCTTTCTCCCTCATGGGTCATGGATCATCCAACATGTTGAGCTTGCTTTTCTCCCTCATGCTAGCAAAATTCTTTGCACCAAGTAGAGATACTACTTGTGCTTCCGAATATCCTTAAACCTAGTTTTGTCATGAGAGTCCACCATACCTACCTATGGATTGAGTAAGATCCTTCAAGTAAGTTGTCATCGTTGCATGCAATAAAAAATGCTCTCTAAATATGTATGATTTATGAGTGTGCAGAAAATAAGCTTTATACGATCTTATGATGTGGAAGCAATAAAAGCGACGGACTGCATAATAAAGGTCCATATCACAAGTGGCAATATAAAGTGAAGTTCTTTTGCATTAAGATTTCGTGCATCCAACCATAAAAGCACATGACAACCTCTGCTTCCCTCTCTGAAGGGCATATCTTTTATTTTGTCTTATACCTTATACAAGAGTCATGGTGATCTTCACCTTTCCTTTTACATTTTATCCTTTGGCAAGCACCTTGTGTTGGAAAGATCCTGATATATATATATATATATATATATATATATATATATATATATATATATATATATATATCCAATTGGATGTAAGTTAGCATGAACTGTTATTGTTGACATTACCCTTGAGGTAAAAGGTTGGGCGGCAACACTATTAGCCCCTATCTTTCTCTGTGTCCGATTAAAACTCCATACCCATAAGTATTGCATGAGTGTTAGGAATTGTGAAAGACTAAATGATAGTTGAGTATGTGGACTTGCTGAAAAGCTCTTATATTGACTCTTTCCGATGTTATGGTAAATTGCAATTGCTTCAGTGACCAAGATCATAGTTTATTAGTTCTCAATGGAGTTTTGATTCATACTTGACATTGTGAATAGATTATCACTTAAGCATAAGAAATCATATGACAATATCCATAAATGTTGCTGTTATAAGAATGATCATGATGCCCTCATGTCCGTATTTTATTTTATCGACACCTCTATCTCTAAACATGTGGACATATTTATCGTTTTCGGCTTCCGCTTGAGGACAAGCGAGGTCTAAGCTTGGGTGAGTTGATACGTCCATTTTGCATCATGCTTTTATATCGATATTTATTGCATTATGGGCTGTTATTACACGTTATGTCACAATACTTATGCCTATTCTCTCTTATTTTACAAGGTTTACATGAAGAGGGAAAATGTCGGCAGCTAGAATTCTGGGCTGGAAAAGGAGCAAATATTAGAGACCTATTCTGCACAGCTCGAAAAGTCCTGAAACTTCACGGAAGTTATTTTTGGAATTAATAAAATACTAGCGAAAGAATCTCCAGAGGGGGCCCACACCCTGGCCACGAGGGTGGGGGTGCACCTTACCCCCTGGGCGCGCCCCCTGCCTTGTGGGTAGGGATGAAAATGGAGTGGAAAGTTTCCGCTTTTTCGGAGGAAAAATGGAAACGGAGAGGAAATATGAAAACGGAAATGGAAATTTGCAAAATGGAAATGGAAATGGAATTTTTTATGCGGAAACGGAAACAAAAACGGAATGGTGTTTTCCAGTGGACACACGTGAAAACGGAACTTTCCGTTTCCGTTAATATGGAATTTCTGTTTCTACTATAGCCTCATGGCTACTTTGTAGCCAACTACCAAACAACACACAATGACACAATGAGTAAAATGAGCAGAATGTATCATTTGAGTACCAACTTTTACTACCACACACATACTCAGCTAGACTATATACGGAATTGTCATGTACTACTACAATACTACCCTATGTTGCCGACACAACCATATTAATTTGTAGCCATGTTAAGAATTCCATCAATTTGTTTGTTTTTTGTCTGTATTTCTCTATGATTCAAGGGGGTTTAAGTTCCGATCAACACACAGTTTTGTTTCCGTATCTGCTCTGTATTCCCTTCATGTTTGTTTCCGGTAGTATCTGTTTCCATATTCGTTTTCGGGGTTTCTGTATTCGTTTTTGCTTCTGCAAAAAAAATATGAAAACAAATATGGTAGCAACCAGTTCCGTCCGTTTCCGCGCCGTTTTCATCCCTACTTGTGGGCCCCCTGGCAGGCCTCCGGTGCCCTTCTTCTGCTATATGAAGTCTTTTACCTTGTAAAAAATCAGAGGCAAGCTTTTGGGAGGAAACTTCGCCGCCACGAGGCGGAACCTTGGCGCAACCAATCTAGGGCTCCGACAGAGCTGTTCTGCCGGGGAAACATCCCTCCGAGAGGGGGAAATCATCACCATCGTCATCACCAACGATCCTCCATCGGGAGGGGGTCAATCTCCATCAACATCTTCACCAGCACCATCTCCTCTAAAACCCTAGTTCATCTCTTGTATCCAATCTTTGTCCCAAACCCTCAGTTGGTACGTGGGTTGCTAGTAGTGTTGATTACTCCTTGTAGTTGATGCTAGTTGGTTTATTTGGTGGAAGATCATATGTTCAGATCCTTTATGCATATTAATACCCCTATGATTATGAACATGAATATGATTTGTGAGTAGTTACGTTTGTTCCAGAGGACATGGGAGAAGTCTTGCTATAAGTAGTCATGTGAATTTGGTATTCGTTCGATATTTTGATGAGATGTATGATGTCTTTCCTCTAGTGGTGTTATGTGAACGTCGACTACATGACACTTCACCATTGTTTGGGACTAGAGGAGGGCATTGGGAAGTAATAAGGAGATGATGGGTTGCTAGAGTGACAGAAGCTTAAACCCTAGTTTATGCGTTGCTTCGAAAGGGGCTGATTTGGATCCATATGTTTCATGCTATGGTTAGGGTTACCTTAATACTTATTTTGTAGTTGTGGATGCTTGCAATATGGGTTAATCATAAGTGGGATGCTTGTCCAAGAAAGGGCAGCACCCAAGCACCGGTCCACCCACATACCAAATTATTAAAGTAACGAACGCGAATCGTATGGGCGTGATGAAAACTAGCTTGACGATAATTCCCATGTGTCCTCAGGAGCATTTTCCTTCATATAAGAGTTTTTCCAGGCTTGTCCTTTGCTACAAAAAGGATTGGGCCATCTTGCTGCACCTTATTTACTTTCACTACTTGTTACGCGCTACAAATTACCTTATCACAAAACTATCTGTTACCGGTAATTTCAGTGCTTGCAGAGAATAACTTACTGAAAACTGCTTATCATTTCCTTCTGCTCCTCGTTGGGTTCGACACTCTTACTTATCAAAAGGACTACGATAGATCCCCTATACTTGTGGGTCATCAATAGCCTGCCAGGGGAAACTCGTTTATTTAAAAATATAGAGGCATCCCACCTCTGCATGGACATATACATGGACGAGTCCTTAGCAAGGTTTATCTTTTTGATTAATACGCTGATCAAACAAGTACAGACCTTACAGGACACACACATGGACTCAAGAGATTACATTATTTGAGCTAAAATTTGGCAAGTGCCAATAGATTTATGATTAAAAAATATAAGTGCCCCATGAAGTCCTCTCCCTGTCCCTCTTATCCCAGGTATTGCAGTGGGAAGGGAAGAGGGCAAAAGGGGTGCCTAAGCAGATGCCACCCCAACCCCCTCAGGGCCTACCGGGTGCAGCCTGACAAGATCGGGAGTGGCAAGGCTGCGAAGGAGGAGGACGAAAGGAGCAGCTCAGCGGTGCCCTGGTCACCACCTCCAGGGCCGGTCAGAAGCCCTAGCACATGCACCAGCAGGGAGGGTGTAGGATCGAAAGTATGTCTAGAGGGGGGGGGGGGTGATTAGACTACTTGACCAAATAAAAATCTAGCCTTTTCCCAATTTTATGTCTTGGCAGATTTTAGCAACTTATCACAAGTCAAGCAATCAACTTACACATGCAAATCTAAGAGTATAGCAGCGGAATATAAATCATTGCATATGAAGGTAAAGGGAAGGAGTTTGGAGGGAGCAAACGCAATGTAGATATGGAGATTTTTGGCGTGGTTCTGATAGGTGGTGCTATCGTACATCCACGTTGATGGAGACTTCAACCCACGAAGGAGTAGCAGTTGCTGTGAGTCCACGGAGGGCTCCACCCACAAAGGATCCACGAAGAAGCAAACTTGTCTATCCCACCATGCCATCGCCCACGAAGGACTTTCCTCACTAGGGTAGATCTTCAGGAAGTAGACAATCTCCTTGCCCGTACAAACTCCTTGGTTCAACTCCACAATCTTGACGGAGGCTCCCAAGTGATACCTAACCAATCTAGGAGACACCACTCTCCAAAAGGTAATAGATGGTGTGTTGATGATGAACTCGTTGCTCTTGTGCTTCAAATGATAGTCTCCCCAACACTCAACTCTTTCTCATATATTTGGATTTTGTGGAAAGATGACTTGAGTGGAAAGCAACTTGGGGAAGGCTAGAGATCAAGATTATTGTGGATGGATTAGTATATCTTGGTCTCAACACATGAGTTGGTGGTTCTCTCTTAGAAAATTAATGGTAGAAGTGTAGGCACGTTCTGATGGCTCTCTCCACAAATGGACGAAGGGTGGAGGGGTATATATAGCCTCCACACAAAATCTAACCATTACACATAATTTACCAAACTCGGTCAGACCAATTTAGTTCAAAATGTGAATGTTAGGATTTTCGGTGGGACCGCCATGTCAACTCAGTGGGACCGATTTCATTCGGGTTAGGGCATAACGTAATTTCGGTGAGACCGATCACATAAACTCGGTGGGACCGATTTCTATGATAGGCAAACCGAGAGTTGGTCAGGCAAACTCGGTGGGACCAATCGCTCATTTCGGTGAGACCAAAATGTTATGAAAAGGAAACAGAGAGTTTGCATTGCGAACTCGGTGGGACCGATCGCACGTTTCGGTTAGACAGAAACGTTACAAAGGGAAACATAGAGTTAGCAATCTCATCTCGGTGAGACCGAGATCCCTATCGGTGAGACCGAATTGATTAGGGTTTCTGGCTATGGCTATGTCAAATGAACTCGGTGGCGCCGGATAGATCAAATCGGTGGGGTCGAGTTTGTCATTTGGTTTGGGACATATGTGGATATGAGAAAGTGGTTGAGGGCTTTTGGAGCATATCACTAAGCATTTTGAGCAAGCAAGCCATTAAGCAACACCTCATCCCTCTTAATACTATTGGCTTTTCCTATGGACTCAACGTGATCTTGGATCACTAAAATGAAAATGTAGAGTCTTGAGCTTGAGCCAATATGTGTCATTTGCATTTTGAGGGGTCCACATCTTTAGTCCATGCCATGCCAATCATTGAACTTCCTGAAATGATCATCTTGAAAGAGTATTAGTTCAATGAGCTATATCTTGTTAAGAATTACCAAAACCACGCATGGATAGTTGCACTTTCAATCTCCCCCTTTTTGGTAATTGATGACAACATATACATCAAAGCTTCGACAAATGATAATAAGATTGAAATATATCGTCGCTTTGAGAAGTATGTGATAAGCAAGAGCTCCTCCTGAATTTGTGCATTATTTACAATTTGCTTTTGAATGCAAATGCACAATCGATTAGGATCATGGTTTAGTCTTCCATGTCACATACATCTTGGTGGATGTCGGCGTTCTGGGAACGGGGGTCCCCAGACTTGCCTGCCTGCGGCCCACAGCGTGGCTAGGCAGCGGGCCGTATGGCCCAGCTTCATCAACAAGGCATCCAAGACCCTCGCGAGGGTCCAAGCCTCGCGAGGCAGACGACGCAAGGCTTCCTCTAGAGTAGCCTAGCCAGGAAGGCTCACGAGGAGCGAAGATATCAAGGCGGGGAAAACCTCACGATGGACTCATGACGTGAGCCATGACGAACGGTGCCAGGCGGGTACCAGGCGGGTGCCAGTGCGCGCAGCATCCCCATTTCCTCTGTGGTGCTAAGGAGGCAAGCGCAGACGAAGAGTACCGAGGCATCAGGCAAAGGTTTCCATATTGGTGCAACAAGACCAAGACCAGGAGGACGACAAGGCGGAGATCATCATGGAGCCCAAGACGACGTCATCCCAGAGCTTTTCGCAGGCGAAGACCGCTTTTGTCAGGATAGCTTGTACTACCTGTCCCCCTTCAAATTTGCCCGCCGTTGTTGGCTCCCTTCCCGCTCAGCATTTGGGAAGAGGACCAGGGCGTCTATAAATAGGACTAGCCACCACAATAGTGGGGAGGGCAGATGATCGACTCCTCACACCACAAGTTCATACACATAAGAACACCTCAACCTCAGGAGGCTATTCTTCTCTTGTAATGTTCATCATCAGCCCAAGAGGCAATCCACCACCACCACACTGGAGTAGGGTATTACACCACAACGGTGGCCCGAACCAGTATAAACCCCGTGTCTCTCTCTGTGTTATGAGTTCGTCGAGTTCGTCCGCAAGATCTTAGCGAGCTAGAGCCTAGATCGATTGGAGGGAAAGACTTCGTGCGCACCCCAGTGTTTGAACCTTAAGGGTTTGCCGGAACCCCACATCCGACATTTGGCGCGCCAGGTAGGGGTGCGCCGGAGCTTCTTCCCTGCCAACCGGCTCTTCGACGTTCATCGGCTGCGATGTCTGGCGACCCAAGGACCGGCTCCGACCGCTGGGCAGCCTGGCCGACCCGGACGATGCCGCCTGCCCATGGAGATCTAGACCCCGCACCTCAAGCGGCGCGGGTGCCACCAAGCTCCGCTGGGCGCGGACAGCGTGGTCAGGCGTCATCCACCGTCACCCCACGACAAGTACGGGCCGCGGAGAGAGCGGCAAGCCACGTCGCAGCAACGGCGCCGCACTCGCGGCGGGAGCAAGCAAACATGCGGGCGGCAAGTACCGTGGCAAGAGAGCTGCTGCGATCCAGGCTGATGGAGAGCGGCCGAGACATGCTACTCGAGCGAGTCGCTGAGGTGCGGACGCGGCGGCGTCGAGAGCACCACCTTTCTGCTATCGACTTCCCCCTAGGCCACTGCAAGGCCGCGCGGCGAGCATCACCACGTCTGTGCACCACCAAATACGCACGGGGGCTTCGTCAACATTAGCACGGCCAGCGGCGCAGGGGGCTCCAATCCCTCCATGCCACCCTCGATGAGCACAAGCACAAGCTTCACCCCCCATGGTTTCGGCAGGGTGCCGTATCGTCATCCCTAGGACGCCGTCATGGGCGGAGCAACGTGGAGCATGGGGCACCATGGCGAGGTGTTCGGGGTGACGGCCCCGGAAGCCTACGTGCCTCCACCTGCTGCTCCAGGGATGTGCTCTAGGCCTGGAGTTCCGACGCGCGCTTCTCCGCAGCCTCGCGGCGGCAATCAGCCTCGCGAGCCTCCTCCAAGGCCCGAGAGCGGGCTTCGTAGGAAACCTGGAGAGATGCCTCAGCCTTGGCGTTCTCAAGGTCAAGCTGATAGCGGCCAAGGTTGATGGCCACCTTCAGCTTGCGCCGCTCCTCTACTAGCCGGAGACCTTCAGCCTCGAGACATGAATCAACGCTCACAAGCTCTTCACCAAGCCGGCCCATCGCGTTCATCGCCTCCTGAAAGAGCTCGTGGCGAACCATGCTCCACCCGTACTCAAGCTCGAACGCCCGACCTTCTTCGTCCTCCGCCTCGAGGGCTGCCGGCGGAGCGCCACGTGGCGCGCCACCCCTCGGCAGGAGGCTGGGGGCTGGCGCCGCACTCGACACCAGCCCGTCTTCACGAGAAACCCGAGCCTGCAAGAGCTTGCCGCTTCAGGAGGAGCCGAGGATCGAAGCCAACAAGTTACCGCCAAAGATCAGTGGAGGAGTCTTGGGCACACCTGCCAAGCTCCACCCCAGGACAATGGGAAGAGGCAACGGGGCCGCAGCATGAGCACGCTAGGAAGGCATGGGTGCCCCTTCGACCAATTCTGCCCCAGGGGCAGGACTCGGGGCGCCCGCGGCTGGCGGGGTAGTTGGCGAAGGAGGAGTGTCGGTGTCAAAACCGGCGGATCTCGGGTAGGGGGTCCCGAACTGTGCGTCTAGGCGGATGGTAACAGGAGACAAGGGACACGATGTTTTTACCCAGGTTCGGGCCCTCTCGATGGAGGTAATACCCTACTCCTGCTTGATTAATATTGATGATATGGGTAGTACAAGAATAGATCTACCACGAGATCAAGGAGGCTAAACCCTAGAAGCTAGCCTATGGTATGATTGTTGTTCATCCTACGGACTAAAACCCTCCGGTTTATATAGACACCGGATAGGTTAGGGTTACACAGTCGGTTACAATGGTAGGAGATCTACATATCCGTATCGCCAAGCTTGCCTTCCATGCCAAGGAAAGTCCCATCCGGACAAGGGACGAAGTCTTCAATCTTGTATCTTCATAGTCTTGGAGTACGGCCGTGACGATAGTCCGGCTATCCGGACACCCCCTAGTCCGGGACTCCCACAGTAGCCCCTGAACCAGGCTTCAATGACGACGAGTCCGGCGCGCATATTGTCTTCGGCATTGCAAGGAGGGTTCCTCCTCCGAATAATTCATAGAAGGTTTTGAACACAAGGATAGTGTCCGGCTCTGCAAAACAAGTTCCACATACCACCTTAGAGAAAATAACTTTTGCACAGATCTGCTGACGTATTCCGCGGCATGAGATCACACCACGGCCAGGCCTTTATATGAATCGTTTTTTACCATTCCACCTCAGCGCATTTAGCGAGGCGGTTTCCTTGGCACGTCTTATCAAAGCATAGATCATGCCCCCTTATTCGGGGATTCTCATCAATACGGATGTGGGTAACCCATCCGCGCCATTGATTACGGCGCTTGGGAGATAAGCGAGTTTTACCAGGCTGGTGGGGGCGCATAACCCGTCCGTCCATATAAGGGATAAGGATCCACCTTTTCACCTCGCCTTCTTCCTCCTTTGCTCATCCATTTCCGCGCTTTTCGAGCTCCAGCGCCCAATTCCGCACATCCCACCTCAACCTTCTCCAACCATGTCGAGGCGGGAGGCGGTGGATGGCCTCCTCCGTCACGGAGGGGCACATCACAAGACCTGCGAGAGGCGGATACTTGTCTGGCGACATCGCGCCAGGCTGCCTGATGCGGGCAGCTCATTCCAACCCCGGGCCCCATGAGAGGGTGGTGTTTCTCCCCACTTCCTCCATGGACTAGGTTTTCCACTTCACCCATTTGTCCGGGGCTCATGTTCTACTACGGCCTGGACTTCCACGACCTGGCCCGAATTTCATCCTCAACATCTCGGCGTTTATCGTGGTATGCGAAACCTTCCTCTGCATCCAGCCCTACTTGACTTATGGCTGAAGATCTTCAACGTCCGGCGAAGGTACTTTGGGCGGCCGTCAAGTGGAGTCTTGAGGCGCCATGGTTGGCAAGATGGCCAAAGTCCCATGGCTCAAGGGCACCTTCGTGGAGACAATAAAGGGGTGGCAATCGGGTGGTTCTACATCACCGAGCCACGCGACCCCGAATGGGTGGCGGCCCCCGAATTTAGATCTGGCTTCCCCACACGGCTCTCGTCATGGAAAGAGACGGGCCTGACATGGGGGAATTTGGAAGAGCTATCTGGACTCCAAACATGCGTCCGAAACATGATGGACAAGAATCTCAGGCTTGTCGACGTAATCCAGGTGATGCTCATCCGCCGGATTCTCCCCTGCCAACAACGGGCCTTCAGTCTGTGGGAGTTCGATCCGGCACAGCACCGAACCTTGAGCTGGCTCTTCGACACTACGTACGAAGACGCCTGGAAGGTGCTGTTCAAGAGCGCCGAAGCCCCAACATCCGCTAACAAAGATCGCGGATACAGCCCGCGGCGTCAAGCCGGCGAGGTAAGTTATTTTACCCTTTACGGGACTCTTTTTTCATAGATTGACTCTATGTGGGATCTAAAAACTCCCTATTCTTTGACAAGACTGGCTGAAGACATCCAGACAAACTGTCCGGCTCCTTTGCCAGAAGACCAGGACGCCTTGGGTTAGCCAGGGCTGCTGGCTCCGGCACCCATGTGGTGCGGAGAAGAAGAAAACCAAGAAGGAGGCCACGGGAACTCGAAGGAGCTCCCGACACGGTGTTGTCGATTACAGGCAGAATCTTTCACGAGGACGAGGAGGAAGAAGAAGAAGATCCTCCCCCAGCGGGAGAGGAGAAGAAAAGGAAGGCCGCCCCAACTGGGGAGGCCGGAGGGTCCAAGAAGGGAAGAACCCTTCCTCCGGACTTCTCCACCAACATCGACGACAACGAGGAGGATTGGCCTACGAGGGCCAAGCCCCTGGCGAAATCGAAAGTGTCCGGATACCCATGGCTTTTTATTATTGCAGAGTGTTCTCTAATGTCGAACAATTGTGCAGCCCGCCCAAGGGCGAGTTCGCCGATTCATCGAGCGGGTCCCTGGGCTCGTCGGAAATGGAGAGTACTTCGCTTCCGACCGCCTCCTCGCCTCACGCTGCGGACGATGCTGCGGTGGGGCCCCAAGGGGGGCTTGGTCAAGAGGAGGTGGCGCAGGAGGTGCCACAAGGCAACCTCCCGGACTCCAGGTGCGTGGGGGGCAAGACCCCCAGGGGCTCTAAGCCCGACCCTCGTCCGAACTCCATGCCGGAACCATCAGTGATTACGAAGTCCGGCCAGCGGGTCCTTCATAAGAAGGTAAGACACCGGTGTCCTCCGTCCAACCGAGGCACCGGATAGCTCTTGGGCGCTTAACAAGCGCTTCCATCGAGGAGGAGCACCGCATTGTTATGAGTGCGGTGATCCGGACAGTTCGATCTGCCAAGAGCGGTGATCAAGCTGCACCAGCCTTCTAACGGCTTTGAGGTAAGTTTTAAAATATGTAAAAATATTACCGCTTAGACAGTAGCCTCGATGCTTAGTTCGGTGTTAGGAAAGAAAAGCGGACTAAGGATCTAAAAAGATATACGCAGGAGTCTAACATAAGTATGTCAATATGGGAATGCAGGCTGCTTGACCTCTGCCCAAGACTGACTGTGGAGGTCAATGCATTGAAGTAGAACCTCGAGCGGTCCGAGAACGAGCTCGGACAACCCAAGAAGCAGCTCGAGGACAAGGAAGGTAAGTAATACCTTATTAAAGAAATACCTTATAGAAAAGGTTTTGGTTGCAAAAAATAACAGGAATAACTTGGGTACTACAGGGGCCACGAACGAGGTGGCGACCCTGAAGGAAGCGGTGTCCGTGGCCGAAAACAAAGCGGCCACGGAACGCACCGAGCAAGAGAAGGGGGAGGCGCAGCTGGCCAAGCTACGGCAAGAGCTCCAAGCTCTCGTGGAAAAACACGAGATTTTGGAGCGTGACTCGAAGACTCGAGAGTCCGAGCTCGCCTCGGCTCTTGAGAGTGCCAAAGCTGCTAAGGCCGAGGCCCAAAAAGCCCTCCAAGAAATTGAGTCGTTGAAGAAGATAGCGGCGGGTAAGGCATTCTTTATGCAAAGCAAGCATGTGAAAGTGAATTACCTATTACTTACCCGGATTGAGCTCTCCAGAGCATTCGCAGATTTGCCCGTAGTGTGTCCGATCTTTGCCGCATTCTACCGCGCCAAGGAGGGAGCTCGACGGAAAAGGTGTTCTGGTCTCGATATCGAGGCCGGACGTCCGGTGCCCCTGAGTGACCAGTGAAGCAGCTGGTCGAGCTCCTAAGGTCGCCGAACAGGCCATGAAGGGCCTTATAAGCGGCTGTGGCCATTGGAGGCCATGCCTGGGAGCTACTTCGGCTTGGTGCAGTGGTTGGTGGATGCCTGTCCATGGATTGAAGTCATCAAGCGCTCCGTCTGCATTGAAGGTGTCCGTCGGGCCCTTGCCCGTGCTAAAGTGCACTGGGGAAAGCTGGATGCGGAGAAGCTTGTGACGGACGGGCCATCGAAGGGCCATGAGCATCGCACGCCCGAAATGTACTATGAGGGCCTCCTGAAGGGTGCCCGCCGAATAGCGGATGAGTGCTCCAAAGATGTAATTATTGAATAAGCTCGCATTTGTTATCCTGTACGCTGAAAACTTGTTCATATGCGCTAAGCAACGCTTGTTAATTTAAAATATTACCTTCTGTGCGGGCATTTATCAAATTTGAGAGATGGCAAGTCGTTGGCTTCAGCCCCCATGCCACGAGTGCTAGGGTGTTCGGGATAAACTTGAGCACTCTTGTTCCCATTCTTGGGTCCATCTAGGGAGGCACTCAACACAACGAACAAGGCAACCAGACTTATAATGCTTGAACACTCTCACTTAGCCATAGAATTCTATAATTTTAAATTTCGTGAAGCCCCTAGTATTCGGAAGACCGAGTTCGGGCGCTATCCATGCCTTTGACGGACAATTCCGGTTCCTCGCTCTAAGCGGCATAAGTCTTTAGGGACCGAAAAAACCTCTCGAACAGCGATCGGCTCTCGCCCTATCATGACGGTCAGTTTTAGCTTTCTCCTTTGAGGTGCTCGACCCAGCTCAAGCTGGGCACAATCGCAGTGGTTCTCCCGGTGCTACCTTAGCCGATATAATGGAACGTAAGGTACCAAAACACGGGAGCCGGGCAAACCCAACTATTGACCCAAGACATGATTCGGAGCCGATTCATATAATGCTATAAGTTCGGGGTGCCACACTTGTGAAAGTGTTGGGATTTATCACACCATAATTTTGGGATACTTAAGCCCCTGGTATATTGGACGTACCAAAGTGTACGGTTGCAACATGTCGTGAAATGAACATATGTATAGATAAAGGAAGTAGAGCAATAATAAGAAAAAGCTATGTATTGTTTATTCAAAAAGGTACTGCAATGAAAGCAGAATGATACAAATAGTGCGGTAAGCAAGGGATGGGACTATCTAACATGTCCCCCTCCAGGGGTAAGCTGCGGGATGGTATGTAAAACAGGTATAATGCTCGTAATAGAGACCACCTGAACACTTCGACGTGGCTTACTGTTTCCCTGGCTGTTGCATCGTGAGTTCGGTGATTCTAGTGCCGGACAGGAATTCTGGAAGACGGAGTCCTGAAAGTAAGAAAAAGGAAGAAAAAGGAAAAAAAGGAAAAGAATGACACAATCGCGAGCCCCTGGTGCGGTCGAGCCGCATTCTTGGCGTGCCGTGGTCTTGCCCCTCCCCATATGCCCATGGTATCTCCAGAGCGTAATTATGTACACGTAACACTAGCTTCGCAATTTAGAGGGCTGGGGTTAGGGCGGATTACTTCGCGTGCTTGAATCGTGCCAGCGGTCTTGTTGTAGGTTACTCGGCGCGCTTGATGTTGTCCGGACGTTTAATGGCGGACTCGAGAGTTGCTATGAGAGGCTGCTTTGTACCTCCGCCCATGAGGGTCAGCCGTGTGCTCCTCCATTCGGAGAGAGCGTTCGGTGTTTCCATTGACCGTGACTACTCCTCGAGGGCCTGGCATCTTGAGCTTGAGGTATGCATAGTGCGGCACCGCTTTGAACTTTGCAAATGCGGTTCGTCCGAGCAGTGCATGATAGCCGCTGCAGAATGGGACGATGTTGAAGATTAACTCTTCGCTTCGGAAGTTATCCTGGGATCCGAAGACCACTTCGAGTGTAACAGAGCCCGTACAACTGGCCTCTACACCCGGTATGACGCCTTTAAAGGTCGTATTTGTAGGTTTAATCCTTGAGGGGTCTATGCCCACTTTGCGCACTGTATCCTGATAAAGCAGGTTCAGGCTACTGCCGCCGTCCATCAGGACTCTGGTTAGGTGAAATCCGTCGATAATTGGGTCAAGAACCAATGTGGCAAAACCGCCGTGACGGATGCTAGTGGGGTGGTCCCTTCAATCGAAGGTGATCGGGCAGAAGACCATGGGTTGAACTTCGGGGCGACTGGCTCCATCGCATATACGTCCCTTAGTGCATGCTTCCGCTCCCTTTTGGGTATATGGGTTGCGTATATCATGTTCACCGTTCGCACTTGCGTGGGAAAACCCTTTTGTCCTCTATTGTTCGGCGGCCGGGGCTCTTCCTCGTCATCGCTATGCAGCCCCTTGTCATTGAGTTCGGCACTTAACTTGCATGCTTGCTTGAACACCCAACAATCCTGTTGGTGTGATTGGCTAGTTTTCGGGGTGCCATGTATCTGGCACAAGCGATCGAGTATTCGGTCCAAGTTGGACGGGCCCTGGGTATTTCTTTTGAATGGCTTCTTCCCCTGACCGGGTTTAGAGCCTCTGAATCCGGCATTGACGGCCGTATCTTCAGTATTGTCGCCGTTAATGCGACGCTTGTTCTTGTTGCGACGCGACCTGCCATTGTTGTCCTTGGTATCCGAACTATCAGGATGTTTGGCCAAGTTGTTGCTTCAAGCTAGCCAGCTGTCCTCTCCCACACAAAAGCGGGTCATGAGTGTTGTGAGGGATGTCATGGATTTTGGCTTTTCCTGTCCTAGGTGCCGGGCAAGCCACTCGTCGCGGATGTTAGGTTTGAAGGCTGCAAGGGCCTCTGCATCCGGACAGTCAACGATTTGATTTTTCTTTGTTAGGAACCGTGTCCGAATTGTCCGCCGATTCTTGGCTGCTGAATTATGTGGCTAAGGTCATCGGCGTCTGGTGGTCGCACATATGTGCCCTGGAAGTTATCAAGGAATGCGGCTTCCAGGTCCTCCCAACAACCAATTGATTCTGCTGGCAAGATGTTGAGCCAATGTCGAGCTGGTCCTTTAAGCTTGAGAGGGAGGTATTTGATGGCATGTAGATCATCACCGCGCGCATGTGGATATGGAGGAGATAGTCCTCGATCCAGACCGCAGGATCTGTGGTACCATCGTATGATTCCATGTTTACGGGTTTGAAGCCCTCGGGGATTTGATGATCCATTACTTCATCTGTGAAGCATAGTGGGTGTGCGGCGCCTCTGTATTGGGCTATATCACGACGTAGCTCATATGAGCTTTGTCTACTATGTTTGGCCCGGCCGGGTTTGCTGTATCCGGCACGATGGTAATCATCCCGCATCGTTGGGCGCCCACGCGATCCGTAGATCGATCTTGTATGTTTTGTCTTATCCTCCAATATATCTAGCAAGTCCGGCGTGTTTTCCCGTGCCTTGGTACTTTTTGAGCGGCGTCGGGGTGTGGCTTGAGCGGAGGGCCGAGAGGCTTCTCTGTCATGACACGGGTGGCCGATCTGCCATGTCGTCTTGCTGGTGACTTGGGTGCTTCCTCCTCTGATCGAGGCAACGGCCTGCGTTTGGGGTAGCTTTAGGAGGCGTTTGAGTTCATACTCTTGGCTGCAAGGACTTCGGTCCATCCGTCACCTAGCATCCTGGTCAGCTCTAAGTCTGTTGCTGCTTTTCTTGAGGCTGCTTGCCGTGGCTATAAACTGCGTTTGAAACGCGCTCCTGTTGGCGGGATCCTCGAGCACGACAAATTCGTCATTGTCGAGGCTTGCCTCATCTTCGAGGAGGGCGCATAATTATCGTCCTCGACCTCTCTTTACGCCGCGCCTTTGTCGTGCGGACTTGCTTCTCCCTCCTCCTACACCGAGTCCTGGAGGAGGGTTCTCTTCAAGACTGTCCGGTGTTATTATCTCCCGTGCGGACTCACCGTTTTTATTGTGGCGGGATTTAGAGCGGCGCCGCTGACGTCGGCGCTTCGGCTGTTTCTTGGAGGGGTCATCCTCCGTTGTTCCATCGCCGTTCCCATCTTTTGGGATGTCCACCATGTATATGTCATATGATGAGGTGGCCTTCCAGTGCCCTGTAGGCGCTGGGTCTTGGTCGTCTCCGGCATCGTCGTCCATACCGTCGATGTCTTCGGAGTCGAAGTCGAGCATGTCGGTTAAATCATCGACAGTGGCTACAAAGTGGGTGGTGGGTGGGCGTTGAATTTCTTTGTCGTCCGCATCCCAACCTTCCTGTCCGTAGTCCGGCCAGGGCCCTCCGGATAAAGAGAGAGACTTTAGTGAATTCAGGATCTCGCCAAAGGGCGAGTGTTGAAAGATGTCCGCGGCAGTGAACTCCATGACCGGCGCCCAATCGGATTCGATTGGCAAGGGCGCGGAGGGTTCGGAGTCCGGAGAGGAGTCTGGCACCCTGGAGTCGAGGTCTTCGCAAAGGACAGGGATGGAGTTCGGCTCAATCGCCGTAGAGATTGTAGCCCCCAAGGCGGTGTCCAACCACTCGTCCTCGATCGGGGAATCCGGCTCCGGATTAAGGGTCGGAGCGGATGCTGGTGCGGCCTCCAGGCCTTTATTTGCAGAGCTAGATCGTGCCCATCGAGACATCGGCGTGCTTAGCTGCGGCTCGAATCCGTCGAAGATCAAGTCTCCGTGGACATCGGCCGTATAGTTCAAACTTCCAAATCGACACGATGGCCGGGCGTAGCTTTCGATCTACTCCGGATGGCCAGCGAATTGGCCCGTAGTGCAAAGCCACCGAATCTGAAGATCTGTCCGGGAGAAAAGTCTCACCTGGACCGCGTCGTTGTTGATGATCGAAGGAGCCATCGGGCCTATCGGTGACGACACGGAAGGAACTCTCAATGAAAGCACCAATGTCGGTGTCAAAACCGGCGGATCTCGGGTAGGGGGTCCCGAATCTGCGTCTAGGCGGATGGTAACAGGAGACAAGGGACACGATGTTTTTACCCAGGTTCGGGCCCTCTCGATGGAGGTAATACCCTACTCCTGCTTGATTAATATTGATGATATGAGTAGTACAAGAGTAGATCTACCACGAGATCAAGGAGGCTAAACCCTAGAAGCTAGCCTATGGTATGATTGTTGTTCGATCTCACGGACTAAAACCCTCCGGTTTATATAGACACCGAATAGGTTAGGGTTACACAGAGTCGGTTACAATGGTAGGATATCTACATATCCATATCGCCAAGCTTGCCTTCCACGCCAAGGAAAGTCCCATCGGACAAGGGACGAAGTCTTCAATCTTGTATCTTCATAGTCTTGGAGTCCGGCCGTGACGATAGTCCGGCTATCCGGACACCCCCTAGTCCGGGACTCGCTCAAGGAGGCCGCTTCTCGGGAGATCCAGCAGCCTCAGTTGATGGAGCCATGAAAGACGGGCGTCAGAAGAAGAAAGTAGCACATGGAAGGCCACAACCGTGTGGTACTTACACGTCAATGGCGAAGTACTTCCTCCGCTTCAGCGGTCCGAAGACGTTGCTGCCACTGGGTGATCCCTTCCTCTTGCGGAGCTCCTCGAAGTCCATGCAAAGGCGACCAAAACGCTGAACGTGGTGGCCAGAGCGCGGCGGGACCAAAGAAGAGCTCGGGAGAATGTCTTCAGGGGTGCTCAATTGCGGCGAACAGCCGGGCACCATTTCACCACGATCTCCCGAGGCTCCTGGAGCCTTGGCCTCGGGAGTCGCACACGGCGTCTCCTCAGCAACCGACACCTCAGGAGGGGTGTGGCATGCTCCTGAAGATGATGCCCCAAGGTCACCACCTGGCGCATGCTCATCAGCACACGAGCCGCCGGTCTCTGCCCGGGCTCGCCCACCAGCACCTTCACTTGGGGCGAGCCTAGCATCAGGAGCGAGAAAGGGAACCACAACGACAGGGTTCTCCTGAGGCCCCTCCAGGCTGACCTGTCGCGGCCCCCATTCATCAAAGAGAGGAATGGACTTTGCAAATTCGTCCTTGTTCTCACAGCGGTTTAGCAGGCAACTATTCATGGGCAGATCAGCTGGCAGAGAGACGCCTGTCAGGACCCTGAGCACTGTCCCTCGCGTCCCAAGGAGGAGCCTGGACTCCTGAAACCTCATGTGGTCTTGGCTTCTAAGCAAAGTCCACATGGGGCGAGAATGGCGCTGGAGCGGAGCGACTCGGCGTCGCACGAATTCCTTCACCACCATCGGTGTAGTTACGCCGTGATCCTTCAGCAACTTCAACCTGAGCCAGACACGGGCAAGGCCGGGGCTCGCGAGCCGCTGATGGCCCCAGCCGGGGTTAGGAACAGCGGGTCCCGACGGATCCTGGAGCGGAGGACTGAGCACACCGGCATCAACGAACACCCATCGTATCCGGAAGTCGCTCGTAGATGGAGGAGGGTCAAAATCAATCCCCTCGCCTGCTGTCGCGGCCACAGCCTGGAAGTTCACGCACCCCGAGCAATGTTGAGGGTCGTCCAGATGCAATGAGAAGAAGTGGCGGAGGAGAGCCACTGAAGGAGCAATGCCCACCATGGCTTCGCACACGAAGGCGAACACGATGAGAAGCGTCACGAACTGAGGGTCGAGATGCAACAAGTGGATCTGATAATGCTCCAGCACAGCGTTGAAGAAGGCAGAGAAGGGAGGAATCAGGCCTGCCTAGAGGGCGTCGATGAAGATTGGAATCTCAGTAGCCGTCTGAACCGAGCGAGTGCGGGACACGGGCCAAGCCACCGTCTCCCCCCACTCATTGAAGCTGGAGGCAAGCATCGGGCACACCTTGTCCATGGCCTTGTCATTGAGCACGCGTGACCAGCCGAGCGCCGGCACGAAGGGCGGAGGCGCGGCCAAAAGACGCAAAGGGCTCTTCCCCTTCTCAGCTTGCTTGAGCGCCATGGCTATGGAGCAGGTGGAGCGCGAGTCAGATTGGGGAAGAGAAACAGAGTCGCAAGGAAGCAGAGGAATTGGGGAGGCAAGACGCAAGAGGCGGAGGAATAACTGTGTAGGCCGCGGGGGCCGCATAGCCAGGCGGATTCAAAGGCGGTGTGGGGAAGCGGAGACACCCACGTCCAATCAACCGCCACGTGTTGACCGAGGCCATGAGCTTTGGGGCCATGATTGCTCCGAACTTGACCCTTGGCTTCGCCGCGAAGCCAAGCCCGAGCGCGCCTTGGGCCCGGGGGCTACTGTCGGCGTTCTGGGAACAGGGGTCCCCAGACATGCTTGCCTGCGGCCCACAGCGTGGCTAGGCAGCGGGCTGTATGGCCCATCTTCATCAACAAGGCATCCAAGACCCTCGCGAGGGTCCAAGCCTCGCGAGGCGGACGAGGCAAGGCTTCCTCTGGAGTGGTCTAGCCAGGCAGGCTCACGAGGAGCGGAGATATCAAGGCGGGGCAAACCTCACGAGGGACTCGTGACGTGAGCCAAAGATGAACGGTGCCAGGCGGGCGCCAGTGCGCGCAGCGTCCCCATTTCCTCTTTGGTGCTAAGGAGGCAAGCGTAGACGAAGAGTACCAAGGCATCAGGCAAAGGTTGCCATATTGGTGCAACAAGACCAAGACCAGGAGGACGGCAAGGCGGAGGTCATCATGGAGCCCAAGACGGCGTCATCCCAGGGCTTTTCGCAGGCGAAGACCGCTTTTGTCAGGATAGGTTGTACTAGCTGTCCCCCTTCAAATTTGCCAGCCGTTGTTGGCTCCCTTCCCGCTCAACATTTGGGAAGAGGACCAGGGCGTCTATAAATGGGACTAGCCACCACAGTAGTGGGGAGGGCAGTTGATCGACTCCTCACACCACAAGTTCATACGCACAAGAACACCTCAACCTCAGGAGGCTGTTCTTCTCTTGTACCGTTCATCATCAGCCCAAGAGGCAATCCACCACCACCACTCTGGAGTAGGTTATTACACCACAACGGTGGCCCGAACCAGTATAAACCCCGTGTCTCTCTCTGTGTTGTGAGTTTGTCGAGTTCGTCTGCAAGATCTTAGCGAGCTAGAGCCTAGATCGATTGGAGGGAAAGACTTCGCGTGCACCCCAGTGTTCGAACCTTAAGGATTTGCCGAAACCCCACATCCGACAGTGGAGCGCTCAAAATGATAGAATATGAAATATGTACTCATCACTAAGGCAGAGTGAATGATCATAGAAGTATCTCACACACACATGAAGTATCATCAGGCAAGCAAACAAATAAGTATCAAACAAGTAGCAAAAGAGATAGAAAAAAGAAGAAAACTCTCCCTCTCTCTCTCAGTAAACTCTCTCTCTCTCTCAAAGCCTACGATCTATACACTTTCTCCCCATTTGGCAACAAGTTACCAAAAAGTTCAAAAATGCATAGTGTTATGCGTCTCTCTAGGCTTGATCTTCAGGAGGAGGCGTTGAGAGGACTCCAAGGACGGATGCATCTGTTGAAGTTGTTGGAGCTGGTGGAGTGGCAACTGGAGGGGCTACTGATGTTGTGGCTACAGGTGCTGATGTAGTAGCTCTTGTATCTTTCACATGTATTGTTGCAGACCTCTGTGCCCTAGGCACTCTCTGAAAGGCATCTGTGGTAGCTTTCCCTTTCTTCTCCTCAGCTTCTTCTTGGAGCCGCTCAATAGCTGTCTGCATCTCTGTCACCTTCAAGTCAAGATCATAGAATTTTGTCTCAATGATCCTCTCCAGGCTCTCTTGGTTTTGAGTTAGGGTGGCCAATCCTTTCTCAATCCTCAAAGTGGCTTGAATAAGATATCCAAGTTGATCTTGCTTTTACTTGAGGAACACTTGTGAAGCCTCTTCAACACTTGGCATCTTGGCTGCCTTCTCAGCTTTTGCTTTCTCCCTCTTCTCTTGAGCCTCTACAGATGTGGGATCTTCATCATTCATGACAACTATGTTGTCCTCAAAGTCAGGCCTCAAGGGAAGATGTTCCTTGTCCAATAAGTATGTGCCTGTGCCCATCTTGGAGTTGATGAGCATCTGTATGTGTGGAGCATACCCACATGATCTATCCTAATCTGTTGTTGTCCTCTTGATTGTCTCAACAAATAGACTCATCACTTTGAACTTCTGGGGCACACCAAACAACTGCAGCAAGGAGTGGCCTCTGATCATCCTAGGATCTCCTGATTTGGGCAACAAGGTGTGCCTCAAGATGGTGTTGATGGTGGTCAGACCAGACAGCAGATAATATACGGAGCCTAGCTTACGATTCTCCAAGGCTTTGTTAGGAATCCCTTATACATGTTGGCCATGGAGTTGTGATCTTTCTTCCTCTTGGCATAGACATCTATGTCATCCTCAATATCTAGAGGGGCATTGATCAGCTTGGCCCACTCAACAACTGTTGATTGGTACCTTGTACCTTCAGACATCCGAACAATCCTTCCATCAGGATAGAAATGAGTTGTAGAGTAGAATTGCATAATGGGCTCATCATTCCACCTGGTGAGTTTCTGACCCACAAAAGTATCTACTCCACATAGTGTGAAACTTTCATGCACTCCTGGGAAGTGGTCTTCATTGTTGTCGATGTACTTCCAGTCAACCCACTTCATATCATAGACAATAGGCTTCTTATCTAGCAGAACAGTCTCATAGAAGTCATGCCGCTCCTTAGTGTGAAACCTATTATCCACAGCAGTCCTTCTCCTCGCAGCATATGGATCTGATTCCCTCCATAATCTAAGACCTGCATCTTTTCCGATTTTCATATTTTTTGCCACTGGATGATTGTCATCATGGTCAGCGATCTTGGGCTTTAGCTTCCCAAGCACTTGTGCTTCATCATCTTCGTCTTCTTCAATCTCAGGCACTGGGGTCTTCTTCTTCTCAGCAGCTGGTATGTTTCTTGTGCTCCTCTTTGGTGCAGTCTTGGGGGCTGGAGCAGAAGCTTTGGGGGCAGTCTTGGGCTTAGAAGGGGCAGCCCCAGACTTGATGGCATCCCCCATCAGCTTTTGAGCTTTAGGTGCTAGTGCAGCATCCTCTACCTATCATTCCTCATCAGACCGAATCATCATTGAGGGTTTTCCAATAACTTTGGCCATGGTCTTCTTGACCCTTTCCTTTCTCTTCTTGCCCTCACAAGCAGCCTCTCCTCCAGTTGATTTGGAAGTTTCAAGAGTGGAGGCTCTGGCCTTTGACATGGGAACCCTCTTTGCAGGAGCCTTCTAGTTCAAACCAGGCTTTGTAGATGCAGCTGTGCCAAATTCCTTCTTGACAACCTTTTTCTTGGAGCTGACCTCCTCCTCAGCAGCAACATAGTCTTCATCATCAGAATCAGAATTTCTCTTCCTCCTGTGCCTAGTAGTAGCCTTAGGCAGGTTGCTACGAGTACTTCTGCTGCCTTCATCATAACTGCCAGAGGGACTAGTGCCCTCACTCAGATTCACCTGCTCCTCAGACTTGTTCTGTCTATCACTCTGATATGACATGTCCGATACTGCAAACTGACAGCTAACCTTGTGAATAGTTATAGATGAGATAGAGTGGATGAGCATCACAAAATGCAGAGATTTTGCAAAACAAATGAGTCAAAAACTTAGTTTTAGTTTTCCACAGAAAGCATTTCAGAGCTACGGATTTGTTAAACTCGGTGACACCGAAGCAACTTTGGAGTCTAAACTAGTGAAATCGGTCAGACCGAGACACAGTTCGGTGAGTCGGAGATTGCTAGGGTTTCACTAAGAGTTCAACTCGGTCACACCGATTTGCAAGTTTCGGTGAGATCGAAAGTTACAAGTATACTGTCCTAAGCCAAATCGATGAGACCGATTTCCACAACTCGGTCAGTCTGAGATGAGTTCAATGGAAACCTAACCCTAAATTTTCGAATCAAAACTAATCTAATGGAAGTTTTTATTGGATAAATTGATCTCATACGTGGTCATGGCATTGACTTTGTCTTAAGAATCAGAGGTAAGGATTGCGCAAAGATTCGAACACATACCCTAACTTGGCGATTAGCTCGCTACGGCGGCAACAGCGGTGTAGAATTCCGTTGACAGCAACGGAGACCAGCGGCGGGAGGTCGCTGGCGACGAGAGGATGATCCGGAGACCCAAGTTGGCAGAGCAGATACGCGCGGGCTAATAGGTTTCGAATAAATTTCCAAAATTTGACCCATCGGTATATATATCCTGAACCTGTCGGTGTGACCGAGTGGAACAACTCGGTGGCACCAAGATGCAAAATCGCAAGCGGTTACTGCAACTCGGTGTGATCGAGTGGTCCTAATCGGTTGCACCGAGGTTGAAAACCTAGATCAACTCAGTGAACTCGGTTTGACCGAAAAGGATGAATCGGTCAGACCGAAATGCACAGAGAGGTTTTGGAATTTTAAGTCTATGACGAATCGGTGACTCCGAGTGCTCCTCACCTAGAGGGTTCGAATCTGGCTTTATCAAACTTTGTGATGTAGCATGAATAGAGTTTGAGACGAGAAAAACATAGATAGCTAGAGAAGGTTCTTAGGTATTCTTGTCCATGCATTTAGCAAAAGAAGAAGATCCAAACAATCAAAGCAACAAATGGATGTCCTCGAATGAGAAAAATATGCAATCAACATGTTCACACAATAAAATGGCAAATGAAATATGTGGCAAAGCATGCACAAACACTCTAGCATCTATCAAGCAATTGGCAATGACTACGTCATCTATATATGAGTATATTGACTTAGGAGTCCAATGAGAACATTTGAATATAGGTCATACTCATTGTTTAAGCGCAAGTGGGGTTACCACTTTTACATAAAGCATTGTTGTGACCACACCATTAGAGTTGCTTTAGCTCAATTCTTAGAGTAAATCTCCCCCTAGATGTGATATCCCCCCTAAGAGGTATGAACTAACCTTGGGTTTTGTCGATGATGACTTCATGTATATGTTGAAGATGTGTATGCTCAATGTTGATGTAGATCATTCAACGCAATCCATTGTGAGTTGCACTTTCAATACCTACACGGGTTAGTCCCACAAGGAACAAACAAGGATATCCATAAACATAGAGTGAAGTTCACACAAGATGATGTCCATGAAAGCATTAGGTTACCTTGTCTCTTGTATTACCAACAAGAGGGTTTGCGACTCCTTGAACTAGTGCAAGATGTGGAAGTTGTTTGCACTTGTTCTCGCCAAAATGATATGAGTGAAGTATGTTGGCGGAGTCACCCTCAAGAACTCTCTAGTTCTTCTTATTCAGGATCAACATCTACTTGATGGGAATCCTTGGAGTTGTAGTCGTACTTTATGAAGTAGAACTTGATGTAGTCTTGGGAACCCACTTGACCAAGGCCTTGGGAGCTTCTTCAAATGCATCAATCTGCTCTTGAAGCTTGTCCTTGCCTTTTTGTGTGTGTTCTTGTGGTGGAAGATCATCTTGAGCTTGTGTTCCCTAGAAGGAAGTAGGATCATACTTCTCTTGTTGAGGAATAAACTTTGTCTTGGGGTATTGATCTTCTTCCCACTCAACTCCATTGGCATTGAACTTTCATTCAAAACCAACACCTTGATTCTTCCGGTGCCTTCCTTGCTTGCGTACAATTTCCTAAAATTGCTTACTTCTGGCAAGGCTCTTTTAAACACCTTTCTCTATAATTCCCTTCAATAAGATATTTTCTTGCTCAAGTGTAACTTGGCTAAGAGAATCATTAGTGGAATCAAGAGAACTACTAGAAGCAACATCATTGGCTTTAACATGATTATTGTTACTACTGGAAGAAGAATCTGTCTTGTTCTTGTTGCTAGATTTTACTTGTGGCATGTAAGTAGACAAGAGTAAACGCTTGGCAATGTAAGAAGAACTTTTCTTACGAAGATCATCATTGATTGCCTTTAAGAACCCATGCTCTTGCTCAAGGTTGAGCTTTTCAAAGCATAGCTTCTCATGAGTCTTTAAAAGCTCTCGATGATCTTCCAAGGTAGTTTTATGAGCTAACTTAAGAGTGTTTAGTTCTTTAGTTAGACGCTCAATCTTCTTCTTATCATTGTCATTCATTTTATCTTGATTAGCATGATTAATAGCAAGTTCATCATAGTTTTCATCACTAGAGTTGTCAACAAGTAAATCATCATCACCTAGCAAATCATCTGCATCACTATTGAAATCAACATACTCGGGTTGTGATACCTTTGGGCCTTTAGCCATGAAGCATCTACCAATTCCTTCATTTTGTGAGTCAAATATGTCATAGGAGTTGGTTGAAACAAGTGCTAGACCGGCAACACCTTCATCTTGAGTATATTCGGAGTCAGAGTGATAATTTGTCTCGGAGTGATGATCGGAGTCGGAGCCGGATACCCATTCACCAACATGAGGTTGATGTTTTTGTTTTGTGTAGCTCCTTGATGAGTTCTCCTTCCTTTCCGAATCCTTGCTTCTGTGCGAGGTTCTTTGTTCATAACGATCATCTCTGCTCCTTCTCTCTCTTGGAGGTGATTCTTCTCTTCTAGTTCTCCTTTTAGGTGAGTCTTCTCTTCTTTTGTAGGGAGCCGTACACTCATTGGAGTAGTGTCCGTGTTTCCCATAATTATAGCAGTTACGCTCACAACTAGAAGATCTTTTGTCATTGTAGGACCTTGACTAGGAACTTCTTTCCTTGCTTCTAATCTTGTAGAACTTGTTGAAATTCTTCACCATTAGGCTCAATTACTCATTGAAGGCTTGTTTCTCACTTGATGATGTAGGAGCATCACATGAGTCTTTGTAAGCACCACTTGACTTGTTGTCAAGATCTTCCTTATCCTTGAGTGACATCTCATGAGCAAAAAATTTACCAATGACTTCGGTTGGCTTGAGATCTTTGTAGTTAGGCATCATTTGGATCAATGTGCACACGGTATCATGTTTTCCATCCAAGGCTCTTAGGATCTTCTTGATGATGAATCTGTCGGTCATCTCTTCACTCCCTAAGCTGGCAATCTCATTTGTGATGAGTGAGGGAGTCCTGGATTAGGGGGTATCTGGACGGCCGGACTGTATACAACGTCCGGACTATTTAAGCGTGAAGATACAAGACTCAAGACTTCGTCCCGTGTCTGGATGGGACTTTCCTTGGCGTGGAAGGCAAGCTTGGTGATCCGGATATTATATTTCCTTCCTTGTAACCGACTCCATGTAAACCCTAGCCCTCTCCGGTGCCTATCTAAATCGGAGAGGTTGGTCCTTAGAAGGCCGATCACAATTACGATCATACCATCATAGGCTAGCTTCTAGGGTTTAGCCTCTACGATCTCGTGGTAGATCTACTCTTGTACTACCCATATCTTCAATATTAATCAAGCGGAAGTAGGGTTTTACCTCCATCGAGAGGGCCCGAACCTGGGTAAACATCTGTGTCCCTTGCTTCCTGTTACCATCAGCCTAGACGCACATATCGGGACCCCCTACCCGAGATCCGCCGGTTTTGACACCGAATTGGTGCTTTCGTTGAGAGTTCCTCTGTGTCGTCGCTAAAGGGCTCGATGGCTCCTCCAGTCATCATCAACAACACGATCCCGGGTGAGACCTTTCTCCCCGGACAGATCTTCGTGTTCGGCGGCTTCGCCTGCGAACCAACTTCGCTTGGCCATCCGAGCAGATCGACATTTCGCCCCACAGCCACGGATCAGGTTCGGAAATCTGAACTACACGGCAGACATCCGCGGAGACTTGATCTTCGATGGATTTGGGCTTATGACAGGAGCACCGGATAGTCACGACGAGCACGGCTTAGACCTGCCGTCGGACGAAGCTCGGGGTATCACCCCCGTAGTATCCCCGGACCTAAATCCGGAGCAGGCGGTGCTGCCTAAGGACGGAGGGATGGACCCCGCCCCGCAGGTCGCGCACTCATCGGCGATGGAGCCGAACACGGGTCTTACCTCTGTGGTGACCTGTGACTACGGACCCCTGGATTCGTATCTGGACGTGGGTCCCAGTCCGCACACTCCCGAGCCAGCCGAGCCAGGTTGGGCTTCGGTAATGGAGTTGACCGCTGCGGATATCTTCCAGCACTCTCCCTTTGGCGACATGCTGGACTCATTAAAGTATCTCTCTTTGTCAGGAGGCTCGTGGCCGAACTATGTCCGGCTTGAGTGGGAGGAAGGTGATGAAGGAATGAACTATGTCCGGCTCGAGTGGGAGCTTCTTGCACGGGCTCTATAACATTGGAAGTGGTCTTCGGATCTCAGGATAACTTCTGAAGCAAAGAGTTAATCTTTGATATCGTCCCTTTCCACAGTGGTTACCATGCACTGCTCGGACGAACCGCATTCGCTAGATTCAATGCGGTACCACACTACGCATACCTCAAGCTCAAGATGCCAGGACCACGCGGGGTCATAACAGTGAACGGAAATATGGACCGCTCTCTATGAACAGAAGAACATACCGCATCCCTTGCGGCAGAAGTACAACGCGGCCTTCTCCAACAAACCAATCCGGCGACAACAACTTCGAGCACCGTCAAGAGAGTCCGGAGCACCCCGCAACAGGATCATCAGGCACGCCAAGGGCGCGACTAGCAGTCCGGCCTCCGCTTAAGCCCCATTAAAGCAGCATTCATGCCACGCGTACACAACTACTCAAGATACCATGGGCATAGGCGGAGGCGCAACAACGACTCAGTCAACAGTGCGGAATAACCGCCACATACCTTCATAACCTGTCCTCCTTCTTTTTCAGGACAGTGCTTTAGAGCAGCCTCTTCAAAAGAGCCAGATTGTCGGACTTACATAGGAGAGAAAACCAAGGAGGCAACAGGCTTCGCGCATGTAAGGAAACACCCAGGTAGAATCTATTTATGATCGTTATACCTGTTTTATATATCCATACGCGGCCTGCCTCTGGATAGGACATGTTAAATAGTCCTATTTATCTCCGCTTAATGCATTCATTGTAAACATACGCTTAAACGTATTTTCATCAATGGGAGAGATTATATAGCGTCAGCTCATTATTGTTATTTGAACATTTTTCTTACAAATGTTTCTTTGATATTGCATCCATACACTTTGGTACGGTCCGTTTGCCAGGGGCTTCCTATGGTGCCCCGTCCTACGGCAACTAAAGTCCGAACACTTTAAACAATGCGCACCCGAACTTATAGCACTATATGCATCAGCTCTGAACCATGTCTTGGGTCTCTGATTGGGTTATACGGCTCCCTTGTTTTGGTACCTTAAGTTTCGTTATATCGGCTAAGGTAGCGCAGGAGAACTACTGCAATTGTGTCCTGGTTCTTCCGGACGAGCACCTCAGTAGAGAAAGCCGAGAACTGACCGGCATGATGTGGTGAGAGCTGGTCGCTGTTCGAGAGGTTTTAAAATCCTTAAAGATTTTCCGCTTTAGGCGATAAATCGGCTTCGTCCGATCTATGCGTGTATAAGCGCCCCAATTCGCCTTCCGATTCTAAGGGCTTCACGAAATTTAAAATTGTAGACTTCTATGGCTAAGTGAAAGTTATAAAGCCGAATTGTCCGATTGCCTTGTTCACTGCGCTGGATACCTCCTTAAGGGACCAAACATTTGGATAAAGAGTATCCAGGTTTTTCCAGGAACAACCCGGCACTAGTTGCGTGGGGGCGGAAGCCGACGACTGGCCTACTTTCAGTATTCTATAAACAGCCGCACAGAAGGTAATATTTTAAATCAAACAGTGCTACATAGCACAAGTAACTTCGTCTTTAAATTACAATAGCGGCAGAGGTGCATTTAGTCAAAGATCTTGTCTTTGGAACACTCATCGGCCACGAGACGAGCGCCCTTCATAACGCAATCATAGTAATTCTCGGGATGGCGATGCTCCTTGCCTTCCGGCAGACTGTCCTTCACCAGCTTCTCCGCATCCAGCTTGCCCCAATGCACCTTCGCGCGGGCAAAGGCCCGGTGGGCACCCTCGATGCAAACGGATCGCTTGATTACTTCAAGCCGGACAGGCATTCACCATCCGCTGATCATGCCGAAGTAGCTAGTGGGCAGGGGCTCACCAGGCCACATCCGGACTATGAAATCTTTCATAGCCACTTCGGCCGACCTGTGGAGTTCGACCAACTGCTTCAGTTGATCACTCAGAGGCGTTGGGTGTTCGGTCCCAGCATACTAGGACCAGAACAGCTTCTCCGTTGAGCTCCCGTCTTGGGCATTGTAGAACTCCGCGGCATCTGATACGCTGCGTGGCAGATCTGTGAATGCCCCTAGAGAGCTCCGAATTCGAGTAAGTAAAAGAAACGCCTCGTCCACATGTTTGCTTTGCACAAAGAATTTCTTACCCACCTCTATCTTTTTGGCCTCCTGGATCTCCTGCTGTGCCTTCTCGGCTTCGTCCTTGGCGTCTTTCATACTCACAAGGGCCTTTGCAAGCTCAGCCTCTTTCGTCTTCAGATCATGCTCCACGGACTCGAACTTCTTGCCGAGGTCCTGGAGCTCTTGATGTACCTCGCTCACTCTAGCACTTTGCTTCTCGCGCTCTCTGCATTCCAAGGCCGCCTTGTCTTCGGCCTCGGATAGCGCTTTCTTCAGGGACGCCACTTCGGTAGTGGACCCTGTCACACAGTCACGATGCTTCGTTGTCAGACTAAATACTTTTATCTATATTTACATATATAAGAGCGGAGAATCACTCACCTTTGCTCTCTTCGAGCCACCTCTTCGTGAGATCGAGCTCTCCCTGCACCTGCTCCAGGTCTCGCTTTAGTTCGGCAACCCCTGCTGTGCGGGCAGCAGCGGCAAGCAGCACGGCCTGCTTAGTTACATAAACACTTATTAGACTTCTGCGGATTATAATTGACCCTCCGTTTGGCTTTTCTTTCCGAACACCAAACGGAGTATCAGGGGCTACTACCTATCGGGTGGTAATTTCACACATTTTTATTACTTACCTCGAAGCCCGTCAGGAGGCTTGTGCAGGCTTCGGTTAGTCTGCTTTTGGCCGACAGAACCTTTTTAATCACCGCACTCATAAGAGTACGGTGCTCGTCATCCATGGAAGCGCCTCGAAGTGCTTCCACCAGACTATCCGGCGCCGCTGGCGCGACGGAATTCCTCGGCACGGATGGCTCGCCCTTCCTAACGAGGGGCTGCCCGCCTAAATCCGAAACCGCTAAGGGTTCCGGAACAGTGTTCGGTCGATAGTCCGCCTTGCTGCGGCTCTCATCGACGCGATCCGCGGGGATCTTGAACCCCGCGTGTCCAACATCTGGAACTCCGCCTTGGGGCGTCTCCAGGGTCACCTCCCCCTGCTCGGGGAACCTTCGGGACAACACCTCCGTCTCATCCGCAGGCTGAGGAGTGGTGGCCGTCGGGAGCGAGTTCATCTCTGAAGCGCTCAGAGACCCATCCGAAGACGACACCTCCGGATGAGCCCTGGCCGGACTGCATGTATGTTCGGCGTTATTAAACAACTATGAAGTAAATCACGATAGAGGGCGGACACTTACGATCGTGCCGGGCTTTCCAGGCAGCCACCCTTCCTCGCTATGAGTGGCCGTGGTGGAGTAGTCCGGAAGGGACGTCTTTCCCTTCTTAGGCGTCCGGCCTCCCCCTCGGGCGGCTTTCCTCTTTTATCCTCCCCGGCAGGAGGTAGAATTTCTTCTTGCTTCCCCCGCCTCCATGAAGGAATCTGTCTCGTCGTCATCGGACGATGTGGGTATGACGGCCTTGCGTCGAGGGGCCCTCCTGGCCCCACGGCCTGTCTCCTCAGGCCTCTCATCCTTTCCAGATGGGGCGGCTTCTTCTTCTTCTTCTTCCTCCTCTTCGGGGGAGGAGTGCGCCTCGTCGTCTTCGGACGAGGCTTCTGGCACAACCTTACGCCGGAGACCCGTCCTGGTCCTCGGGGCCTTCTTTCCGGTATTCTTCTCCCATGCCTTGTAGGGCGCCAGGATCAGCATCTCTGTCAAGAGAGCATCAGCTGGGCCTTCTGGCAGTGGAGCCAGACAGTCAATTTGCTCCACTGTCTCCACATAGTCCTGATCAAATATACACAAATACTTAAGACTCCCCCATGAATGTATTGGGAAAAACCAAACCCGGTGGTAGTCCCAAAACTCACCGGACGCGGGGGCCGTGCTGCATGAAGTCCGCGGTCCTCGGATGTGGGAGGAGGTACTTCGGAGGCCATAAACAACTCCTTCCACGCGTCTTTGTGCTTCATGCCATAGAGCCTCAAGGCGTCGGTGTTCGGCCGGGACGAACTCCCACAGATTGAATGCCCGCCTTTGGCACGGCAGAATCCGGCGAACAAGCATGACCTGGATCACGTTGAAAAGCTTGATGTTCTTGTCCTTCATGCTCTTGATGCATGTTTGGAGTCCGGTCAGCTCTGTAGGTTCTCCCCAAGTCAGGCCCTTCTTTTCCCAGGAGGTGAGCCGCATGGGGGCTCCGGATCAGAAATCGGGGGCTGCCGCCCAGTTGGCGCCGCGCAACTCGGTGATGTAGAACCACCCCGATTGCCACCCTTTTACGGTCTCCGCAAAGGAGCCGTCCAGCCAGGTGACATTAGGCATCTTTCCCACCATGGCCCCTCCGCTTTTCGCTTGCTGGTCAGCGTACAATCTTGACTTCACGCGAAGATTTGCAGCCACAGGCCGAAGTGAGGCCGGATGCGGAGGAAAGCCTCGCATACGACGATGAACGCCGAGATGTTGAGGACGAAATTCAGGGCTAGATCATGGAAATCTAGCCCATAGTAGAACATGAGCTCGCGGACGAAGGGGTGAAGTGGAAACCCCAGTCCACGGACGAAGTGGGCGACGAACACGACCCTCTCGTGGGGTCTCAGGGTCGGAATGACCTGCCCAACGTCCGGTAGCCGGTGCGCTATGTCTGTGGCCAGGTATCCGGCCGCCCGAAGATTTGCGATATGCTTCTCCTTGACGGTGGAAGCCACCCACTTGCCTCCTGCTACGGACATGTTTAGCTATGCGGAGAAGACTAGGGCTTGGGCGCTGGAGCTCGAGGGAGCAAGAGTGGGCAAAGGAGGAAGAAGTCGTGGGTAAAAATGGGGAAATCTTATCCCTTTATAGAGGCGACGAAAGCGGTGCGCCTCCCCACTTGCCCGTTGGGAATCGCTTGCTTCCCGAGCGCCACGATTGATGATGTGGTGGGATTACCCGTACCCGTATTGATGAGAATCCCGTGATAAGGGGACACGGTCTCTGCTTTGACTAGACGTGTCGAGGAAACCGCCTCGCAATATGCGCTGTGGCTGGTTGTGGAAAACGGTTCGAATAATGACCCAATCGTAATGACACGTCGTGTTGCCTAAAAAGTTGTCAGCAGATTGCATTTGTGAAATATCATTCTCTCTATGGTGGCATGTGAAGATCATTTTGTGGATCCGGACACGGTTCAAGTGTTCGATAACTACTTTGGAGTACTCGGAGAAGGAACCCGCCCTGCAATGCCGAAGACAAGACTGCGCTCCGGACCCATCGTCATTGAAGCCTGGTTCAGAGACTCTTGAGGAGTCCTGGATTAGGGGGTATCCGGACGGCCGGACTGTATACAACGTCCGGACTATTGAAGCGTGAAGATACAAGACTCAAGACTTCGTCCCGTGTCCGGATGGGACTTTCCTTGGCGTGGAAGGCAAGCTTGGCGATCCGGATATTATATTTCCTTCCTTGTAACCGACTCAATGTAAACCCTAGCCCTCTCCGGTGCCTATATAAACCGGAGAGGTTGGTCCTTAGAAGGACGATCACAATTACAATCATACCATCATAGGCTAGCTTCTAGGGTTTAGCCTCTATGATCCCGTGGTAGATCTACTCTTGTACTACCTACATCTTCAATATTAATCAAGCAGGAAGTAGGTTTTTACCTCCATCGAGAGGGCTCGAACCTGGGTAAACATCGGTGTCCCTTGCTTCCTGTTACCATCAGCCTAGACGCACAGATCGGGACCCCCTACCCGAGATCCGCCGGTTTTGACACCAACAATGAGAGCAAGCCTAGAGTATGTTTCAGCAACACCTTCACCATCCTTCATTTTGAACTTGTCAAGCTGACTTTGAAGCACATCCAATTTGGATTCCTTGACGGAGTCGGTACCTTCATGCATATCAATCAAAGTATCCCAAATTTCCTTTGCATTCTCAAGACGACTGATTTTGTTGAATTCTTCGGGGCACAATCCATTGAAGAGGATATCGCAAGCTTGAGCATTGTATTGCAGCATCTTCAACTCTTCCGCGGTAGCTTCATGGTTCGGTTCTCTCCCATCAAAGAATTCACTTTGCAAGCCAATACACACAATAGCCCAAAGGGCGGAGTTATGTCCAAGAATATGCATTTTCATCTTATGCTTCCAACTAGCAAAATTAGTACAATCAAAGTAAGGACCTCTACGGTGGTAATTTCCCTCGCTAGACGCCATACTCTCCTAGGTTGTGAAACCAAGGCTATGATCACCAAAGCTATGGAAATCAAGGCAAATGGTGACCAAAGCTCTGATACCACTTGTAGGATCGAAAGTATGTCTAGAGGGGGGGTGATTAGACTACTTGACCAAATAAAAATCTAGTCTTTTCCCAATTTTAAGTCTTGGCAGATTTTAGCAACTTATCACAAGTCAAGCAATCAACCTACACATGCAAATCTTAGAGTATAGCAGCGGAATGTAAATCATTTGCATATGAAGGTAAAGGGGAGGAGTTTGGAGGGAGCAAATGCAATGTAGACGCGGAGATTTTTGGCGTGGTTCCGATAGGTGGTGCTATCGTACATCTGCGTTGATGGAGACTTCAACCCACGAAGGGTAACGGTTGCGCGAGTCCACGAATGGCTCCACTCATGAAGGGTCCACGAAGAAGCAACCTTGTCTATCTCACCATGGCCATCGCCCACGAAGGACTTGCCTCACTAGGGTAGATCTTCATGAAGTAGGTGATCTCCTTGCCCGTACATACTCCTTGGTTCAACTCCACAATTTTGACGGAGGCTCCCAAGTGACACCTAACGAATCTAGGAGATACCACTCTCCAAAAGGTAATAGATGGTGTGTTGATGATGAAATCCTTGCTCTTTTGCTTCAAATGATAGTCTCCCCAACACTCAACTCTCTCACACAGATTTTGATTTGGTGGAAAGATGATTTGAGTGGAAAGCAACTTGGGGAAGGCTAGAGATCGAGATTCTTGTGGTTGGATTGGTATATCTTGGTCTCAACACATGAGTAGGTGGTTCTCTCTCAGAAAATGAATCATAGAAGTGTAGGCACGTTCTGATGGCTCTCTCCATGGATGGAGGAAGGGTGGAGGGGTATATATAGCCTCCACAAAAGTCTAACTAGCACACACAATTTACCAAACTCGATGGGACCGAATCGAGAAACTCGGTCAGACCGATTTAGTTCAAAATGTGAACGTTAGGATTTTCGATGGGACCGACATGTCAACTCAGTGGGACTGATTTCATTAGGGTTAGGGCATAACGTAATCTTGGTGAGATCGATCACATAAACTCGGTGAGACCGATTTCTGTGATAGGCAAATAGAGAGTTGGTCAGGCAAACTTGGTGGGACCGATCGCTCATTTCGATGAGACCAAAACGTTATGAAAAGGAAACAGAGAGTTTGCATTGCGAACTCGGTGGGACCGATCGCTCATCCCGGTTAGACCGAAACGTTACGAAGGGAAACAGAGAGTTAGCAATCCTATCTCGGCGAGACCGAGATCCCTATCAGTGAGACCGAACTGATTAGGGTTTCTGGCTATGGCTATGTCAAATGAACTCGGTGGCGCCGAATAGATCAAATTGGTGGGGCCAAGTTTGACTTTTGTTTTGGGACATATGTGGATATGAGAAAGTGGTTGAGGGCTTTTGGAGCATATCACTAAGCATTTTGAGCAAGCAAGGCATTAAGCAACACCCCATCCCCTCTTAATAGTATTGGCTATTCCTGTGGACTCAATGTGATCTTGGATCGCTAAAATGAAAATGTAGAGTCTTGAGCTTGAGCCAATATGTGTCCTTACCATTTTGAGGGGTCCACATCTCTAGTCCATGCCATGCCAATCATTGAACTTTCTGAAATGATCATCTTGAAAGAGTATTAGTTCAATGAGCTATATCTTGTTAAGAATTACCAAAACCACCCAGGGATAGTTGCACTTTCGGAGGACCGTCGGAGCTCAGCTGGAAGACTGCTGGAGGAGGTGAAGGCACCAAGAGAGCGAACCCTTCCCAGCGACCGGGAAGTCGGTGCCAGGGAAGGGAGGGGAAGGATGGAAAGACGAGGCGGCAGGTCGCCAGTATGAGACGAACGTGTCAGTGCCGTCGTACTCCAACCTGACGTCCTGCCTCCCACCTTCTCCGTCTTCCTTGGCTTCATCTTCATCAACACCGCTCCAGGGAAGCGCCGACCTCTCGGTCTGGCACCTTCCCCGGAGAAGCAGCCGATGGCCAAGATGGCCAGGGGTCTCGGGGGGCACCACTCCCCACCTTGGCAGGCAGGAAGGCACCACTCTCTTCAGCATCGACCCCGTTTCCGCTGGAAGGAGCAGTGCTGGGATTACCAACAACCCCTAGCCATGCATCCCGGACATGCGTCGAGGGCTCCAAGAACCTGGTCGCCAGGTCAACGAGCGGCAGCGGCTCACGGCAAGATGCCACGCTCCCCGACAGACAGCCGACCAAGGCAGAGGAAACAAGCATTTCACCACAATGGGAAAGCTTGATATCTCCCACACCACAGACGGGTCGTCCGCCGCGCCTCTTTTGGGCCTAGACCAGACTCACTCCCCGCGCATCAGCACGAGCATTTGACATCGCCAAATCCAAGCTATGGCCCGGGGTCTGGCCCCAGGTGCTCCCCTTCGGCATGGCCAGCAGAAAGCAGAGGATGGAGGAGAAGGTATGTGAGGATGAATGCCTCTGCTCCTCCCTCGCCCCTCCTTTTATAGGCGGGCCGGGGAAGGGAGCCGATCCCACAACGAGTAACCGCCTTCCTCCTCTACCAATCCAAGAAGATCGGGCCCCTTCCTTGATGCTCTCCCGCACCAGGCGCCTCCGTTACCTACCCCACTTGATGCATGCAACATACGTGGCTAAGGATAAGGGCATGGTGGGAAGAGTGAATTGACAGTTACTCGCCTATGAGTTAAATCTCATTCACGGGCCCTTACAAGGGTGGCCCCACCATGACTAGCATTACGCGACGCGCGGAAGAACCGAAAACTGGCCCGAGCTCAAGTTAGTGAAGAAGCAAAGAAGATCTCAAGGGGCTAGCCACTTCTACGCCCCTGCTCGTGGACTGGTTGGGGCCTACCCCGACGACGCCCGATAGCGCGTTTGGGCCAGGCTCGGGGGCTCCTGTCGGTGCAACAAACCATGGGTCCGTTGCCTAGACTGTTGTCACACCCTGATTTTTGGACTTTTCTTTTTCTTTTGATTTTCTGTGGTTTTTGCTTGAGTCTTTTTTTCTGTGGCTATGTGGTCTGGAAACTGAAGAAGATGACCTCTTCTTTCTTTCCAGAGTGGCTTGTCATCCCCATATCCATCCCACGACCTTGCCATTTCCATCTTGGACCAAACCCTAACATTCTTTCTATTGGGAATAGTCCTTTTTCTATTAAACGAATAATCCTTTTTCCCTAGGTTGTGAAGCAACCTATATTTCCATCACTCCTAAAATTCCCAAATAATTCTTATAAATTGTTTGGGTCATATCTTCCTCAAATATGGCAAAATATTTCATTTGCTATGTTCCTCATCATGCTCAATTAATTCCTTTCCTATTCTGTCCTAGATGGCAGTTTGTGAAGCAAGTGTTATTTACCTTTGCCCAATTGCCCCCAAACTTTTTGGACACCTTTTCCTATCCATATCATTGCCTCATGACAAAATTCAACTTAATTTGCCTAGTAAATATTCCTGAGCAATTTTTCAAAGTTCCTGTCTAAGGGAATTCATTGTGAAGGAAGTACTAGCTAGGTTAATCCAATTGAGTTGAATTTTGCATGGTCCTTCATATGATCAGATCATCACCCTCCTCAAGATTTGAGCTCATGCAATGCATCCATGTGAGCTTATCATCAATTCTTTGTTTCTGTCCAAATTTTCAGTTAGTGAAGCAATTATATTTTATATTGCTCCATTATTGCTGAAAATTTTCCAGGGCCTTCTCCTACCCATATAACCTATCTCCACAAGATTCGGGCTCATATCATATATCCATTTTCTCTCAGGATTTTTCCTAAGTTTCTGTCCAGAGAAGTGCTCTATGAAGGAAGTACCATTTTGGCTTGGCCAAATGACATGAAATTTTTATGGCACTCTCATATGCCCAAATCATCCTTCCATGTTCATTTTCATCCCAAGTCATCACTCCTAGTGAGTGCTTCTTCCTGTTTTTAATTCTGGGCCAGATTAAGTAGTTGTAAAGCAACTTCATTAATTAGTGGTCCAAATCCCTTCATAATTCACATGACTATTTTCCCTTCTACCCTAAACCTCCCAGACATGAGCTCTGTCCCTTATCTCTTCTCTGCTCACCACAACATCATGCAACAGTTTGCAACAACAAATTTTTAGAGAAGAATCCCATCTATCCAAAGCTCTTTTCTTTGATCCATCACCTCTCTCACACTCAGTGATGCAGGGACTCATCACCAGACATATCACGGCAGCCTCTCTTGTACTCGTCATGCCAGTCTGCGTGGTAACCACCATTTTGGCATGTTGTGAGTGTGTCCAGGACGTCGCTTTGCTCTGGCCCGACTCGTGATCATCGTGTTCGCTCGCCCGTGCATGTATAGCGGGTTCCCCGCGCTGTCGCCATCCTCCTGGAGCCATTTCCCCCTTCGTTTGCTTCCCCGACGAGCCGTCTACGTCGTGAACAGAGCGTGTCTACGGGCGAACTATAGCCGACCATCTCTATTCGCGCCGTGGCATCTTCCTCCCCGTGCCCCTTGGCTTGCTCTGCTCCGTGACCACTGCGCCGCTGCCTTGTCGTGTTCTCTTCCCTCCCCGTGATCGTTGAGCGTCGCCAGGCCCTCGGCCGGACGTGAGCGGCGGCACCCGAGCTCGCCCTCCTCGCCCCGCCTATATATAGGCCTCCCCCGAGCCCTTCGAGCACACCAGCAGGCCTCCCACTCTCATAACTCCCTCCACGTCCTCTCCCCGGAGCCCGAGAGCCCCTCCTCGCCTCCCTCTGCCGTTATGGCCGCTGCCGGCCTCCTCTTAAATTGGCCCCATGCCGAGCCCCGCTTGCCCTCACTCCTCCTCCAGAGATATCCCCTAGCCTTGGCAGAGCTTTAGCACTCATACCCTCTCTCACCAGGGCACCAGGGCCCCGAACCCACTCAAGCTCGACGACCTCTCCTGCCGGCATCCTAGCTGAAGTCGCCTCGACCCGTCCCAGCGGCCGTGACCTGTCCCTCTGGATGCAAGTCTCCACGACGAGCTCGTCCATGGGCGGAGCCTCGCCGGAGGTGCCCTGTAGCCCGGACAGTCATCACCGAAGCGCTCGGCCTCGCCCTGCCTCTGAGCGCCGTCGGGAGGAGAAAGAAGGAAGAGAAGGGAGGTGAGAGAAGGAGGCAGGACCCACTCGTCAGCGACCCAGGAGCCTGGCCCCGCCGCTGCTGACGTGGAGTAAGTGGACATGTGTTCCACAGAATACGTTTTCCTATTCTGGAAGCGCATTTCGTCTTACTTCGGCTCAAAATACATTTCCTTAGTTCTGAAAGCGTATTTCTCTAAAATATGTTTTATATTTTACCCTCCAAGGGCCTGTTTGTAGCAGTTATTTTACAGATTGGTCCCTGAACTTCGTCGGGCTATAACTCTTTGCTCGTAACTCGGATTGAGGTGATTCCAATCCCACATCTTCATCTCGTCTAGCCCGTTCTGTTCCTATCATTTTCACTATGGTTTGACATACTGGAAATGACCATTTTTTCCTTGCCCCTATTCAGCCCCTCCGAGAGAGAAACTTTTCCGATGATTCCTTCCGTGATCTTTCCGCACTTCTCCCCGGTGGTTTATTCATCCCCAGGCAAGCCACAACACCCACTTGCATGATGGCCATGCAGTAGCCATCATTTTCAAATTGAATATTTAATAAATGTCTTCTTTTTTTTGATACGGTTATCATTTTTTCGGTGATGCTTCTGGATTTGTGTTCACTTTCATGCTATGTTTTTATGCACCTGGTTATCATGTACTACTTGCTAGTATTTTTGTCGTATGTCTTGCTTGATAGTAGTAGCGGTGGTGTTCTTTGTGATGCATGTTTACGGTCTGTTATCAAGTACCGTTGCTATGCATGTTAGTTTGCAACCAGTTGGTTATATGCTTACTTCTGGTTAAGTTCTTGCATGGTATTTATTTATGATGCTAGTGGTCATGATATGCTCATGTGTAATGTTATGCTCGTTAGTTTACCATGCTCATTTGGTTAAATGTTTCATTATGGTTATGCTCGATGATTATGTTGCACCTCCATGCTTATGTTGATATCATGCTCATGCATTGTAGTTGCATCATGTTATTTTAATATGGCACGGCTTATTGCATTCAAGTTTAACCGGACTTAAATGAACTTGAACAACTATTGGCTAAGTCATGGTGCCACCATATCGAGCTAACCAGTGCAACCACATTTGCCTTTTATGGGAAGGTCCTAATGCAGTCTATTGTCATGCCTCTCGCCAGTGCCTCCAAAGAGGGAAGGTTATGGGCGCGCGCTACCCTGATGAGGTAGGTGGACATGAACCTTGTGTGCCCGTTGTTGTTATATGGATCCTTGTCCCTGTTTGGGACCGTTTATGTTTTGCCACGACGGTGGCCGTTGATGTCTTTGGTAGACATGGGGCCACCCATGACTTAGCCCAAGAGGGGAGTAGGTCATAGTGGCCGGGAGAGTGTCAATGTCGTTGGTCCATCCGAATGGGAGCATGAGGCCATGGGTTCCGTGTTGTGGGTACAATGTGCTAACCTCTGCAGAGTGTGTATTAAATCTACCGATAGCCGCGCCCGCGAATATGGGCCCAGTTCGTAGTTGGTCACACTATGGGTCAATAGTAATGATAATAATGTGCTTAATAACAACCATGGTTCGACAACGAGATAGAGGTTGCTTGTGATCGAGAGAGGATCATGAAGGTATCGTGGATACCAAGTCTTTGGATATTTCTGGTGTTATGCAAGAATCACGGGTAAAGGTCAAGCTTATTATGGTCATGTAATGATTACTACGGCATTGTAATACCAAGCTTGATTGGATCTTGAGATGATCGCGTGATGCCCGTGATGGTAAGCCTGTGCATGTGATGGTTACGAGGTAACCAAGCAGAGTAAGTTGGTGCATGATATCATCATCATGTTGCATGCTAGTATCATCATGTTCATATTTTTCATGCAATGCTCGTATTGTTCTAGCTGTATCATGTTGTACATGCCATGTTTTTCTGATAGTATGATGTTCATCATTGCTAAGAAATTTGTAATTGCCATGCTGTTGTTTGTCTTGATTGCTCTTGGTTGTTGTGAGCTTGCAAGTACATTCAATGTACTGACTTGGCATGTCATGCTAGTTTGCAGGTCATGCCAGAATTGATTGCTTGTTTATCATGGATCCCTTGTTTGCGAGCTAGGATAAGCGTTCGAGTCAGAGTCCCTGGGGAGTGGAGTTCATCGCCGTCGTCGTTGTTCCGCTGCTAGAGTTGTTCCACTGCTTCGTGTTGTTCGGCTGCTTGCATGGAGCAACCGTGGCAGGCGTAGTGTCGTCGTGCCGATGTAATCCCCTTGTACCCATATAGAGTGTAATAAAGAGCTGATTTGTTCTATGCTAAGCAGTGTCGTATTCCAGAAGACTTCTCCTCAATCTTTGGGCTGGAATACGAGGTGTTCCGGTTTCTCTGAGTCGGGGTGCCGCAGGCTTGGTATCAGAGCAGGTCTGGCTGTAGGACGCCCTAGCCCAGGCGAGCCTTAGAATGCGGTAGTATAGAGCGTAGTTGGTTTGTTGCACTTGATTGCTGCATTTGTTTATCGCATAGCATGCATATAGATTTCCATCTGGTTGCTGATAGTGATCTTGTGTGTGTGGGTGGTATCGGTTTCGATCCACTACCTGCACCCTCATTCTTAGTATGCCTGCTCTTCGATGTTCGGCGTCATCTCTGTCTCAGCAGAGTGATGCCCTGGTACTAAGTGTTCCAGACACCATTTGCAGGAGTTATGCTCGGGTATCGCGTCGATATCTTGCCGTCTTGCACCCATATCATTTCGGTGATAGACTTGCCTCTATCTCGAATCGTACCTTTCATCTCGTCCTTTGGCAACTCTTACTGATCTTGGTTGTCAGAAAAGGGCAATGCCAGCAAGCTCCACTTTCCACCGCTACCCTACCCTGTCGTATCGTTCTTTGGACGTGTATGGTTCCCTTCCGTATGCTTGATGATGATGTGGTCGTGACCTTTGTGTCTCGCTACATGATCACCATGTCCGTCCTCGCCTCCATATTCATCCAGATGCGACCGGTGTTCAACCAACGCTTGGTGTAGCCTTCGTCACATCAACTCCTTCCACACGTGGATTCACTTTCGTGCACACCGCCACAGCATATTAGATCGTAATACCGGAGTTTCCGCAAGATTTGTGTGCTTAGGTGTGCATACATATTATTGTTGTGAGTAGCAGTAATATGTGATTTTGCTTGATTATATTATTATTTGTATGCTTGTGTGCTTTTGTTTTCATTGCTTATTTTGCTTATTTATTTGGGACTTCAGTGTTACATATTTTCCCCTTATTAAAGTTGCTCGTCAACCGACACCGGACCCGAAGAGTCAGTAAGGAATTCAAGTATTTGGAAACTCAGCTAAACAGAATGAAATTCTCAGTCGACTGCAGTGAAAGGGGGAATATGTGATCATGATGCTGATAATCAAAGTTGTATCAATACACACTCCTCACAACAGTAATGATGAAATCAGCAAACGGGTGTGCATGACTAGCAGTATATCATCAGTCAAAGGTATGATTCATATGCAAGGTTTGATTCTGCTATGAGGATGATTTTGAAATATGCTATACCTGGAAGAAAGCGAGAATGTGCCATGTATTCAATATCCAGACAGGAGGATGGTCAAAGAAACCCCGTTTCATTCAAGTAATCAACAACCAGAATATCAAGATGAGATATATATGTGGTAATTGGTCCGCATATCACAATGAGAAGCTTCTGGTTAAGCAACCGCAAAAGCTTCCGGCATAAGGTACCGAGTCTTTCGCCAGCAAGTCTCTAAGGGGGGAAGCTTCTGAAGCATGATGCCCAGTCTTCCTTAGCAAGACACTCTCGATGGGTTCCAGCATAAGCCATTCAATCGTCCTTAGTATGACATTGGTGCAAGATATTACACTGTGAATTGATAGCATATGGCAGTGCACCTCAGAAATCAAATCCACAACAGTTTGGTCAGGAACACGAGCCAGTCTGGACACAAGTGCCTCCCTCAGAAACCAAATGCTCAACTACACATGCTTTCATTATGAGCATACAACCAAGATCTTGCAAGTCACTCGAACGAGGATCTGACAACCACATGAGGATTGTTAAAAGAAGGAAGCCAGTTATACACCGCAGTGTGACAAAGGCCTATGAAGATTGACGGCAACACTGAGCTCTGTACAAGTACCCGTGAACCTGGAATATGATCCTGATGAGCCCTTGTCTACTTTTCTTCAGAGGGCACCACACCTTTGACCTGAGCTTTTTTTGGCTACCCGGGGTGGATGCCGACTTTATTTCTCTCTATTAAACAATGGTCATGAGTTCTGAGCTGCTTTCTGGTCGTCTCGTACAACTATTGAGTTTCTTTTTGTGATAGCGGCCCTTTGCTCTGAGCTGCTTTTCGACCATCTTAGGGAACTGCCACATTCTTCTTATCAACACGGTCTCATGCTCTCTGCTTTTCGGCCGTCTTGAGCCGTGGTTGAGTTATTTCAATGACGGCCCAGATCTGAGTTGTAAAGACCGTTCAAGAAGACTTCTCCTCGATCTCTGGGCTGGAATACGGGGCATTCCGGTTTCTCCGAGCCGGGGTGCCACAACTGTGCACAGGCCAAAGAGCAAGATTACGATACCAAGATCAGATCAAGGCACAAGGGACCAGTTCTTTGAAGGACCAATGTGCAGATCAAGAAGACTAAGACTAGCCAGAGAGATAAGACTCCAATACAAGAGGGACCTCCCTTGCCGGGCAGGCGAGCCTGGCGAGGTTGGGGTTGCCCCAGAAGCAAGCCTCCAAATATCATCCCGACAGGCCTGCCGAGGCTCACGGAGGCAGACCACTCCATCTCACCACTCTGCAGCAATGCACGTCGTCGATCAGTGCAGTGTCAAGCTCTTATGTGACTAAGTAGCTACTCTCTGCCACATGGCAGCCACTTCCTACAGAAGATACCTCCAAGCGACACCCGTCCAGAGATGTGTCAAGCAAGCTGGCGCGAAGCTGGCAAAACAGCCCAGCAGGGCCTGCCGGGCGAGCTATGATGTGACATTGAGAGGCGCATTTAATGCGCTCTGTCAGCCTGCAGAGTTAGGTATGATAGCACTGTTTGCTATCTAATCAGTACATATAGACTGATTTGCCACTGTGGTGACCCCTTGATCTATAAAGGGAGGCCCATGGCAACAGTAGAAAGGATTCGGACCCCCTCATACTCGTACGCGCGTAGCCCCTCTCGCCCCGAGGCAACCCTACTGGGCAAGAGCGCTGTGATTTTCCACCATCAATCCACCAAAGCAGGAGTAGGTTTTTAGGCCACGCGGCGGCCCGAACCTGGGTAAAATTGCCCGTGTGATCTCTGCCGTGCTGTGTTACGCTTCTCCTCTCTTTGTGCAATGTGCCCATCCCCCCGTTGAACCAAAAGGGGATCCTTGACCCCATAGGTGGCCGTGGTTTCCCACGAACAAACTCAACAAAATCGATAGCAACTACTCCCACAAGTGTCTATAGGCCATATCATGCACCAAAACTAGTTTGGACCATATAAATTTGACATGCAAGCTCAAGAACATGGTCACCAATAGTAGCTAAATGTGAAAACAATAAACAACTAGAACAAAAACTAATTGGACCAACGGAGGGATCACATACCGATGAGCAATCCACCAAAATAGTTCTGGAGTTTGAGCTACAAGCAAGGAGGTCAAAAATTGCAACAAGAAGAGCAAGAACACGGGCTATGGAGCAAGTTTGATTTTTTTCTGGAGGAAGAGGATTAGCATGGGTGGCAACAATAAGTGAGGGGGCCTACATGGGCCCCACAAGCCTGCATGGTGCGCCCAGGGGGTGGGCGTGCCCTGTGAGCTTGTGGCTCACAGGTGCATCCCTCTGGGGTGTGTTCAGTGCCACTATTTTTTATATATTTCATAAAAAATCATATGAAATTTTTAGGGCATTTGGAGAACTATTATTTCTGGTCATTTTTTATTACACGGACAATTCAGAAAATAGTATAATCAGGGTATTTCTACTTTATTAATTCTAAATAACATAAAGTAAAAAGTGGTTATAGGAAGTTGTGTTTACTAAATTCATTGACCACATGCCCGTCAAAAGGAATCCACTAATAAGCTTGATCAAGTCTTATTAACACACTTCTTCCGAATGATATGAAATCAGAGAATCTTCGTATAACACTAGGTTACCACAACGGGGATATGCATGTCCCTGACAATAAGAACTTGATATTTCTTTTTGACAGTAGGTATAGGGAATTCAAAACCTCCAATAGTAATTGTGAAATTTTTCCAATGGAATTGATACTATTCACTTGAGGTTGTTTCTTCGGAAAGTGTATCGTATGCTCATTGACATGAAAAGTGGCATTGCCTATGTTGCAATCAATAACATCCCCTCCAATATTCAAAATGGGTCTACCAAGGATGATCGACATACTGTCGTCCTCGGGTATATCAAGAATAACAAAGTTCGTTAAGATAGTAACATTTGCAACTACGACAGGCGCATCCTCACAAATATCGATGGGTATAGTAGTTGATTTATCAGCCATTTGCAATGAGATTTCAGTTGGTGACAACTTATGCCAATCAAGTCTTCGGTACAAAGAGAAAGGCATAACACTAACACCGGCTCCTAGATCACATAAAGAAGTTTTAACATAGTTTCTCTTAACGGAGCATGGTATAGTTGGTATTCCTGTGTCTCCTAGTTTCTCCAGTATTCCACCCTTAAATGAACAAGCATGGTGGAAATTCCAGCTTCTGGTATCTTTCTTTAATTTGCAAAATATCTTTCATGTACTTAGCATAAGGAGACATTTTCAGAATATCAGTCAAATGAAGGCGCAAAAAGACAGGTCTAAGCATTTCAACAAACAACTCAAATTCTTCTTCATCCTTATTATTTGAAGCTTTAGGAGGAAAGGGCATGGTTTTCTGAACCCATGGTTTGCTTTCTTTACTATGTTTCCTGGCAACGAAGTCTCTCTTATCATATCTTTTATTCTTAGGTTGTGGGTTGTCAAAATCAATAACAGGTTCTATTTCCACATCATTATCATTATTATGTTAAGCATCTACATGAACATCATCATTATCATTATTACTAGGTTCATGTTCATCACCAGATTGTGTTTCAGCATCAGAAATAGAAATATCATTTGGATTCTCAGGTGTGTCTATAGTAGGTTCACTAGAGGCATGCAAAGTCCTATCATCTTTCTTTTTCTTTTTAGATGGACTAGGTGCATCAGTATTAATTCTTTGAGAGTCTTATTCAATTCTTTTAGGATGGTCTTGAGGATAAAAAGGTTCCTAAGACATTTTCCACCCCAAGTCATAACTCTAACAGCATGATCATTCGTCTTATTGTTCATCTCATTAAGCAAATCATTTTGTGGCTTGATGACTTGTCCTACTTGGGTTTTTATCATGAATGCATGTTTACTCACACGCTTGACATCATTAATACTTCTAAACATAAAGTCACACAAGCATTCAATCATATAAGCATTTCGTTTCAATTGTTTACTAACATATGCATTAAAGTTTTCTTGTTTAACAATAAAGTTATCCAATTCATCCAAGCATTGACTAGCAGATTTAGTATAAGGAATATCACCTTTATCAAATCTATAGAGGGAATTTACCTCTACTATCTGTGTCGGGGTATCAAGACCATGTATTTCTTCAATAGGTGGTAAATTCTTGACATCTTCAGCTTTGATATCTTTTTCTTTCATAGATTTATTTGCCTCTTGCATATCTTCATGACTGAGAAATAGAATACCTCTTTTCTTTGGAGCTGGCTTGGGTGGTAGTTCAGGAAGAGTCCAATCATTATCGTTCCTCAATATATTATTCAATAGTTCTTCAGCTAGTTCAATAGTTTGTTCCCTGAAAACACAACCAACACAACTATCTAGGTAGTCCCTAGAAGCATCGGTTACTCCATTATAAAAGATATCAAGTATTTTATTTTTCTTGGGAGGATGATCAGGCAAAACATTAAGTAATTGGAGAAGCCTCCCCAAGCTTGAGGGAGATTCTCTTCTTTAATTTGCACAAAATTAAATATTTCCTTTAAAGCAGCTTGTTTCTTATGAGCAGGAAAATATTTTTCAGAGAAGTAATATATCATATCCCGGGGACTACGCACACCACCAGGAGCAAGAGAATTAAACCATATCTTAGCATCACCCTTTACTGAGAAAGGAAACAACTTAAGAAAATAGTAGTAGCGAATTTTTTCCTCATGAGCAAGTAGGGTGGCTATATCATTCAGTTTAGTAAGATGTGCCACAACAGTTTTAGAGTCATAACCATGGAAAGGATCAGGTTCAACCAAAGTAATTAACTCAGGATCAGATTCAAACAAAGTTGGGTGAAGTAGCAAACATAGGATCATATTTCATTCTATCATTCAAAGATTTTCCTTTCAACTTGCATAATAATTTCTTAAGATCATCTCTATCATTTCAAGCAAGGAATTCCCTAGTTGTCTCTCCACCCATAACATAACCCTCTGGTATCTCAGGAAATTCATATCTAGGAGAGCTAGGTCTAATAGGTGTTTCATAATTTTCAGTTTCAATAATTTCATCAGTTTCAGCACTCTCAATATATTTAGCTCTAGCAAGTTGTTCATCAAGAAGTTCACCTAGTGGCACATTATCATCAAGCAAAGTACTAGCATCATCAATAGCATCATTCATAGCAGAAGTAGCATCATCAATTACTTGTGACATATCAGGATTAATAGCAGGTGGTGGTGTTGCAAGTTTACTCAAACAGAAGGTGAGTCAAGTGCAGAGCTAGATAACAATTCCTTACCTCGGGAACGATTGATACATCTCCAACGTATCTACAATTATTTATTGTTCCATGCTATTATGTTATCTGTTTTGGATGTTTTATATGCATTAATATGCTATTTTATATTAAGTTTGGGACTAACCTATTAACCTGGAGCCCAGTGCCAGTTTATGTTTTTTCCTTCTTTTTGAATATTATAGAAAAGGAATACCAAACAGAGTCCAAACGGAATAAAACTTTCACGATGATTTTTCTTAGACCAGAAGACACCCGTAGGACTTGGAGAGGGGGCCAGAAGCTTCCCAAGGAGGCCACAAGCCTCCTAGGCGCGCCCAGGGGGGGCGCCCTGAGGGCATGTGGGCCCCTCGGGAGTCCTCCAACCCTAATCTTTGCACTGTAAATTCCCAAATATTCCCAAACCAACAGAAGTGTCCACCCAAATACTTTTCCGCCGCCGCAAGCCTTTGTTCCCGTGAGATCCCATCTTGGGGCCTCTTCCGGCACCCTGCCGGAGGGGGATTCGATCACAGAGGGCATCTACATCAACTTTGCTGACCTTCCGGTGAAGCGTGAGTAGTTTACCATAGACCTACGGGCCCATAGCTAGTAGCTAGATGGCTTATTCTCTCTCTTTTATCTTCAATACAATGTTCTCCTCGATGTTCTTGGAGTTCTATCCGATGTCATATTCTTTTGCGGTGTGTTTGTCGAGATCCGATGAATTGTGGATTTATGATTAGATTATCTATGAATATTATTTGAGTCTTCTCTGAACTCTTTTATGCATGATTAAATATCTTTGTATTTTTCTTCGAATTATCAGTTTGGTTTGGCCAACTAGATTGGTATTTCTTTCAATGGGAGAGGTGTTTAGTTTTGTGTTCAATCTTGCGGTGTCCTCACCCAATGACAAAGTAGGGATAAGTAGGGGTAGTGAGGCACGTATTGTATTGTTGCCATCAAGGGTAAAAAGATGCAGTTTTCATCATATTCACTACAAGAAAACCACTTCCGTGATGATACGTGTTTGTCACAGTAGGTCACATTTTCTGTCATGCATGTACATCGATGACGATTTTATGACAGAATCAAGATAGGCATACCTATGCTGTCATAGAAGTGTTCCATGACAATACCAAAATTATCATTGAGGAAGTGTGATGCGGAGCATCCCACGGTCATCCCCATGGACCTACCTACGTCTCCCACGACACCACTTGGACCAATGACAAGAGCTCGAGCACAGGCTATCGAAGATAATGTGAACTTGCTCCTCTTCGAACTACCACTTCCTACATGTGAGACATGGCTATTACCTCAAGCGGAGACACTATGTGTGATCAGGTACCTAGAGGACAGCCACGGAGCAGCTACACCCAATGGACAAGACAACATGGGCACCAAGTCAAAGGTTCAAGAGAGGAAGCTCCCTGAAGTTGACAGCCATCGGACGACCGGTCACCGTTTGACGTCCGATGCTTGGAGCATATACCGGTCAAACCAAGTTCCTTCTAGCAAAGACCCCAGCACCCGGACGATCGACGACCTCCAGCCACCGGACGATCGATGCCCTCCGGAAAGCCGACACCTGCGAGCTCGAGCCAAAACGCCAGAAGTCTGAGACCCACCGTATGACCGACGCCTCAGACATCCGACCCCGACCGGAAATCCGACGGATGCCTGACCAAGCCAAAATGTCGGAAGTCCGACCCTTACCGAACGTCCGTGTGCCTGCAAGACACTGGACGACCAGTCGCTGTCGGACATCCGACGCCTGTGAGTGCATCGCGTGTTGGGCCTAAGCCCATGTACCCCTTCGTCCACTTAGACTATATATACTCCTCCCCCCCTCTTTCTAGGGTTAGCAATGTGATAGCTCATTTGAGAGATAGAGCTTCGCTCATCCACTTGGTTACTTCTCCATTGGAGTTCACGACCTCTTCGGAGAAGATCCCTCAAGCGGATTCAAGACCCCTCACAGGAAGACCCCATCAAGACCTCCTCATGGAGAAGAACATACTACTTGTATCGTCCCTTGTTGATCGTGGATCGTGTATCTCTTTGTGTTTCGAGGATCTAGCACATGTGTAATTGAATCTTGTTGGTTTGAGTGATTTCTCTCATGTTTCCCTCGTGTTCTTCGTGTTCCTCGTAGGATTACCTCCAAATCATGAAAGATCGGCCCTAGGGTTTCTACCCTACATCATCTTGGTATCATGAGCCTTGGTTGATCATGAATTTGGAGCCCCTACCTTTGTTTTCTAGCCTTGTTTTGTTGTATTCTTCCCCAAATTTGAAAATCCCCAAAAAAAATAGCCCCCCAATTTTTTGTGATTTGTTGGTGTGATGAAGTTTTGTTGGATTTGATCCGTGGATTTCGTGTGTAGCAGGTAGATCTAGCTTTTGCCCACCATCTCCACATTTTCCATCCAAAAATTCATCCAATTTGGCCCTAATTTAGCCTCCCAACACGAACCCTAGAAGTTCATCCCGTGCCCGAAATCGCTCAGCGGCTGGACGTTCGACAGTCACCGGACGTCCAACGACTACCGGTCGTCCGACCACCACCAGACGCCCGACGTACCTTGACGAAACTGAAAACTTTTCAGTTCAACCACCACCTTCACTTCCGCAAACGCACTCCGATACCACTTCCACTTCCGCATACGCACTCCGATAGCCCTTCCACTTCCCGCAACCACCATCGCTTACCCGTTACGCACTCCGACAAATTTTGACACGTTTTGTTCCTTGATAATTTGAGTTGTGGTTCCCGTGTCCTATTGTGTTTCAGCTATATAGGTACGGTTCGACTTCGACATCACCACCACTCATCTTCGCCTTGGAATCGCCATAGACATCGACAACTTCGCCAATTTTGACAACACCGTAAGTAAGAAGTGGTAACTTCTATACCATCTTGGTATCATGGTGTCCTGTAGTACATTCATTCTTTCCATTGCATTGATAACCACCATAGACCATTTTGCGTTACCTTCCTACCGAGACTAGCCTTTGAGTATTGCCGGCAATGTAACTTCTGCACATTAGTGATCATACTTCCCATAACATACATACCATATCATCTTGGTACATATCTTGGTACCATCTTTTATGTCAAAAGTTGTCATCGCATATACACAATTGCTATCTTGGTTCGTGAAGTTTTGCATGAGAAAGAGCTCAAAAGAGAAAGAGCCGAACAAGCTTTTAAGCAAAATAGGAAAGAAAAGCAAAGAGATTTTAAGAAAGAACCATAGCATCATACTACATTAAGATTGTCATACTCGATCATCTTGGATCATATCATCAGAACACCATACATATAGAATACTTGGGATAGAAGTCATTGCATTTTTGCTTTGTAGGTTGTGCACAAGTTTCGTATCCGCCTATTGTGCAATCGTGCTAGCGTCTCCCTAGAGTTGTGCAACAAGAGGATTTTGGTGGATTCCACATTTTGACCCACTCCTCGGTTGCACGACCCCATTTATGTATTTGCGTGTGTGTTTTCGTGTACCACTTTTTGCTATTGGTCTACTTGTTGCATTTGCAAATTTGCGAATCTTTTCCAACTTTATTGAGTCTCACTAACAATTGCATAAATTTTGTGCCACCATCCTAACCAAGCTCCACTATAAGCTTTTACTTGTGTAGGTGTGAGAACCGACAAGAATTGGTACCAATTGTGCTATTCCCTTGTTACACATTTGAGTGATCATTGATCCATCTTCAACATCGGTCAAGGTACATTTGGTATAGTTCTTCTCTTCTTCCACTCACCCATTTACTTGCAATGATGGATAGGCCAAGTTCTTCTACCAACCCACTCTTCATCGAGCAAGACGACGACTCGACCTCCTATGTCACCAAGAGCCACCTCTTCAGTGCACAAAGAGCTTTGCACCAAGAACAACAAGCTTTGGGTGACCGCATCGACAATCTCGCCACCGACTTACGATAATCCGAGCAACGTATAAGAGACTACTTAGACACATCCATGGCCTCTCTAAGGGAGGACATTTGAGCCATGATGGTCAACCGGTCTTCTACCTCGTCATCCTACTCAAGACGGAGCCGCTCGAGTCGACACTTCGACGACACCATCTCTGGCTCAAGTACACCGACATCGAACATTCTTCGACGAGCCATGCACCAGATCAGCAAGCAAACCACAACCCTCTACGCGACACCGATCATCAAGATCAACTTCACGCGCAAGAACATCAACATCGCCAAAATCAAGCTACCTTGGCGCAAGCACAAGAACGGCAACGTCTACGCCAATAAGAGGAAGAGTGAGCGCGAAAACACCAAGACGAACAAGATGCCGAGGCACAACATCAAGAACAACAACAATGAGAAGCTCAAGCACTTGAGGTACAACGTGCACTCCACGACACAAGTCGTGTCGTTGCCGACCGCAACCGGCATACGCGCAAGACAGAAGAAGCGCTTCGCGAGGAAGTTCAAGCGAGGAACTATCAAGCATGAGTGCACCAACACGTCCCAAAAGTTCCTCGACAAGAACCCCAAGTTCTCCAAGAGCAACTTGGCAATGACAATCCTCCACGACAAGAGCAACATGAGGTTGACAACCCTCCACGGCAAGGGCGTCATCATCCATGACCCCAACACAATGAAGGGCAACGCTACGGCAAGCTAAAGTTCACCATGCCCAAGTTCTCCAGAAGCAATTATCCGGAAGAGTACCTTTCATGGGCATTGAAGGTCGACAAAATCTTCCATTTGCATAACTATGAGGAAGCGAAGAAGATCGCCATGGCATCCCTTGAGTTCCAAGACTACATCCTCATTAGGTGGGAGCAAGTCATTGAACGTTGTGAGGCAAGAGGTGAACCACCCATCACAACTTGGGTGCAAATGAAGGATGCCATGAGAGCATGTTTCGTGCCAACCTATTACAACCACGACCTCTTCAAGAAACTCCAACTCCTCAAGCAAGGAATGAAGAGCGTTGAAGAGTACTACAAGGAAATGGATATTTCCATGATACGAGCTAATGTCACGGAAGATGATGAGCAAACTATGGCACGTTTCTTGAATGGACTCAATCATCCTATCAAGAAGATCGCCGACTTCAAACCTTACTCAAACCTAATCGAGCTAGTGCACCAAGCCACCAAGGCGGAGCGACAAGTGCAAGATGACTTCAAGTATGCCAAGTTCTCTTCCAAGTCCTACGGCTTCTTCAACAACCAAGCTTCAACGACTCCAACACCTTCTACCTCGACCAAACCTCTTATAAGCAAGGACGACAAGTCAAGTTACAAGAAAACTTTGACCACCTCGACTCATCATCCTACCACAAGAAACTTCAAGCTGAGAGCTTCATCATCTACAACCCCACTGGATGAGACCACCAAGACAAGTTCCATCAAGTGCTTCACATGCGGCGGCCAAGGCCACAAGTCCTTTGAGTGTACCAACAAGCGCACCATGATCCTCAAGGATGATGGAACATACGACTCCATGAGTGAAGAGGAGATGGATTCCCTTGAGCAAGTGGCCATGCACCGATGCGTGAACAAAGATGAAGAAGATCAAGTCTTTTGTGACGAAGATTAGAGCCCTGCTCTTGTTGTCTCCATGGTCTTGACACTTCAACATCAACAAGATGAAGACCAAAGATGCCGTATCTTCCACACCAAGGCTGGCATCAATGGAAGATCCGTGAAGGTCATCATAAATGGAGGTAGTTGCCATAACTTGGCGAGTGAAGAACTATGCTCCAAGGTCCAATTGGTCAAGATGAAGCACCCGCATCCCTACAAGGTACAATGGCTAAGCGACTCTGAAATTATCCAAGTCGAGCATATGGTGCAAGTTTCCTTCAAGATCGGTGCATACGAAGACACTTTGGAGTGTGATGTCATTCCGATATCCATTTGCCACCTCCTTCTTGGATGACCATGGCAATTTTACCGAGGTGTCATCCACAACGGGCGCATGAATCACTATAGCTTCAAGATGAAAGGAAAGGAGTACGTGCTACAACCTATGTCACCTAGCCAAGTGATCGCTGACAAGCAAGAAAACAACCATCATGGAGAGAATAGTGAAAGAGTGATCCACCAAAAATAGAGTGAGCGCCACAATCCCAAATTGAGTGCCTCCATGATGAGCGACAATAAAAATTTAGTGCTATTGGCCACCAAAAGTGAGATGAGAGAAGTGTGTGAGAACCCATCAAGTGGCATGCACTATGTCCTTTTGCGCAAGGATGAGGCACAAAAAACTAACACCTCTCACAATCTACCTTTAGTGTTATCTTCTCTATTGCAGGAACTCCAAGATGTATTCCCCGACAAGCTACCTCCGGGTCTACCTCCACTACGAGGCATCGAACACCGCATCGACCTCATCCCCGAAGCACCCCTTCCTAACAAGGCTCCCTACCATGTCAATCCCGAGGAAACCAAGGAGATCCAACGGCAAGTAAACAACTCGCCGACAACGGCCATGTACGCGAAAGCTTGAGCCCATGTGCCGTCCTGGTAATCCTTGTTCCCAAGAAAGATGGTACATATTTCATATGTTCCTATTGTCGCCCTACCAATGCCATTACCGTGCGTTATCGTTACCCCACTCCACGCATAGATGATATGCTAGATGAGATTAGCGGAGCCACAATTTTCTCTAAGATTGACCTTAAAAGCGACTACAACCAAGTACGCATCCAAGAAGGTGATGAATGGAAAACTGCATTTAAGACCAAATTTGGCTTATATGAATGGCTTGTTATGCCAATGGGTTTATCTGAAGCACCCGGTACTTTCATGCGAGTCATGCATTTTGTTCTTGATGCCTAAATTGGAGTATTTGTTGTGGTATGCTCTGACGACATCCTTGTCTTTAGAAAATCTCTTAAAGATCATGTCACCCATCTTAGAACCGTGTTGCAAACCCTTAGGAAAGAGCGCCTTTATGCAAATATGGACAAATGCATTTTTGGTGTTGATAAGCTTGTATTCTTGGGTTTCGTTGTGTCTACTAAGGGTGTTCATGTCGATGAATCTAAGATCAATGCTATTGAAACTTGGCCCCAACCAACCAACTTGCAACAAGTGCGTAGTTTTCTTGGCTTAGCCGGATTCTATCATAGATTTGTGAAGGATTTTAGCACCATTACTTTACCTTTGCAGGCTTTGTGTAAGAAAGATGCACCTTTTGTTTGGGGACCATCTCAAGATACCGCATTCAATGAGCTTAAGAATTTGCTTACACATGCTCCTTTGCTTGCCTTACCCAACTTTGATAAACCATTTGAGATACATTGCGATGCTAGCGGTTATGGCATAGGAGGTGTGTTAATGCAAGAGAAGCGCCCCATAGCTTACTTTAGTGAGAAACTTTCCTGGGTGCAACTTAACTACCCCATCTATGACAAAGAGCTATATGCTTTAGTGAGAGTCTTGCATGTTCGGGAGCATTATCTCCGTCCTCATGAGTTCATTCTTCACATGGATCATGAAACACTTAAGTATCTTAAGGGTCAAACTAAGTTAAACAAGCATCATGCTAAGTGGAGTGAATTAATTGAGTCTTTCCCTTATGACATCAAGTACATCAAAGGTAAGGAAAATGTTGTGGCGGATGTGCTTTCCCGTATATGCATGCTCGTTAACCAACTTGAATTGAATGTCATTGGTTTTGAGCACATAAAAGACCTGTATGCGCATGATCCTACTTTTCCTATTCCATATGCCAAATGTTTGATGCATACGTCTTGGGAACGCTATTATATCAAGGATGATTATTTTATGAGAGCTAACAAACTTTGCATCCCCGAGTCTTCTCTTTGTTTGTTACTTTTACAAGAATCTCATGGAGGAGGACTAATGGGACACTTCGGATGTGACAAGACATTTTGTACGCTATCAAAGAACTACTTTTGGCCCAAGATGTTCCGCGACGTCTCATGCTTCACCAACCGATGCTCTACATGTCGCAAAGCTAAGCCTAAAGATCAATCCCATGGTCTATATATGCCACTTCCTATTCCATACCACCCATGGGAAGATATTAGTATGGACTTTGTGCTTCGTTTGCCTAGAACTAGGAATGGCAAAGATTCCGTGTTTGTTGTTGTGGACCAATTCTCTAAGATGGAACATTTTATACCATGCAACAATATAGACGATGCTTCACATGTTGTAAATCTTTTTTGTAGAGAAATCTTGCGCCTACATGGAGTGCCAAAGACGATTGTCTCAGAACACGATGTCAAGTTCTTGAGCTACTTTTGTAATACCTTATGAGCGAAGCTCGGGATCAAGCTCTTGTTCTCTATGGCATACGATCCACAAACCGACGGCCAAACGGAGGTCACAAACCGGACACTCTCCACTCTACTATGCGTGTTGATAAAGAAGAACATCAAGGAGTGGGATGAGTGCCTACCCATCGCCGAGTACGCCTACAACTGCACAAGACACTCTACTACCGGCAAGTCCCCCTTCGAGGTCGTCTACGGTTTCAACCCGTTGTCCCCATTGGACATTCTTCCTCTACCACTACAAGATCACATCAACATGGACGCAAGTGCACGAGTGACCTACCTCAAGAAGATGCGTGAAGATACAAGGCACACCATTGAGCACCAAGTACAATGACTCATGACCAAGCTCAACATCAACAAGCAACCCATGGTATTCAACATTGGAGACCTTGTATGGCCACACCTTCGCAAGTACCGCTTCCCCAACAAACACAAGTCCAAGCTTCGACCTCGAGCCGATGAACCTTTCAAGGTGCTCGAGCGCTACAACAAAAATGCGTACAAGATCGACTTACCATGTGACAAGTACTCCATGAGCGACATCTTTAATTTCAAGGATCTCTCTCCCTACCATGGTGATGAGGCTTCCGATCCAAGGTCGGATATTTCCCAAGGGGGAGGGAGATGATGCGGAGCATCCCACGTTCATCCCCATGGACCTACCTACGTCTCCCACGACACCACTTGGACAAATGATAAGAGCTCGAGCATAGGCTATCGAAGATAAGGTGAACTTGCTCCTCTCTAAACTACCACTTCCTACATGTGAGACATGGCTACTACCTCAAGCGGACACACTATGTGTGATCAGGTACCTAGAGGATAGCCACGGAGCAGCTACACCCAATGGACAAGACTACGTGGGAACCAAGTACAAGGACCAAGAGAGGAAGCTCCCTGAAGTTGACGGCCATCGGACGACCGGTCCCCGTCGGACGTTCGACGCCTGGAGCATCCACAGCCCAAGTGTAGCGACCAGACCTCAAACATTCTAATCTCTGTGCATCAGTGTCATCCCTGGATCAGTAATGCTGACACACACAGTACTCGAAGGATTTATAACAGAGTAGCAATCACACACTTATTACATCGAATGTCTCAAAAGAGAACTTATTACAATAAATATGGCTTAAGGCCATCTAATAACGATAACAGCGGAAGGCTTGGAAGATAAGCGAGTCCATCAACTCCAACGGCATCACTGAGTATAGAACCACGACCTAAGGCACCTTACTCGTCGTTTGAAAAGTCTGCAACATGAATGTTGCAGCCCAAAAACGGGTCAGCACATGGAATATGCTGGCAAGGTAACACATAGAGAGTAATATGAAAGAGTAATGCTATACTACATGCATATATGGCTGATGGAAAGCTCTATGGTTACAGTTTTGCATAAAGCCTATTTTCCCCTACTTCAAAAGAATAAATTTTATTTAACTATCATGGTGGTTGTTAAACATTGAGAATTGTTGACAACATTCTCAATCCCAATTAAGCATCATCATTAAACCCAACAATATTAATTAAAGTAACATGATGAGATTCACATGATAATCCAAGTACTAGATACTCAATATGTCCATAACCAGGGACACGGCTAACCATGATTAGTTTGATACACTCTGTAGAGGTTTGTGCACTTTTCCCCACAAGACTCGGTCTCCTCCGTTGGGATTCTCGCACTACACGGTGTTTGAGAAACGGATGACCGAGACATAGTCTTTCAGAAGCGCTCGCACCTTATGAACGGGTAGACAGTACCAACCTACATCCACTACATCTTCTAGTCTACCACTGTAAGAGTTCGCACGACTTAGTCAACTATGCTAGAGCCCATAGTAGCTTGTGGCTGCACACGGAAGTTTCTAGCATGAATAATCTCATGATCCCTTTGAGCCTGGGTGGCGGTCCAAAAATAAACAGGCAATCCTGGAATACCCAGGTACCTCAATCCACCCAGATGTGTGTTTAAGTTGCCACCTTAAACAAACCATTAAATAATAATCTCACATCTGTCATGGATACACTCACCCAATCCACGTCTACTAGCATAGCATGGCATAATAAGCAAACGTAGAAGTAACTGCCAAGGGTTTGATAATAAAACAGGTAATAGGTACTACCTCATCTAGTTTACCAAAACCCACAATTTAATTAGATCCTAATCATGCAATGTTTGAGGATTGATCTAATGCATAAAAACTGGGTATGAAAAGGGATATGATCAAAGTGTTACTTGCCTTGCTGATGATCCGCGAAACCTAGAGATTCAAAGTAGCAAGCGGCGCACTCCGGGTACTCTATCACAAAGAAACAAACATACAATAAGTACTCATCTAATGCACAGGTAAAACTCAAATAAAATATCTAACCAAAAAGTTCAACCTAAGAACTCCGGTTTGCAAAAAGAATCAAATCAAACGAAGCAACGAAAGTCAAACGGCGAAAGAAACAAGCTTCATTTAGTAATCTGGACCTAAGTCAAATTTTACAGAGGGAAAAACTTATTTGAGTTGATTAATCATAAAGAGGGTTTCGAGACGAAACTCTAGGCACATGAATCGCCTGATTCCGATAAACAAGCGAAAAGTTATACTAGATCGAAAATTGGATCAGAAATCCTGATCGGAAATAATCGCGGAAATCCGAGAAAAAGAAAAACGGACGAACAGGCTAACGAACGAACGTTCATTAACTGAAACTAAACGACGAAATCTGTTTGTTAAAATGAACGAGCAATGACGCCGCTAAATAGACTAAACCGGAAAAAAATAAACCGAACCGGATCTAATAAAAAAACGGATCTAGGGTTTCGAAAAAAACCGATCAGTTTTATAAGAAAAACCGGCGGCTACCTCGGGGTGCGGGTCGGCTCCGGCGGCGGCGGCTACTCCGGCGAGCGGCGGCGGGGCGGCGGCGTGAGCGTGGCGGCGGGCGGCGGGCGCGGGCGGCGGCGGCGGGCGGCGACTAGGGTTTTGGCGGCGGCGGCGGCTTGGGCTGGTGGGTTGGGCTGGCGGGCGCCGAGGTGGCGGCTTATAAGGGCCCCCGGGCGGAGTCCCGCTCGGGCACGGCCCAAAGTCGGTTTCGTTTTTTTATAATTTCACGAAGAAAAACAAACAAAAGAAATACTAAACGGACTCCAAAAATCCCGAAATAAATTTTCCCCGGCTTCTAAAATCAAGCCGGACAAGATGAACATTTATTTGGGGCCTAAGTGCAATTTTGAAAAACACGCATTTTCCTAAATTCAAATAAAATAGCGATAAACTCCAAATAAAAATCTTATTTGATTTTTTATTAAACCTTCAATATTTCTTTATTTTGGGAAAGTCATTTTATTCCCTCTCTCATATTTTTATTATAGAAGTAATTGAAGAAAAAATAAATAAAATCAAATGATCCTATTTTCAAAATTTGAGAAAACTCAAATATGAAAATAACGAATTCTCCAACTCTCTCCGTGGGTCCTTGAGTTGCGTGAAATTTTCTAGGATGAAGCCAAAATGGCATAAAGTATGATATGCAATGATGATCTATGTATAACATTCCAAATTGAAAATTTGGGATGTTACACCAAGTTCCTTCCATCGAAGACTCCAGCGCCCGGACGACCGATGACCTCCAGCCACCGGAAGGCCGACGCCCTCCGGAAACCCAACACCTGCGAGCCCGAGCCAAAACGCCAGAAGTCCAAGACCTACCGGACGACCGACTCCTTGGACGTCCGGCCCCAAAACGTCGGAAGTCCGACCCTTACCAGACCTTCGACCGCCTGCGAGACACTGGATGACCGATAACTGTCGGACGTCCGCTGCTTGTGAGTGCATCGCGTGTTGGGCCAAATCCCATGTACCCCTTCGTCCACTTAGACTATATATACTCCTTTCCCCTCTTTCTAGGGTTAGCAATGTGATAGCTCATTTGAGAGATAGAGCTTTGCTCATCCACTTGGTTACTTCTCCATTGGAGTTCACGACCTCTTCGGAGAAGATCCCCCAAGCGGATTCAAGAACCCTCACGGGAAGACCCCCTCAAGACCTCCTCACGGAGAAGAACTTGCTACTTGTATCGTCCCTTGTTCATCATGGATCGTGTATATCTTTGTGTTTCGATGATCTAGCACATGTGTAATCGAATCTTGTTGGTTTTAGTGATTTCTCTCGTGTTTCCCTCGTGTTCTTCGTGTTCCTCATAGGATTACCTCCAAATCATGAAAGATCCGTCCTAGGGTTTCTACCCTACATCAAAGTGTCCACTTCCACGATGATAAATGGCGCGTCATGGAAGTGCTTTCGTCAAGGGTAACTGACACGTGGCATCCACCATAACGGTTTGCCATTAAGCTATTCGGTTCCGGTTTGGATCCGATAACCCATTAACAACCCGGACCAATGGGGATTTTCCACGTGTAAATTTCTCAATGGCTAGAGGAACCACGTGTCGGCTCACCATTGGGACAGATGGCATCCACTCATTGGACCGGAGGCGCCTATGATACGTGGACACGTGGCATGGCCCAACAGAGGCCCATTCAGGTAAAAAGCCCAGCCCGTTTGACTTGGTCAAAAGGTAGCGGGCTGGCCCATGGAAAGCATGTTAACGACTTGTTCGCATATAGCCATTTACAACCCGCTAACTCAGGACCCGTTATGGCCTATCCGAATTAGGCCCAGTAGTGTCATCTGGGCCGTCCAATATGATTCCAGCCCATTGTAACTTCCGTCCATGTATGGCCCATAATGTCTTTCGGCCCATACAAGAAAATTATAACTCTGGGCCCATTATAGGGCCGAGGTGAAACTGGCCCGTAATGAACAATGTATAGCTTTATCCCATTAATGGGCCATTATTCCATTGGCCGTTTCCAGCCCGTGTTAACTTTTGGCCTTCTAAGGGCCTATTTATTCTTGGGCTCATTTCCAGCATTTGGTTACTTACGGTCCGTTAATGGCATGTTCAGCTTGTGGGCCAAATTCAGCCCGTGGTTACAGTCAGCCCGTTAACCCATTGGGTTGTTTTCATATCGTCATCAAATATGGCCCATTAACGATCCGTGATGCCTATCGATAGAATTAAGCCGGTTATACATTTCGGCCTATTAACGACCCGTTATGGCCGGGACATAAACATACGATTTCCACTCTAGCTCGTTTACATCCCATTTTGCGGACCGTTATTGGTCCATGAATAGTATGGTCCATGTTTGGCCAATCGATCATCCGGCCCGTAGAAGGCCCATTGATTATACGGCCCGTAGAAGGCCATTGGATCCTACGGTCCATAGGAGGCCCATGGTCACTTTAGCAGGTAGCAGGACCATGGTTACAACGGTCTGTATGTTGCCCATGGTTATTGTGGCCTAGTTATAAAAATAGGTTATTGTGGCCACTAGAAAAATGCGGAAAAAGAACTGCAGTGACTACAAGCAAACAACTAAACAAGACAATAAGAAAATAAATAAGCAAGCAACTAACGCTAGGCTATTATGGCTATTACACATATTCCATCCACTAGGCATCAAAGTTCTCCACCAGTGCAAATATAGGGAACAAAGCAGCATATTACATACACTAGCCATCTAAATTGGCCACCAGTGCAAATAAACACGGCATCAAAACAAGTCCATAATTTCAGAAGAGCTCAAGAAACATTATCCTGGGTATCCACCATGCTGGCAATAAGCTTAGCAAGCTTATTAGCTTTCTCCTATTTGGCGCTAAAATCCTCCAACGCTTGCTGTTGCACTAGAAAGTATGCATCTGAATTCTCGAGGGACTTCCGCAGTCCTTCGCTTCTTGTCGCAGCACAGCTGATCGATGTCTTTCATCTTGTAGTTGACACTCAAGAAACCGAACTGATTCAGACAGTGAGTTAGAATAGCTTGTGCTAGTAGTAGTGGCCAGTAACTCCAACACTACACCAAGACAGGACTTTGGGGTTGTCTCACTTTCTTCAAGATAGTTTTCCTTAGTTGTTTTATCAGCTTTGTTAGAGACCAACAAGGATGTCTCACTATCCTGAACCTTATCTACATTACTTCCTTTACCATTGCTTAATAAGCTACTCTTCCCCAATATTCTATCAGCATTCTAAAATAAGAAACAAGCAAACACATAACAGGTTTAGCATGTAGTATATGAAACTCATTTTGGTGAAATATTTCAATAGTAAGGTGGACATGATTAAACTACCAAGTCTTCTATTGCCAAGTAGTACATAATAAAAGCATCAAACAAACATATATCTATGTCCTATGGGCACTGCATGGTCTTGCCAATTTAAAATAGAGACACGGTTCAAATCATATCAGTTCAAAGCGGCACTGAAAGAATACAAGGCGTGTGAAACTACATGGCAGAACAAGATTTCAGATGGGTACCACGGGTCTACATGTAGAACAACACTATTGGCTCTGTTGTGATGCTAGTAACGTGCATGATATGAGAAGTCAACTATATAAACAATTGAAATAGAAATTGTCAGATCTCGGGTTCCGGCAAAACTCTTAAGGTTCGAACACTGGGGTGCGCGCGGAGATTTGCTCCCTACCGATCTACGCCCTAGCTCTCTAAGATCTCGCGGACGAACTCGGCGAACTCACAACACAAAGACACATGATTTATAATGGTTTGGGCCACCGCTTTGGTGTAATACCCTACTCCAGTGTGGTGGCGGTGGATTGCCTCTTGGGCTGATGATGAATAATACAAGGGGAAGAACAACCTCCTGAGGTTGGGGTGTTCTTGTGCTCGGTGTGTGGCTAAGGATTGGCTCAAGATTAGATGCCCCTACTGTGGTGGCTAGGTCTACTTACATAGGCCCTGGTCCTCTCCGCAAATACTGAGCGGGAAGGGAGCCAACAATGGACAGTTTGAAAGGGGACAACTAGTATAGCTTATCCTGACAAAAGCGGTCTTCGTCTACGAAAGGCTCTGGTGATGACACCGTCTTGGGCTCCACGGTGACCTCCGTCCTGCCGTCCTGCTGGTCTTGGTCTCGTTGCACCGATATGGAAACCTTTGCCTGATGCCTCGATACCCCACGCCTGCGCTTGCCTCCTTAGCACCAAAGAGGAAACAAGGACGCTGCGCGTGCTGGCGCCCGCCTGATCTTGATCGTCATGGCTCACGTCACGAGAGCCTCGTGAGGTTTGCCTTGCCTTGACTTCTCCGCTCCTCGCGAGGCAGCCTGGTGAGGCCGCTCCTGAGGAGGTCTTGCATCGTCCACCTCGCGAGGCTTGGCCCCTCGCGAGGGTCTTGAATGCCTTGTTGATGAAGATGGGCCGTACAGGCCTGCAGCACAGCCACGCCATGGGCCGCAGGCAGGCAAGTCTGGGCACCCACATTCCTAGAACGCCGACAGTAGCCCCCGGGCCCAAGGCATGCTCGGGCTTGGCTTCGAGGCGAAGGCAAAGGTCAAGCGTGTAGCTCCGCGGGCCCCCAAAGCCTGCGGCCTTGGTCGATGCGTGGCGGTTGATTGGACGTGGGCGTCTCCGCTTCCCCACGCTGCCTCGGCAACTGCTCGACTTGACAAGTCCCTGCTACATGCAAGGAAAACCATCATTACCTGTGATCATGGGGGCGCTGGTTGGCCTTCTTCTGTTATAAATGGGGAGGGGGCAGAGCCCCCATTGCCCATCTCTTCCTTGCTCGCTCGCTTCTTTCTTCCTCTGCTCCATTGCTAGTTGCAGCTCCAATGGCGCCGATCTGAAGATTCTCCGCTGACGAGAAAGGAAAGGATCCCCGCGATGATCCAGGGCCGCTCCGGCAAACCCTCTAGGTTCAAACACTGGGGTGCGTGCGGAGATCTCACCCTCTACCTACCCGCGCCTCGCTGCCTTGCTAGGATCTAAGCTATGAAAAGAACAACACAAGAGACACATGGTTTATACTAGTTCGGGCCACCATTGTGCTGTAATACCCTACTCTAGTTTGTGGTGTGGTGGATTGCCTCTTGGGCTGATGATGAACAACACAAGGAAGAACAGCCTCGCGAGGGTCTGTTCTTGGCTGGTGCGATGAACTGCTAGGGGAGTTCTGTCGCTCTCTCTCTCTCTCTCTCTCTCTCTCTCTCTCTCTCTCTCTCTCTCTCTCTCTCTTTCTCTAGGCGATCTCCCAGATTTCTAGATGCCTCTACCCTGTGGGTGGCTAGTCCTATTTATAGGCAAGGGCCCTGGGCCTCTTCCCAAATATTGAGCGGGAAGGGCGCCAACAATTGGCCATTTTGAAGGGGAACATCTAGTACACTTATCCTGACTAAAGTTGGTCCTCACCTGTCAAAGGCTCTGGTGGTGACGCCGGCTGGGGCTCCACGATGACTTCCTTCCTGCCGTTGCGACGCCTTGGTCTTGTTGCACCCAAACGGATGCCTTTTCTTGATACTCCTGCCTGCGCTTTCTCGCTTTGCACCAAAGAGGAAAGGAGGACACTGCACGGGCTGGCGCCCGCCTGGCGCCCTTGGTCGTCATGGCTTGCGTCATGGGCACCTCGTGAGGTACCCCGCCTTGATCTCTCCGCCTCCTCGCGAGCCAGCCTGACGAGGCCGCGCCTGAGGAAGCTTCTTGTCGTCCGCCCCGCGAGGCTTGGCCCCTCGCGAGGGTCTTGGGCTTGTGCTGATGAAGATGTGCCTTGCTGGGCCACCCCTTGAGCCACGCCGCAGGCCGCAGGCAGGCAAGTCTGGGGACCCCGTTCCTAGAACGCCGACAGTAGCCCCCCGGGCCCAAGGCGCGCTCGGACTTGGCTGAGCTGAGAAGCGAAGGGGCAAGGGCGAAGCGTCGCGGGCGCTAACAGCCTGCGGCCTTGGGTGCCGCGTGGCGGTTGATTGGACGTGGGCGGCACTGTTCCCCCACGCCTCCTTATTTTGCGCCCAGCTAGGCGGACCCGTGGTTGCACACAGTCGTCCCTCTTTTCACCGCTTCGACCATCCCCTGCTCTTCCTCCTCTTGAGCTCCAGTCTCCACTTCCAATCCAATCTCGAATCCTCCCCCCTTCTGTCGCCATGGCTCCGATGAAGAACGGGAAAGGGAAGAAACCTGTGCCTCCGCCTCGCTCACCATCGTCGGCGGCTCCTGCCGTTGATCGGTCGATCATACTCAACCGAGAAGGCTTGGGCAAGGTCAGCTCTGCTCTGGCCACTATCTTCAACGAGTGCGGGAGGACGACGGACTGGCCCGTGTTAGGTTCTACGGTAGGGTGCGTTGACTGCAAATTAAAATTTCCTACGCGCAGAACATCCAGGAACATGCTACGGGAGATGGATCAAAGTTCGTTACCACTAGACGCGTAGTGCCGTGCAGCGGAAGAAGAGTTGGGGCAGCGCGTCCTCGTGGATCAACTCCTCCTCGTTCGATCTCCCTCGAACAGCCGGTCGTCTGATCACACATACGAGTTCATCGGAGCGGCGCAAGTGCATCGCCTCTAACGGTATCCGCGCGTGCAGGAGGAACATCGTGCGGCGGACTGCTAGGTCTGATCACACAGTCGGCGGCGAGTGGAGGTGGCTATTCGCAACGCAAGCAAACCCTAGTCGCGGCGCCGAAGCGATCAACCGCCTGAGTGTGCTGCACCTCCACTTTATATAGGCGTCCGTCTCGGTCTCAACACTTGGGCCTCGCACGGACCCTAAAGCCCAAAGTCTACTCGGTCACGTTCCTAGTCCAGTTCGGATCACATCCGACCAAAGGTCCTCTGAACCGACCTCGTAGGTTCCTTCCCTTAAGCGCGCGACCCCTTAGGTTCAAGTAGGCTTGGTCACAGTTCGGATCACCTCCGACCTGCACGGTTAGTAGCAGCCTCTAGCAAGGCGTGCCGACCACCAAGCAGACTATGAAGCTGGTTAGGCGAACCTGTACAACGTGTCACACTTCTGTTCCCTTTGCCACACGATATATGTTGTCGGGCTCAAGGCGAGACTGTCATCCTTGTGCTAGCCCGACCTCTTTCTCGTTCGAGTGATGCCGACCACAATCCGGATTATCTCATAATCCTTGTCGCATGGCCATGTTGTTCTGGTCGGATCACACAAGGGCCCAGAGTATATCTCTGTTATTCGGAGGGGCAAATCCCATCTTGCTCGACCATGTCTCGCAGCATGGGACTGGACAAACCCTAAACCTACCTTTGTAACTACCCAGTCACGGAGTAGCGTTTGGTCGGCCCAAAGCAAGTATGTCACCATCCCGAGTACATGCATCAGCTCAGGTCTTAGGACATAGAACGTATGTTGTACTAGAGACTCACAGATGACATATCGCTACGTCTCATATTTCGGTCTGTCCAACTCGGACCTTATCTCGACTTGGATCCGACTACATCGAATCCGACCAGACCTTTCCAAGTCCATAATATCCGGTTAGCATCCGATGCTCCATGGCTAGTGAGACCAAGCCATTGATCGTGTCATATGCCAGTCTAGTCGGCTGCGCGTCCACACAGCCCTTTCGACTAGGGACCTTTTAGGACAGTCATCATACAATGCATAGTCCCACAAACAAGTCACGTACTTGCTGATACACATCATTGATAATGTCCAAGGACTATCTTTATTCATAAACACATAGGAAATATCATCATACATGATTTCCTCTAGGGCATATCTCCAACAGCCCGCGTCTCACTTCTCCATCGACAGAATAGTCACCGAGGTCCGGTACTTTGCCGACGCCCTGTGGGCGGGACTTGTTCCCCCCTTTTCCAATTTCTTCAACGCTGTGCTTTCCCATTACCAGATCCATATTATGCATTTGGGTCCTGAATCCATTACTCTTCTTGCCGTCTTCGCCTTTGTCTGTGAGGCAATGATGGGCATCCCTCCTTCAGTTGCCTTGCTGCATCACTTCTTCTCTCTACGCCTCGTCGACCCCACCCAATGCTCGGGGTGCGTGAGCTTCATTGCCGAAACAGAGCCTTCAGGGATTGATTTCAGTCTTCCTCAGCCCGCGCCTGGGTTCCGCGAGCGGTGGTTGTACGTGGATGTCGGGGTGCCTAGCCCCCTGCTTTCGGAGCCAACATCTCCCGCTGTCCCCAATTCAGGCTGGGGCTAGGAGACGCTCACGAGCCCCCGGCTCATCTTCGACTGGCGTCGCTTCGCGTTCCTAAGGGCGCTCGACGTGACGGCGCCCAAGGTGGTGAAGGAGTTCCTGCTATGCTGCATTGCCCCTCTCCAGCGTCACTCCCGCCGGATGCGGGCCTTCAAGGGCGTGGGGATCGCATGAGGCTCCGGGAGTTGGACTGGCGGCTTGAAGCGCTGAGGAAGGTGCTCTTGGTCTTGACTGGGGACCCTTCCCCCGGCAGCATCCGGCAAGGTGGGGCTTTGCTGTACTTTTGCTCGAACAGGGGCGACTTAGTGAATCAGATGCCTGGCTTCGACGAATGGGGGCTGTGCCCCGCTAGCCTCATTCGACCTTGCGAGAATCCAGTAGTGATGACTGCCCTTCCAGTCGCCCACGGCGGTCCTTCCTCGAGTGGCGGAGCAGGGAGGCATGGGCCGCTGGAGGCCGAGGGGGCCCCCGACGGGATGACGACGCCAGGCAGCACTCCTGAGGGGGCAGCTCCTGAGGCCCGCACTGCTGCGGCTGAAGGCGTTGAGCCGCTACCCACAGCGCCCGTGGTTGAGGTCCCTGAGGCCCCAGCTACCCTTCTTGGTGAGGTGACCGTCGGCGTGCATCAGGACGACGCCCCTGACGCTGGTCACCTTGATGCTTCTTCCTCGTCGTAGGTTGATCCCTGCGCTCAACTCCTGGGCCGCTTCCGCGTGGACTTCGAGGCTCTTCGGAAGAGAAGAGAGGCCTTGGGTGACGATTACCCTTGCCGCCTGCTGATGCGCAGGAAGTATTTCGCCATTGATGAGTAAGCCTTGCCCTTTCCTAGCTCCTAATCTTCCCGTTGCTTTGGCTGATCCTTGCTCTGCAGGGCCCTTCCTGCCGAGCTCACGGAGATGGCTGAGGAGCCATCCCCGAGCCGCCCTCTCCACCGTCTTCGAGCGCTCCGAGCTCTAGCTGAGCCTTGTGGTGAGGCCGGTCGGAGAGGTGAGCCATCCTGTGGCGCATCGCGGCTCTGTGCACCTCGCGACCCTCCCTCGCGAGCCTTCTTGGGGCATAGCCAGCCTGCCCTGGGCTTCTCGTCTGGTCGTGGATGGCGATTGGCTGAGGTCAGCCCTGCGCTCTTCACTTGGGGATGGGCTGGCTCCAGGTCGGGCTTCTAGCGAGGCGTGCCCGGCCATCGCGAGGGTGCCAGCCCCCAGCCCCCTGCCCAGAGGGGGAGCGCTGATTCGTGGCCCTCCGCGCTTACTTGGGGCAGATGACAGCGCAGAAGACGTGCTCGGCCGCCCGGGAGCGTCAGCGCTCTTCGCCAAGGGTTTCTTGAGGGCGGCTGATCTGATGAGCCTGCTTGGTGAAGAGCTCGGCGACGAAGACGCGCCTTGAGGCTGAGGGCCTGCGCCTGGCTGAAGAGAGGCGCAAGCTGAAGGCAGCTGTTGCCCTTGCGCGCCACCAGCGTGACCTCGACAATGAGGAAGCCCAGGCGTCGCTGGCGGCCTCTCGGGGGGCCCGTTCCCGGTTCGTCGAGGAGGCCCGCGAGGCTGACCGGCGGCGCGAGGCAGCGGAGGAGCGGGCGCGGGAACTCCAGGCCCGGTGCCATTCCCTGGAGCAGCAGGTGGAGCTGCGTGAGACGGCCCTTGTGTCGATGAAGGTGGCTTTGGTCGACCAGGCAGAGCTCCAGAGGCATTAGGAGGCGCTGACGCTGGAAGCTGCCGAACGCGCACCGATCTTGAGCGTCTGGAGACGAGGGAGCACTTGGTGATGCATGCGGAGGATGACGTCGCTGCGCGGGAAGCCCGCGTCCTGGAAGAGGTTGGACGCCGGGTGGAGACGGCCCGCTTGAACCTTGAGCGCGAGTTCGAGGAGAGGCTGGGGTTGATTCGGGTCGAGGCTGAAGGCAGGACTGCCACCCTGAGGGCCAAGCTGGATGAAATGACGCGGCGGGCCGATACTTCCCGGTCCGCCCTTGGCGTGGCGCAGGAGGAGCTGACTACCTCCCGCGCTGAGGCGCTTCTTCTCCGCCAACGGTGGACGAGGCTGAGGCCGTTCTTGGCGAAACGAGGGCGAGATACGCCCGGTATGCAGATCACGGAACACGAGCATGGCCCCATGCTCACCACGCCCGGGAGAGAGAGCCAACACGGCCTTTGGGTAACATTCTGCGAGGTGGCCGTTAAGCGAGCCCCACGCAGTCAACTTCTGGCCGCAACCTTCAGTTCTTCACCGACGTGGTGATGCAGCTGGAGGTGCGGTCGGTCAGAGCTAACAGGTTGGTGGAGGAGACGAGCCGTGCCCTGCTCGGGCGCGCCTTTTCTCGTGTCTTCAGCCATCTTCGAAACATGGACCCCAACTTCGACTTTGACGCCGCCGCTTCAGCCCCGGTACCCGGGCCGTCCGGGACGACCTGGCGCACTGGGTGGAAGACAACGTGGATGCCCTCGTCAGGGCCTTAGCTTCTGATAACGATGGCGTGGTCGTTGCTGATGATGAAGGCGGCATGGTGAACGGCCCTGACGCCGCTTACGGCAACGCGGAGAGCGATGGCGAGGCCAGCGACGCCAGCGACGATTCAGTAGGTGCCCCTGAGGATGCATTGGGGGATTTATCCGACTGACCGTGTGTTGTCCCTGCTTTCTTACCCTGCGCAAATAGAGTTCGGGCTTTGCCCTGAAGGTTGTAAGAGCATTTTGGGAGGGGGAGCCCCTCATGTAAAAACTTGCATTCAGCGTATTAGTAGATGCAATATCACCCGTACGCCTGCGCCAAGTGGCTGGCTTTGCGACGAGCTGGCTGGCTTGTTTACCTTCGACCCGCGTGGGCCTCGAGATAGCCTGCGGAGGGCTGTGGTGTCTCGAGCGTCTCTGAGCAGCCCACTGATCCTGTAATGAAAACCTCCCGAGAGGGCGGTGGCCAGCGATGCGGGCTGCACGCAAGCTAGGCTCGACCCGGCTCGCGAGGGGCTCACGATGGGAGGCAGCTGAGGCAAAGTGGTAACGAGCGAGAGATTGCTCGAACGAGACTAAACACCCCTTCCCCGGACACACGCAAATCTCAAGCTCAAATCCAACTTAAATCCAACGGGGGAAAACGACAGCCAAGGGAAAAAGCAATGAAAGCAGAAAAAAGGCCGCGTCCGGCACCTAGTGTAGACTTGGACGTCTTCTCACCAGCGCGGAGCTAAGTGCTGCCACCGGGCGTGGGAGGGAGCCCCAGGGCCTAAGGCCGGCACCCCTGAGACTCCGGGGCATGTACAGCCCCACTCATTATTACGTGAGAGTGTCACGGGCGGCGAAGCTTCACGAGCATTGGGCCTTCTTCATAGGTACCGCCTTGCTTCATATCGCCAGACGAGGGCCCGCCTTTGCGCCACACTCTAGTGCCACCGACGACGACCGGAAACTAGGGCGCCGCCCGATGGGGTAGAGCGGTCGCCAGCCAGTTCCCCGGCGACCACGGGTCCTCTGCCAGGGCAGGCCACCGAGGCACCTCCCCAGCAGAGGGCCTACCTCCCCGAGGACGCCTTGCTCGAACGCCGCGGTGGTCATCTTTGGATCTCGGCCCCTCTCCTGCAGCCCCCGGCGCCCTCCTCCTGAGGGGTAGGAAACTGCTGGAGTGGGGCAGCCGCCCGCTATGGCGACCTGCACCTCCTGCGATCCACGGTTAGCGTATGCCTGCTCCTTAGGAATTAGCGGTACGCGATAATCTTCGCTTCCAGCGTGGCCGACGGGGCCTTCCCGGGGCTCCTGGAAGAGCTCAGCTTCTGGTGCATCGTCCCCCCAGCTTGGGCCGAGGAGAGAGCCTTGTTCGTCGTCATGCGTGTGCCCTTGGTCCATCATGTAGGGCACATACTCTTCTGGGGCCGCCATCCCGAAGGCTGCGCCGTAGTGCTCCGTGTGCCACGCAGTTCTGCTTGAGGCGCCCACCTGGGGGTGGTAGCGCGGTGGCCCACTGGGGCTGTGGGTCGTGGCGAGTCCTTCTTCGGCGCCGGAGGCGGAGGCAAGACCGCTGGCCGTCTTGGCCGACGGGCCCGGCCGGGCGTTGGGGTGGCCTTGGAGTCCGCTTGGAGCTGCACGGGCGTGCGTGGAGCCTCCGCATGGGCCGCCCTAGACCTGAGATGGGAGTTGGGTGTAGAAGGGGTGAGCCCCCGATGCGGCGAAGCCCAGGAGCTCTGCCACCCGTTCTAGCAGCATGTCGCGGCCGCCCTCCAGCAGCCTGCACTGCAGTAGCTCTCGGGCCACCGTGAGCGTGGCCCTTGAGTTCGCCTGCTCCCGTTGGGTGTACGGCGTCGTGGCCGCGGCGTGGTTGGAGGCCCTCGCCGTCGACCGCGCCTGCCGCAGCGTGGGAGCTGTCGTTGACTGTCCGTGTCGCCCGCGGCCCGCAGCGCCCTGCGGACCGCGAGTTGCCTGGAGCATGGGGTCGCTCGGGACGAGCGGCCCTGCGTGGGCGAGCCATGCCGCCCAGGGATCAGGGTTGCCCGCCTGGTTGCCGGACATGATGGTGATGATGCGACGGGGCGCGAAGCGGCAGAAGGCGGATTCCGGCGCACCCCTACCTGGCGCGCCAAATGTTGGATTTCGGGTTCCGGCAGACCCTCTAGGATCGAACAATGGGGTGCGCGCGGAGATCTCGCCCTCTACCTACCTGCGCCTCGCCGCCTCGCTAGGATCTAAGCTATGAAAAGAACAACACAAGAGACACAGGGTTTATACTAGTTCGGGCCACCATTGTGGTGTAATACCCTACTCTAGTTTGTGGTGTGGTGGATTGCCTCTTGGGCTGATGATGAACAACACAAGGAAGAACAGCCTCGCGAGGGTCTGTTCTTGGCTGGTGGGATGAACTGCTAGGGGAGTTCAGTCGCTCTCTCTCTCTCTCTCTCTCTCTCTCTCTCTCTCTCTCTCTCTTTCTCTAGGCGATCTCCAAGATTTCTAGATGCCTCTACCCTGTGGGTGGCTAGTCCTATTTATAGGCAAGGGCCCTGGGCCTCTTCCCAAATATCGAGCGGGAAGGGCGCCAACAATTGGCCATTTTGAAGGGGAACATCTAGTACACTTATCCTGACTAAAGTTGGTCCTCGCCTGTCAAAGGCTCTGGTGGTGACGTTGGCTTGGGCTCCACGATGACTTCCTTCCTGCCGTTGCGACGGTCTTGGTCTTGTTGCACCGAAACGGATGCCTTTGCTTGATACTCCTTCCTGCGCTTGCTCCCTTTGCACCAAAGACGAAAGGAGGACACTGCGCGGGCTGGCGCCCGCCTGGCGCCCTTGGTCATCATGGCTTGTGTCATGGGCACCTCGTGAGGTACCCCGCCTTGATCTCTCTGCCTCCTCGCGAGCTAGCCTGATGAGGCCGCACCTGAGGAAGCTTCCTGTCGCCCGCCCCGCGAGGCTTGGCCCCTCGCGAGGGTCTTGGGCTTGTGCTGATGAAGATGGGCCTTGCTAGGCCACCCCTTGAGCCACGCCGCAGGCCGCAGGCACGCAAGTCTGGGGGCCCCCGTTCCTAGAACGCCGACAGCGGCCTCCTCTAGGGTATCTGCTACCCTTGTACTCCCAAGTCGAGGGCGCAGAAGGAAGGGGCAACGAACGGCGCCGCCCGCGACGCGCCCGCGGTCGTCGGGCGACGGTGACACGCACTGGTGCCCCTGGGATCCACGCCATGGACTCCTCGCGCGAGCTTGTGCTATGGGCGCCGATGCCCCCAAGCTCTTAGATCCGCTTCCCGCAGTTCTTCTCTGACGTGATGCCGCCGAGGGGGCCTCTCGAGCTCTGGTTGCAGCATGCCGAATGCGATGCCCCGGCGACTAGGGCAGAGGTGGAAGCAGTCTCCACCGGCAAGATCTTCATGACCCGCGGCTGGGGCGAGGTCGCGCGGGTTTGCCACGCGGAGGGTGCCCTCGCGATCCACTTTGAGTATGACGGCGCCTCCACGCTTTTCTTCAATATCTTCGACGCGGAGGGCCGCCGCTTGGAGTTTTGCCCTCGAGGGGAGCGCCAGGATGACGTGCGCTCCGCTCGTGGCTACTCCAGCAGCAGCGACCCATGGGATTCCAGCGGTTCTCCTAAGGTCTATGAGACTCCGGAGACAAGCGACAACAGCTACGTGCCCCCGAGCTCTCGTCGGGCTCGGGGCAGGGCTGCGACATCCAGCCGCCGCTGATCTGGATGGGGTTGGCCCCGGCCTCTCGCGGCCCACTGTTGATGATGGCGTCAGCCGCAGGAGGGTGTAGATAGGATTCTACCAAGTTCTCGTCTTTTGTTCCCTGCGAGGAATCAAGAAATGCCCCGCAGGGCGTGTAAGGATCTGTGATGTCTTTTGTGTATATCTCCCTTATTATGAGAATCCGCGAATGCATGTCCTTTTAAGGCTCGGTCTCCCCTTTCCAACCTCGCGACAGCTTGTTGCTCTCTGTTGACAGTCCGGTCCCAGGCAGGCTGCAGCCGTCGATGGTATGCCAGGTCGCGTGCCATGGTCAAGGCCAGGAGGTGAGCGCCCAGAGGTCCAGTAAGAGCACCTGAGGCACGATGCTCAGGGGGTCCCCTTTAGTGCTCAAGCAGCTGCGGTAAGATAAGAAAGGGGGGCGACTGATGAAGTCATGTACCTGGGGTAGGGTCATAGACCTGCCCAAAGGTACCCTCCACAAGGACACTCACAAGAGAAGCAGCCTTCCAGTCGACCTGGTAGGTTTCCACTCGACAGATTCAAAGACACTCGACTATGAAGACCCACTCGACCACCGAGGAGTCCAAGAGCCACTTGGTACCCAAGCGGTCTGTAGTTAAATAGTCTTTATGACCTTAATGACACTATATGTAAGGCGTTACCGATGCGCCTAGCTTTAACGCACCTTAAACCCTCTACTACGTGGGCTGGCTAGGGTCTGGTGCACTCTATATAAGCCACCGCCCTCCACGGTAGAAGGGTTCGCACCCTGTAACACATACACATATAATCCAAATCGACCGCCTCCGGGCTCAGAGGCGTGGGGCTATTACTTCCTCCGAGAAGGGCCTGAACTCGTAAATCCCTTGCGTATACAAATACTCCATAGCTAGGATCTTGCCTCTCCATACCTACCCCCATTCTACTGTCATACTTAGAACCACGACAGTTGGCGCCTACCGTGGGGCAGGTGTTCTAGCGATTTGTTGGAGAAGTTGGGATTCTTTCGATCTCCGCATCATGGTTTCTGTGGAGTTCTGGTCGATGGCCACGAGATCCGTCTCGGTGCGCTCATGTTCGTCGCCGACAATTCCGCTTGGCTTGAGGCTCCACTCGGCGTGGGCCAGCGCTCCCGTCATGGGCGACGACCGCACTTTCAGCGTGTGTCCATGGCGTCCTCCTAAGGCAACCGTCGACCCAGTATGGGTCGGCTCCTGCGCTGTCTTCACTCCCAGTCTCCCACCGGCGCAAGCGTTCCGGTCGGTCGAGGCTTCAGCGGTGGGTGAGGCATGCGGTGGCCCGCCAGTCGGCCATCCCCCAAGTCGCGGCGATCGAGCCCGACGAATCTCTCTACGGCCTGTTCGACTGGCTCCGTAGAGACTGCGTCCGAATGTGATAGCAGTGACCCGGCGGCAGAGGTTGTGATGATCAATGGACCACACAATCCCCCTGGATTCACCCGCACCAACGGAGGTGGCGGTGGAGATGATCCGGAGCAAGCCCACGAAGAGTACTTGCCCGAGCCCCTCACTTCGCTCCAGAGGGAGGAGCTTCGCCATTAGAACATGGATGCACTTCACACTCCTATCGTTGGAGAAAACCCCCGAGGCTCGCGCCTTGGAGGATGCACGCTTGGCCAACCTGGCTGAGCGCACTCGACTGGAGAATCTTCAGCGAGAACTCGACGAGCGTATGCGACCAAGGGTTCCAGAATGCAGTCGACGCCAGCTCTTTCAACCGCTAACTCAGGTATATCAAACTCCGATTCAGAATTTAGCAGCTGCCGCCTGTATAGCAGAGTCAATTTAGCCTTCCCAGTCGGAGGCAGGTAGAGGTTTGCAGCAAATCAGGGATTTGCTCCGGGTGGCAGGAGATCAAAACTCAGTTGTATCCCAGTCGCGGAACAGGGTTCACAGCCGATCCATCGCTGCGAATTCAGTCCAGTCGGCCCATAGTCCAACATCGCCCCCGAGGCGTGAGGAACGTGGGGGCCGGCGTGATGATCAATACAAGGGCATGGCGGTATGAGCACCGATTCGATCGCAACGATCGGCGTCGAGTGCCCACTCCTCCCCAAGGGGTGGATCATACGCTCCACGGCAGCGGGGCAGCGAGCCTTGAAAGCAGTCTTTGGGCGAAGATTTCCGGTCGACCCGAGGAACCGAGCTTTGATGCGAGATCTATTATCGTTCAAGGTTTGGTCGGCGAGAACAGAGCTCACCGAGGCGGCCATGATAGAGATGTTCCTTCCAGCAGCGAGTTCATGTCTCGGGACGAGTGTTTCAAAGAGAGCCATCAGAGCCGTAGTGATTCCTCCCAACTTCAGGTTGGCGACTGGAGTCAGCAATTTCACTGGAGAATCCAAGCCTGACACTTGGCTTGAAGATTACCGAGTGGCGGTTCAGATCGGCGGTGGCAACGATGAGGTAGCCATGAAGCATTTGCCTCTTATGTTGGAGGGTTCAGCCGAGGCGTGGTTGAATCGATTAGCACCAGCAGTATTTACACTTGGGAAGATCTTGCCCGAGTGTTTGTCGAACATTTGAAGAAACTTGCAAGCGACCAGCAGGTTTGGCGGAGTTCTGATCATGTGTGCGTAAGTCGAGTGAAACTTTGAGAGATTATATCGGTGGATCACTTTGCACCACACGATCGAGAATGTATCTCGATCACCGAGCGATGCTGTGCCTTCAAGGAAGGTGTCAAGAACAGAGAATTGAGTTTGAAATTTGGTCGAACCGAGATATGACCTGAGTCGGATGATGGAGATTGCCACCAAGTATGCAAATGGTGAAGAAGAGGATCGGCTCGAATTGGTAAATATAAATCGGCCACCAATGAGGCCGGCGGAGGAAATTCGATCGAAGCGAAGCGCAAAGCCGAGCCAGCGGCTCCGGAGAGGCCTTGGCCGTGACCCTGTGAAAGTTCACGGGGAAACCCAAGGGTCCTTGGAACCCCAAGAAGGTGAAAGACCAGGATGGAAACGACGTGTTGGATTTGCCATGTCATATTCATACAAAGAAATATGAAGAGGGTAAACTCATTTACCCGAAACATACCACTCGATAGTGTCGGCTCTTGATTCAGCAGTTCCAAGGGAAATAGCTCAAGGATAAGGATAAGGAGACAGACAAAGTTGAGGACAGAGATGACAGTGATGGTGGATATCCCGTGTCAATTCCACCTTGATGATTTTTACGACGTCGAAAGCAAAAGTCGATTGAAGGTTATCAATCGGAAGTGAACTTGGTTGCTCGGCGACTCCCAATTATCTGAAATGGTCCCGGACCGCCATCACATTCGACCGGTCGATCACCCGACGCACATTGCCACCCACAGGAGGCAAGCTTTGGTGGTCGACCCAGTTGTTGAAGTCACTTTCGGTGACCAAAGTCCTGATGGATGGTGGTAGTGGCTTGAACATATTATACTGTGAGACGTTGAAAGGGATGGGCATTCCGATGTCCAGACTCAATTACCGATAACATGAGCTTCCACGGAGTCATTCACGGAAAGAAGGCCGAAGTCACTTTCGGCCAAATTGCTCTTGATGTAGTTTTGGTGATTCAAAGCATTTCGGAAAGAAAAGTTGACCTTTGAGGTCGTGGATTTCGAGCGCTTATCACGCTATTCTGGGAGACCAGCTTATGCACGCGTTTCATGCCCGACCATGTTACGTGTATCTTAAACTGAAGATGCCTGGTCCCAAGGGCGTGATCACCGCCACGGGCAATCGGAAGAAGGCAGAAGAGTGCTTCCAGAAAGGCTCTAAGATCGTCGATGCTCAGTTGGCAGTGGTAGAGCTACAAGAGTATCAGAAAACTGCAGATCCGAGTGATTTGTTGCGAGCTAAGAAGCCCGCTACGGAGTCAGCATTTCAGTCAACTGGTGAGACGAAACAGGTTCACATTCACCCGACTGATCCCAATGCTGCTCCGACCAACATCTCAACAACACTCGACTCAAAATAGGAAGAAGCGCTCATCCAGTTCCTCCGTGAGAACTGGGACATCTTTGCATGGAAGCCTGCTGACATGTCGGGTGTTCCTGGGCTGGCTGAGCATCGCCACGAAGTCGACCGAAATTCAAACCGGTTAAAGAGTATCTTGGCGGTCCGCCGTCCGGTAAGAAGAAAGGCCATTGGCGAGGAGGTGGCTCGACTCTTAGCGGCAGAGTTCATCCGAGAGATCTACCACTCCGAGTGGCTCGCCAACGTTGTCATGGTCCCCAAGAAGGACAAGTCATTGCGCATGTGCATCGATTTCAAGCATATCAATCGGGCCTGCCCGAAGATCATTTCCTCTTCCTCGCATCGACCAAATAGTCGACTCAACTGCGGGATGCGAGAGGTTGTCTTTTTTAGACGCCTATTCCGGGTACCATCAGATCCGTCTGTATGGACCCGATGAGATTAAAACAGCGTTCATCACTCCATTCAGGTGCTTCTGTTATGTCACCATGCCATTCGGTCTCAAGAATGCCGGAGCCACATTCATGAGGATGATTCAGAAGTGTTTGCTCACTCAAATCAGTCGGAATGTGGAAGCGTACATGGACGACATAGTAGTCAAGTCACGAAGAGGTTCCGGCCTGTTGACTGACCTTGCTGAAACATTTGCCAATCTCAGGAGGTATGATATGAAGCTTAACCCATCAAAGTGTACATTTGGAGTTCCTGGTGGAAAGTTACTCGGTTTTCTCGTTTACGGCGAGGAATCGATGCTAACCCGAAAGGTTGGCACCATACTCGAATGAAGCGCCTGCAATGCGTGTGCACGATGTCCGAAACTTACCGGATGCTTGGCGCTTTAAGTCGATTCATCTCTCGCCTCGGTGAAAAGGCATTGCCTCTTTACCGACTGATGAAGAAGTCAGACAAGTTCGAGTGGACTCTAGAAGCTGATGCAGCATTTGCAGAGCTCAAAGCTCTGCTCTCCACCCAGCCGGTGCTTGCTGCTCCAATCAGCAAAGATCATTTGTTGCTTTACATTGCAGCCACTGGACAAGTCGTTAGTACCGTACTTACGGTCGAGCGGGAAGAAGAAGGAAAAGCCTTCAAAGTTCAACGCCCAGTTTATTATCTTTCTGAAGTTCTGACCCCATCAAAGCAAAGATACCCTCACTATCAGAAGCTTGTTTATGGGATCTATATGACCACGAAGAAGGTTGCTCATTATTTCTCTGATCATTCCATTACAGTCGTCAGCGACGCCCCTTTGTCGAAATTCTTCATAACAGAGATGCAACTGGTCGAGTGGCAAAATGGGCGATTGAACTCCTTCCCCTTGATATCAAATTCGAGGCAAAGAAAGCCATCAAGTCCCAAGCAATAGAAGATTTCCTCGCCGAGTGGACTGAACAGCAGCTTCCGACCCAAGTTCACTCGGAACACTGGACTATGTTTTTCGATGGTTCCAAGATGCTGAACAGTTCTGGTGCAGGGGTTGTATTGGTTTCCCCCCGAGGATATAGGCTCAAGTATGTTCTCCAGATTCACTTTGATTCTTCCAACAACGAAGCAGAATATGAAGCACTCCTGTATGGGTTGCGCATGGCCATTTCACTCGGCGTGCGTCGCCTAATGGTCTACGGCGACTCGGATCTGGTTGTTAATCAAGTGATGAAGGAGTGGGATGTCAGAAGCCCAGCTATGAAAGGTTATTGTAATGCAGTGAGAAAGCTGGAGAAGAAATTCAAGGGGTTAGAGCTTCATCATATACCCCTACCGAAAAAATCAAGCTGCGGATGATTTGGCGAAGATAGGATCCAAAAGGGAAGCCATTCCCAGTAATGTATTTTTGGAGCACATTCATGCACCTTCAGTGCAGGAGGATCCTTTCACAGAAGAAGCCCCGCAGCAAAAGAGTGCCAATGATCCGACTGAAGTTGAGATCCCAACCGTGGTCGACCTAATTATGGAAGTAGTGGTCATCACTCCCGACTAGACGGTGCCGTACATCGCATATATCCTAAGGAAAGAGCTCCCAGAGAATGAAGAAGAGGCTCGACAGATCGTTCGACGATCCAAGGCCTTTACAGTGATCAAGGGACAGTTGTTCAGAGAAATCGTGACTGGAGTCGGCCAGAAGTGCATCATGCCAGAAGAAGGTCACATAATTCTTGAGGATATCCACTCAGGGACCCGTGGCCATCATGCGTCCTCTCGGACCATTGTGGCTAAAGCATACCGAGCGGGATTTTACTGGGCAAAAGCAAATGAAATGGCAAAAGAAATAGTTGACAAGTGTGAAGGATGTCAGTTCTATTCCAACATGTCGCACAAGCCCGCCTCAGCCTTGAAGACCATTCCACTCGTCCGGCCCTTCGCTGTTTGGGGATTGGACATGATTAGACCGTTGAGAACTGGCAGAAGCGGCTTCACTCATTTGCTAGTAGCAGTCGACAAGTTCACCAAGTGGATCGAAGCCAAGCCCATCAAGAACCTCGATGCATGCACCGCTATCGGTTTCATCAGAGAGTTGATTTTCAGATATGGGGTTCCTCATAGCATCATCACCGACAATGGGTCAAACTTCGATAATGACAAGTTCAAAGCCTTCTGCGCCTCTCAAGGCACGCGGGTAGACTATGCTTCAGTGGCTCATCCTCAGTCGAATGGACAAGCGGAATGAGCAAACGGCCTCATTCTCAAAGGGCTGAAACCATGGCTGATGCGTGATCTCAAGCACGCAGCAGGAGCTTGGGTCGACGAACTTCCATCAGTTCTCTGGGGATTGAGGACCACTCCTAATCGGTCGATTGGGAGAACTCCATTCTTCCCGGTATATGGAGCTGAAGCGATTCTGCCGAGTGACACTGCTTCACAAGTCGCCTCGAGTCGAGCTATACTCTGAAGAAGAAGCGGAACAAGCCCGGCAAGATGCAATCGACCTCTTGGAAGAGGAGAGAGAAATGGCCCTGATCCGCTCGACTATCTATCAGCAAGACTTGCGTCGGTTCCATGCCAGAAATGTGAAGAGTCGAACCTTCCAAGAGGGAGATTTAGTCCTCCGAGTGGATCAACAGAAACCACATAAGCTCGGCCCCACTTGGGAAGGTCCCTTCATCGTCACAAGAGTCCTCCACAACGGAGCATATCATCTCTACAACGTTGATCGCCAGATCGACGAGCCTCGAGCTTGGAACGCGGAGCTGCTCCGCCCCTTTTACACTTAAAATTCACTCGGTTGAGATGTAATAAAGTACTTTTGTAGTTTGTTTATCTAAGACAAGAATGTTATAATTTCCCCAGTGATTGTTATTGCTTTTTGTTGAAATTTCCCCCAGTGGGTGGCTTAGTCGCGAATCCGATTCGCCTAAGTTTGTAAAAAAAATCCTTTCCGAGTGCGAGCCAGTCTCTCACTCGGGGGCTTAGCTGCGAATCCGCTTCGCCTAAGTATTAAAAATCCTACCGAGTGGCGAGTCAGCCTCCCACTCGGAGGCTTAGCTGCAGTACAAGTACTCGCCTAAGTATTCAAAATCCTACCGATTGTCGAGCCAGCCTCCCACTCAGAGGCTTAGCTGTAGTCCAAGTACTCGCCTAAGTATTCAAAATCCTACCGAGTGGCGAGCCAGCCTCCCACTCGGAGGCTTAGCTGCAGTCCAAGTACTCGCCTAAGTATTCAAAATCCTACCGAGTGACGAGCCAGCCTCCCACTCGGAGGCTTAGCTGTAGTCCAAGTACTCGCCTAAGTATTCAAAATCCTTCCGAGTGGAGAGCAAACCTCCCACTCGGGGGCTTAGCTGCAGCCTAGTGCTCGCCTAAGTCATAAAAATCCTACCGAATGGAGAGCAAACCTCCCACTCGGGGGCTTAGCTGCAGCCTAGTGCTCTCCTAAGTAATAAAAATCCTACCGAGTGGAGAGCAAACCTCCCACTCGGGGGCTTAGCTGCAGCCCAGTGCTCGCCTAAGTAATAAAATCCTCTACCGAGTGGAGAGAAAACCTCCCACTCGTGAGGCTTAGCTGCAACCTAGTGTTCGCCTAAGTAATAAAAATCCTACCGAGTGGAGAGCAAACCTCCCACTCGGGGCTTAGCTGCAGCCAGTGCTCGCCTAAGTAAGGAATTCATCCCAATCCATAAGGACGACGAGGTGCTTGGTCGATTGCTACCTCCTCCTTGAGCTTCGCCACAAGTACAACGTGCGGTTCGTCCCAATCCGTAAGGGGCGACAAGGTCGGTCATGATCTGTGTTCCATCTCTACCTGCAGGATAGATGAAGCACAAGTCAACTGGAATTTCAACGGAATATCTTCCGAATGAGGAATAAAGTTCTCCCGAAGGCAAACAAAGCATGTTAGAGGAAAAATCAAGTTCGGATAAACGTCCTACGGATCCAAAGGTGCTCAGGCGTTAAGCCTGTTAAAGTTTATCGATTACAGAAACCACTCGGCATTCCAAGGCAAATTTAGAGTGGGACTTAGAAGTTTTTTACTCCTCCGGCGGAGGACTGGAAGGTGCAACAAACTGGTTGAGGTCGATTCCGTCGTCAATACGGGTAGCAGCAGCGATGAAAGTCTCCATGAAAGATCTGAAGTCGTGCTTCCTGGTATTGGCAACCTTGAGAGACACCAGCTTGTCCTCTTGCGCTTCTTTGCAGTGGACACGAACCGGAGATAGAGCAACATCAGCACCACACCGCGTAAGACTTTTTCCATTCTTGCACTCGACTTGGAATCTCATTCAATGAGTCGTCAGGATTCAAGATCATTACGAAGAGTGCATTACGGCGGAGAGTCGAGTCGATCTGCGACATCGCAACTTTCAATCGAGCAAGATAATCCACCACGCTTAGCAACGCGAGACTCGATCGGAGCACATTCATAGCAACCGTCCTTCACAGGAGAGTTGATGGGGTCCAAGCTGGTTTCCACTCGACTGGTTTCTTCTTCAAAGTTTTGGCAGAATTCCGAAAACACAGCTCAGACTCAAAATAACGATCATGTGATGAGCCGGTGAGAGCAAGACAGTCGGATAAAAGAGATTACCTTCAAGCATGAGAAACAGCTTCTTGGCGAGCCCTCCAAGATAAATCTCCAGGTCGTTTCGCTTCCCCGCCAGTTGGCCAACCTTGTCAGATAGAACAATCTTGTCGTTCTTCAGTCGACTAACTTCCTTATTAGCCGTGTCAAGAGCAGCTTTCAGCTTGGCATTTTTATCTTCGAGTTTGTCGACTGAGGCAAGCTTCTCTTCAGCGAGCTTTGTTTTCTCCAAAGCATATACGTGCCTCTGCAAGGTCAAGGTCCTTCTTCTTCAAAGTCTCTTCCAGCTTTATCTGCAAAGCAACAATGAGAACAGAGTTGAGAATGAGCAGAAAAACAAAGGCAGTCGTCAAAAATTCTCACCAGCCATACCTTTTGCTTCATCCTTTGCCTTCTGCAAATTCTCCTGAGCAAGCTTCAAATCGAGGTTGAGCTGGATCTGCTTGTTCTCTAACTCAGTATAGCGATCCACAAGCTCGCAAGATTTCTACAAAGAGTCAACCAAGGAAAGACATCAAAGACAGATCACTTCCGAGTGATTAAGGAAAAATAGTAGCATTTCTAAGACTACGATCGAATCAAAACATTCGACGGTAGTCTCGAGGACTACACCAGCCGGGTGCACTCAGCCGTTCTCACTGGTTTACCAATTTGGTTCGACCAAATCGACCAAAAGAGGCAAAAAGTTATGATTCTAAAACCATGGCTAATTGTCGGTCAGCAGTAAATATATATATATATATATATATATATATATATATATATATATATATATATATATATATAGCTCTTTAGACTATAGTCGATCGCACGCAATCGACCATAGTCTCGAGGACTACACCAGTGGGTGCACTTAGCGTGCCCCCACCGGTTTCTGGTTCCATTCGACTTGGTCCGTCCAAGTCGAGTGAAGAAGATCACAACATAAAGACTATAGCCGACTGCACGCAGTCGACCATAGTCTCGGGGACTACACCCAGTGGGTGCACTCAGCGTGCCCCCACAAAAGTTCAATCGACACACACACACACACCCAGTGGGTGTACAGATATGGAAATCTCCAGAAGGATGCAGTTTCAGGTAGCATATCCTAACAAAGCAAGCAACGACTGACTTACTTGGACATTGCTCTGGAGAGCTGAACTAGCATCATTGGCACCTGACTAGCCTCTCGGACCGCTTTCACCTGCTCCATCATGATCCCTGCACAGCGTATGGCCTCCTTAGCAGCACTTACTTGGTCTTCCGGACGTGGTGTGTAGCAAAGAGAGATGGTGGATCAGCGATCGACGAAGTGGGTCGGGCACTTGTCAGCCGTACAATGAAGACACGAAGTCCGAGTGGGGTTGCCTCCTCGAAATCAGCGTCTCGTGAATCGCCATGACTTGAGCAGCCTTGCCAGCAAGCACTTTCTTGTTATTCCTCTTCCTCAATGGCGCTTCCTCGTCATCATCGGGGAGATCAATGACGTGAGGTGGAACTACAAGAAAGATTCAGAAGTAAACATGGAAGTCCAATCGACTAAAAGCTCCAGTCGACTAAAAGCGAAACCTCAGAGATCTTACCAAGGTTGGAGGTGGCCGCATCCTCCATTTCCTGATCTTCGTGCTTGGCTGAAGTCTCGGAGGTAGCGGCGCTGTAGATTTCAAGAATCGACTGATTAGTCATAAAGTCGACCAAAAGTTCACCCATGTTGAATAAGGAAATACAAGGTTCTGTTGGTTACCCGGAGATGGTGGGGATGACCATTCGCATCTTGGGCAGGGCCTTCGCCGTCTTTGATGACGTCGCTCGAGGTTGCTTCGGCGGTTTATCAGTCGGCGCGGGAGAAGTTGTCCTAGGTCGCTTCGTCGACTGCCCAGTGGGCACAACAGCTTTGCCGTGCCCGGCCGCTGGGTCATGCGTCAACTTGGACCTTCCCTCCGAGCGAGGAGGATCGACGTCTTCCTCCTCTTCCTCCTCCTCCTCCTCGTCATCAGAGCTATCATCCTCCTCGCCGTTGGACTCCCATTCCTCCGGACTTTCACCTCCACTTCCTTCTTCTTCTTATTTGTTTCCTGCACCCCGTTGGGCATCGAGTACATCTCAGTGGTGACCTAGAAGACAACAAAACAAGGTGAAAGTCATCGACGAATTGGCATCAAAACAGAATGAATGCAACAGAATCACAGTCGGAGATAAGTGGTTATACCTTGTCTGGTTGGTAACTCTGGTCGAGTGGTGGAATCCTCCTAGCTCCGCGAGGGTTGTCTTTATTTCCTGTGATGGCAGTCATCCACTTCTCCAACGTGGCGTCATCGACCTCCTCTGGATGGACCCGAGTGGTATCATCCGTACCAGAGTACATCCACATCGGATGACCTCGGTATTGGAGTGGCTGAATACGCCGTCGGAGAAAAACCTCCAGGAGATCCATGCCGGTCACCCCATCGTGAATAAGCTGGACTACACGCTCCATCAGCAACTTTACTTGGGCCTTCTCCTCTGGTAACACCTTCAGGGAAGATGGCTTGTTCACTCGACTCATGGAGAAAGGAGGGAGCCCAGTCGACTGCCCCGGCGTCGGCTGGTCTTGGCAATAAAACCAGGTCGACTGCCACCCTCTAACCGAGTCGGGGAGAGTCATAGCTGGAAAGGCGCTCTTCCCCCTCATCTGGACTCCGAGTCCCCCACACATCTGGATTACTTGGGTCATCTCGTCATTCGGGCTCGTTTTCTTCACCGTCTGAGAGTGACAGGTGAATATGTGCTTGAAGAGACCCCAGTGCGATCGACAACCCAAGAAATTCTCGCATAGCGAAACGAAAGCAGCAAGATAGACGATGGAGTTCGGAGTAAAATGATGGAGCTGCGCTCCAAAAATTTCAAAACCCGGAAAAAAAAAGTTTGGCGGCAGAAAAACCCCGATCTCGTGGGTGGCAGGAGGATGCACTCACCCTCTTGAGCTGCGGTTGCCACTCCCGTGCCGGAAGCCTCACCGACCCATAGGGGATCAGTCCTTCATTGGCCAGATCGGCGAGATCCTTCTCGGTGATGGTCGAGCGGATCCAGTCTCCTTGGACCCAGCCCTGCGGCAGCTTGGACCGCGAAGAGGAGCCGCCCTGACTGGGCGCTCTCCCCTTGGCCTTCGCCGCCGCCTTCTTCACCCGTTCCAGGGCTGCGGTCTTCTCCTTCACCATGGTCGCCGACGAGGCAAGTACCGAGCTTCGGCGCTGGACAGACGAAGAGTGCGGCGAGAAGGTTTGGAGGCGGAGGGAGGAGAAGTCTGAGGTCGCACTGTTCAAAATGCCCTGTCCAACGCTTTATATGGGGCCGCTTCCGAGTGGCTGACCGGTAGGCCCAGGCAATCCCATCACAATCCCATAGCGGTAGCAGCGCACGATACGTGGCGAAAAAGGCAGCGCGAAGATCGAGGCATCATCGTCTTATCCCATCCGAGTGCCGCGGTTTTCTCCGCTTCGCGCGCTTCCCAAAATTCGGATCCCGCGAAATCCGCTAACCGCAGAGCAACTCGTCAGATAACAGATTTCCTCCGATCCGTCGCTCAGAAATCCTCAGGTTCACGGAGTTCACTCGACAAACATGAAGAATGGATCAAGCCGACTGAAAGAGAAGTTGATGCCATCACTAAAAGGTCGTTGATCCAGAGTAAGACACACTCACAACACGAAGAATAGGTCGGAAAGATTATCAACTCCTTCCTCACTCAAACCTCGATCCATTCGGGGCTAATGATGAAGTCATGTACCAGGGTAGGGTCATAGACCTGCCCAAAGGTACCCTCCACAAGGACACTCACAAGAGAAGCAGCCTTCCGATCGACCTGGTAGGTTTCAACTCGGCGGATTCAAAGACACTCGACCATGAAGACCCGATCGACCACCAGAGTCCAAGAGCCACTCGGTACCCAAACGGTGCAGTAGTTAAATAGTCTTTATGACCTTAATGACACTTTATGTAAGCGTTACCGAACGCCTAGCTTTAACGCACCTTAAACCCTCTACTACGTATTGGGCTGGCTGGGGTCTGGCGCACTCTATATAAGCCACCCCTCCACGGTAGAAGGGTTCGCACCCAGAACACATACGCATATAATCCGATCGACCGCCTCCGGGCTCCGAGACGTAGGGCTATTACTTCCTCCGAGAAGGGCCTGAACTCGTAAATCCCTTGCGTATACAACTACTCCATAGCTAGGATCTTGCCTCTCCATACCTACCCCCCATTCTACTGTCATACTTAGAACCACGACAGCGACTGCCACAACAGGGCTGCGGCGAGCGTGTCCCCTGGGTTCCAACAATTAGTTATCCTGAGCTCGTGACTTATCTTGGCGGTCCGGGGTCGATTCTTCGCGATGCGCCAGACCTGTGCGTGAACACCCGCAGCATAGCTAGGCCAGGCCCATACGAGTCCTCCCCTTCCAATGCTCTCCTTGTGCTCTATGTCCTCATGTCCCGACCCTCGAGCGAGCTCAGCCACCGCTGGTATGCTAGGTCGTGATGCCGTGGTCAAGGCGAGGGGGTGAGGGCTGGAGAGCCAGTAAAAGCTCCTGAGTCGCGATGATCAGGAGCCCCTCTTTTAACGTGCAAGTGGATTACTTGGAAGAGGTGGGAGCTCGCGGTGCCGCCTGGTGTTATCATCGTGAGATTCCTGCGAGCCAGTACAAGGAAGAACATAATATGCCATTATGGCCGCCAGCCCACCGCTGGTTGCTCCGCGAGGGGGTGAAGGCACTGAGGGCCCGTTGAGGTGACGTGCGCGGGGCGTGCCGTGAGCCAGAGCTCGGCCGCTCAGGTTTATCGACATGGCAGGGATGGACCCGTGCACCAGCGCCGTGCCGTCGTGAGGAGGCCCCACAGGAGGCAACGATCGAGCATGTAGGTTAAACATGAAAGTCAGATCAGCTTGGGTAAATGCAGAAAGATACACGCCACTAGGTCAGGCCCGAGCGGCTTGGGAAGGATGCAGCCCGAGGGGCGCAACCAACAGGGTAAGATAAAGACATAAAAAGGGATACATGCCACAGGGACGAACCCACGCGGCCTGGGAATGATGCAGCCCAAGGGGCGCTCGCAGCTGAATGAACTTGGAAAATCCAGGGTCCTGAGCCTCGGGAGGCTCCGGGGGCTCAGGTGGTTCCCTGAGGACCGTATCCATCTCTGTCAGGACGGCGTGGTGCCTGGCCTCCTGAGCCTCCAGGACATGCCACAGGTTGCACTGATAGGCTGACGACATGCTCGGCAGACCAAAAGGCATGCGAACATAGTTGTGTGGTGGACCCTCGCAACGGCCCACGCACGAAGGCCAGAAATGCTCCTGAGATACGGCCCTGTTGAGCCCTGTAACATCGTTGCAGACGCGCAACCCGGTATCCTCGCCTGGATGGGGAGCTTCGCTTTGTGAGCGGCGGTCGCCGCGCATGGCCCTTGCGTCTTGCAGTTCCTGTGTGGTCTTGGTGATGAACTCCAGAGCGGTGGGCGCTCCTTGCCCTATGTTCTCCTGAGGGAAACGTGCCGCGAGGCACGCCTCCAAGTGATGCCCGAGCGCCTCCCTCGTGATGTTGGCAAGGTCTGAGGCCCTCCAGAAGAGAGCCCCCGAGCCCTGCCCGAGGAGGGCGCTGGGCTCGCCTTCCTATGCGACGGAGGGAGGTGACCCTGAAGCGGGCGCTGATCCTGACGAGGTTCCAGTTACGACACCATCCTCCTGAGATCCTACACAGTGCAACTTCTTCTTCTTCTTGGGGATGACCTCAGGAGGGCCCTCACCCTTGCTGTCGGGGTCGTCGATTGCTGCATCTTGGAAGGCACGCTCAAGGGAGCATACCGCGTCTCTTTCTTGGCACGGGACTGTGATGATTCCGCCGCTTCCCGGCATCTTGAGGACGTTGAAGCCGTGATGGGTCACCGCCATGAACTTGGCCAGGGTTGGATACCCAAGGATGGCATTGTACGGTAGACGGTTGTGCGTGACATCAAAGTCGATGAGCTTGGTGCGGTAGTTCTTGCGTTCTTCGAAGGTGACAGGAAGGCGGACCTGCCCTATCGGTGTGGTGGAGCCATCGGTCACTCCCGAGAAAGGCTTGGTAGGCTGAAGCTGGCCAGATGGCACTTGGAGGTTGTCAAACATGTCGACGGATAGGACGTTGAGTCCTGCGCCGCCGTCGATGAGGGTCTTGGTAATTTGCACGTTGCTAATGACTGGTGAACGAAGCATCGGGAGAGCGCCAGCGGTGGCCGCGCACATGAGCTCGTCTGTCGAGTTGAAGGTGATGGCGCACTGGGACCACCTGAGCGGGCGCGTGGCCTCAAGCTTGGGGAGGACTGCATTCACCTCACGAGCAAACTGTTTGAAGATGTGCTGCGAGGCTAGGGCCTGGGCTCCGCCCAAGATGCAAGCGATAGAGCGCGGCTCCTGGATGCCCCCAGCCCCCTCGTCCTGATGGTGGTCGTCATTCCTTCTCGGTGGTGGTGGTAGTGGGGGAAGACCGGCGTTGCCTAGAGGACGATCCTCATGAGGCTGGTCCTCTAGGCGCCCTCGCGAGGATGATCCTGCCAGCGGTCCTCACGAGGCCGGTCGCGCCACTCCTGGAACGGGCCACGGTTGTCCCAGCGTCCGCCTCCATGTCCTCCTACTCGGCTGTAGCCCCGGTCGCTGCGCTCGGGGCGTCGTCCGAAGCATCCTTCGCGAATGGCTCTGAGCTCTTGACAGTCGCTGGTGTTGTGGGTGTTCAAGTTGTGAAAGGTGCAGAACGGTTGGCTGCTCTTGGACGACTCGGGCTGGTCTCTGCCTTGCTTGGTGTCTGGCTCCGCTGTGAGCACGACTGCTTCCTTGCGCTTCACGTCCTTGGCCTTGGCTTTCTTCTCCTCCGGGCCCGCAGCTGGCAGCTCGAGGAGGGAGAGGCGCCCTTCCTCAGCTCTTGCGCACTTGGTCACCAGGTTGCACAGCTCCTGAGATGTGCACAGCTCCTTGTGGATAGTGAGCTCCTCCTTCATCTTGATGTCGCGGACACCTTCAGTGAACGCGGAGATGATGGCCTCGTTCGTGACCTTGGGAATCTTGAGGCGGACGTTGTTGAAGCGCTGGATGTACTTCGGGAGGGTCTCTCCTGGTTGCTGCTTGCAACGGCGCAGGTCACCTGCGGCGGGCGGGCGGTCGCGAGTGCCCTGGAAGTTGGCGACGAAGCGGTCGCGCATCTCATCCCAGGAGGAGATCGAGCCTGGAGGCATGTTCAGGAGCCATGAACGGGCACCGTCTTTGAGTGCCATAGGGAACCAGTTCGCCATGACTTTCTCGTCGCCGTTGGCCGCCTCGATGCTTAGCTCGTAGAGCTGCAGGAACTCCGCGGGGTCGGGGGTGCCGTCGTAGCGAGGAGGCAGATCTTGCTTGTATTTGCCTGGCCAGGCGACGCTACGCAGCTCAGGGGTGAAGGCACAGCAGCCGGTCGTGGTCGCCGGGGCCCGTCTTGGAGGTGGAGCTTGGTCTTGACGCTCACGTGCCGCCACGACAAGCGGCGCGGGGCCCTGCCGTGGCAGACAATCCCGGCGCGGCGGGGCGAGGAATGGCGGAGCATTCTCTTGTGGTCGAGGAACTTCTTGGCAGCTTCCTTCTTCACGCGCGGGCGCCAGACGTAGCGGATCGCGTCGTGGAACCGCACGCCTCGGTGCCAAGGCGCCATCTTGGGGCAGAGGTGGCGGAGGTGCTCCATGAGCTACGTCACCTGTAGCTGGCGGAGCGTAAGGCAGAGAGAGGGATGGCGCAGGGGAGCCCCCTACGGCGCGGACGAGCTCGGCGATGCGGTCGAGCCAGTCCTCATAGAGGTCATCGACCGGGCGGTAGCGCAGGAGCTCGTGCACCATGAGGAGCATGGCCCGTGCGTCCATGGGAGCGTGACGAACGTGGGACAAGGAGCCGGCCGGGGTCAGCGATGGAGTGGCGGTGCGGCCGTCCTGCCGCACTAAGGGGTGCAGCGAGGACGCTTGCTGCTCATTCCCCGCCGGGCCGGTGGCGGTGTTGGCGGAAGGAGACAGAGAACGACGAGGTGGCCCACCGACGGGAGCCGTCCGAGCGACGCGGGTGCCCAAGGTAGCCCGATGCTCAGCACGAGCACGGCGAGCGTCCGCCATGGAGACGATGGAGCAACTGGACGCGCACGACGGAAGGGAAGCTCCAGCGCACCCCTACCTGGCGCGCCAAATGTCAGATCTCGGGTTCCGACAAAACACTTAAGGTTCGAACATTGGGGTGCGCACGGAGATTTCCTCCCTACCGATCTACGGTCTAGCTCTCTAAGATCTCGCGCACGAACTCGACGAACTCACAACACAAAGACACAAGATTTATACTGGTTCGGGCCACCATTGTGGTGTAATACCCTACTCCAGTGTGGTGGTGGTGGATTGCCTCTTGGGCTGATGATGAACAATACAAGGGGAAGAACAACCTCCTGAGGTTGGGGTGTTCTTGTGCTCGGTGTGTGGCTAAGGATTGGCTCAAGATCAGATGCCCCTACTGTGGTGGCTAGTTCTACTTATATAGGACCTGGTCCTCTCCCCAAATATTGAGCGGGACGGGAGCCAACAACGGCCAATTTGAAAGGGGACAGCTACTACAGCTTATCCTGACAAAAGCGGTCTTCGCCTGCGAAAAGCTCTGGTGATGACGCCGTCTTGGGCTCCATGGTGACCTCCATTCTGCCGTCCTGCTGGTCTTGGTCTCGTTGCACCGATATGGAAACCTTTGCCTGATGCCTCGGTACCCCGCACCTGCGCTTGCCTCCTTTGCACCAAAGAGGAAACAGGGACGCTGCACGTGCTGGCGCCCGCCTGGCGCCCGCCTGATCTTGATTGTCATGGCTCACGTCACGACAGCCTCATGAGGTTTGCCCTGCCTTGACTTTCCCGCTCCTTGCGAGGCAGCCTGGTGAGGCCGCTCCTGAGGAGGTCTTGCATCGTCCGCCTCACGAGGCTTGGCCCCTCGCTAGGGCCTTGAATGCCTTGTTGATGAAGATGGGTTGTATAGGCCTGCAACACAACCATGCCATGGGCCGTAGGCAGGCAAGTCTTGGGACCCCCGTTCCCAGAACACCGACAGAAATCAACAGATCTATTTAGAAGAGCAAACCTGTTAAAGAAACATGCTTAAACATACCTGTTGTGCCATTGGAGTTTCGACTGGTTCCTTCAATTTAAAAATAAGTGTGTATGAGTAAATACAGTGATACAAGAGCAAAGCAGTATGCATGATAGCAATGGAATCTTAAATGAGAACAATTGTTCTTCAGGTTTAAGCACTTGTTCTACACGAATAGAGTACAGTAAGATGCAGGCATATAGTACTTAAAACTAAAAATGGGCTCATAGACCTTACCACATTCTTGGTTCCGGACCAGTACAGAGCAAGGCGTTCCCATTCATCGTCCCGTAAATGTGTCTCAGGAGAACGTAAGGGAATTTGATGATTTTCTTTGCCAGTGAATTACATTTTCTTCAGGTAATTACGATACTACCACCAAGCATTCTAGAAGATAGCATAGGTATTAGCACAAGTTACCTCATTCTGAGTTTCCAAGTTGATCCTTCTCTATAGAGAAAATGGGAACATTTGTTGTATTATAACCAACATGGAGGTAGAATGTATGGGACAAAGCAAAGTAATTCCCATGAATAACATTACTTACACATAACTCCTTGACGAACACCTGCAACTGGAATTTTCCTTCATCTTCAGTATAATATTTCCATGATGGGAAGATACACACATAGGATTTAACAACATCAAATGCGACAGATGCTAAACTACGAATGGCTGGTTGTGCTTCGTCCATAGGAATAGGTGTACTAACTGGTGGAGTTGGGGTTCGCCGTGGTAGTACTGGCGCTTTGGGCACTGGAGCTGCCTTACTAACTGCTCTTGTTTGGGAGCTCTGTGGTGGAGATGGTGCTGTGTCAACTGGAACTGGGTTACTATCTGCTGGAGTTGGGGTTAGATTGGGTGAAGCTCGTTCTCTATCCATTGCAGTAGGGGTACAATCTGCGAGAGTCTGGGTTATGTGTGGTAGGGCTGGTTCTCGTGCATGTACAACCGTGGTGCTATCTCCACCAAGAGGTAGCACTGTTTTATTTGAAGACCGTGTTTTTACTCTGATAGATACTACCATCACCAGCTCCAATTCAAATGGCTAATAAACAAGAAACATAGTTGAATGTACAAACCTTGTATAAGAGACAGATGCAATAGATAGTGTGGAAAATAGAGGGCATGAAATAGTTCACATGTATATTGTTTAACTAAAAAGGATAGCACGACATAATTTCACATATATGATGTCTATCTAAACTGGATAGCATAGCATGACATAATTCAAAGATATGATGACTGACTAAACAGGATGACATGAGATAATTATAAGATGTCTTTAGTAAATAGGTTCGCATGACATAATTCATATACATGTTATTTAGGTAATCAGGATTGCATGATTTAATTGACATATGTGATTTATATACTAAGCAGAGGGCTTTCACATGTATGATGTCTGAACTAAGAACATGGTGTTGAATATTGTGTATATGATGTCTAAACTGTGCAATGCAAGACACTATATGCATGATATGAGCAGTATAACTGTGCCAAGTTAGAGCATACACCTCGGTGGGCGAATAGGACTGGTCATCTGTCTCTGAATCCATCTCCGAGGAGCTATCGGGACCCAACAAGAGATCTGCTTCGACAGGTAGCACTGTCTGCTCTGAAGACCTTGTTTTCACTCCAGATTTTTGCACCACCCACTCAAATGGCTGATTCATCACTACTGCAGGATGCTGCTAACGCGAAACTACGACCAAAGACCCTTCGAGAAACTGTGTGCGATGCAATAATCGCAAACGGTGGTGTATGAAAACCGTCAGAAATGTATAAAACGTTTGCAATGACGGATGCATCAAACATGGTTCAGGTTTTAGTTGCGTGTGGGATGAAGGGCATACGGTTTAGTTCAATTAACTGTTTGCGATGAGGAGGAAAAAAAGAAACGGGCAGCCAGATGAAGGCGTGTGCGATACACAACATACGGTTCACTCGGATTAACTGTTTGTGATTACGCAACACAAAAGAAACGGTCAGCCAGATCAAGGTGTGTGCGATATACGGCATGCGGTTCACTCAGATGAATTGTTTGCGGTAAGGCATGAGAACAGAAACGGTTCAACTTAACAAGATGTGTGTGATACGCGGCAAAAAGTGTTACGACCGGTTTTCCGGGTATTGATTTCCCAGGAAATGGCCCTTGTGCTCACCAGCCCCAGGATTACTGTTAGCTGATGAGGCACCAACTTGATACAGAAATTCCAAGAAAATAGCGAAATATGTAGTACAAGACCATGCTGGCCTATGAGTACAACAAATGGTTTCTAGTGGTTGATGGCGGAAGCAGTTTGTGGATCATCAGCATCTATGGGACTCCATTTCCCACAGGAACAACTGACCAGGGTAACTCCTATCTTCGCGAGGCTGCTATCATCATTGCGTAGGTTCCGGGGCTGTCATTGCGTCGCTCCTCTCCATGCAAGAAATCTGGCCAAGACAATAGCCAGGGACAAGCCAGTGAGTACTTTGAATGTACTCGCAAACATTATGAACACGGGTATAATATAACAACCTATAATCATGTTCTGAAATATTTTATGATCACAGCGTCAGTCACAAAATAAAATCTCTGATGCATACAAGCAGGTTATTTACAAACATTAATTTGCAATAACAGAGTATTAATGAAATGCACCGATCGGGTGTCTGAAGCGACACCTCGGAAGGTTAGTAAACAACGAGCATCCCTCAGTCGGGCGTCTGAGCGACACCACATAAAGGGCTTATAAGGTAAATAAATAACAAGCATGTCATGATCCAGGCGTCTCAATACACCACATAAAGGGCTTATAAAGTAAATAAATAACAAGCATGCCATAGTCGGGCGTCTCAGCGACACCACATAAAGGGCTTATAAGGTAAATAAATAACAAGCATGCCGCAGTCGGGCATCTCAGCGACACCACATAAAGGGCTTATGAAGTAAATAAATAACAAGCATGCCACAGTCTGGCGTCTCAGCGACACCACATAAAGGGCTTATAAGGTAAATAAATAATAAGCATGTCATGATCCAGGCGTCTCAAATGACACCACATAAAGGGCTTATAAAGTAAATAAATAACAAGCATGCCACAGTCGGGCGTCTTAGCGACACCACATAAAGGGCTTAAAAATAATCACAGTGAATATCCAGGAGGTAGAACCATCCCATGGATACTTGATAATTTTAATAATATAACGGGTTAGTCCATAACAAATAATAATCATGATCATCACAAGTCACAAGTCACGATCCAAGTTATGGTTTAACAGTTTTCTCCTCCGAAGACCGACACTAAGACCGACACTTGACCCATCCCAGACTATAGTCCTTAACCATGGACACGGCTATTCGAATAGATATTTAATCTCTGCAGAGGGTGTACTCTTTACCCACGAGTAACGGATTCCTTTAGTCCATCGGGACTAATTCCGTCTACGGCCTTTTGATTGAAAACACACCTATCTGCACACACCAGCCTAACTTACCGGTGTCTGGAATCACCCACGACACCCGTTAAGCGAAACTCTAAGTGGGGAGGCTACAACCTCGACTTAGCATGGGATCAAAACATTTATACCGCGCGCAAACTAGGGGAGCTACCCCTTCGGCTACAACCGAAAACACCCATCCCCCGGGCCAGGTGGCATGCCTACCGGATGCCTCCGGTATCTTCCACCATGGCCTCTCCATGCAGTGTGTGCTAGGAAAGGGTTGCCAACTTATCGAACTGCACCCTACCTATGGCAGGGACAAGTGGTAGTACGGGCAAGTATGGGGTTACGGAACAAGACTCGATCTATGGTCGACTCAGAGGCTTAGTATTCCCTGCTTGGTTAGCATAACAATTTATACTTCAACCAATGTAGAATCACCACGCGACATACCTCCTCATGCCATACCGGACACGACCGTCTCGATGGAGGACTAGGGACAAGACCATGTCTACCCAAGACAGAGGCTTTCCCAGATTTCCTTCCGATATGCATGAAAGGCATATGATGGTGACTACTATCACAAACATATCAAACTCCAATAGCATGAAATCATCAATATGCACTCATGAGTAGGAACATATCATCACATAGAATGACGTATACCACGTGTCGAGGTGGTGTTGTCACCGTGTCAAATAACACACACAATATTATGCGTGGTTCAGAATGCTTGCCTTCAAGTTGCGGGGAGGCAAGGTGCACTCCAAAACTTTTGAAAGCTTTCTCCTCTCTCCAAAAATCCTATTTAAAATATTATTGGATCAATATATCGTTTCAAAAACAGTACCAAAAAGTTGTCTGATTTTTTTTAAATAAATCTTAAAATAAACTAGGCAATATTTGAGAGAGGTAGGAAAAGAATCAATTCATTTGGAGTTATATTTAAAAAGTTATAGCCAGTCAAAGTTGTGGTCAAAAATCTGTTATTTAAAAATAAAACAGAAAAGAAAAAAACGATTCGAATATATGTATACGTCGAACACGTACTCTGATTTTACGCCTCCACTTATCCAGCATGGACTGGAGCGGGGGTCACTCACAGTGGGTCCAGGGGGGCCCACTGGTCAGGTTTGACTTGTCTCCCCACCTTCCCCCTCCGTTGGCCGAGCGGAGGCGAAGCTCCGGCGATCCTCGCCGGCGAACGACGGCCCCGCGAGGGCATCCGAGGGCAGGGATGGATCCGCCAGGCCGGGGCGGTCCTCCCGGTGGTTGTTGGGTCGGCGGGGAAGGAGGGAGTCGCCGGCGGCGAGCTCCTCGGCGGCGATAGCTTCGTGTCGATTTGGGGGTTCTGGCCATGGTGGTTCTCTGCCGTAGCTGGGGGTCTGGGCGGCTCCGCAAGACGAAGATGGTTCGAGTGGTGGTGCTAGAAAGGTGGAAGAAGCCCTGCTTGCGGCGAATTGAACCAGAGCGTGGCGGCGGCCGAATCGGTCGGAGGCGAGAAAGAAGGCCTCTCGCCGATGCTTGCTGGACGTGGCGTTCGCCAGAGGGGTGGTGCGAGGCTTCCTGAGGCTCGAACGTGCTCGGGAGCCCCCTTTTATAGCGCGGTTAGGTCGGTCCCGAGGCGGCCGGAGATAAGAACGGTGGCGAACCGCCTCTCTGTTGTTGCAGGGCGACGTGGCGCCGACGAGTGCTTGCAGACGAGCGTGCGGATAAGGTTGGACTGCTACAGGGGGCAGCTGGCGCGCGACTGTGGCTTGGGCGGCGCCGACCGTGGCAGAGGCGCACCGCGGACGCCGGCGTGCCGCCAAGAGGGCTCTGACGGCGGCGCTGTAGGGCACCAGGGCAACTTGGCGCGTTCTGGCGAGTGGTCGAGGGCGAGGCGCGGATTTGCAAGCGAGCAAAGGCCATGGGAGCGACGCGGCGGCTCGGTGCGTGCGCGTGCAAAACATGCGCTCTGGGCGCGCCTAGAGCACGCACGCTAGGTGCTCGGTGGAATGCCAGCATGTGCTAGAGGGCATATGAGGAGTTGGTGATCAACAGATCCAGGCTAGTGGTAGCTGTGAGGCTAGTGGACATGCTCGTTTGGCTGCTGTGGCCAGTCTGCAATGCAAACTCATGAGCATGTCAAATCTGTCCATGAACTCAAGGTGTTAGACAGAATGTTAGGGGCCCCTATGCAACTCTTGGGGTGGCCAAAGTCTCCAGATCGTTGTCTCTTTAGGTGTAGGTGGTGGTGGTCAGGTTAGTTTGCCAAACAGAGCAACTTGTTAGTGCAATTATTTGAGAAAACCAATTCTGGACAGAACCTATAGGCTATCATTTCATGGACCAAAAATATCCCAATGGGTTCATGCTCCTGGTCTTAAGGGTTTTGCAGGAAGGACTACAAGCAGGAAAAGGAATCATGGGTAATGGAGCAACTTAAAATGTGGTTGCTGTACAAATCATCAAGTTGGACCAGAATAAAGATGAGGTTGATACACTCAAAAATTTCAAAGGACATAACTGGGTTTTTGCATAAAGTTGAGTAATATACTCCTATTGACATCCCATAATTTTAGTGGAAGTTTTACAGAAATTTTTAAATAGGTTGTAGTGCAAAATTGCCCACTGGAGCAGATTGGAAAATTAGGTGTAGAATTCAAAATATTCAATGAATTAAATATATTTTTGCATAAAAGTGATTTAAAAACATCACATGACATCCCCAAATTTTGGTTGGAATTTTAGTTAAATCTATCAAATGGTTGTAGTTCAAAAAGAGCTCCAAAACTAGTGAAAATCACTTTAAGGAATAAAGCTCAGAGAGAACTAATTATGTAAATAAATTCCACTGAAAAAAGAAATGTTTTACTTGAAAGGGCAAACAATTCCAATAATATATTTGGAAAGTTTTTTCACTAGAGGTAAAAAATCCATAAAAATAAAGAAAAAAATGGTTCTGAAATCAAAAGAAATCCCAGAAATTAAAAGTTTAAGTTTCCTGGCAAAGTTTTGATAACAAAACATGGTTAAATTTTTGGGGCGTCACAAAAAGGTATGTATCAGAAATGTGTGTGAAGACCGATAATAACACAGACGGTTGCTGCTAATAAGACGTGTGTGTTGTGTGATGGGATTTCATACAGAACAACAACATATATATATATATACACACACACACATACACTTATAAGGACATGCTTGCATAACCAAATTAAACATCCACTTACATAGGTGGCTACTACAACCATGGCATTTGCACACACCAAAGTAAACTATTACATGCATAATTACATAGGTGGCTACTACACATATGACATTTCCACACACCAATAAAGTAAACTATATATTACATGCATGATTAAGTAGCATAAACGATCATATGATCATCATCTACTTCTGGTGACGCATGCTCTGCTTGTGGATAGATCCGAGCTCGTCGATTTGGGTAACGAGGAACTTCCTCATGTCAACGATCTGCCTGTGCATCTCGTAGCATGTGTACACGCTCTTGGCCGCGAACCTGAAGTGAGGTTCATCCAGTTGCCGCATCCAGGCTCTGTGCCAGGATAGGGGACTTGTTCTCTGGGCATCCTGCTTCATCTTTTCATAGTAGGGGTCGATGATGGCCGAGGCAGTTCGAAAATTTAACCAAAAAATGTTAATGCATGTTACAAAAATTGTATAGCTAGAAACTATGTTCAAATACGACTCCAACGATATAATCTTTGGCGACATGCATTCGTATTTTATTAGTTAAATCCTACTTATAAACCAGGACAGAGATATAGTAGATAATTAAATTGCAAACGTTTTTTATTAACCGTATGTGTATGTGTCCTTTCGTCCTCCTGTCGCACGTCTTGTCACTTCGCTTACGTAGACGGCTTACAGCGCAAGCTTGCGCTGCACGCGGGGGCGTACTTTTGGCCAAACGGTGGTGCCAATGAATCATCGGTGAGCCCATTCCTGCGCAACCTCGCAGGTTCCCCCGCAAGCTTCCCGCCCGACTCGGTGAAATCCCCCAAAATCCCAATGCTTACCAGCCTGCTATAAAAACCCTCACGACTGGCGAGTCTTGCGTTGCATTTCCCCCTCCCTCCCTGTAGCTTATCTCGTCCGCTTCTCCCACAATCGCCAATGGCACCGGTCTGTCGTCGTTGCTCAGCCACTCCACCGTCATCAGAGGATAGCTCCAGCTGGGAGGCTACACCACAGCGGCGGTGCAGTCCCCGGCATAGTGTAGTGCGCGTGGCGTCCCTGTTGGGTGTGCGGGGAACACCCACCACACGCTTCGCTGCCGCTGCCTGTCGGCAGCTGTTGTTGGCCGTTGTTGCCGCCACACCACCGTCGAAAGCCAGGGCCATCTCCTGCTGCACCGCCGCGGCCCGAAGGCAGGAGGTGGCCGTCGTGGCTGCCACCCCACTACCGGCCACCGTGGCCATCACCCGCTCCGCCACCGCAGACCGAAGGTGGGAGGTGGTGGTCATGGCCGCCAGCCCACCGTCGACCGCCGGGATTATCACCCGCTCCGCCGCCGCGGCCCGAAGGCCGGAGGCGGAGGCCCGCACGTGCGTCAGTGACCTTGCGTGCTACATCGAGTTCCTGCGGGAGGAGGAGCGCCTCGTCGAGCACGCAAAGAGCCTTACCACAGCCGTGGCCGCAGCACACACCGACGCAGAGGCGAGGAATCAGGAGATCTACAAGCAGTCTGGCTGCTTCGAGAGGGATCGTCTGGAGCGGCAGTGGGCGTTCGAGTTGGCGAGTGTCGCTGAACATGCAGCAGCCCAGGCACCATATTGCATTTGTCCAGCTCATTGATAGGCTTCTCCTCCTCCTCTGCCTCTTACTGAGCGCACTCGGCAGAGGAGAGGCTGGCGGAAGTAGCACAAAGCACCTCCGTGGTAGTAGTAGTATTTAGAGGCTATTTTGTTCAGTTCATCTGACTATATATGTGTGGTCGAACTGTACAATGTACTTAAAATTAGCTAGTATATATATAGTTGAACTAGCTATTTCAGTACATAGTTGGCAACAATTGGGAGATGTTCGGTCGGTTCAGCTGTCGAGTTGAATTGTTTGTATAAATTAAGAATGACTGCTTAATCTATGATTGAAATATATGCTTAATTACTGAATTTTAGTTGCAAAAATTAGATGGTGCTAGTGATTTCTAGCTACATATTTTGACAAATCGCAGTGTTACAAGGATTGACAAATGGCAACGTTACTAGATCAACAAATGTAAATCTTTCCAGTTTGACAAATGGCAACATACCCAATATGACAGATGCAATTCTTACCAAATTGTTTGTACGTGGTTGCACACGGGTCATCCAAAATAGTCGTTTGCGTTGAAGGGATGCACAAATCCTGCGCTGCGGATTTTCCCTCGACTTAAGGGGGAAGACCATAGCTCTCACTTTGAATACGGGTGTTCTATCTAAAACGTTTGTGATCAAGAGCTGCAGAAATCCTGCTCGGCACATTTTCCCTTGGCTTCCTGGGGAAGTTGTCGGTTTGCATACGGGTGTTCTAACTAAAACGTTTGCGATGAATTTCAGATGAGTTTGGATTTACTAGAATTTTAAAACAAAGTATCTCAACATTTTGCTGGCAGTCAACAGTGCCCTGGTTTTTGAAATTGATTCCCAATTCTTGCATGGGACATAAGCATGCCCCGAAGGACACAGATTTGATTTTCAACCAATTTATATGCACTGGAGCTTGTGCATGTAATTCAGTTTTGAATTATGCACATGAAATGCCTAGAAAACCCAGTTAATGTATAAAAATGTCCAAACGAACCCCGAAAAAAATCCAAAATAAACACAACACTCATGTTGTTCTATGTTGACAATAGAAAATTTTTGAAAGCAATAAGAGGCAACGGATATTGTTTCGTCCCCAAAGGTGGCACGTTCCCTACGGAAACCATCATGCTTGTTGTGAGAAGCTAAGGTTTGTGAGAAGCTTATACCCAAACCTGCCCCAAATGGGACAAATTTTTTACCACGGCATGTTGATGCTGCTCCATGCTAGCATGCCAAGTTTCATGAATTTCATACGAGTTTTGGATTTAATAGAATTTAATAGCCATGTATCTCAATGTTTGTGGCCGAGTGACAGTGGCAGGGTGTTTGAAATTCATTCCCATTTCTTGCATGGGACCTAAGCACGCAACCAAGGACACATATTTGTTTTTTCAACCAGTTTATATGCACTGGATGATGTGCATGTAGTTCAAATTTGAATTATGCGCATAAAATGCCCGAGAAACCTAGTTAATATATAAAAATGTCCAAACGAACCCCGAAAAATTCCAAATGTGAACACAACACTCCTGTTGTTCTTTGTCGACACTCGAAAAAAATTGAAAGCAATAAGAAGCAACGAATATCGTTTCGTCCCCAAAGGTGGCACGTTCCCTACCGAAACCATCACGCTTGTTGTGAGAAGCTAAGGTTTGTGAGAAGCTTATACCCAAACCTGCCCCAAATGGGACAAAACATTTACCACGACATGTTGATGCCGCTCCATGATAGCATGCCAAGTTTCATGAATTTCAGACGAGTTTTGGATTTACTAGAATTTAAAAGCCATATATCTCAATGTTTTGCCGAAAGTGACAAAGTAAGGTGGTGTTTGAAATTCATTCCCATTTCTTGCATGGGACCTAAGCATGCAACCAAGGACACATATTTGATTTTTCAACCAGTTTATATGTAGTGGAGCATGTGCATGTAGTTCAAATTTGAATTATGCGCATAAAATGCCTGGGAAACCCTGTTAATGTATAAAAATGTCCAAATGAACCCTGAAAAATTCCAAAATTGAACACAACACTACTGTTGTTCAATGTTGACACTCGAAATTTTTTGAAACAAATAAGAGGCAACTGATATCGTTTCATCCCCAAAGGTGGCACGCTCCCTACCAAAACCATCACGCTTGTTGTGAGAAGCTAAGGTTTGTGAGAAGCATATACCCAAAGCTGCCCCTAATGGGACAAAAATTTTACCACGACATGTTGATGCCGCTCCATAAGAGCATGCCAAGTTTCATGAATTTCAGACGAGTTTTGGATTTACTAGAATTAAAAGCCATGTATCTCAATGTTTGCGGCCGAGTGACGGTGGTAGGGTGTTTGAAATTCATTCCCATTTCTTACATGGGACCTAAGCATGCAACCAAGGAAACATATTTGACTTTTCAACCAGTTTATATGCATTGGAGCATGTGCATGTAGTTCAAATTTGAATTACGCGCATAAAATGCCTGGGAAACCCAGTTAATGTATAAAAATGTCCAAACGAACCCCAAAAAATTCCAAAATTGAACACAACACTCCTGTTGTTCTATGTTGACACTCGAATTTTTTTGAAAGCAATAAGAGACAACGGACATCTTTTCGTCCCCAAAGGTGGCACGTTCCCTACCGAAACCATCACGCTTGTTGTGAGAAGCTAAGCTTTATGAGAAGCTTATACCCAAACCTACCCCAAATGGGATAAAAAATTTACCACGACATGTTGATGCCGCTCCATGATAGCATGCCAAGTTTCATGAATTTCAGACGAGTTTGGATTTACTAGAATTTAAAATCCATATATCTAAATGTTTGCGGCCGAGTGACCGTGGCAGGGTGTTTGAAATTCATTCCCATTTCTTGCATGGGACCTAAGCATGCAACCAAGGACACTTATTTGATTTTTCAACCAGTTTATATGCACTCAAGCATGTGCATGTAGTTCAAATTTGAATTATGCGCATAAAATGCCTGGGAAACCCAGTTAATGTATAAAAATGTCCAAACGAACCCCGAAAATTTCCAAAATTGAACACAACACTCCTGTTGTTTTATGTTGACCCTCGAAAAAATTTGAAAGCAATAAGAGGCAACGGATATCGTTTCGTCCCAAAAGGTGGCACGTTCCCTACCGAAACCATCACGCTTGTTGTGAGAAGCTCTAGTTTGTTAGAAGCTTATACCAAAACCTGCCCCCAATGGGACAATTTTTTTACCACAGCATGTTGATGCCGCTCCATGAGAGTATGCCAAGTTTCATGAATTTCAGACGAGTTTTGGATTTACTAGAATTTAAAAGCCATGTATCTCAATGTTTGCGGCGAAAGTGACAAAGGTGGTGTTTGAAATTCATTCCCATTTCTTGCATGGGACCTAAGCATGCAACCAAGGACACTTATTTGATTTTTCAACCAGTTTATATGCACTCGAGCATGTGCATGTAGTTCAAATTTGAATTATGCGCATAAAATGCCTGGGAAACCCAGTTAATGTATAAAAATGTCCAAACGAACCCCGAAAAATTCCAAAATTGAACACAACACTCCTGTTGTTTTATGTTGACACCCGGAACAATTTGAAAGCAATAAGAGGCAATGGATATCGTTTCGTCCCCAAAGGTGGCACGTTCCCAGCGAAACCATCACGCTTGTTGTGAGAAGCTCTAGTTTGTGAGAAGCTTATACCAAAACCTGCCCCAAATGGGACAAATTTTTTACCACAACATGTTGATGCCGCTCCATGAGAGTATGCCAAGTTTCATGAATTTCAGACTAGTTTTGGATTTACTAGAATTTAAAAGCCATGTATCTCAATGTTTGCGGCCGAGTGACGGTGGCAAGGTGTTTGAAATTCATTCCCATTTCTTGCATGGGACCTAAGCATGCAACCAAGGACACATATTTGATTTTTCAACCAGCTTATATGCACTAGAGCATGCGCATGCTGTTCAAATTTAAATTATGCGCATAAAATACCTGGGAAACCCAATTAATGTATAAAAATGTCCAAACGAACCCCAAAAATTCGAAAATGGAAGACAACACTCATGTTGTTCTATGACACTCGAAAAATTCTGAAAGCAATAAGAGGCAACGAATATCATTTCGTCCCAAAGGTAGTACGTTCCCTACCGAAACCATCACCTTTGTTGTGAGAAGCTCTGGTTTGTGAGAAGCTTATACCCAAACCTTCCCCAAATGGGACAAAACTTTTACCATGGCATGTTGATGCCGCTCCATGAGAGCATGCCAAGTTTCATGAATTTAGATGAGTTTTGGATTTACTAGAATTTAAAATCCATGTATCTCAATGTTTGCGGCCGAGTAGCGGTGGCAGGGTGTTTGAAATTCATTCCCATTTCTTGCATGGGACCAAAGCATGCAACCAAGGACATATATTTGATTTTTCAACCAGTTTATATGCACTAGATCATGTGCATGTAGTTCAAATTTGAATTATGCACATAAAATGCGTGGGAAACCGAGTTAATGTATATAAATGTCCAAACGAACCCCAAAAAATTCCAAAATTGAACACAACACTCATGTTGTTCTATGTTGACACTCAAATTTTTTTGAAAGCAATAAGAGGCAATGGATATCGTTTCGTCCCCAAAGGTGGCACGTTCCCTACCGAAACCATCACCCTTGTTGTGAGAAGCTCTGGTTTGTGAGAAGCATATACCCAAACCTGCCCCAAAAGGGACAAAAAATTTACCACGGCATGTTGATGCCGTTCCATGAGAGCATGCGAAGTTTCATGAATTTTAGACGAGTTTTGGATTTACTAGAATTTAAAAACCAGGTATCTCAATGTTTGCGGCCAAGTGACGGTAGCAGGGTGTTTGATATTCATTCCCATTTCTTGCATGGGACCTAAGCATGCACCCAAGGACAAAGATTTGATTTTTCAACCAATTTATAGGCACTGGAGTATGTGCATGTAGTTCAAATTTGAATTATGCACCTGAAATGCCTACAAAACCAAGTTAATATATAAAAACGTCCAAACGAGCCCTGAATAATTCCAATTTTTTTGACGACACACCTATAGTTGCATGTTCATTGCAGATAAAAGTTATAGCAATTCAAACACCATCCTTTGCAGCTGTGACCCCATTACGTAATTCAAATCAAGACGAAAATTGAAGTAGATTGCACACAGTTTATTATCACCAACCGCGTGGGATGCAACACAAAATATCTTGGAGTATCGTAGGCGTATAGTGCGCCTATGGCTTACGCGAGAAGGTGAATCGGCTACAGTCCATAGTCGGCGTGTCAAGCACACTAGCTCACTCCCCAAATATCATTTCGTTGTTCAATCATCGCCGGTGAAAGATGGGGAGGTGGACCCGCGTCATGAGGGCAACTTCGCCGGCCCACTCTCGCGAGAGCGTGGCCGTAGTCGCCAGGCGCATGCTAGCAAGCTTCATGATGGCGACCGCAATCTGTGTCCGGGCGGCCAAAGCAGCCAAAACGGCCGATGTTGCTTCTCAGGCGGCGGCAGCAGCATCTGCCTCGGGGATAGCAACTGGCGAGAGCGGCACAGGAGCTGTCCGTTCTGCAGCAGCGGCCTTAGCCCTGATGGAGACTGCCCACCACCATGTAGAGGCCGCCCACGCCCAGCTCGTGGCGCTCACTGCACAAATCGAAGGAAACTTCTCCGACAACGGTCGGCAACCCACGGCCGAAGAGTTGGCAATCGCCGAGAGAGTTCGAGCAGCCAACCGTTCCTGCGCGACATACCTTGCCACGATAGAGCCAGCCAAAGCCCAGATCATGGCCGCCCACGCCCTGCTCGTGGCGGCCTATTCCAATGATATGGCAGGCGCGGATGGCGAGATGCTTGTAGAGTATGGTGCGATTGATGCCATTGAGCCCCTTCCCCAGGAGACCGTCGGGCGTGAGCTGGACAGGGAGGCGGCGGCGGAGATCGACGAGCACCAGTGGTAGTAGTACTCTTTGTTTTGTTTAATTAAGAGCGTCGATCTTTAATTAGTTAGAGTAATGTTTAGGTCAGGTAGCTCTGTTTAATTGCTGAACTTGCTCACTTAAGAAGTGTGGTGTGCTGTAGTCTCCTTTGTGTACCCAAATTATGCAATGACGTGGATGACCACTGTAACCATGGAAATTCGAACCAAAATTTTTGACGTTCAAACTCATCACACACGGGTTAAGCTATCTAAATCGTTTGTGATGTTCACAAATCGTACACGGTTCTGAATAAGGGACCGTATCTGATGACACTTTGCGCGCTAGTTTTTTGGCTGAAGCGATTCCAAATTTTCGGCTTCCGCGGAAATATCTACTTCCCCGCTCCCTCCCCCTTACCAAAAGCCACATTTCCCCCCTTTTCGCCTTCCTTTCCAAGTTGAAACCTTCACTCCTTGCTTGCAGTGTCGCCTCCTTGCCGGCGACTCTCCTTCACACTGCTCGGCCTCGCCTATCCAGGCAGGTAATCCACACCCGACCCCCATCCTCCTCCTCCTTCCACATCCCACATACCCCAATCGCCGGCGCGAGCGCGACACCTTCCACCCGAATCATCGACCCCTCCACCAAATAAGCGCCGGCCTAAGACATGGTGCACGCAGTATAGCCAGGATCTCAAGGAGCATTTGGCAGCGGAGAAGCAAATCATGGCCGCACGCGCGGAAGAGGTCGCGATGGTTGCCATTCATGCCGACCCCCAAATCTTGGAGGAGCACCTCGCCCTCGAGGCCACCGTTGACGCCTCATGCACCGACACTGCAATGCGGTTGGCTACTTTAAACGACAGTTCATGGCATTTTCTCGAGGCCATCGTTTGCTAGCTACTTCCTTTCCTTAACAAACTCTAGTGAATTGTGCTATCTACTTTTACCATGCAATCTTCTGCTATGGTGTATATGTTCTATATGTCGTGCAATGTGGTGTACAGTTAACTGCTTGGTTCAATTCTGCAAATGTGATGTTCAATTCTTCAGGGTGCAATATTTCCAAGTTGTTAAGCATGCTTGGTTTGGTCAACCGTCTGATCTTCTATTACGAGTATGTTATATTGTGCAATGTGGTTCTCAGTTAATGTTTGGTTCATTTGTTGTGGTGTTTAGTTAATTTCTTGGTTCAGTTCTACAATGCGATGTTCAATTGTTGTGGCTGCATTTTGTTATTGTATACCATGTGAGAAATAAATCGAATTTGGTTGTACTAAATACATGAGAAATAAATACAATTGCTATATTTCCAAGTTGTTAAGCATGCTTGGTTTGGTTAACTGTCTGATCTTCTATTAGGAGTATGTTATATTGTGCAATGTGGTGCTCAGTTAATGTTTGGTTCATTTGTTGTGGTGTTTAGCTAACTGCTTGGTTCAATTCTACACGGTGATGTCCAATTGTCGTGGGTAGAATTTTGTATTGTTGTGCATGTGAGGAATAAATCAAATTTGGCTGCAATTAATACATGAGAAACATATACAATTGCTATATTTTCTAGTTCTTAACCATGCTCGGTTTGGATAAATGGGTTTTCCATGTGGCTTGAATTAATCTGATGAATCTGCAATGTGCTTATTTTTCATCAACATATTTTACTAATAGCATGCGAACCCTTACTTAACCTGATGACTAACTACCTTATATCTGTTGTAGGGAAACAATGGGAAGCACTGAGGTTTACAATCGAGGTTAGCACGTGCATGGTCCGTTGTCTAATAGCACATTATTGTGAAATTGCATGAACCATTCTAATATTTAGGTTTTTAACAATTTGGTCTTGCACATGTAGGTCCTGCTGTCAGAGGTTTTGACCCATTGTTCGACCCTTTTTGCATATGGGGAAATGAGTTGTCCATGAATATCAGTCAAGTCAAGAAACTTAGAAATATTGTTAGGATAAAGAAATTAGCGACAAAAAACAACTAGATCTTTGTCTGCACAATGAAGAAGACATCGGTTCACTACATGATGGTACTAACTATTATACCTTGCCTTTTTTATTCCTTTGCCCCATTTCCAATATAGAGAAGATATTTACACACATCCTTGTTTTCAGGCCTTTCCAAAGCAGTTCACTGATGATTACCTCCCAAACCACCTATAGGTATTCATACAACACCCACGGTTCAATATTGAAATGTTCCTAAAGAGGACGAAGGATGGACGGTCAATCATCCATAGGCACTGGCCTAGAGTTACAAAGACCTTCAACATCAATGAAGGCTCAATATTCGCCTTCTGCTTCAGCAGTTTTCCAGATGAGATACATTTGTCTATGTACCGTCTATGATGCTAATTTCGAAAGGTTATAGATGTTGCATGTGAAACTTGGTCCTCGTGTAGTTGTATAATGAGGTAGCTGAGTGCTGAAGCTATATTGTCGGATTTTGGATTCCGGCAGACAATTGAGGTTCGAACTCTGGGGTGCGCACGGAGATCTTTCCCCTACCAGCTCACGCATTAATGGTTTGCAAGGGATCTAAACTAGGAACGATGAACAGCACAAGAGACACAAGATTTATACTGGTTTCGGCCACCGTTGTGGTGTAATACCCTACTCTAGTGTGCGGTGTGGTGAATTGCCTCCGGGGCTGATGAAGAACAGTACAAAGGAAGAACAGCCTCGCGAGGGGCTGTTCTTGAGTTGGTGCGACAGACTGCTTGGGCGAGTCCAGTCGCTTCTCTCTCTCTCTAGTGGGTTCGACCTTCTTTCTCTCTGTGGTGGCTACTCCTATTTATAGAGGGAGGCCCTGGGCCTCTTCCCAAATAATGAGCGGGAAGGGGGCCAACAATTGGCCATTTTGAAGGGGAACATCTAGTACACTTATCCTGACTAAAGTTGGACTTCGGCTGCCAAAGGCTCTGACGGTGACGCCGTCCTGGGCTCCACGATGACCTCCGTCCTGCCGCTCTGTTGGTCTTGGTCTTGTTGCATCGAAGCGGTAACCTTTGCCTGATGCCTTGGCCTGTGCTTGCCTCCTTTGCACCAAAGGGGAAATGAGGAAACTGCGCAGGCTGGCGCTCGCCTGATCTCGATCGTCATGGCTTGCATCACGGGGCACCCTCGTGAGGTACCCTGCCTTGATCTCTCCGCCTCCTTGTGAGACTGCCTGACGAGGCTGCTCCTGAGGAAGGTTCATGTCGTCCGGCCCGGGAGGCTTGGCCCATCGCGAGGGTCTTGAGCTTGAGCTGAGGAAGCTGGGTCGCGCTGGGCCCCCACTTGAGCCACGCCACAGGCCGCAGGCTGGCAAGTCAAGGGACCCCCGTTCCCAGAACGCCGACAGTAGCCCCCGGGCCCAAGGCGCGTCCGGACTTGGCTTAGCAGAGAAGCGAAGGGGCAAGTGCGAAGCGCCGCGGGCCCCAACAGCCTGCGGCCTTGGGCGCCGCGTGGCGATTGATTGGTCGTGGGCGTCTCCGCTTCCCCATGATGCCTCATTACACGCCCGGCTAAGCGGACCCGGGGTTGCACACAGCTATTCTCTTTCGCCCGTCACGCACGCCTGCCCTTCCTTCTTCCTCTGGCTCCAACTTCCGCCCTTAATCCAACTCGGACTCTCCCCCTTCCTGTCGCCATGGCGCCAACGAAGAAGGAAAGGTGAAGAAGCCCGCGCCTCCGTCCCCCTCGCCTCCAGCTGTGTCCCCCACCGTTGATCGATCTGTCATACTCAACCCCGAGGCCTTGGGCAAGGTCCGCTCTGCTCTTGCCACCATCTTCAACGAGTGCGGCAGGACCACGGCATGGCCTGCGTCCCATGCCTCCTTCGAAAGGGTTGTCACGGAGGTCCAGTTTTTCGTTGATGCCCTGTGGGCGGGTCTAGTTCCCCCCTTTTCCGCTTTCTTCAATGCGGTGCTCTCCCACTATCAGATCCACATGATGTATCTCGGGCCTGAGTCCATCACCCTCCTGGCTGTGTTCGCCTTTGTCTGTGAGGCAATGGTGGGCATCCCTCCTTCCGTTGCCCTGTTGCGTCACTTCTTCTCTTTGCTCGAAAGTGATCCTACTCAATGCTCGGGTGTGTGAGCTTCCTTGCAGTGCCAGAGACGGCTGCTTCGGGGATCAATTTCGGACTCCCTCCCCCTGAGGCCAAGTCCAGAGAGCGGTGGTTGTATGTGGACGTTGGGGTGCCCAGCCCCTGCTCTCGCACCCTACCTTGCCTGTTGTTCCCAATTCAGGCTGGGGTCATGAGACGCTCGCGGACACCCGGCTTGCATTCGTCTAGCGCCGCTTCGAGAGCTTAAGGGCACTCAACGTGACGGCGCCTAAGGTGGTGAAGGAGTTCCTCCAGTGTCGCATTGCTCCTCTCCAGCGCCACTCTCATCGGATGTGGGACTTTGCGGGACGCAAAGACCGCATGTGACTTCAGGAGGGGGACCTGGCGCCTGAAGTGCTGAGGACGGTGCTCAGGGTCCTGGCTGGCGATCCTTCCCCAGGCAGCCTTCGACATGGTGGTTCCCTCTTGTATCTCTGTTCGGGCAGGGCCGATTTCGTGAAGTAGATGCCCAGCTTTGACGAGTGGGGGCTGCGCCCGGCTGGCCTCAGGGGGCCTCGCGAGAACCCAGTTGTCGCGGTCGCTCTTTCGGTTGCCCAAAGTGGCTCTGTCTCAGGTGATGGAGCAGGGAGACGAGAACCGTCAGGAGTTGAAGGGGACGACGTTGAGGTGGTGACGCCGCGCGGAGCCCTGAGGGCGGCATCTCCCGGATCTCGTTCCGGAATAGTGACAGGTGAGGAGTTGCGGCCTTCGGCTTTCGAGGTTGGGGCTCCCGAGGCCCCGGTCGTCCCTCATGAGGCGGCGCCTCGTGGCATCCCCCAGGCTGGTCCCATTGACACTGATCACCTTACCACCTCCTCCATGCCACAAACCGACCCTTGCGTCGAGCGCTTAGGCCGGTTCCGCGTAGACTTCGTGGCCCTCCGCAAGAGGAAGGAGGCCTCGGGCGGTGACGATCGCCCTTGCCGCTTGCTGAAGTGCAGGAGGTACTTCGCCACGGACGATTAAGTCCTCTTCTCTCTGCTCCTCTACTTCTCGGTTATTGCAGCTGACCTTGGCCTTTCAGGGCCCTTCCTGCCGAATTCGCGGAGACGACCAAGGAGCCATCTCCCCAAGCTCCGTCCTCGTTGCTGATCCTTGGTGCGTCGGGTTCAAGCGGAGCCCTTATCACTCAGCCGGTCGGAGAGGTGGCCCGTTCAGCTGGGCGTCCCAACCTGCGCGCCTGCTGTCCTCCCTTCACGAGTTCTCCTGGGGCATAGCCAGCTTGCCCCGCGCCCCTTCCTCGATCGTGGATGGTGGCTGGCTGAAGTCAATCTTGAGCTCTTCTTCTGGGGACGGACCGGCGCAAGGCCCTGCTCCTGGCGAGGCCCGTCCGGCGATTGTTGGGGCGCCAGCCCCTGCCCTGCACCGGGAGGTGGCGCGCCGCCTCTGGGCCCTCCGCATACACCACCAGCAGAGGGTGACGCGGAAGACGTCCTCAGGCGTGCTTGCGAACGCCGCGCCCTTCGTCAAGAATTTCTCCATGGGGCGACGGATGCGGTGAACCGACTCGGGGTGGAGCTCGCTGGCGAGGATGCGTGTCTCGAGGCCGAAGGTTCGCGCCTTGCTGAGGAGAGGCGCAAGCTGAAGGTAGCTGTTGCCCTCGCGCGTCACCAGCGTGACCTTGAAAATGCGAAGGCTGAGGCGTCGCTGGCGGCCTCGCGAGAGGCTCGCTCTCGAGCCGTCGAGGAGGCCCTGGAAGCAGACTGACGGCGCAGGGACGCGGAGGAGCGTGTGTGGGAGCTCCAAGCCTGGAGCAACTCTCTAGAGCAGCAGGTGGAGCTGTGCCAGGCTGCACTTGTGTCGCTGAAGGAGGCTTCCGTCGACCAGGAGGAGCTCCAGAAGCGCGAGGAAGCGCTGATGCTAGAGGCCGCTGAGCGCAACCTCGACCTTGAACGGTTGGAGACGAGGGAGCGCCTGGTGGCTCAGGAGGAGGATGATGTCGCCGCGCGCGAAGCCCGAGCCCAAGAAGAGGTCGACCGCCGCGTAGCGGAAGCTCGCTCAGGCCTCGAGCGTGTCACACCCTGATTTTCATGCCACTACACTTAAGCTAACAATCATGATAAAATGTGGTTTGACAAAAACTTTTGAGTGTTTTGGACCTTGCATTGATTGGTTTTTGTCTGTTGTTTGCAAGTGCTCTAAAAATAAAATAAATCCTCCAACTCTTATACTCCTTCTCCTTGATCCATAAACCTTTCCCAATAATCATGCCATGTGTATAGGACATAAAAGTATTTTCTTACAAAAATAATTTGGCCAAATAGTATTTTCAAAAACCCTTGAATTGAGGTTTGCACTGCAAGTACTTAATTAAGGGCAGTAAAAATATTTTCAAAGGTATATTTGAATCCTATTAGATATAGTACTCCCATAAACCACAAAAATATAATTTTAAAAGTTATTTTCCTATTTTATTTAAAAGCTTTTTCTTAAGGCCAGAAATGGTCTTTAATAGGGAAAATTTATTTTATTGTTTTAAAAATATTTGACAAAAATCAGGGAAACTCAGTGGGCATATATTTCCCATATATAAGAGTTTCAACACATGGTCATGTTCAAAATGTTGGTCAAATCCCCCAAAAACCCTTTCTGGATATTTCAAGCTTTTGAAATATTTACAAAGGAAATATTCCCCAAAAATTCCAAGAACATTCTAGCATGTCACATATGACATGTTTGATGATCTTGATAAGTATGATGTCATGGAGAGTAGTATAACCCCATGAAATCCCCTCAAAACCATTTCTGTCCATATTGAAGTTTGAGCAACTTTACATTGCCAAACATGTCCAAATGTTCCCAAACCTTGTGAACATGCTCCAATGGTCTAATCATTCATCTAGGCCAAATGGCACAAGTTGGAGAAAATTTTATATTGATCAAAGTGCGCTAAAACCCTTCCTGTCCAGAACCAAATTTGAACAACTCTACATTGCCAAGTGTGTCCTTTTGATCTGAATTTTTGTGGACATGTTCAAATCCACAAATGATGACACTACACCAAGTGGTTCATCAAGGAGAATGGTTTTGCATGACTAGATCTTAGAAAACCCATTTCTGTTGATTTCTAGGGTTTACAAAAGTTGCACTATCAACTTTGCCCAAATGAGCTTAAATTTGGTGGAACACACTATTTCTAAGTGCCATTCCATCCTGTTAATTCTCATGGAAAGTGGAATTAATTTTTTTGCCCCAACCAACAACAAACACATTCTGCGAATTTTCCAAAATCATCATTTTGACCTCTTCCACTAATCTCCGTGAGCCCAAGTTTTTACCACAGCTGAACCTGATCACTAGCAACCTCCAGTAACCCTCCCCTGGACATTGCTCAATGATTAAGGGGTGAAACACCCCCATTTACCTTCCTGGACAGCAACTTCTCTCTCTCTCTCAACCCCACCTTTCTCCCATTGGGTCACCAGGGCATCCAAGGCCACCACCCCTTTGTTTACTCCTACCCTGACCCCCTAGACACTAGTGGCCACGCCCTGGGCGCCAAAAAGATGCCAATGTTAGCCATATGCATGCTCGAGGCGCTGCCATAAAGGCACTGTGGCACCAGAGCTGCTGGGCCCCGCCCCGAGGCTTCTGACCACCTAGGGCCTTCCCCTTGTGTCCCCCGAGGCCGCCTCGGTGTCCAGGACACGCAAGATGGTCGGCCCCTCCTCCTTCTCTCTCTGGCGACCTCTGACATGCGTGCCCGAGCGCCTCTCGCGTCTGCCAGTCGCCGCACTCGTGCGGGACCTCCTGGAGCTCGCCCTGCTCCCTCTCTCCTCTCCTCTCGGCCTGGACCATGACCGCAAGCACCCCAGGCACGCACCAAAACGCCCTTTTGGCCTCTGGCAACGCCACGGGCCGTGGCCGTGCGCCCCGCCTACGACACCTCCTGGCCGCGCCCGTATAAGGCCACCCCCGAGCCTTCTCTCGTCTCCAATTGCTCTCTCTCCCTCCGATGCACCCCCGGACCAACCCACTCCTCCTCCCGTGCCTTCTCCCTCCTCCTCTGCCGCCATTGCCGCCTCGGACCCCCGCTCAAATTTGAGCCGCCCCGGCCTCCCTTCCTCCTCTGAACCGCTCCGTGGCACCCCCCAAGCCTCCACTAACGTCCCCAACACCCTAGGACCCCTCCTCCGCAGCCAAAGCGGGCGCCACCACCAAGCCCGCCGCCGCCATCCGCTGGACCCGAAGCCCTGCTCAACTTCGAGCATCGGCGCGTGCGTGCAACACATGGACAGGTGCGCCTCGTCGCGTTGAGTCCGCCGGTGTGCCGGGCGCCGCCAGAGGTGGTCCGTGCTGCCCGGGAGAGCGCCGGCGCCCACTCGGCCTCCCCTCTCCTGCCTCTGCTCTGTTCGAGCGGGAGGTAGGCGATGGCTCGAAAGGCTGGGCCCAGCGTTAGCGACCCAGTGGCCGGGCCCGCCGTTTAAGTGGAGACGGGCCGAGAAATGCGCCTCGACGTCACCCCTCCTCACCCAGCGGCCGAGCCACTGGCCGACCCATTGCTAAACTGCCCCGGTCTTACCGGATAAGGGTAAAACCCTTTCCCTTTCCTTTTTCTTTTTTACGTAAATTTGTAAAATCCACAAATAAATCAAATAAACTCCAAATTTGATGATTCAAATTTCAGAGACTCCATAAATCAAGTCCTATTTAATAGGCCATAGTGGACATTTTTGTTGTCCTTGGTTTTCACCGAACCTTTTAAAAGGTCATTTATCCAGATAAGTCCACTTCAAAAATCCATATTATATTCATTTGAACTCCAAATCCAGTGAAACCAACTCCTAGATGCTTCTAAAATCATGGTTTGCTAAATGGGTGCCTCTGCTCATTTTTCAAAAATATGTTTCTGTACGCTTCTTACAAATCCTTAAACCCCTTGATTCCATCATATCAAAATGTTCAGAAATATCCACTGGTCCAATTCCAATGAAACCACTCTGGTTATTTTTCATATAACCAGAGAAGTCCTAGAAATGTCAAATTAATATTTTTAGAGCACTTTTATTTTCTGCCTATTTGTGTTGCTTATTATGGTTGCTTTCGATGATAGTTGACGAAGTAGAGGAAATGCTCGGAGTTGGACTAGAAGACTTGAAGACTCTGATGAACCAGGCAAGCAGCCCTTTGACCATGTCAAAGAAACCTTTTTTATGCATGTCATATGGCACTTTTATTGCTTGCATCGAAGTCATGATAAAATGGTGACCACTTGAGGTGGTTTGCCTCCGTTGCTTTTCTCGTTGACACTTGCATGATGCATGACCCTACCTTTCTATGAGGGTTATGTCGGTGGGAGTAGATAGGATGCTAAAGTAGTGCTACGCAAAAAGGGATGGGAATATGCATGGTGATGGAGACAAAGTATTTTCAAAAGACTTTTCGAAAACCCCATCGGGTGCCACTTATGCCCGGGGGAGATGATGAGTTGGGTAACCACTTGATGACGAAGTGGTGTACCGAGGCAAGTGTGTGTGTTGTTTCCAAAACGGATTGGTTTAAGTTGCGACCGTTATTCCAACCTTTCATGCGCAAACACTCTACCCTTATATGGGAAAGGGCATTATTGATTACCTAGGCCGATACTAGCTTGGAGCCCGCATTACTAGTGATGGGGGAGAGTTGGTGCTCTCTCTCGGGACGGGGTCGTGCCAGGTATGGCGGCCATGACTTTTTTCATAGGGCATAGGATACACTGTTGTGTCCCCTCTCGGATGTTACGATCTCGAGTGAGTCTCGTATGATGTACATCATGAGGATACGGAACAATGAGTGGACTCCTTGTTAGTGTCGTCTAGGGAAAGATAGTGATCGGGTGCTTACCCCGGTTACTTGAGGTATCGCGGGTCGTGGATGACATGGAAGTTCCCCGTATCTTGTGTGTAAAGTGTGCAACCTCTGCAGAGTGTAAAACTATTCGAATAGCCGTGTCCACGGTCAAGGATAGTTTGGTAACCGCTCTTGGGCTACGTCCACATGTTTAGAAACCAGTGTGTGTGTTTGGATAAGTGGGAAGATCTACTTGGGTCAAGTCAAAGGACTTGACATGATTGAGTTGGGTTGGTGCCCACTCTATTTATGTTGATATCTGTAACCTGTCCTCATGGTTACTTGAATTCTCCTGATGCATGTCTTCCAAGCTATTGAACATGTCATTGCACTCAAAACAAGCTTTCTACAAAAATTTGCCTATATCATGTAGTGTTGTATCTTGAACCAAAACATGGGTTGCTTGCGAGTACATTCAAAGTACTCATTAGCTTGCCACTGGTTATTTTATTGGCCAGGCATGAAAGAACATGATATAATGAAGAGTACCTTGGAGACGAACATGCGAGCTAGGACGCTTCCCGGTCATAATGCATGTAGGGTTAAGGCAGATGGCATGGGTCCAAGTTGTTATTGAAGATTTCCGCTGCGATGATACACTGAAGACTTGACCATAATGGTCCTACTTGTGTAAAACGGTATGTACGGATGTAAGACTCTTATTATTCAGCTTCTGTGTGTTCAGTGAGCATTGATCTCTGGGATCACTGTACACGTGCATTCGGTGATCTCGACTTATGAGTCAGGGTCCCCACGGAGCTGGTATCAGAGCCATCCTGACTGTAGGAAGCCTTAGTTAGCATGGTCGTTAGTTAGGGTAAAACTATTTCCAAAACTATCTATACTTCTCTTCCCTTCTCAGTTTTTCGAAAACTAAGATATACTTTCCTCTTCCCCTTCAAAATTTAACGGTCGTTAGCACCCTCATGCCCCTGACCACGGGATTCCTTGTAATCCTTGTGCATAACCGAGAAGAAGACGTCTTGCCAAACATTCACCCACACCTTCTGAACATGAGATTCGCGACACCACAATAAGACGATACCAATAGAAGATACATCCTCGAGGAATGACGACAAGAAGACCCAGAAGATGGTGACACCCTTGACACTGCCCCAAGATGATGCGAACTTATCCTATGATGATCAGGGCGTAGGAAATGCAAGATCATGATATACACCGAAATAGAGCAACCATGTCCTTATCATTGTTGCATCGGCAACCACCGATGGATGAGAGCCTAGCCATTTGGTCCGCCTCACTATAGTGAGCAGGAAAACGGTTCTCTTCATTCCCCACTCTTGGTGACGATATTGTCAACAATGTGTCTGACGGATTGGATCTCTATTATACCTTGTTAATTTCATTGCATAAAGGATGGCCACATGGAACCACCAACACCTTAAAAAGGCAAAAGCGATCATCATGATTAAGAGGACAAGAGAAGACCAAGTCAAAGACAGCCACGAGGAGCCACCATCACCCCATCACCTCATCAGGCGAGAAGTTGTCGAAGATTCTTCGGGCTCAACCCAGATCGTTCCACCAAACAAGAGACGTAGCAATACCTGAGGAAAACTCATGAGACTGCACGAGGCACAAGGCACGACTACTGAGTCCGAGAACCCCTAGGGTAGGATGAGTCGTGTACCCCCTATGCGCAGTCGATTCCGTATGATAGTTCGAATAGAACCATTATTGTGTGTTGCTTGTTTTTATTTGTTTGTGTTTTGATATAGGTCGCACTTTTGCCCTAGGCGACAAGTATGCGACTATATCACCTTCCTTACCTTGCTTCTTCTGTTTGGCCCTTTTTGCACCTGTTTGTTTGCACTTGCACTATAGAACCCCGTTAGGCATTCCCCTCCTCTATGCTACCTCTCCTTCTCATCTCTCACCTCAACTGAAGGCTAGCAAGACAAGATACACCAAGGATTCTACTTTGGCAACCAACCAACACTGCAGACTTTGGCTACAACCTCCTCGACCAAGTGCTTAACCCACAGAATTACAAGAGGACCAGTTAAGCCTCTGTAACCTCGCATAGCACCGGGTTCGTTATGGAACTAGTGGACATAGCGAACGAGCACATTATCATCCTAAGATAGCACCAAAGCTGACGATGCCATAGGAGAGACCAATTTGGGGATACAGGAATGGAGGACAAATGACTTGATGAGTTTATATCAGAGACCTTGAGGAATCGATTGAGACTCATTGGTGGATTACGAGGCTTTCATTTTGGTAGATGAACTTGGTGGGATCATGATTATAGACTAGCATAGCTTTCATTACCCCTGGATAAATTGGATTTAGTGGGACAATCAAGATCGCAAGTTGAGTTCTTGGAAGTATGAGGATTTGACTTAGCCAGGGGATATTGAAAGGAGATAGTTGATATTACGATAATGACTTGGGGGAAAGTGTAGAAATTCTCGTTGGACATGAGCTTTGGATTTAAGTAGGTGATTCTAGTTGAGTGTAGATGCTGAGTATATCTACATGGTTCAGAGTAAATTGGATTTAGACTGATGATCTCGATCATGATACCATGTTTCTCGGTGGGCGATAAACTAGGAGATTGGATTAATTGTCATAGTTGATTTAGGGATCTATATAAGCCTGACCTTGGAGTTTACTTGGCCTTGATAAATGGAAATTGGTGGGCTGACTATAGTAAAGATAGCCCTTCAAGTATTTGGGGATTATAAGGACTTTAGGAGATCATGTGGAACAATTACAGACATTGGATTTGTAGAATTAATGAATTGTGTAGTGATTGATGTAAGTCAATTAATGGGCTTTTGGAGTTGATTCATAGGAAGGAAACAAGATCTTGGAGTGGCATACGACGTGTTTCCTTAGGATAGAGATGCACTATCTTGGACCTTGGAAGAATAGGCTGAGCACTTGGAATGTCATGTTTAATTCAAGCTTGGAAGCTTGTATGATCTACCCATGGGTTTTAGGGGTAGCCATACATATGAGTTTGGGGATCGTAGACGTATATGATTTTGTTAGACCTCCTCTTGGGGAGTCATGAGGATATGAATAGCATGTGTGATGATTGGAGTTGACCTATACGAAATGATACTATCAGTGATATGATGTGATTTGTTTAAAGGACTAGATAGCACAATTGGCATCTCAGAAACTGTGCTCAAGGATGGGATGATAAACATTCACTTGCACTGTCGGAGTAATGGGCCACGGGTAGGCAAACTCGAGCCCCCGGACCTTTCAAGACATCGGGGCAGGCTGCGCCCCTCAAGACCCCAAGACGAAGAGCCGCTTTCTGAGAGTCGGCGGCAGAGCCGCCGACTGGACCTCACGGCCGAGACCCAGAGACGGCTCCGAGATAAGCCGACTCCCAACTGGCGGCTTCCAGAGAAGCCGGCTATGGGGAGTCGGCCCGCGCCGCCCACCACCTCCGCCACGCAACTACGGACGGAATGGGGTGTGGCCGCCGCGCGGCCCATCCCTGCCCTGTTCACGAAGGGCAGGCATGGCCACTGTGCGCCGTACTGACGGAGATCTCCGTCCGGCGCGACACTGTTGCCATGCCGGCCCTGACATCAGCCCCATGGGCGGCGCCCTGAGCCCACGACGGCCTGTCTGTACGACCCAGAGACGGCGGGGGTGCAGAAGACGGCGAGAGCGCCACAAGCCGGACCCGTTGGGAGTCGGCCCCCAGGAGTTGGCCGGCCCCTCCCATGGGCCCCGCACGCCATTAACTAGACGAGACAGGGAATGGCAACAGTGATCGCCTGTCAGGCGGCGGCACTGTTGCCATGACCCCATGACCAAGCCAACGTCATTAGAGGCGCGGCTACAGTAATCCGCAGCCGGCAAGACCCGCCCGCGGCGGACAAGGCATGTCGGCCCCATGCTGGGCCATCGGCGGGGCCCACTAGTCAGCGGGCCCCAGCAGTCGGCGGAGAAGACGGCGACCTGAGAGACAGACGGCTAGGACCCGCGCCCAGCCGGATTACCATTGTAGCCCCGGGGGGTAGGCCTATATAAACCCCCCGGGGCACCCATGCAAGAGGTTGGACGCTAATAGCTTTAGACACATAGAGGGAAGAGAAGAGCTAGCCGTGCCCTTCTCCTTCCTCACCCCGAACAGCTCAAGGAGCAACCTTGTACCCACTTTGCCATAGTGATCATGCGGAGACCCCGCAGAGCAGCAGTAGGGGTATTATCTCCACGGAGAGCCCTGAAGCTGGGTAAGATCCGCCGGCGTGCATGCCTTCGCCTCATCCCGTTTCTAGGCACCGGTGCCGTTCTACTCGCCCCCACCATGATAAGCCATCCTTTGGCATATGTCGCACCCAACCCCCGACATTTGGTGCCCACCGTGGGGCTAGGTGCACCGTCGTCCGAAGACCTTCTCTCGACGGGAACCCTTTTCCTCCTCGGCGGCGCAGCCAGCCCGCACGCCAGACGGAGTCTGCGCCCGGCCGCTGCAGTGCTTTGAGATCGCTGTGACCAGCTGCCTCGCCGAACTTGTTGGCGGTTCGCCTCTCCGACGAGCCTGCATCGGACGCAGCAGCACGGGCGGCCCCGAGCCTCCTCAGGGCCTCCTCGAACAACTCCACGTCGCCGGCGAGCCTGCCACGGACTTGGAGTCCGTAGGCTCCACCGACCCGATGCTGGTCGACTCTGACACCGCGTCGCTCGACGCGTTCCCCACCAACGTGGTGGTCTACGACGAGCCGCTCCCTCGCGCGGAGAGCGGCGGAAGCACCGTCACAGAAGTGCTCGTCATCGGTCATGGCGAGCATTCCGGCGAAGGAGCTCATGACCCTCTCGACGCGTCTCTGCAAGACTTGACCGCGCCTATTCCGGAAGACGCTGACGCCGAGATGCTGGAGGCATGCCGTCTTCAGCTCGTCGAAGGCGCGAGGAAGCTGGCAACCATGAGACGCTTGTCAGAAGCCTACCAGCGTGAGATGGATCGCGCTGTCGGCGGCTCGCCGGCCCCGACTGGGTCTAGCCGCCTAGGCGCGGTCCAACGGCGCGGTGTGGCCATCGCCAACCTTTTCGGGGCCAATCGCCCTGTGTGCGCCACGCCTGCGGAGAACATCCGTGCCACCCAGGCGGCGGCGGACGAGCTGGACAACTTCAAGGGTGAAGAGCGCCGCCTGATGACGGAGCGAGTCCAGTAGCTCCTGGACGCGGCTGCTGCGCAGGACGAGGCCGGCTGCCGCACAGAGGCGCCGCAACGACAAAATGACGATCTGCCTCCCCGCCGAGATCAAGGCGCGACGTCTCGGACACCGACTGGCGGTGTCCGCGGAAGAAAAAACAACGATCCGGCTGTCAACCACAGTCGGACTCATATCTCCATCGAGCGCGACCAAGACGGCCGCCCAAGAGCAGTGGAGCGGCGGGACGATTATCTGCCTCCTCCTCCTCGCAAAGAAAGGCGAGTCTCCCCGCCACCCATCGAGCATCCGACTCTCGGCGACCGCCTTGGCCGCCAAGAGGGAGTCGGAGAAAACGACGCCCGCCACCGGATCGACCGACTCCGCCGATCCCTGGTGCTGGAAGAAGAAGACGAGTTGTGTCCGCCCTGTTTCGGACCTCGCATCCGAGACGAGCCCTTTCCCAAAGGGTTCACACTCCCCCGAGATACGCCCAAGTACACCGGCTCCGTAAAGCCGGAAGACTGGCTGGTCGACTACTCCACGGCCGTCAACATAGCAAACGGCAACAAGCGTGTTGCCGTAAAGTATGTTCCACTCATGCTCCAGGGCACGGCCCGGACATGGTTGAACAGCCTGAAGCCCCGCAGCTTCAACAGCTGGGTCGACTTCACCGAAGCCTTCGTCCGCAACTTCACAAGCACGTACAAGCGACCTCCCAAGCCTCGCCAACTTTCCTTGTGCGTGCAAGGCCCCAACGAGTCGACTCGCGACTACCTCACGCGCTGGGCCGAAGCTTGGAACTCCTCATGCGGCGTGCACGAGGTGCAAGCTATCGAGTACTTTCACCGGGTGTAGAGAAGGCACCCTCCTCAAGCACAAGCTCCTTTGCGACGAGCCGGAGACCCTCGACGAGCTGCTGATCATAGCAGACAAGTACGCTATAGCCGACTCCTCCATGAAGGCGGAGATTGAAGTTAGTGCGACCGGCAAAGTGGCTCCTCAGGCTCCCAGAACTCCGGCTGGAGACACCAGTCGGCGACGGCAACAGAACGATCACAAGCGCAAGGCCCCACAGCCAGCTTCCAGCAGCCGGCAGGTTGCGACAGTCGAAGACCAGCAGCCGGAGAGGCAGCCTCCGGCCAAGCGACATAAAGGCGGCAAGTTCAACTGGTTGTCGGCCTTCTCTTACGAGCAGACTCTAGATGGTCCCTGCAAGTTCCATAGCGGCGCGAAGCCGTCAAACCACACCACCAGAAGTGCCACCGGCTCACCAGATCGCCAAGAGAGACGGCCTCCTGCCTCCCCGCCGGTCAGCCGCCTCCACCGCCGCCCCAAAGAGCCAGCTGTCGAGCTAGTCGGGCGCAAAGGCAAGACGAGTACCCAGAAGAGCACGGAGCCTATGTGGTGTTCACCAGTGTGGCCGACGATCGACGCAGTAGGCGGCTGCAGCAGCAAGAGGTGAATGCAGTAGCATCAGATACTCCAGAGTTCATGCACTGGTCCGAGAGGCCTATCAGTTGGAGCAGAGCTGATCACCCAGAGGTGATGCCGAATCCGGGCTCTTATGCCCTGGTCTTGGGAGCCACCCTTGCCGCGGATCGCCGGGCCGCTCGCTTCTCGCGAGTGCTGATAGACGGAGGCAGTAGCATCAACATCCTGTACAAGGACACGATGGAGAAGTTAGGAATCAAGCAAAGATAGCTTCAGAGCAGCCAGACTGTGTTCCACATCATTGTACCTGGCCTTTCCTGCTCATCGATCGGCAAGATCCTGATAGATGTCCTCTTTGGGGACAAAGATCATTTTCGCCGAGAGCCAGTTTGGTTCGAAGTGGTGGACCTCGAAAGTCTGTACCATGCTCTGCTTGGCCGACCTGCTTTGGCCAAGTTCATGGCGGTCCCCCACTACGCCTACCTCAAGATGAAGATGCCGAGTTCCAAGGGGATTCTCGACCGTGGCAGCGACTACAGAAAGTCGTCCATTATGCTGCAGAAAGCAGTCGGCTAGCCGAGTCCCTGGTGATCGCAGCTGTGAAGCGGATTCTTGATCGGGTTGTGGCGATGGCCGGCAAGCAGCCCGAGATATCGCCCAACCCTAAGGAGTCGGAAGCTGAGGGCTCGTTCAAGCCGGCCAAAGAAACGAAGAAGATACCCTTGGACCCGGAGCACCCAGAGAGGTACACTGTCATAGGTGCAAACCTTGATGGCAAATAGGAAGGCGAGCTCGTCGATTTCCTCCGTGAGAATCGGGACATCTTCGCATGGTCCCCTAAAGACATGCCAAGTGTACCGACGGAATTCGCCGAGCACAAGTTACATGTCTGATCTGATGTGAAGCCCGTCAGGCAGCCCTTGTGCCGCCTGTCAGAAGAGAAGAGAAGAGTTGTCGGAGAAGAGATAGCCCGGCTCCTAGCAGTCGGTTTCATTATCGAAGTATTCTTTCCAGAATGGTTAGCAAACCCGGTCCTGGTACTGAAGAAGAACAAGCAGTGGCGGATGTGTATTGACTACACAAGCCTCAACAAAGCTTGCCCCAAGGACCCGTTCGCTCTGCCGAGAATTGACCAGGTGATAGACTCCACAGCCGGATGCGAGCTGTTGAGCTTCTTAGATGCATATTCAGGATATCACCAGATCAAGCTGAACCCGACCGACAGATTGAAAACCGCCTTCATCACGCCGTTTGGAGCCTTCTGCTACCTGACCATGACGTTCGGCTTAAGGAATGCCGGCGCCACCTTTCAGCGTTGCATGCAGAAGTGCCTCCTCAAGCAACTCGGCAGAAACGCCCATGTCTACATGGACGATGTGGTGGTGAAGACGGAAAAACGAGGAGCACTGCTGGAAGACCTTAAGGAAACCTTTGAGAACCTGCGCCGATTCCAGATCAAGATCAACCCTGAGAAGTGCATCTTCGGAGTACCAGCCAGCCAACTCCTTGGTTTCCTGGTCTCCGAACGTGGCATAGAGTGCAACCCTGTGAAGATCAAGGCCATCGAGAGGATGGAAGTACCCCGCCGACTGCTAGATGTGCAAAAGTTCACCGGCTGCTTGGCGTCCATTAGCCGATTCATCAGTCGGTTGGGCGAGAAAGCTCTCCCTTTATACCAGCTCATGAAGAAGACCACCTTCTTTGAATGGAACCACAAGGCGGACGTAAGCTTTTCTCCGTTGAAGAAAATGCCGACTTCTCCCCTGTCTTTGGCGGCCCTGACTCCTAAAGAGCCCATGCTCCTGCACATTGCCGCCACCAGCCGGGTAGTCAGCACAATCATTGTAGTTGAGCGCAAGGAGGAAGGCAAGGCGCTACCTGTCCAGAGACCGGTATATTACCTGAGCGAAGTACTGTCGACCTCCAAGCAGAACTACCCCCACTACCAGAAGATGTGCTACGACGTGCACTTTGCCGCCAAGAAGTTGAAGCCTTACTTTCAAGAGCATCCAATCACTGTGGTTTGCACAGCCCCACTAGCCGAGATCATCGAGCCGAGATGCTTACGGCGAGTGGCCAAATGGGCCATAGAGCTGGCCCCCTACACCATCAATTACCAGCCCCAAGACCGCCATCAAGTCGCAAGCACCGCCGACTTTCGCCGACCGGGCCGAGACCCAAGACTGCCGCCAGGCCCGACTCCACCCATTGGCGGATGCATTTCGATGGCTCCAAGATGCGCACCGCTTGGGAGCGGCGTTGTCCTCACTTCCCCAAAGGCGACAAGCTCAAGTATGCGCTGCAGATCCATTTCGCCGCCTCCAACAACGTCGCCGAATACGAGGCGCTCATTCACAGGCTCCGGCTTGCCAAAGAACTTGGCATTCGCCGGATCCTGTGTTATGGCGACTCCAACTTTGTGGTCCAACAGTCATCTGGTGATTGGGATGCCAAAGATGCAAACATGGCGAGCTACCGTTTCCTGGTACAGCAACTCAGTGGATATTTTGAGGGGTGCGAGTTCCTTCACGTGCCAAGAAATGACAACGACCAAGCAGACACCCTGGCACGAATCGGCTCCACGCGTCAGGCAATACCATCTGGCGTCACCCTTCAGCGCCTCCTCAAGCCATCCGTCAAGCCTTCACCAGAATCAGATTCCATTTTTGTGCCGGCTCCCCCTGAAGAAGTCGGATCCGACTCAAGAGCCTCAGCAGATGGCACGAGAATTCTTACAGATGGCTCCAAGAATGCCGGCATGAAGCCGCCCGGACTTCAGAACCCGGCCCGGGGACTGCAGAAACCGCTGCGAAGACCCCAGAGCTCGGCCCGGGGACTGCACCAGTCGGCCCGGGGACTTCATCAACCCAGCAAGGGCCCGCGGACTCCAGCCCGCCGCCTCCCAAATTTCAAATTACCGCCCTGCGTCAATGTAACGCCCGGATTCGATCGCGCCAGTGTCCGTCGATTATTCGTCGTTGTTGCCATGTCATGTGCTTGCGTGTCTCTCTTTGCCATGTCATCATCTGCATTTCATATCATGTCATCATGTGCATCGCATTTGCATACGTGTTCGTCTCATGCATCCGAGCATTTTCCCCGTTGTCCGTTTTGCAATCCGGCACTCCTATGTCTCCCGGCGCCACCTTTTACCTATTTTCGTGTGCGGGTGTTAAGCGGTCTCGGAATGGACCGAGTCTTGCCAAGCGGCCTTGGTATAGCACCGGTAGAACGCCTGTCAAGTTTCGTGCCATTTGGAGGTCGTTTGGTACTCCAACGGTTAACCGGGTAACCGTAAAGCCCCTTCTCTTTGCAGCCCAACACCCTTCCAAAGTGGCCCAAAACCCACCTAACTCCTCTCCATGCTCTTGGTCGTTCGATCACGATCGCGTGGCCGAAAATCGTGCTCCATTTGGACTCTCCTAGCTCCCTCTACCTATAAATATGTCTTCCTCCCCGAATTCCCGCAGTCCAAACCCTAAAAATCTTCCCCTCTCCGCGACGGACATGTCCGCCGCCGCCAGACGTTTCTCCGCCGCCGCCCGCGCCCAACCGGGGGCTGCCACGTGTCCCTCCGTCGCCTGGCTCTCCCGCCCGCCGCCACCGGCCGTCGGGGCGCCCAGCCGCCCGATTTGGGCGCCCACCGAGGCCCGCCTCACGCCGCCGCCCGGGCTTCGCCCGTGCAGCGCCGCCGTCTCGCCGGCGCCTACGCCCGGCGACCGCCGCCGCCCGCCGCCAATTGCGCCCTCGCCGCGCCACCGGACGCCTCGCCCGCGCCTCTCCTCCTCGCCGCCCCTCGCCCTTGGCGCCGGACTCGTCGCGCCGCCCGGCAAACTCCCTCGCCGCGCCATAAGCGCCCGCCTGCAATCCCCCACCAGCCTCCGCCACGCCGCCCCCTCCCCGCCGGACCGGAGGCCCGAGCCTCGCCGCCCCTCGTCGGCCTCCTCCGGTGCCGCCCCGCCCTCCGGCCGCCGTCGCCGGTCGCCTCGTCGCTGGATCCGGCGGGTGGGATGAGATCCACCCGCCCGGCCAACCAAACGCCTCCCTGTGCCCCGGATCCCTCCATCCCGTTCCTCCTCGTCCCGTTTTTGGAGGTTAAAAAAACTGCAAGTCCCCGAAATTGTTGCATTTTTGTTGCATTCTCATCATGCCATAACTCCGCATCTGTGGCTCCGTTTTGCGCGTGTAATATGTCAAAGTGTTCGCCTCGATGAGTAGATCATTTCATCTCACTGCATCATTTTCATTTGAGCTCATCTTGGTGCCCGAAATGCTGTTGGAAGAGTGCTATGTGATGTTAGTTTCAGATTCTTATCAGAACATGCACTTTTGTCATTTTTTCCATGATTGATGTGTGCATCCTATGAACTTGAGTCCTACATGTGTTTTGTAATATGCCATGCCATATTTCCAAGGGTGCTTGCCATGTATTTTTGTGAGTTGTGTAGTGAGTGCATCAAGCTTGTTAAGTAGGGTACTTGCTGTTGCTGTTTTCCTGTCAGATTCTGTTATATTTTGTTGCTATGTAAACTTGATGCTACCGAGAGATCCATGCTTATTTTGAGATACTTCAGTAAGGATGTTTTGTTCTACATGTCATGCTCAATCCATACATGCCCTTGTTTGCAATTATGGAGTGCCATAGCTTGAGTCAATCGAGCTCTACTTTTGCTATAAAATGTTTCCTGGCAGATTGTTTACATGTTATTCAATTTTGCCAAGGTTGTTGTAGTTGATCCTTGCATGCTATGATGTTGTTATTGCCATTCTTAGCTTCATAAACATGTCTTATTATGGTTAGTTGCCTTGCCATGCCATGTATTGCTCTGTGGTGAGTGGTTCAAGCTCACCAACATGCCTACTTATCGTTGTTCCTGCCAGGTTTGAATCTGTAATATAACTTGCTATGTTTACATGGGTGTCATCATATTTTCTGATCCTTTTTGGCTTATAGTCAGTAAGGGACATTTGTTCTATGCTTTTAGTAGATTCATTCCGTGCCTTTGTTTGCCATGATAAGTTCCTGTAACATGTTGTTTGATAGCTCTAAACATTGCAACCTGATGTTATTTCTGCTAAAGTCTGAATCTGTTATTATTTGCAATCTTGCCATGTCATTTTGAGCATATTCTATTGATTTCTGGAGATAGCTCAGTGTTCATGTTTTGTAATGCTTTACCTGTACAGCATGTCCGTGCCTTTTGTTTTCTTGTTGAGGTCCTGTAGCATGTTGTTTTGATGCTTGCAATATGCCTAGTTGCTGTTTTGGACAGATTTTTGTCATGACTTGTATAGGGTGTATGTGTTGAACCGTTCCTCCGTTTTGAGTGTGCTCTATATGAAACTTGCTTAGAATTGCATGTAGCTTCATATTATCATGTTGCATCCTTGTTTTGAGGTGTTTGCTTGATGTTTGGGTGCATTTTGCACCAATGCCATGCTTAACTTGTTTTGCTCATATCTTCTAGGCCGTAGCTCCGAATTTAATGAACTTTATATCTAACTTGACTAGAATTTCGTGTAGATCATCGTGGTGCATCTTAACTTGCTGTTTAACAACTTGAACATAAAGTTATTCAGATATGGACCAATTTCGAAATTTGCATATGAGGACTTACCGGAATTGTTCTATGTTGTTTCCGGCCTCATTTAAACTTGCTTTGATGTGTTGCTCTTGTTTGCATCATCCCTTGCCATGAGTAGCCTCATCTAGATTTGTCATGCATCATGTTTATTGTGCATCATGTCTTGTTCATGTGTGGTGTGTTTACCTATGTTGTGTGCTTCTTCTTGTTAGTTCCTGTTTCGTTGAGATCGTGAGGATTCGTTCGCTCACGCTTGGTTCGGCTTCATCCGTTCATCTTCTTCATGGACTCGTTCTTCTTCCTTGTGGGATTTCAGGCAAGATGACCGCTACCCTGGATCTCACTACTATCATTGCCATGCTAGTTGCTTCGTTCTATCGCTATGCTGCGCTACCTATTACCTGTTTATCAAGCCATCCCAAATTGCCATGTCAGCCTCTAACCTTTTGCACCCTTCCTAGCAAACCGTTGTTTGGCTATGTTACCGCTTTGCTCAGCCCGTCTTATAGCGTTGTTAGTTGCAGGTGAAGATGAAGTTTGTTCCTTGTTGGAACATGGAGATGTTGTTCCTTGCTGGAACATGTTTACTTGTTGGGATATCACAATATATCTTATATTATTAATGCATCTATATACTTGGTAAAGGGTGGAAGGCTCGGCCTTATGCCTGGTGTTTTGTTCCACTCTTGCCGCCCTAGTTTCCGCCATATCGGTATTATGTTCCCGGACTTTGCGTCCCTAACGCGGTCGGGTGATTTATGGGACCCCTTGACAGTTCGCTTTGAATAAGACTCCTCCAGCAAGGCCCAACATTGGTTTTACCATTTACCTCACCTATGCCCTTTTTCCCTTGGGTTTCCGGAGCCCGAGGGTCATCTTTATTTTAGCCCCCCCGGGCCAGTGCTCCTTCGAGTGTTGGTCCGAACCGAGCAGCCTGCGGGGCCACCTCGAAGCAACTCGAGGATTGGTTTTACTCGTAGCTTGACTTATCCGGTGTGCCCTGAGAAAGAGGTACGTACGACACCTATCGGGATTTGTCGGCACATCCGGGTGGCTTTGCTGGTCTTGTTTTATTGCTGTCGAAATGTCTTGTAGCCGGGATTCCGAGACTGATCGGGTCTTCCCGGGGAGAAGGAATATCCTTCGTTGATCGCGAGTGCTTATCATGGGCTAAGTTGGGACACCCCTGCAGGGTATAAACTTTCGAGAGCCCTGCCCGCGGTTATGTGGCAGATGGGAATTTGTTAATATCCGGTTGTAGTAAACTTGAAGCAAACTCTTCTAAAATACACCAACCGTGTGCGTAACCGTGAGTGTCTCTTTTCGGGGTTGATCGAGAGGAGAACACGGTTTCTGGGTTATGTCTGACGTAAGTAGGAGTTCAGGATCACTTCTTGATCATTACTAGTTGACGACCGTTCCTTTGTTTTTCTTCTCGCTCTCATTTGCGTATGTTAGCCACCATACTTGCTTAGCCGCTGCTGCAACCTCACCACTTTACCCCTTCCTTTCCCATTAAGCTTTGCTAGTCTTGATACCCATGGTAATAGGATTGCTGAGTCCTCGTGGCTCACAGATTACTACAACACCGATTGCGAGTACAGGTTTTGCGATGATCATGACGCCGAGAGCGATGTTTGCTTGTGTTGGAGTTCTTCTTCCGCTTCTTCTTTGATCGTGGATAGGTTCCGTGTCGGCAGCCTGGGCTAGCAGTGGTGGATGTCGTTTGAGCTTACATTTATGTTTCATCCGTAGTCGGATGTTGATCTTGTATATGATGTTGATGTATTCTTGTGGCATTTGTGCCTTATGTATGTATCCCCATCTATTATGTAATGTTGATGTAATGATATCCACCTTGCAAAAGCGTTTCAATATGCGGGTCTATCCTTGGTGGGACCGTCGAGTTCCTTTTGGATAGGGTCGCATATTGGGCGTGACATCCAAGTAGCAGTACTGGCAGTTGAAGAAATAGCAGCACCCTCATGGGCCCAGCCCATCCTGAAGTTCCTAGTAAGCAGAGAGCTACCGACCGACGAAATCTTGGCTCAGCAAGTACAACGCCGAGCGGCAGCCTACACCATAGTCAACAGAGAGCTGGTCAAGCGCAGCGTCACTGGTGTCTACCAGCGTTGCGTCGAGCCAGAGGAAGGCCAAGCGATTCTTGAAGACATTCATCAAGGCGAGTGCGGCCACCATGCGGCCTCAAGAGCACTCGTTGCCAAAGCCTTCCGACACGGTTTCTTCTGGCCAACTGCCCTAGAAGAGGCCAAGGAATTAGTCCAAAAATGCAAGGGGTGCCAGATGTTCCGCTCCAAGCCGTATCAGCCGGCTTCCGCACTCAAGACTATCCCCATCGCCTGGCCCTTTGCTGTTTGGGGCCTGGACATGGTGGGACCATTCAAAGCAGCACGAGGCGGCCTAACTCACTTACTTGTCGCGGTGGACAAGTTCACCAAGTGGATAGAAGTAAAGCCCATCAAGAAGTTGAATGGTCCAACTGCAGTGACTTTCATCGCCGACATCACGACTCGGTACGACGTACCACACAGCATCATCACCGACAATGGCACAAATTTTGCCAAAGGCGCCCTGGCCCGTTTCTGCGCGACACAAGGCATCCGACTGGACTTAGCGTCCGTTGCCCACCCGCAGTCAAACGGCCAGGTAGAGCGAGCAAACGGCCTCATCCTGCCTGGCATCAAGCCTCGACTGGTCGAACCACTGGAGCGTTCGGCCAGCTGTTGGCTTGAAGAGTTGCCAGCCGTCCTCTGGAGTTTGCGCACGACTCCAAACAAGTCAACCAGCTTCACACCCTTCTTCCTCGTCTATGGTGCTGAAGCCGTCATTCCAACGGACATAGAGTTTGACTCCCCGCGAGTCACCATGTACACCGAGGAGGAAGCAGAAGAAGCACGTCAAGACGGCCTCGATCTGCTGGAAGAGGGCCGGCTGTTTGCACTCAGCCGGTCCAGCATCTACCAGCAGAGCCAGCGCTGCTACTACAACAGGAAGGTCAAGCCGAGATCTTTCCAAGAGGGCGACCTTGTGCTCCGGCTGATCCAGCGAACAGCCGGCCAGCACAAGCTGTCGGCGCCTTGGGAAGGCCCCTTCATTATCGACAAAGTCTTGTAACGACTCCTACTACGATCGGCCACGCGAAGCCCCGAGCACGCAAGAGGGACGACTCCGGCAAAGAGACGGAACGGCCATGGAATGCGCATCTTCTCCGAAGATTTTACAGTTGATGCAGTATGTACCACACTACCCTTTGTGTTAAAGTACCAAGACTTCGGGCCCCCCGAGACGAGCTCGGGGACTGCCCTTTTTTGTTATCTATATGATAAGAATTATGCCTTCGAGTATGTTACTCTTTGTTATGCCGCTTGGCACCTGTTTCGACTAGTCGACCGGGGACTTCGCCCGGCTCAGCGCTATGGAATGCTTCCTGCAGTCGGACAAGTAGTGTGTGCTGCCTAAGCCGTCTCCTGTCAGAAGCCGTAGCTCGCAGAGCGACTATTTGGTGGGCAGGAGTAAGGAAGAATGGGCGCCCATATGAAAAATGGCTAAGGACCCAAAGCATAAACATAGCTTAAGCCGGCTTCCAGCCTCTCTTTGCAAAGCCGACTCTTGAGTAGTCGGCTTGCCACTTTCTATCCAACTTGTTAAACAGACTCTAAAAATGGCCAAGTACTTGCCTTCCCAAGAGCAGCCAAGCGCTTGATCCAAACGGCAGTCCGCAGAGCGGTTGTCCGACTGGCAAGGCGGCGACTAAGGGAAGGCGGCAAAGGAAAAAGCCATAGGAGCAATAAGCAAGGAAAGACAGAATTAGGATAATATTTACACAGCATAGGCCCTTGGCCGAATCTTCGAGCAGAAGTTCAAAATACACCCCGCTGGTGGAATTGTGCGAATTAACAAGTTTTTCAAAGACTATCAAAGCAGATAAAATAAAGGCAAGACGGCAGCCTAGGAAGCGGCGAGCGGGTTTGGAGGGCGGAGGAGGCGGCGGTGTCGAGCGCCCGGCGGCCGGCAGGCGATCTCGGCTTGATCATCTCGGCGGCGGCCCGGCTTGATCGAGCACGGCTGTTTGCGGCGGCGCGGTCGAGCTGAGGCTGGTCGCCCGCTCCGTCTTCTGGCGCCTCCGTCTCACCTCCGTCCTCCGCCTCGCCTTCCTCCTCGGCGCTGGAGCCGATCACCTCCGCCGAGTCCTCGTCATAATCCGAGTTCATCCCGAACCACTCCAGCGGCGCCTCCCCGCCGTCCTCAACCCGCTCAGGGACGAAGACGCTGGTGTCCGTGTAGTCGGCGATCGCCGCCGCACGCTCGACGAGGCTGTCTTCCGCAGCCAGCAGCTCTGTCTGGGCCTCTGACCGGAACGCAGCCAGCCGGTCCAGATCCAGCCCTGGATACCACGCCTTGACGAATTCCAAGGCCGGCGGCGCTCGGCCGGGCCACGGAACCCTTCCAGGCCTCAAGACGGCCAGCCGCGACCTCCAGCCAGTCGGCAGTCCGACTGGGAGTGCACAGAACCGGCATGTCTGGCCATAGGGCAGCGATCGCCTGGGCGCCGACACGTTGAAGCCGGCGCAGCATCCGATGGGCCGGCCGCAGACGAGCCTCGATGCTCAGAAGCTGCTCGTCAAGGGTCCGGGGGGCGTTGGCAGCAATCTCCGCACCATTTGCCCTCCGCGCCTCGCGATCAGCCTCGATGGCGATTGGCCGCTGCGTGTGGCCGGGGAAGAAGTCTGCCAAAGACGAAAAAGAAGCAAGTCAAAAAACCAGGAGTCAGCCCGACCTATAGTCAGCGGCTCAAAGAAGGAAAGTAAAGAAACTCACCGTCGACGATGTCCTCGATTTCATGGAAGCCGGAAGTGAGCTGTGCCTCCCTGTCAGTCCAGGAGGAGCGCTCACTTTAGAACTCGGCTAGGAGAGCAGCCTCTTTCCTCTCCGCCTCGTCCTGCGCCTTCTTAAGCAGCTCCATTTGCTCCGTCAGCTGCGTAGCTAGCAGGTCGCGCTCTGCGGCGAGCTTGCTGCACTCCTCCCCCTTGGCCCGCAAGGCGGTGTCGGCCTCGCCCAGCTGCCGTCGGAGAGTGGCGTTGGCCTCTGAAGAATAAAAAGAAAAAGGACGTTAAGTCGTCAACTAAGAAGGTCATTTGGGAAGATCCGCCCGGCTGCTCAGCCGCCGGCCGAATCTCGGGGACTACAGCGCGCCCCCACGAAGAAGAAAGAAGACTCACCCCGGCTCCTCGACAAGTCGGCGGTCCGCTTGCCCAGCTCCTCAACATTGCGGTTGAAGGCAGTGACGCGGAGGTTGTGATACTCCTGTGATAAGCATTTCAAACAAAGGTGAATATGTGGAATTCACCAGATAGAGTTCCGAGCCGCCTGCTCAGTCTGCCCCGTGAACTCCGGGGGCGGCGGTGCGGAGCTTAGCGGGGTGACGAGCAACGCCGATTAGAGGCGCGCGGCCTCCTCGGCTTGCCGCTTCGCTGCGACGACGGCTTCGGCCTCATCCAGCTTCCGCTGGGCAGAGGCCGCCGCCTTCTCGGCCTCCGCCTTCTCCAGACGGGCAGCCTCCTCCTCGTCGCGCTTCTCCGGCGCGTTCTGCTCCATCGCCTCCCGGAGGTCGGCGGCGGGGTCAATCCGCCGATTAGTGGCGGACGTCTCTGCCGACCGCATGACGGAGGCGGCGGCAACCCTCTCTAAAGTAAGGGGAGCCCTGATGCGAAGAAGACGTGTAAAAGATTTGGACAGGATTCACCAGAAGAAAACAAGACAAAAGCAGAAGCACTTACGCAGAGACCAGTGGCGGCCTTTTCACTTCCTTGCGGAAGCGGTTAGCCTTTGCGACCGCCTCTTCCCGCTTGGTCACGGCGGCCGCCCCCTTAAACTTCTTCGACTGGCCGCCAAGCAAGCTCGGCCCGGCCCGACGCTTCTTCATGCCGCCTCGACCACCCAAGCCAGCGGAGGAACTCGCGCTCGGCTGGCCGACCTTCGGTTGGCGGCGTGGGACGACTTCCCCCTCGCCGTCATCTTCAGGCCAGTCGGCGAAGGTAGCCGAGGGCCTGAAGTCGTCAGCCCCTCCTCCTCCTCCTTCGGCGTTAGCCTCCATCGCCGCCGCCCCCAAGTCAGGTTCGTCGACGTCGCTCTCCGCCCGATCGGGGACGAACTGACGGGCCGGCCCCATGGTGCCGGCTGAGGGCTGCATGAGGGGGTTCTAACTCGAAAAAACCAAAAAAGATCAGAGGTCTGATTCGGCTAAAAAAGAAAACAGAAGAGGAAGAGAGACAACTTACCACAGGCGGGGGGTTGGCCCGCGAGTACGGCTCCTTGCCGAACTGCCAATCCGCCGTGAGATTGCAGTTCACAATGTAGTTCACCGTGTCCGCCACCTCCGCGTGGGGCATGTCCTTGGAGCACAGCCATTTGGGTCCGGTGGCGCTCATCCGACAGATCATATGAGGTCGGCCTTGGGCGGAGGACTCGGCGCGCCACACGGCTGACGGCCAGGTCGGCCCGGTCAAGCCCTCCGATTGCGTCGGCCTTTTCGGAGTCGTGATGGCGGCACCAGCGAGTAAGCGTCTGGCCGGTGGGACCAGCTGGGAGCCTCCCGCCAAGACGCCCGGCTTCGTAAGGCGGCAGATTGACCCGGCCATACGGAGCGATGTTCTTCACGTAGAAATAGGTTCGCTGCCACATCTTCACCGACTTGATCAGCGGAATGGTGGGGAACGGGTTGTCGGCCACCGACCTCCGCATCGCGATGAAGGTGCCGCACAGAGCTGGCACGCCGGCGACGTGTGTGCCGAGCTTGGACTGGAAGAATCCCCCCCACAGCTTGATGGTGGGGAGAATGACGAGGAAGCCTTCGCACAAGGTGGCGAAGGCAGCCAGCAGCACCACCGTATTCAGAGTGAGGTGGTGTAGCTGGAGCCCGTGGAACTCCAAGAAGGCGCGGATGAAGCTGCTCGCCGGCAGCCCTAGGCCACGCATGAGGTGCGAGTGGAATACGACCCGCTCGCCCTCCTCCGGCGCCGGCGTTATTTCACCCGCCGGCGCGGCGCGGGTCCGCACTAGGCTCTTGCCGGGGAGGCGGCGCGTCTAGCGGAGGAATTCGATGTGGTCGTCGTCCACCTCGGAGCCGTCCCACACGCCGGAGCATGCTGCGGGAGGTGCAGCGGCGGAGGAAGAGCTCATCGCCACGGCGTGGCGTGGTTCGGTGCAGTGGCGGCAAGAGGAAGAAGATGCAGGAGGAAGCAAGGAAAGCAGGGAGATGGGTGCGCGTGCTTCGCCGCCCCCTCCTCCCACCTACTTATAGGCTCATGGGCTGAGAAGCTGATGGGGCGGACGTGGGATTAACTGCGCCCAGGACCCCACGCCCCCCACGATTTAACCACGGGTTCACTTGCGATAACGGCGTGGAACTAACCGCCGCGCCGCCGCATAGCGGATCTGTTCGCGTGCCGAGGCGCGGTAGTGGCGGGTCCCGCCTGACGGCCTGTCTCGTCACGCACATGGGTGGGCAGACTGACCCTGCCGCGTGGCGTCACGCGACGGGCCTGCAACGGGCCGCTGCCAGGAAGCTTATCAGGCACGCCGCCTGGTTCCCGCTATGACATTCAAACTCTCCAAGGGGCAAGACGGCCTTCCCCGAGTCCGGCTCCAGCTAGTCGGCCTGGAGGAAGACGGCGAGGAACACCCAGATTCCACCACCAGAAGGATGAAACTATTGAGGCTCCTTGACCTGTCGCCCTTGATGCCTCACCAGCTTCGGGGACTACTGTCAGAGTAATGGGCCACGGGTAGGCAAACCCGAGCCCCCGGACCTTTCAAGACATCGGGGCAGGCTGCGCCCCTCAAGACCCCAAGACGAAGAGCCGCTTTCTGAGAGTCGGCGGCAGAGCCGCCGACTGTCCCTCACGGCCGAGACCCAGAGACGGCTCCGAGATAAGCCGACTCCCAACTGCCGGCTTCTAGAGAAGCCGGCTATGGGGAGTCGGCCCGCGACTCCCACCACCTCCTGCCTACGCAACTACGGACGGGATGGGGTGCGGCCGCCTTGGCCCATCCCTGCCCCTGTTCACAAAAGGGCGAGCATAGCCCACATGCGCCGTCTTGACGGAGATCTCCATCCGGCGCGGCACTATTGCCATCCGGCCACGACATCAGCCCCATGGGCGGCGCCACGAGCCACGGCCCTGTCTGTACATGACCCGGAGGCGGCAGGACCCGCTGTCGGCGGGGGTGCGTAAGACGGCGAGCGCCACAAGCCGGACGGTTGGGAGTCGGCCCCGAAGTCGGACGGCCCCTCACGGGCCCCGCACGCCATTAACCAGACGAGACAGGAATGGCAATGATGATCGCCTGTCAGCGGGCAGACTGCCATGACCCCATGACCAAGCCAACGTCATTAGAGGTGCGGCTACAGTAATCCACAGCCGGCAAGACCCGCCCGCGGCGGATAAGGCCTGTCGGCCCCATGCTGGGCCCGTCGGCGGGGCCCACTAGTCGACGGGCCGCAGCAGTCGGCGGAGAAGACGGCGACCTAAGAGACAGACGGCTAGGACCCGCGCCCAGCCAGATTACCATTGTAGCCCCGGGGGGTAGGCCTATATAAACCCCCCGGGGCACCCGTGCAAGAGGTTGGACGCTAATAGCTTTAGATACACATAGAGGGAAGACAAGAGCTAGCCGTGCCCTTCTCCTTCCTCACTCCGAACAGCTCAAGGAGCAACCTTGTACCCACTTTGCCACAGTGATCATGCGGAGACCCTTGAGCAGCGATGAGGGGTATTATCTCCACGGAGAGCCACGAGTGGGTAAGATCCGCCGGCGTGCATGCCTTCGCCTCATCCCGTTTCCAGGCACCGGCGACGTTCTACTCACCCCCACCATGATAAGCCATCCTTTGGCATATGTCGCACCCAACCCCCGACACGCACACTAGAATCCTTGAAACCCTTACGCCCTACCAAGCCACAACATGGTCGGATCCTGACCTTGGGCTTTGGCTCTAGATCGATAAGACCTTGGCCAATGCTCAACCGTGACCATCACCAATGCCTCAGCCCACTTTACGTACCCCATAGACTTCATGGAGTGCTTGGACAAGTTAGTTGTCATCTTTCTCTGATGACATACTTGTCTACCGAAGACGGAAGAAGAATCGTTGAGCTGGTCAAGGAACACCTGAAGATCGTCATGTCTAGGAGGAAGAACTACACCAACCACCATCTTCAAGAAGTATACTTCCGTGTCAAAGACCATGTGTATCTGCAAGCCACTCCTCTCTAAGGAACCAAGCATTTCCATGACAAGGAGAACCACACCAAGATTCATCGGCCCCCTTCGAGATCACTCCAAGATTTAACAACCCCCTCTGAGATCACTACGAGACGAAGAGAAGACAGTTACCAGCTGGAGTTGCCACCTGCGTTACCTGATGTGCACAACGCTTTCCATGCATCACAACCCCGGAAGTGTTTCCAACTTCCTAACTTGCCCGATCTCTACGAGGGCATTAACCACCGAGCCATCGACCCCTAGCCCAATATAACCTACCGCGAGCTACCCATTAGCAACCTGGATCAAGGGGAGCGTCATACACGAAGCCACACCATCAAGTACTTCAGGCTCAATGGAGCACTACGCGGAAGCAGAAGCAACATGAGGACTTGAAGACTACCCTGATCCAAGTTTACAGATCCCTTTCCGCCTAGTTTGGGAATCTCGGGGACGAGATTCTTGTAAGGGGGGTAGGTCTGTCATACCCTGATTTTCATGCCACTACACTTAAGCTAACAATCATAATAAAATGTGGTTTGACAAAAACTTTTGAGTGTTTTGGACCTTGCCTTGATTGGTTTTTGTCTGTTGTTTGCAAGTGCTCTAAAAATAAAATAAATCCTCCAACTCTTATACTCCTTCTCCTTGATCCAAAAACCTTTCCCAATGATCATGCCATGTGTATAGGGCATAAAAGTATTTTCTTACAAAAATAATTTGGCCAAATAGTATTTTCAAAAATTAGTTTTCCAAAAACCCTGAATTGAGGTTTGCACTGCAAGTACTTAATTAAGGGCAGTAAAAATCTTTTCAAAGGTATATTTGAATCCTATTAGATATAGTACTCCCATAAACCACAAAAATATAATTTTAAAAGTTATTTTCCTATTTTATTTAAAAGATTTTTTTAAGCCAGAAATGGTTTTTAATAGGGAAAAATTATTTTATTGTTTTAAAAATATTTGACAAAAAGCAGGGAAACTCAGTGGGCATATATTTCCCATATATAAGAGTTTCAACACATGGTCATGATCAAAATGTTGGTCAAATCCCTCAAAAACCCTTTCTGGATATTTCAAGCTTTTGAAATATTTACAAAGGAAATATTCCCGAAAAATTCCAAGAAAATCCTAGCATGTCACATATGACATGTTTGATGATCTTGACAAGTATCATGTCGTGGATAGTAGTATAACCCCATGAAATCCCCTCAAAACCATTTCTGTCCATTTTGAAGTTTGAGCAACTTTACATTGCCAAACATGTCCAAATGTTCTCAAACCTTGTGAACATGCTCAAATGGTCTAATCATTCATCTAGACCAAATGGCACAAGTTGGAGAAAATGTTATATTGATCAAAGTGCCCAAAACCCTTCCTGTCCAGAACCAAATTTGAACAACTCTACATTGCCAAGTGTGTCCTTTTGATCTGAATTTTTGTGGACATGTTCAAATCCCCAAATGATGACACTACACCAAGTGGTGCATCAAGGAGAATGGTTATTCATCACTAGATCTTGGAAAACCCATTTATGTTGATTTCTAGGTTTACAAAAGTTGCACTGTCAACTTTGCCCAAATGAGCTTAAATTTGGTGGAACACACTATTTCTAAGTGCCATTCCATCCTGTTAATTCTCATGGCAAGTGGAATTAATTTTCTTGCCCAAACCAACAACAAACACCTTCTCGCCAATTTTCCAAAATCATCATTTTGACCTCTTCCACTAATCTCCATGAGCCCAAGTTTTTACCACAATTTGAACACGATCACCAAAGAACCTCCAAGAACCCTCCCTTGGCCATTGATTAATGATTAAGGGGTGAAACACCCCCATTTACCTTCCTGGACAGCAACTTCTCTCTCTCTCTCTCTCTCTCAACCCCACCTCTCTCCCATTGGGTCACCAGGGCATCCAAGGCCACCACCCCTTTGTTTACTCCTACCCTGGCCCCCTAGACACTAGTGGCCATGCCCTGGGCGCCAAAAGATGCCAATGCCAGCCATATGCATGTGCTGCGAGGCGTGCTACATGGCACCAGGCAGAGCTGTGGCCGCCTGCGAGGCTTCTGACCACCTAGGGCCTTCCCCTTGTGTCCCCCGAGGCCACCTCGGCGTCCGGGACACGCAAGACGGTTGGCCCCTCCTCCTTCTCTCTCCGGCGACCTCTGACATGCGTGCCCGAGCGCCGCTCGCGTCCGCCAATCGCCGCACTCGTGCGGGACCTCCTGGAGCTCAGCCTGCTCCCTCTCTCCTCTCCTCTCGGCCTGGACCACGACCACGAGCACCCCAGGCACGCACCAGAACGCCTTTTGGCCTCTGGCAACGCCACGGGCCGTGGCCGTGCGCCCCGCCTACGGCACCTCCCGGCCGCGCCCGTATAAGGCCACCCCCGAGCCTTCTCTCGTCTCCAACTGCTCTCTCTCCCTCCCATGCACCCCTGGACCAACCCACTCCTCCTCCCGTGCCTTCTCCCTCCTCCTCTGCCGCCATTGCCGCCTCGGAGCCCCGCTCAAATTCGAGCCGCCCCGGCCTCCCTTCCTCCTCTGAACCGGTCTGTGGCAACACCCAAGCCTCCACTAACCTCCCCAACACCCTAGGAACCCTCCTCCGCAGCCAAAGCGGGTGCCACCACCAAGCCTGCCGCCGCCATCCGCTGGACCCGAAGCCCTGCTCAACTCCGAGCATCGGCGTGCGTCTGACACATGGACAGGTGCGCCTCGTCGCGCTGAGTCCGCCGGTGTGTTGGGCGCCGCCGGAGGTGGTCCGTGCTGCCCGAGAGAGCGCCTGCGCCCACTCGGCCTCCCCTCCCCTGCCTCTGCTCTGTTCAAGCAGGAGGTAGGCGATGGCCTGAGCGCTGGGCCCCGCGCGTCAGCGACCCAGCGGCTGGGGCCCGCCGTTTAAGTGGAGACAGGCCGGGAGAAATGCGCCTCCGACGTCACCCCTCCTCACCCGTGCGGCCGAGCCACTGGGCCGGCCCATCGCTAAATCAAGGCCGAAAAGGCCTGGATAAGGGTAAAACCCTTTCCCTTTCCTTTTTCTTTTTCTGTAAATTTGTAAAATCCACCAATAAATCAAATAAACTCCAAATTTGATGATTCAAATTTCCATAGACTCCATAAATCAAGTCCTATTTAAATAGGCCATAGTGGACATTTTTGTTGTCCTTGGTTTTCACTGAACCTTTTAAAAAGTTCATTTATCCAGATAAGTCCACTTCAAAAATCCATATTATATTCATTTGAACTCCAAATCCAGTGAAACCAACTCCTAGATGCTTCTAGAATCATGGTTTCCTAATTGGGTGCCTCTGCTCATTTTTCAAAAATATGTTTCTGTACACTTCTTACAAATCCTTAAACCCCTTGATTCCATCATATCAAAATGTTCAGAAATATCCACTGGTCCAATTCCAATGAAACCACTCTGGTTATTTTTCATATAACCAAAGAAGTCCTAGAAAAGTCAAATTAATATTTTTAGAGCACTTTTATTTTCTGCCTTTTTGTGTTGCTTATTATGGTTGCTTTCGACGATAGTTGACAAAGTAGAGGAAATGCTCGGAGTTGGACTAGAAGACTTGAAGACTCTGATGAACCAGGCAAGCAGCCCTTTGACCATGTCAAAGAAACCTTTTTTATGCATGTCATATGGCACTTTTATTGCTTGCATCGTAGTCATGATAAAATGGTGACCACTTGAGGTGGTCTGCCTCCGTTGCTTTTCTCGTTGACACTTGCATGATGCATGACCCTACCTTTCTATGAGAGTTATGCCGGTGGGAGTAGATAGGATGCTAAAGTAGTGCTACGCAAAAAGGGACGGGAATATGCATGGTGATGGAGACAAAGTATTTTCAAAAGTCTTTTCGAAAACCCCATCGGGTGCCACTTACCCGAGGGAGATGATGAGTTGGGTAACCACTTGATGACGAAGTGGTGTACCGAGGCAAGTGCGTGTGTTGTTTCCAAAACGGATTGGTTTAAGTTGCGACCGTTATTCCAACCTTACATGCGCAAACACTCTACCCTTATAAGGGAAAGGGCATTATTGATTACCTAGGCCGATACTAGCTTGGAGCCCGCATTACTAGTGACGGGGGAGAGTTGGTGCTCTCTCTCGGGACGTGGTCGTGCCAGGTAGGCCGGCCATGACTGTTTTCACAGGGCACTGGATACACTGTTGTGTCCCCTCTCGGATGTTACGATCTCGAGTGAGTCTCATATGATGTACATCATGAGGATACGGAACAATGAGTGGACTCCTTGTTAGTGTCGTCTAGGGAAAGATAGTGATCGGGTGCTTACCCCGGGTACTTGAGGTATCGCAGGTCGTGGATGACACGGAAGTTCCCCGGATCTTGTGGGTAAAGTGTGCAACCTCTGCAGAGTGTAAAACTATTGAATAGCCGTGTCCACGGTCAAGGACAGTTGGGTAACCGCTCTTGGGCTACGTCCACATGTTTACAAACCAGTGTGTGTGTTTGGATAAGTGGGAAGATCTACTTGGGTCAAGTCAAAGGACTTGACATGAATGAGTTGGGTTGGTGCCCACTCTATTTATGTTGATATCTGTAACCTGTCCTCATGGTTACTTGAATTCTCCCGATGCATGTCTTCCAAGTTGTTGAACATGTCATTGCATTCAAAACTAGCTTTCTGCAAAAATTTGCCTATATCATGTAGTGTTGTATCTTGAACCAAAACATGGGTTGCTTGCGAGTACATTCAAAGTACTCATTGGCTTGCCACTGGTTATTTTATTGGCCAGGCATGAAAGAACATGATATAATGAAGAGTACCTTGGAGACGAACATGCGAGCTAGGACGCTTCCCAGTCAGAATGCCTGTAGGGTTAAGGCAGATGGCATGGGTCCAAGTTGTTATTGAAGATTTCCGCTGCGATGATACACTCAAGACTTGACCATAATGGTCCTACTTGTGTAAAACGGTATGTACGGATGTAAGACTCTTGTTATTCAGCTCCTGTGTGTTCAGTGAGCATTGATCTCTGGGATCACTGTACACGTGGATTCGGTGATCTCGACTCGTGAGTCGGGGTCCCCATAGAGCGCCAGTATGAGTTGAGGTTGGAGTTGGTCAGGGCCGAAGCTAAGGGCAGGACCGCGGCCCTCAAGGCCAAACTAGATGAAGTGACGTGGGGTGCGGACTCCTCCGCAGCCGCCCTTTGCTCAGTGCAGGCGGAGCTGACCTCTTCCCGCGTTGAACTGCTTATTCTCCGACAGAGGATTGATGGTGCCGAGGCCACCGCACGGCAGAACGAGGACGAGATTCGTCGGCGGCGGGTTCTGGAGCACTTGAACGCCCCCATGCTCCGACGCTCAGGGAACGGGCTAACGCGGCCCTGGGCAACATTTGTGAGGCCGCCGCTGAGGAGCCGCACGAGACCAACTATGCTGGCAACCTCCGATTTTCTTGGCGTGGTGGCGCTCACGGAGAACCGGCCCGGCTGTGTCTCGTTGGCTCGTCGAGGAGAGGAGCCGAGCCTTGCTCGGGCGCGCTTTCTCCCGTGTCTTCAGTTATCTGGGGACAGGGATCCCCACTTCGACTTTGATGCCGCCATCGCACCGGTGCGCATAGCCGCCCGGGGCGACCTGGCGCAATGGGTGGAGGATCACGTGGACGACCTTGTCAGGGCCTTCGCGTCTGATGATGACGGTGTGATCGTGGCTGCTGATGAAGGCGGCGTGGTGAATGGTCCTGGTGCTGGCGGAGGTGTTGGTGGCGGCGATGATGTCGGGCCGACGCCTTGGCCGACGCCTCTGGAGGTGACCTGTAAGGCGGCGGCGATATGTCTGACTGATTGTTTGTCACCGCTGTTTACCCTGCACGAAAGAGGTTCGGGCTTGGCTCTGAAGACTGTGAGAGCATTTTGGGAGGGGAAGCCCCTCATGTAAAGGTTTGTGGTAAATGCGCTGGTAATCTTAACGCAGCGTGTGAGCTTAACGGCCGGCCTGGTGGTGGGTCAGCTGGCTCATTTACCTTTTGACCCTGGTGAGCCCCGAGCGGGGCTGTGGGGCCCATAGTGCCATATGTGTCTTCTGGGTGAACCCATTGGTCCTACGATAAGAACCTCTCGAGAGGGCGTGGCGACAGCCGTCCGAGCTGTGGACGCTGATTGGCCGGCCCGGCTCGCGAGGGGCTCATGAGGGGAGGCAGGCGACGCTAGCTTTGGATGCAAAGCGAAACGAACACGAGATTGCTCGAATGAGACTAAACACCCCTTCCCCAAACGCACGCAAGGCTCGAACTCAAATCCAACTTAAATTCAAATCGAAGAAACTTGTCAGCAGAGGAAAAGGCAAAAAGCAAAAGGCGCGTCCAGGCACCTAGTCTAGTCTTGACGTCTTCTCACCAACGCTGGAGCTAAGTGCTGCCATCAAGGCGTGGGAGCCCCGAGGCCCGAGGGCGGCTCTCCGGAGACTCCGGGGCGTGTACAGCCCCACTCATTATTACATGAGAGTGTCACGGGGCGGCGAGCTTCACAGGAACTGGGCCTTCTTCATAGGTACCGGCCTTGCTTCATATCGCCAGATGAGGGCCCCGCCTTGCGCCACACTCTACCAAAATCCGGATAGCCAAGAAAAGACACTTCTCTCGCTCGATCGGTCTCCGCCCTCCCATACCTCCTAAAAAAACGGTAGTTTGCTTCTTTTCGTGCAATTGTACCTGGCCCACTGACGGCGGCCGGAGACCAAGGACGACGCCAATGGGGTAGAGCGGTCGCCAGCAGTTCCCCTGACGACCACGGGTCCTCTGCCGGGGGCAGACCCTGCGGCACCTCCCCGGCAGAGGGCCTACCTCCTGAGAACGTCTTGCGCCAAGCGCCGCGGGGGCGAACCCGGATCTCGGCCCCTCTCCTGCAGCCCCTATGCCCTCCTCCTGAGGGGTAAGAGGCTGCAGTGTTGGGGCAGCCACCTGTCACGGCGACCTGTACCTCCTGCGGCACACGGTTAGCATAAGCTTGCTCCTGAGGAATTAATGGTACCAGATAGTTGCTGCTGCCGGCGCGGTCGTCGAGGCCCTCTTGGGGTTCCTGAAAGAGCTCAGCTTGTGGTGTCTCCTCGCCCCAGCCTGGCCCAAGGAACGAGCCATGGTCTTCTTCCCGTGCGCACTCTTGATCCATCATGCGGGGCACATAAGCTTCTGGGGCCGCTGCCCTGTAGGTCTCGCTGTAGTGCCCCACATGCCACGCAGTCCGGCCCGGAGCGTTGTCTTGAGAGTGGTGGCGCGGTGGTCCGCCGAGGCCAAAGGTCACGGCGTGCGCTCCTTCGCCGGCCGGAGATGGGGTCTGCGCGGCTTGCCGCCTGGTGCTGCCAGCTAGGTTGGCATCGAGTAGGCCCTGGAGCCCGCTTGAGGTTGCATGGGTGCGTATGGGGCCGCCATACGGCACGCTCTGGACTTGGGGCGGCAGCCGGAGGCAGAAAGGAGGTGCACCCGAGGCGGCGGCGTCCAGGAGCTCGGCCACCGTGAGCGCGGCCCTGGAGTTTGCCTGCTCCCGTCGGGTGTGCGACGCCGTGGCCGCGGTGTGGCTTGAGGCTCTGGCCACTGACCGCACCTGCCGGGGCGTGAGGGCAGGCGGCGTCTGGCCGCGTCGCCCGCGCCCCGTAGCACCTTGCGGAGCGCGAGCTCCTGAGGTGCAAGGTTGAGGTCGCCCTGGGCTGGCGGCGGCGTGGGGGGGCCACGCCGCCCAGCGGTCGGTGTTGGCTTCCGGGTCGCTTGACATCGAACGACGAGGCGACGAAACGCAGGGCGGCGGAGGAAGGATTCCAGCGCACGCCTACCTGGCGCGCCAAATGTCGGATTTCGGGTTCCGGCAGACCCTTGAGGTTCGAACTCTGGGGTGCGCACGGAGATCTTTCCCCTACTAGCTCACGCGTTAATGGTTTGCAAGGGATCTAAACTAGAACGGCGAACAAAGACAAGAGACACAAGATTTATCTTGGTTCGGTCCATTGTTGTGTAATACCCTACTCCGATTAATGCGGTGTGGTGGATTGCCTCCGGGGCTGATGAAGAACATACAAAGGAAGAACAGCCTCGCGAGGGGCTGTTCTTGAGCTGGTGCGATGGACTGCTTGGGCGAGTCCAGTCGCTTCTCTCTCTCTCTAGTGGGTTCGACCTTCTTTCTCTCTGTGGTGGCTAGTCCTATTTATAGAGGGAGGCCCTGGGCCTCTTCCCAAATAATGAGCGGGAAGGGCACCAACAATTGGCCATTTTGAAGGGGAACATCTAGTACACTTATCCTGACTAAAGTTGGCCTTTTGCTGCCGAAGGCTCTGACGGTGACGCCGTCCTGGGCTCCAAAATGACCTCCGTCCTGCCGCTCTGCTGGTCTTGGTCTTGTTGCACCGAAGCGGTAACCTTTGCCTGATGCCTTGGCCTGTGCTTGCTTCCTTTGCACCGAAGTGGAAACGAGGACACTGCGCAGGCTGGCGCCCGCCTGGCGCCCGCCTGGCGCCCGCCTGATCTCGATCGTCATGGGGCACCGTCGTGAGGTACCCTGCCTTGATCTCTCCGCCCCCTCATGAGCCTGCCTGACGAGGCTGTTCCTGAGGAAGGTTCCTGTCATCCGCCCCGCGAGGCTTGGCCCCTCGCGAGGGTCTTGAGCTTGAGCTGATGAAGCTGGGCCGTGCTGGGCCCCCACTTGAGCCACGCCGCAGGCCGCAGGCAGGCAAGTCTGGGGACCCCCGTTCCTAGAACGCCGACATATATGATGTTGTACTTTGATGCATTTCAATTATGAAAATGAAATATATTGTGTGCTTAATATGAAATTTCAATTAGATTACTAAATGGATTATGAACAATCGGATAATTAGCCTGCTAATTGGTTTTTTATTGCAAACGGTTATTGAGAAAACACCGTGTGCGATGCATTCAATAACGCACACAGTTTCTTGGAATAAACTGTGTTAGATTAATGAACAATCACACATGACATCCTCTTGAAAACTGTTTGCGTTAGGCCACCCGGCGGAAACATTTACCGCATAAAAACTGTGTGTGATGGACAGCTTTTGACACACAGTTTCTTCTACGCACCGTGTGTGATGCATTCAATAACGCAAACGATAAAATTATTAATATCTTGTCAATGGCAACGCTATCACAAATGATTGAACATGACAAATTGTGTGTGATGTGCCTATGAACGGAAACGTTTTCCTTGGAGCGACTGTGTGGGATGTACCTACAAATGGAAACGTTTAGCGGGGACTGACTGTGTGGGATGTACTTGCGACCGGAAACAATTTTGCCGTATAATTGTGTTTTTTAGCTCTACTGTACATATTTCCGTATTTGAGCGCTCACCGGTCGCACACGACCTCATTTTGCCGAGCATGTGTGCCAGGAGGGCATATCCCCAACAGTTTCTGGGTCATGTGGGAAGGCCCCCCCCTATCACCCACACTCACTTGGAGATGGTTTCGAAGGCCGTCGCGGAAAGGGGTTAAAAATCGTTTGTTTAGCAGCTCGATGTACTAGTGCATAGGAAGGATTGGCAAGATATCATTCAAATATATGATGCCTGGTTAAAAGGATGGCATTGCATATTTAACATATATTATGGCTGGCTAAATGAGATGAGATTGCATAATTCACATATATGATATAGAAACTAAACAGGTGGCATTATGGAACATGTCTAACCTAAGCAGATGACATATATGATGACGAAAGTAGGCACTACAAGGCAACATATGCATCATATGACCAACATCATCATGCCAAGTTAGAGCAAACACCTCGGGGGGTAAATAGGAGTGGTCATCTGTGTCCGAATCTGCCTCAAAACAAATATCTTCCTCTGGATTACAATTTGGAGGGAGGAGGGTTTGCCATTGAACCCACCATGAAGCGATATGTGCATGACATTGTATTGCCGCGAAAAAGTCTTCTCTTTTTCTCTACATATTCAGCATGACTGTGTACAATATCTGACATGCATACAAAAAAAATATAGTGAGATTGTGTAAGGAGAGCATGCATAAATCTAGAGTGATGGTAACAACCAGTGGATGGATCCAAAAATAATGATAGCAGGTTGATGATAGCTTTAATTTAATAAAAAGGCAGATGATGATTGCTTTACATTTGTTTCCCACCCAAGATGAACAACATAGGCATACCCTAGGTGAACCAGATAATAGACAAAGATAATATTCATTGCTGCCTCGATATGTGCCCCACCAGTAATTTTAAAACTCAAGTTTCAACAATAATTTGGACCTGACTTGCAGTCTACGAGGTGAACATGACAATAAAGTAGCAGGTAATATTAAGCAATGCATAACATAAGCAGAAACAAAAGAGTGCGACCTCTCTTGTGGACCCATGTACTCCTCAGGTTCATCTGCTGAGTCGATGATGGTGATGTAGTAGCGGTGGGTGCCGGCGGCAGGGAAGGAGATCTGAGGTGGCGAAAGACGGCCAGGAGTCATGATCTCTGGTATGGTGGATGCTTCTGTCGATGGACCAGCTCAGGTGAGGTGTACGACGTCGGGGCAGGAGCAGGACAAACCACACAAAGTTTTCTTCGACACCTATCCGCAACTGAAGTAATTATGTATGGGCTCCTTTGGATTGCAGAATTCTGAAAACACAGGGATAGGAAAACACCAGAATAGGATAGGAATGCACGTGGGAAATAGAGCATTTGTAAACATAGGATTTCTGTCAACTTGGGTGTTTGGTTCACAGGAATTGGAAGAGCAGAGGAATGCAAATAAACATGGCCACATTAAAGTGAAACCATATGTAAGTGTGTGCGATCGAGAATGTTATTACGCCACTAATGCACTTAGTCTTGTTTTCATGCATAGGATTTTGAAAAATAGGTCCAGGTGGATGTTTTGCTCCATTTCTTTCAACGAAATGCATGAATAATTGAATAGTAGAGTGCCATAGGAAAATTTCCTATTGCTATGTTTTTCCTTTGAACAAAAATAACCATAATGGATCGACATGAATGTAGAGTAATAAGTGATGTGACAAGTGTACAACCTCTTTGGCATAGCCATGTCGACCTCAACATCATTGGGTTGGTCACTGAAGAAGTGGCTGTTGGAGGTGTGGAGGAAGATTTGAGGTGTTTGTAGATGGCGTCCAGGGTACTGCTCTGTTGTGATGGATGGTTCCGTCGTTGGAGCAGCTCCGGCTAGTCGTAAGACGTCGAGGCTGAAGCAATACAAGACAAACATCGTTAATCTCAAGTGGAATTCTAATAGCATCTCCAATACATGATTTAAAATACATTACCAAAAAGCGATAGATGTAAAATTTACATCACCAAATAACACTTGACTACAATAGATTAGGTAAAAACTATTGACTCTAGACTTCATTGTCGAAACTGAAATTTACTGTGGAATCTAAATATTATTGTCGAAACTGAGCGCAGTGCTAGCAGACAGGCACTTCACATGTAGTTTAGGCCGCTCGAGCACCAGTAGTAGGGAAACAGTGATCTAAATCAGCAGGCGATCGACAGGGAGCAGCAGCGCTTGGAGGAGCAGCACGAACTAGAGCCGGAGTAGCAACTCGTGTACTGCAAGACAACTTTGTGTCTTTAGCAGCCCGTGTACCGACGCCATGAAGCGGCGAGGCAAGAGCAGAGCAGCAGCACGAGCGATGGGAAGATCAGAGCAGCAACGCGACTGTGCGAGAGATGGAGCAGCAGCAGCAACGCGGCCGAGCGAGAAATAGAGCAGCAGCAGCAGATCCGGCCTGTATGGACGCCGCCGCCGCCGAGGGAGCCTCGCACTGGGGGAGAGCCACCATGTAGATGTAACTGGTGGCGCCGGCTTCGAGGTAGACGCGCCATGTGGGTGCGGGATCGAGCACCGGCGGCGCAGGGACGTCGAGTTAAGGAGAAGGTGCGATGCCATGAGTGTACAACCTCTTTATGGCGCCGAGTAGGCCTTAGCTTCATCCGAGGAGTCAGTGAGGATGCTGCGGTTTCGGTGGAGCAGGTTAAGGCCGTGTTGTGGAGATGGATCAGCCGTGATAGACGAGGCGATCGTCGGAGCAGCTCCTTGGAGGTGGAGAACGGGGCGTGTCGGTTTCAAAACCGGCGGATCTCGGGTAGGGGGTCCCGAACTGTGCGTCTAGGCGGATGGTAACAGGAGACAAGGGACACGATGTTTTTACCCAGGTTCGGGCCCTCTCGAGGGTGGTAAAACCCTCCTCTGCTTGATTAATATTGATGATATGGGTAGTACAAGAGTGGATCTACCACGAGATCGTAGAGGCTAAACCCTAGAAGCTAGCCTATGGTATGATTGTTGTTAGATCCCTACGGACTAAAAACCCTCCGGTTTATATAGACACGGATAGGGTTAGGGTTACACAGTGTCGGTTACAATGGTAGGAGATCTACATACCAGATCGCCAAGCTTGCCTTCCACGCCAAGGAAAGTCCCATCCGGACACTGGACGAAGTCTTCAATGTTGTATCTTCATAGTCCAGGAGTCCGGCCAACGGTGATAGTTCGGCTATCCGTACACCCCCTAATCCAGGACTCCCTCAGTAGCCCCTGAACCAGGCTTCAATGACGAGAATCCGGCGCGCCTATTGTCTTCGGCATTGCAAGGCGGGTTCCTCCTCCGAATACTTCATAGAAGATTTTGAACACAAGGATAGTGTCCGGCTCTGCAAAACGAGTTCCACATACCACCGTAGAGAGAATAACCTTTGCACAGATCTACTGACGTATTCCGCGGGATGACATCACACCATGGCCAGGCCTTTATACGAATCGTTTTTACTGTTCCACCTCGGTAGCGTTTAGCGGCGGTTTCCTTGGCACGTCTTATCAAAGCGGAGATCGTGCCCCTTATTCGAATTCCCATCAATACGGACGTGGGTAACCCAACCGCGCCATTGATTATGGCGCTTGGGAGATAAGCGAGTTTTACCAGTGGCGGGGACACATAGCTTCGTCCGCCCATATAAGGGGATAAGGATCCACCTTTTAACCTACGCCTTCTTCCTCCTTTGCTCATCCATTTCCGCACACTCGAGCTCCAGCGCCCAAGTCTGCACATCCCTCCTCAACCTTCTCCAGCCATGTCCGGAGCGGGAGGCAAATGGATGGTCTCCTCCACCACGGAGGGACAAGTCAAAAAGCTGCGGAAGGCCGGATACTTGTCCAGCGACATCGCGCACCGGCTCCCCGACGAGGGGCAGCTCATTCCCAACCCCAGGCCCCATGAGAGGGTGGTGTTCCTCACCCACTTCCTCCGCAGACTAGGTTTTCCACTTCACCCATTTGTCAGGGGGCTCATGTTCTACTACGGCCTGGATTTCCACGATCTGGCCCCGAACTTCATCCTCAACATCTCGGCGTTTATCGTGGTGTGCGAGCCTTTCTTCGCATCCAGCCCCACTTGACTTATGGCTGAAGACCTTCAATGTCAAGCCAAAGGTAGTGGGTGGCCGCCAAGCGGAGTGCGGAGGTGCCATGGTTGGCAAGATGGCCAAAGTCCTATGGCTCGAGGGCTCCTTTGTGGAGACCGTGAAGGGGTGGCAATCGGGGTGGTTCTACATCACCGAGCCACGCGACTCTCAATGGGCGGCGGGCCCCGAATTCTGATCTAGCTTCCCCACATGGCTCACATCATGGAAAGAGACGGGCCTGACGTGGGGTGATTCGGAAGAGCTGTCCGGACTCCAAACCTGCGTCCGAAACCTGGTGGACAAGAATCTCAAGCTTGTCAACGTAATCCAGGTGATGCTCATCCGCCGGATTCTCCCATGCCAGCAACAGGCCTTCAATTGGTGGGAGTTTGATCTGGCACAGCACCGAACCTTGAGTCGGCTCTTTGACACTACGTGCGAAGATGCCTGGAAGGTGTTGTTCAAGGGCGCCAAAGCTCCCGCATCCGCTACCGAAGATCGGGATTCAGCTCGCAGCACCAAGCCAGCGAGGTAAGTTATTTTACCCTTTACGGGACTCTTTTTTCATAGTTTGACTCTATGCGGGATCTAAAACTCCCTAACCTTTGACAGGACTGGCTGAAGATGTCCGGACAGATTGACTATCCGGCCCCCTTGCCAGAAGACCCAGCGAACGCCCGATTGACGGGGCTGCTGGCTCCGGCACCTCAAGTGGTGCCGGAGAAGAAGGCCAAGAAGAAGGCCACGGGAACTCGAAGGAGCTCCCGGCGCCAGGTGCTGTCGGACTCATTGTCCAATGACTCTGAGGCGGAATCCTCCCCTGAGGACGAGGAGGAGGAAAAAGAAGCCTCTCCCCCAGCGGGGGGAGAGAAGAAAAGGAAGGCCACCCCGACTGAGGAGGCCGGAGGGTCCAAGAAAGGAAGGACCCTTCCTCCGGACTTCTCCACCAACGCCGACAACGACGAGGAGGAGTGGCCACCAAGGGCCAAGCCCCTGGCGAGATCGTAAGTGTCCGGACTCCGGAATAGCTCATGACTTTTTATTTGTCGCATAGTGTCTTCTAACGAATATAACCATGTAGCCCGCCCAGGACAGGCTTCGCCGCTTCATCGAGCGGCTCCCTGGATTCGTCGGATGTGAATAGCACTTCACTTCCGACCGCCTCCTCTCCTCGTGATGCAGACGGCACCGCGGTGGAGTCCCAAAAGGGGCCCCACCAGGAGGAGGTGGTCCTGGAGGCGCCGCAAGGCGACCTCCCGGACTCCGGGCGCAAAGGGGGCGAAACCCCAGAGGGCTCTAAGTCCGGCCCTGTGCCGGACTCCGTACCGGAACCTTCAGTGGTTCCGAAGTCCGGCAAGCGGCCCCTTCGTAAGAAGGGCAAGATTGCGATGCCGGTGACCTCCGTCCATCCGGAGGCACCGGATAGCTTGCTGGGCGCTTAACGGCGCCTCCATCGACGAGGAGCACCGCCTTTATTATGAGTGTGGTGATCGAGAAGTTCGATCCGCCAAGAGCGGGCTGATCAAGCCTGCATCAGCCTTCTAACAGGCTTTGAGGTAAGTTTAGAATATGTAAAAATATTACCGCATAAACATTAGACCCTGATGCTTAGTTCTATGTTCGTAAAGAAAAACCGGACTGGGGATCTAAAAAGATATACGCAGGAGTCTAACATAAGTATGTCAATATGGGAATTCAGGCTGCGCTGGCGACCTCACCGCCCGACCGGCAGAGGTCAATGCATTGAAGCAGAGCCTCGGCGGTCCGAGAACGAGCTCGGCCTTGCCAAGAAGCAGCTTGAGGACAAGGAAGGTAAGTAATACCTTCTTAAAGTAATACCTTATGGAAAGGATTTGGTTGCAAAATGACAGGGACTAACGGGGGTATTGTAGGGGCCACGAACGAGGTGGCGACCCTGAAGGAAGCGGTGTCCATGGCCGAAAGCAAAGCGGCCACGGAGCGCACCGAGCGAGAGAAGCAGGAGGCGCGGGTGGCGGAGGTGCGGCAAGAGCTCCAGGCTCTCTTGGAAAAACACGAGAGTTTGGAGCGTGACTCGAAGACTCGAGAGTCCGAGCTCGCCTCGGCTCTTGAGAGTGTCAAAGCTGCTAAGACCGAAGCCCAAAAAGCCCTCCAGGAAATTGAATCGTTAAAGAAGATAGCGGCGGGTAAGGCATTCTTTATGCAAAGCAAGCATGTGAAAGTGAATTATCTATTACTTACCCGAATCCGGAGCTCTCCAGGAGCATTCGCAGATCTGCCCCGTAGTGTGTCTGATGCTGCCGCGTTCTACCGCGCCGAGGAGGGGAGCTCGACGAAAAAGGTGTTCTGGTCTCAGTATGCTGAGGCCGGACATCCGGTGCCCCTGAGCGACCAGCTGAAGCAGCTGGTCGAGCTCCACAAGGTCGCCGAACAGGCCATGAAGGGCCTCATAATTTGGCTGTGGACTAAGGAAGCCATGCCTGGGAGCTACTTCGGGCTAGTGCAGCGGCTGGTGGACGCGTGTCCATGGATTGAAGTCATCAAGCGCTCCGTCTGCATCGAAGGTGCCCGTAGGGCCCTTGCCCTTGCTAAGGTGCACTGGGGCAAGATGGACATTGAGAAGCTTATGACGGACGGACCACCACCGAAGAAGGAGCATCGCAAGCCTGAAATGTATTATGAGGGAGGGTGCCTGCCTTATAGCGGATGAATGCTCCAAAGATATAATTTTTTAGCAGACTCGCATTTGTTATCTTGTGCATTGAAAACTTGTTCATATGCGCTAAGCAACACTTTTGAATTTAAAATATTACCTTCTGTGCGGCCGTGTATTAAATTTGAGACATGGCGAGTCGTCGGCTTCAAATTTCCCCATGCCACGAGTCTTTGGGGTGTTCGGGATAAACTTGAGCGCTCTTGTTCCCATCCTTGGGTCCTTCGAGGGAGGCGCTCAACGCAACGAACAAGGCAACCGGACTATTGTGCTTGAACACTCTCACTTAGCCATAGAATTCTATAATTTTAAATTTCGGCGAAGCCCCTAGTATTCGGAAGACCGAGTTTGGGGCGCTATCCACGCCTTGGCCGGACAATGCCGACTCCTTGCTTTAAGCGGCATAAGTCTTTAGGGACCCGGAAAAACCTCTCGAACAGCGACCGGCTCTCGCCCTATCATGACGGTCAGGTTTAGCTTTCTCCACTGAGGTGCTCAACCCAGCTCAACCGGGGCACAATCGCAGTGGTTCTCCCAGCGCTACCTTAGCCGATATAATGGAACGTAAGGTACCAAAACATGGGAGCCGGGCAAACCCAACTATTGACCCAAGAATGATTTGGAGCCGATGCATATAATGCTATAAGTTCAGGGTGCCGCACTTGTGAAAGTGTTCGGATTTATCACACCATATTTTTGGGGTACTTAAGCCCCTGGTGTATTGGCCGTACCAAAGTGTACGGGTGCAACATGTCATGAATGAACATATATATAGATAAAGAAAGGAGTGCAATAATAGGAAAAAGCTATGTATTGTTTATTCAAAAAGGTACTGCAATGAAAGCAGAACAATACAAATAGTGCGATAAGCAAGGGATGGGACTATTTAACATGTCCCCCTCAGGGTAAGTTATGGATGGTATGTAAAACAGGTATAATGCTCGTAGTAGAGACCACCTGGACACTCGGCGTAACTTTACGCTTCCAGCTGTTGCATCGTGAGTTCGGCAATTCTAGTGCCGGACAGGGCTTCTGGAAAACGGAGTCCCGAAAGTAAGAGAAAAGAAGAAAGAAAAGAATGACACAATCGGGGCCCACAGTGCGGTTGAACCGCGTGCAGGTGTGCCGTGGTCATGCCCTCCCTTATGCCCATGGTATCTCGGGCGTAGTTATGTACGCGTAGTAATCGCTTCGCAATTGCGCGAGGGCTGGGGTTGGGGCGGATTGCTACGCTGCTCCGGATCATGCCAAAGCGGTCTTGTTGTAGGTTACTCCGGGCGCTTGACGGTGTCCGGACGTTTAATAGCCGGACTCGAGAATTGCTGTGAGAGGCTGCTTTGCACCTCCGCCGCGAGGGCCGCCGTGTGCTCCTCCGTTCGGAGAGAGCGTTCGGTGTTTGTAACATCCCAAAATTCTAAATTTTGGAATGTTATAAACAAATAGATAGATTTGATTGATTGCTTGATTGATTGACTGAAACTGAGTGAATTCGAAACTTTTTGAAAGTTAGATGAGAGGGAATAAAAGGACTTTCCCAAACTTTCATTTTTCTTTTATGATCTTCGGAATTCAAATTCTTTTCATCACAAAACCCTCGGAGAGAAGATGACATGACTTCTTCCATTTATTTAAATGACAAGGTGTTGAAAATATTTGAATTTCATTTGAAAAATATTTCCAATTCTGAAACTTTATGCAACTCAATGATTTTCACGACGAAGATAAAATGACTTCTTCAAATTATAATGAACTATGAGTTGTGAGTTTTCAAAGAATTAAATTCAAAGTTCCTTTGAATTTATTTTTCAATTTGGAGTTATTTGAGTTTTATTCAAATTATTTTTCTCCAAAATAAAATATATGGAAATAGGGTAACATGATTCCCTACATCAAAAATTGGAGAGAAATTGATTTTAAATCATTTTGGTATTTTTAAAATGATTTTTATTGAATTTTATTAGAGCTGAAACACTCTTTGTTTTATTCGGATTTGTGTGTATTTTATTTGAAGCTAAAATAATGTTCATGTTGTAGAAAATGTTTTTCTGAAAATTTTGATATATTATATGCCTATATATTATTTTTATTTATTTTGTTTTTTTTTATTTTGTTTTCTGTAAAAAAAATGTTAAAAAAATATCGCGCCACAGGCCCAGGCCCGGCTCAGCCCAGCCAGGCCCGGCCCGGCGCCTTCGCCGCCTCTCTCTCCCTCAGACGTCACGCCCGAAGGGAGCCCGCCGCCACGCCTCCCCGCCGCCCGAGTCCGCCTCCACCCAGGCGTCCCCGTTGCCCCTTCCCAAAGCGCCAACCCCCTCTTAAATACCGCCCGGCCCCCTCTCTCTCACCTCGACCGCCGCCGCCTCCCAAGCCGAGTCCGCCGCCGCCGCCCGGAGAGGCCTTTGCCCGCCGTCGTTCTCGCCGGCCGAGCCTCGTCGCCCTCGTCGCCGACCCGCCGACCCCCGTCGAACCCCCCCTCGCCGCACCGGAGCCCCGCCGGCGAAGAGCCGCCGGAGGTAGCCCTCGCCGCCGCCCCGATCCGATCCGATCCGATCCGGTTTTTGTAAAAAAAACCCGATCCGGTTTATTTAAAAAAAAGAGATGTTCGGTTTTTTTTAAGAAACCTAGATTGGTTTTATTTTTTTTCGGTTTTCTTATTTAGTGAACGTTCACCGACCCGTTCGTTTCAATGAACGCGTTCGTTGGATTAGTTCTGTTAACGAACGTCCGTTATTTAATCCGTTCGTCGTTTTTCTTTTAATCGGATTTAATCCGTTATTTTTCTGATTCGATTTCCGATCTGATTTTCAAATCTGTTTTATTTCTTGCTCGTTTATCGAATCAGGTGATTCAAGCGCCTGGAGTTTCAGAATGAAACCGCCGTTCGACTAACCTACTTTCACAGAGTTTTGCTACTGTGAAATTTTGACATAATTTCAGATTTGCTAAACCGAGTCGTTCTCTTCGAGTTCCGACTTTCGATGCTTTATTTGATTCGATTCTTTTGCAACCAGGGTTCTTAAGTTGAACTATCTGGTTAGATCTTTTATTCGAGATTTCTCCGTGCATTAGATGAGTACTTATTGTATGCTTGTTGTTTGTCTGCGTTAGATCACCCGGAGTGCGCCGCTTGTTACTTCGAATCTCTAGGACTCGCGGATCATCAGCAAGGCAAGTAACACTTTGATCATGTCTTTTCTACTACCCAGTTTTTATTGCATTAGATCAAACCCTCAAACACTTGCATGTTTAGGATCTAATTAAATTGTGGGATGGGAAGTAGATTGAGGTAGTACCTATTACCTGTTTTATTATCAAACCCTTGGGAGTTACTTCTACGTTTGCTTGATTATGCCATGCTATGCTAGTAGACGTGGATTGGGTGAGTGAATATCCATGACAGATGTGAGATTGTTAATTAATGGTTTTATCTAAGGTGGCAACCTAAACACACATCCGGGTGGATTGAGGCACCTGGTTTCTATCGAGGACTTGCCTGTATTTCTTCGGACCGCCACCCGTGCTCTAAGGGATCATGAGATTTTTCAAACTAGAAACTTACGTGTGCAGCCACAAGCCAATTATGGGCTCTGGCGTAGTTGACTAAGTTGTGCGAACTCTTACGGGTAGGCTAGCTGATGTAGGGGATGTAGGTTGGTACGGTCTACCCACATGTAAGGTGCTAAGCGCTTACGAAAGACTATGTCTCGGTCATCCGTTTCTCAAACACCATGTAGTGCGAGAACCAAGCGGAGGCGATCGAGTCTTGTGGGGAAAAGTGCTAAACCTCTGCAGAGTGTAAAACTAATCATGATTAGCCGTGTCCCCGGTTATGGACGTTTTGAGTATCTAGTACTTGAATATCATGTGAATCTCAACATGTTACTTCTAATAAATGTTATTGGGTTTTAATGAGTACTTTTAATTGGGATTGAGGATCTTGTCAACCATTCTCAATGTTCAACAACCACCATGATAGCTAAATAAATTTATTCCTTTGAAGTAGGGAAATTTGGCTTTTCGCAAAACTGTAACCATAGAGCTTTTCCACCAGCCATATATGCATGTAGTATAGCTTATTCTTTCATTACTCTCTATGTGTTACATTGCCAGCATATTCCATATGCTGACCCGTTTCCGGGCTGCAACGTTTCATGTTGCAGACTTTTCGCATTTACGAAGTAAGTGATACGTTAGGGTTACGATTTCCTATACTCAACTTTGCCGTTGGAGTTGATGGGAATCCACAACCTTGTTGCTTCCGCTATATTTTGGATTGAGGTAATAGTATTTACGCTGTTTATACATGTGATTTACCTCTGTTATAAATCCTTCGAGTAATCGTGTGTGTCAAAGATACCGATCCGAGGATGACACGAAAGCACGAAGACTTGATCCATTCGGGTCGGGTCGCTACAAGATGGTATCAGAGCACGTGTTGACTGTAGGACGTGACCCTAGAAAATGGCAAGCCCATAGGAAAGATTTTTCTCTACAACTTTCTTTTTCAAAAAGATCTTTTACCTCTCTTCTCTTCTGAGATTATTCAAATATTCCTTTTAGTGAGACCATACCCCTTTTCCCTTTTGACCACTCGGAGATTTGACTGATGAGACCACTCCAAGGAGACAAGATATCGGACAACTAAGACCATTTGGAATGAAGATGATTTTTCCGTGTAAACGGAAACTACAACGGTGAAGACTCCGAAGACTAGGAATTTGAAGGCTCCAAATAAATTCCGGATTTGTATGACCTAGGAAGGCTACGCTTATGGAACTTGGCAGACTATGGAAGTTATCAATACCCGAGATCAAGGTGTATCAGAGAAAGACTGGAACATGGAGCATTAGAATTCAAAGTTTTATCAAGAAAACCCGAAGGCAGGAGATATCAACTATGGAATGATAGCTCATGAAAATGACAAGAGCAGAAACACACTATCCATGATGTTATTGCCGCCTATGCTATTGTCACCGTGACGGAGTTAAGCATGCAGATGCATGGAAGGATTGGATGGTATCAAGCTGATGGAGCATCTATCTCGTAAGCGTTGGAGTTTTAACCTTAGCTGGTGTATCACCGGGATCCGAGTATTACATGAAGAAGTTTAAGGTGGATCTGCAGGAAGCGATTTGATAAGGAAGCAGTTCGTGAAGAACTCAGGACCCAGAAGCTGAAAGTAGACAAGATGAAGGAGAAAAACATCGAGATACCGGAGATTGACAGTAACTGAAGGACAGTAGGATCATGGATCATGTCAAGGATGTTGAAACCGGCAGTTGGAACGTAACTCCAGAAATATTGAAGGACGTCACAAGAGACTTCGCGTCAACAGAGATGATCCGCAAAAGAACTTGAGAAGGACAAGCATGATCGTAAGGAGCCATCGGAGACATGATCAAGATTGGAAGAGTTTGATGACTTTGAAGATTTATTGACCGTTAGAAGACCAAACCCTGTTACATACCTACGTTAGATGCGACGATTGTGAGCTGTCATTTGTTTGATGTTTTCCGACAGCCACAATAAAATCTGTCTTTTCAAAACCATTGTTTGTATTGTGTGCATCCCCTCTCGATCTCTCTTATCCCACCCCAAACCCATGGACCCATTAGAGGATGGATGGAGATGAGCTTGTAATTTCCGGACCAATGAGTCAATTGGAGATGGACCGATGGATTCAGAACATGGAGGATCACATGAAGAACAACCCGATAGTCAGAAAAGATATGACCCAGCATGCTCTTCAGTGCTTTGAAAGAGGTGCTGCTATCTAGTGGAGGATGTACCAAACCATCAATGTGGCCAGGAGTAACCACTTGGGAAGAATTTAAGTTGACTTTGCTAAAGTCTCGTCTTGTGTCCTAGAAATTGAAGCCTGATGGAAGTGATATGAAGAAACCATGCGCATGCAAGATTTGTGGAGAAATAGGACACACCCATAAGGAACACAAGGATGAATACCCTCATAAGTGGAGGATTACCAAAGGAGTTAGCCGAGGATCTCAGGGAACTTCGGTTGGAGATTGTTCCCAAAGGTTTTGTTGCAGCAATGGAAGTTCAGTCTACATTGTTGGAAAAGATCCGTGAAGCTCAGAAGGATGACAAAGATATTGTTGAGGTAAAACAGAGGATGAGCAAAGGAAAGGCCAAAGGTTTTCGTAAGGATGAGCACGACACCTTATGGTTTGAGGACAGTGTACATATACCCAATAATGCGTAGATCGTGAAGTTAATGCTTCAGGAGGCTCATGACTCACCATACTTGATTCGCCTCGAAACACCAAGATGTATTTGGATTTGAAGGAGTGTTTCGTGGACTGGTATGAAGAAGGATATTCGCGGAGTATGTAGTCGTAAGTGATGTATGCCGAGAAAGTAAAAGCGAGCATCGAAGCGGCAGGATTATTGCAGCCTATGCCGATACCGAATGGAAGTAGGATAAGCTTGGCATGATTTCATTTCCGGATTTCCGGAACCCGATTGGGATATGATTCTATCTGGGTAGTAGTTGACTCGCTTGACCAAAGTGGCTCACTTTATCCCAAATGAAATACGAAAAGTCGAAGTTGGCCAAGATATATTGGACAAGGATCGTATGTCTGCATGGAGTTCCGAGGACCATCATAGAGGAACAAAGTTTACCTCAAAATTTTGGAAACAGCTGCACCAGACTTTGGATACTAGGCTAGAGTTCAGTACAACCTTTCATCCGCAGACAGATGGATAAATCAAGAGAGTCAATCAGATACCGGAGGACATGTTGAGAGCGTGTGCGCTAAATTTCGGATCTAGTAGTGATGATAATCTACCCTACGGGGAGTTCTCATACAACAACAGCTAACAAGTCAGTTTGAAGATGGCCCCTTTTGAAGCTTTGTATGGGAGAAGGAGCCAGACACCATTGATGTGGGATGAAGTTGGAGACCGTCAGTTGTTTGGACCAAATATGATCAAGGAGTCAGAAGAGAATGTTAAGTTGATTCGAGATAGACTGAAGATAGCTCAGTCCAGGCAGAAGAGTTATGCAGACTCAATAACGCAAGGAGGTAGTCTATGAAATCGGAGACAGAGCATATCCTTGTGTGCCAGCTCTGCGAGGAGTTAAACGATTTGGAGTTAAGGGAAAGTTAGACCCGAGATTTGTAGGACCATACCGAGTTGGAACGTATGGGAGAAGTTACCAACAAGTTGGAGTCACCCGAAGGACTGTTAGGAGTTCAGGATGTGTTTCACGCTTCCCGATTGAAGAAGTGCCATGCGAGAGATGGCCAATATTTCCTTGTAAGGACGCTTGACCTGGAAAGGATAATGATGTTCCACGAAGTGAGTATGGATTTCATAAGTATAAGTTTTATCACGGTATGTGGGACATCCCACGAGGATGAAGAGATGAATTACTATTGGATATAAAGGAGGTGTGATGTTGGAAATATGGATCAATGGAAATTCCATGATGAGTTTGAGTAATCATGTCTCAGTTTGGTGCCAATAGAAGGAAGAAGGACAGTACAATTGGATGGATTTTAAGTATGCCAGGAAGTTGGATGTTGGGATAATGATCAGTTGCCCAGATGATGAGTTCAAGATTTGCAAGTGATGAGATGGGCAATAACCCACAGGCCCCAGGACCTGCCAAGAAGCAAGCACACTCTTGCAGAAGGAAAAACTCTGGCAGAAGTTGCGATTTTATCGACCGACGATCTTATAGGAGTTTACGCAAAACCTGAGAGTTGTGAAGGATCGATAGTTGTTTGTTTGGCTTGCAGAAACAATGGATTTTTCGAACTTGGTTAAATCGACAAGAGAAATTCTGCAATGCTTGTGAGGATGACCGAGTGTTAGAATGCGAGATTCGCTAAACCATGTACAAGGTAATGATTTGGGTGCGGGATGGATTGATCACCATACCGACTTACTCTTATTATTCGCCTTGCTATATGGGATGGTAAATCTGAGTGACTTACCTATAGTCGAGACACGACAATCAAAACCTTGTTTGAACCTTAGAAAGGTATAGGTATTGTTTTTCCCTTGTACACGGCAGTTGTTGCCAACCGTAGGATATACGGTGAGGTTCAACCCAGACCCGTTTTCTGCAGGAGAAACCATAAATTGTTGACCACCACGAGATATCGATAGTTGTTTAGCATTGGCGCCTAATCTGCCTCGCTAAGAAGACCCAGTTTCGGGATAACCTTACCAAGAGTAAAGGACAAAGGAATTGAGGAAAAGGTTATGCCACTACCGGAAGAGCCCAGAGAAGGAATTATTCTTAAGATCTGGGAAGACCGACATCACAAGAATAAGGATGCACGATATCGAGTTTTGATGGAACCTTAACAATGCTTCTAAGGGTGGTAGCACCCGAGACCCCGGAGTCGATCGATGGACTTTGAGAAGACCCCCAAACCCTAACCTATTTCTTGCTAGCCTCTCCGAATCTCGAGGACGAGATTCATTTTAAGGGTGGTAGTTTGTAACATCCCAAAATTCTAAATTTTGGAATGTTAGATAGATTTGATTGATTGCTTGATTGATTGACTGAAAGTGAGTGAATTCGAAACTTTTTGAAAGTTAGATGAGAGGGAATAAAAGGACTTTCCCAAACTTTCATTTTTCTTTTATGATCTTCGGAATTCAAATTCTTTTCATCACAAAACCACGGAGAGAAGATGACATGACTTCTTCCATTTATTTAAATGACAAGGGTGTTGAAAATATTTGAATTTCATTTGAAAAATATTTCCAATTCTGAAACTTTATGCAACTCAATGATTTTCACGAGCGAAGATAAAATGACTTCTTCAAATTATACGAAATATGAGTTGGGAGTTTTCAAAGAATTAAATTCAAAGTTCCTTTGAATTTATTTTTCAATTTGGAGTTATTTGAGTTTTATTCAAATTATTTTTCTCCAAAATAAAATATATGGAAATAGGGTAACATGATTCCCTACATCAAAAATTGGAGAGAAATTGATTTTAAATCATTTTGGTATTTTTAAAATGATTTTTATTGAATTTTATTAGAGCTGAAACACTCTTTGTTTTATTCGGATTTGTGTGTATTTTATTTGAAGCTAAAATAATGTTCATGTTGTAGAAAATGTTTTTCTGAAAATTTTGATATATTATATGCCTATATATTATTTTTATTTATTTTGCTTTTTCTTATTTTGTTTTCTGGAAAAAAATGTTAAAAAAATATCGCGCCCCCACAGGCCAGCCTTGACCAGCCCAACCAGCCAGCCCGGCCCAGCGCCCGCCGCCTCCCTCTCTCTCACCTCGCGCCTTGCCCGCCGCCCAGCCGCCACGCCCGCCTCCCCGCCGCCGAGTCCGCCTCCACCCGGCGTCCCCGTTGCCCCCTTCCCAAGGCGCCCGCCAACCCCTCTTAAATACCGCCCGGCCCCCCCTCTCTCTCACCTCGACCCGCCTTGCCGCCGCCTCCCAAGCCGAGTCCGCCCGCCGCCCGAGACGCCCGCCGTCGTTCTCGCCCGGCCTTGGAGCCCTCGTCGCCCTCGTCGCCCGACTTCGCCGACCCGCCGACCCCGTCAGAACCCTCGCCCGCCGGAGCCCGCCGGAGCCCCGCCGGCGAAGAGCCGCCGGAGGTAGCCCTCGCCGCCGCCCCGATCCGATCCGATCCGATCCGGTTTTTGTAAAAAAACCCGATCCGGTTTATTTAAAAAAAAAGAGATGTTCGGTTTTTTTTAAGAAACCTAGATTGGTTTTATTTTTTTTCGGTTTTCTTATTTAGTGAACGTTCACCGACCCGTTCGTTTCAATGAACGCGTTCGTTGGATTAGTTCTGCTAATGACGTCCGTTATTTAATCCGTTAAATGCGTTTTTCTTTTAAACGGATTTAATACGATAATTTTCTGATTCGATATCCGATCTGATTTTCAAATCTGTTTTATATATTTCTCGTTTATCGGAATCGGGTGATTCAGCGCTGGAGTTTTAATGTGAAACCGCCGTTCCGACTAACCTACTTTCACAGAGTTTTGCTACTGTGAAATTTTGACATAATTTCAGATTTGCTAAACCGAGTCGTTCTCTTTCGAGTTCCGACTTTCGATGCTTTATTTGATTCGATTCTTTTGCAACCAGGGTTCTTAAGTTGAACTATCTGGTTAGATCTTTTATTCGAGATTTCTCCGTGCATTAGATGAGTACTTATTGTATGCTTGTTGTTTGTCTGCGTTAGATCACCCGGAGTGCGCCGCTTGTTACTTCGAATCTCTAGGACTCGCGGATCATCAGCAAGGCAAGTAACACTTTGATCATGTCTTTTCTACTACCCAGTTTTTATTGCATTAGATCAAACCCTCAAACACTTGCATGTTTAGGATCTAATTAAATTGTGGGATGGGAAGTAGATTGAGGTAGTACCTATTACCTGTTTTATTATCAAACCCTTGGGAGTTACTTCTACGTTTGCTTGATTATGCCATGCTATGCTAGTAGACGTGGATTGGGTGAGTGAATATCCATGACAGATGTGAGATTGTTAATTAATGGTTTATCTAAGGTGGCAACCTAAACACACATCTGGGTGGATTGAGGCACCTGGTTTCTATCGAGGACTTGCCTGTATTTCTTGGACCGCCACCCGGGCTCTAAGGGATCATGAGATTTTTCAAACTAGAAACTTACGTGTGCAGCCACAAGCCAATTATGGGCTCTGGCGTAGTTGACTAAGTTGTGCGAACTCTTACGGGTAGGCTAGCTGATGTAGGGGATGTAGGTTGGTACGGTCTACCCACATGTAAGGTGCTAAGCGCTTACGAAAGACTATGTCTCGGTCATCCGTTTCTCAAACACCATGTAGTCACGAGAACCAAGCGGAGGCGATCGAGTCTTGTGGGGAAAAGTCGCAAACCTCTGCGAGTGTAAAAACTAATCATGATTAGCCGTGTCCCCGGTTATGGACGTTTTGAGTATCTAGTACTTGAATATCATGTGAATCTCAACATGTTACTTCTAATAAATGTTATTGGGTTTTAATGAGTACTTTTAATTGGGATTGAGGATGCTGTCAACCATTCTCAATGTTCAACAACCACCATGATAGCTAAATAAATTTATTCCTTTGAAGTAGGGAAAAATTGGCTTTTCGCAAAAACTGTAACCATAGAGCTTTTCCACCAGCCATATATGCATGTAGTATAGCCTATTCTTTCATTACTCTCTATGTGTTACATTGCCAGCATATTCCATGTGCTGACCCGTTTTCGGGCTGCAACTTTTCATGTTGCAGACTTTTAGAACGACGAGTAAGTGATACGTTAGGGTTACGATTTCCTATACTCAACTTTGCCGTTGGAGTTGATGGGAATCCACAACCTTGTTGCTTCCGCTATATTTTGGATTGAGGTAATAGTATTTACGCTGTTTATACATGTGATTTACCTCTGTTATAAATCCTTCGAAATCTTGTGTGTCGAGATACCGATCCAGGGATGACACGAAAGCACAGAGACTTGATCCATTCGGGTCGGGTCGCTACAGTGTTTCCATTGACCGTGATTACTCCTCGAGGGCCTCGCATCTTGAGCTTGAGGTACGCGTAGTACGGCACCACATTGAACTTTGCAAATGCGGTTTGTCCAAGCAGTGCGTGATAGCCGCTGCGGAACGGGACTATGTCGAAGATTAACTCTTCGCTTCGGAAGTTATCCGGGGATCCGAAGACCACTTGAGTGTAATCGAGCACATACAATTGGCCTCTACACCTGGTATGACGCCTTTAAAGGTCGTCTTTGTGGGTTTAATCCTTGAGGGGTCTATGCCCATTTTGTGCACTGTATCCTGATAGAGCAGGTTCAGGCTGCTACCGCCGTCCATCAGGACTCTAGTGAGGTGGAATCCGTCGATGATTGGGTCAAGAACCAATGCGGCGAATCCGCCATGGTGGAGGCTAGTGGGGTGGTCCCTTCAATCAAAGGTGATCGGGCAGGAGGACCATGGGTTGAACTTTGGGGCGACTAGCTCCATCGCATATACGTCCCTTAGTGCACGCTTCCACTCCCTTTTGGGTATGTGGGTTGCATATATCATGTTCACCGTCCGCACTTGTGGGGGGAAGCCCTTCTGTCCTCTATTGTTCGGCGGCCGGGGCTCCTCCTCGTCATCGCTATGCAGCCCCTTGTCATTGAGTTCGGCATTTAACTTGCGTGCCTGTTTGAAGACCCAACAATCCATGTTGGTGTGGTTGGCTAGTTTTTCGGGGGTGCCATGTATTTGGCACGAGCGATCGAGTATTCGGTCCAGATTGGACAGGCCCTGAGTATTTATTTTGAACGGCTTTTTCCGCTTACCGGGTTTAGAGCTTCTATATCCGGCATTGACTGACGTATCTTTAGCATTATCCCTGTTAATGCAACGCTTGTGCTTATTGCAACGCGACCTGCCATTACTGTCCTTGGTATCCGAACTACCAGGGTTTTTGGTCAAGTTGTTGCTACGAGCTAGCCAGCTGTCCTCTCCCGCGCAAAAGCGGGTCATGAGTGTTGTGAGGGCTGCCATGGATTTCGGCTTTTCCTGTCCTAGGTGCTGGGCAAGCCACTCGTCGTGGATGTTATGTTTGAAGGCTGCAAGGGCCTCTGCATCCGGACAGTCAACGATTTGATTTTTCTTGGTTAGGAACCGTGTCCAGAATTGTCTGGCCGATTCTTCTGGCTACTGAATTATGTGGCTGAGGTCATGTCGGGCGTCTGGTGGTCGCACATATGTGCCACGAAGTTATCAAGGAATGCGGCTTCCGTGTCCTCCCAACAACCAATTGATTCTGGCGGCAGGCTGTTAAGCCAATGCCGAGCTGGTCCTTTAAGCTTGAGTGGGAGGTATTTGATGGCGTGTAGATCATCACCTTGGGCCATGTGGATATGGAGGAGGGAGTCCTCGATCCAAACCGCAGGATCTGTTGTGCCATCGTATGATTCGATGTTTACGGGTTTGAAACCCTCGGGGATTTGATGATCCATCACTTCGTCTGTGAAGCATAGTGGGTGTTCGGCGCCTCTGTATTGAGCTATATCACGACGCAGCTCAAATGAGCTTTGTCTACTGTGTTCGGCCCGTCCGGAATTGTTGTATCCGGCATGACGGTTATCGTCGCGTGTCATGGGGCGCCCACGCGATCCGTAGATCGATCTTGTTTCCTTGCCTTGTCCTCCAATATGTCTCGCAGGTCTGGCGTTTTTCCCCGTGCCTTGTTACTTTTCGAGCGACGCCGGGGTGCGGCTTGAATGGAGGGTCTAGAGGCCTCTCTATCGCGACCACGGGGTGGCCGGTCGGCCGCATCATGCGCTGGTGATGTAGGTTTGGGTGCTGCTTCCTCTAATTGGGGTAGCAGCCTGCGTTTTGGGTATCTCTTGGAGGGGCGTTCGAGTTCGTACTCTTCGACTGCAAGGACTTCAGTCCATCTGTCGACTAGCAAGTCTTGGTCAGCTCTAAGCTGCTGCTGCTTTTCTTGGCGCTGCTTGCCTTGGCCATAAGCCTGCGTTTGAACCGCTCTGATGCGGGATCCTCGAGCCACGACAAATTAAATGGTAAATCGAGGCTTGCCTCATCTTCGGAGGGAGGCATATAATTATCGTCCTCCACCTCCACATGCGCCACTCTATCATGAGGGCTGGCTTCTCCCTCCTCTGTGCTGAATCCTGCTTTGGAGGGGTTGTCTTCGACACTTGTCAGGTGTTATTATCTCCCATGCCAGAATCACCGTTTTCTTTGTGGCGGGATTTAGTCTTGGCGCCTTGTTGGCCTTGGCGCTTGGGCTGTTTCTTGGATGGGTCATCCTCCGTTGTTCCCTCGCCGTTCCCATCTTTTGGGATGTCCACCATGTATATGTTGTATGGCGAGGTGGCCTTCCGATTACCCTCAGTGCGCTGGTTCTTGGTCGTCTCCAGCATTGTCGTCCATACCGTCGATGTCTTCAGAGTCGAAATCGACCATGTCGGTTAAATCATCGACAGTGGCTACAAAGTGGGTGGTGGGTGGGCATTAAATTTCTTCGTCGTCCACATCCCAACCTTGCTGACCGTAGTCTGGCCAGGGCTCTCCTGATAAAGAGAGAGACTTTAGTGAATTTAGGATGTCGCCAAAGGGCGAGTGCTGAAAGATGTCTGCGGCAGTGAACTCCATGACCGGCGCCCAATCGGATTCGATTGGCCGGGGCGCGGGAGGTTCGGAGTCCGGAGAGGAGTCCGGCACCTTGGAGTCACGGGATTCGCAAAGGACACGGATGGTGTTCGGCTCAATCACCGTAGAGATCATAGCCCCCGAGGCGGTGTCCAGCCACTCGTCCTCGATCGGCGGAGTCGGCTCTGAGCTAAGGGTCGGAGGCGGGGCCGGTGCGAGCTCGAGGCACTGCTCGGCGAGCTAGATCGTGCCCATTGAGGACAAGGCGCGCGCTTGGCTGTGGCTCGAATCCGTCAAAGATCAAGTCTCCGCGTATGTCGGCCGTGTAGTTCAAACTCCCAAACCTGACACGATGGCGAGGCGTAAGCTTCGATCTGCTCCGGATGGCCAAGTGAATTGGCCCATGATTGCAAAGCCGCCGAATCTGAAGATCTGTCCGGGAGAAAAGTCTCACCTGGACCACGTCGTTGTTGATGATCGAACGAGCCATCATGCCTAAAGATGACGACACAGAGGAACTCTCAATGAAAGCACCAATGTCGGTGTCAAAACCGGCGGATCTCGGGTAGGGGGTCCCGAACTGTGCGTCTAGGCGGATGGTAATAGGAGAAAAGGGACACGATGTTTTTAACCAGGTTCGGGCCCTCTTGATGGAGGTAAAACCCTACTCCTGCTCGATTAATATTGATGATATGGGTAGTACAAGAGTGGATCTACCACGAGATCAGAGAGGCTAAACCGTAGAAGCTAGCCTATGGTATGATTGTTGTTAGATCCCTCGGACTAAAAACCCTCCGGTTTATATAGACACTGGATAGGGTTAGGGTTACCCAGAGTCGGTTACAATGGTAGGAGATCTACATATCCGTATCGCCAAGCTTGCCTTCCACGCCAAGGAAAGTCCCATCCGGACACGGGACGAAGTCTTCAATCTTGTATCTTCATAGTCCAGGAGTGCGGCCAACAGTGATAGTTCGGCTATCCGGACAGCCCCTAATCCAGGACTCCCTCAGGGCGGCTGAACCTGCGCGACAACGAGATCAACGAGGGATCCTCATCCGGGGAGGTGGATGAGGGACGTCAAGCTATTGCAGTGGACGACGTCGTCGGGGAAGAGGCTTCGGCTGGGTAACGGTGGGGTGGCGGATGGAGGTGGGTGGGTGGGGTTTCGCGCCTAGAGCAGAGAGGTTATGGCGGCCTGGGATTTCGAATGGCGAAAAGGAGGTGATGGGAGGTTGGAACCATGACTTAGGGACGCACTTGTCCAAAATGTAGGGTGTTCTACAAAAGTACCCCCACCGATTTGAACTAGCGGCCCTTTCGGCTCAGGGTTTGTCACGGGATATCCAAGGCCACCTATGGGACCAGGAGGCCCCTTGCTGGTTCGGTAGGGGGATGTCGCGTTGCACAAAGATCAGACCAGCGCACGGCAGCACGACAGAGAGCACACAAGCAATTTACCCAGGTTCGGGATGCCGCGAGGCGTAAGACCCTACTCCTACTTTGGTGGATTGATAGTGGAATGGGGATGGTGCAACGCAGTACACTTTCCCGGCAGGGGTCGCCGTAGGGCAGTAGCGACTACACGCGTATGGGGGTGTGGGTTGGTCAACTTTCCAAACTTTCCTACGAGTGCCCTGGGCCTCCTTTTATAGTTCAAGGGGTCACCACAATGGCAAAGTAGTCATTATCCACTGATATGATAGCAAATAGTGCTATCATACCTAACTCTGCGGGCTGACATGGTGCATTAAATGAACCGCTTAGTGTCACGTCACTGGTTTCCCGGCAAGGCTTGCCGGGCTATCTTGATAGCTCCGCGCCTGTTCTCTTGACACGTCGCAGGACGAGTGTCATCTGTGGGTTTCTTCTGTATGAAATGGTTGCCATGTGTCGAATGGCTGCCACTTAATCACCTTGCGGCTTGACACCGCAATGATTGACGACGTGGGTCGTGCTTGAGTGGTTGGTGGGGTGGTTCCGCCCCGCTAGCCCCATCAGACCCTGCCGGGGTGTCTTGTTTGCCTGCTACTGGTGGTCGCATAGCCCCTTGCCGGGCTCGCCTGCCCGGAAAGCGAGGCTCTTCTCTTGCCAATATATTGCTCCTCTAGCTTGATCTTGGTCCCTCTGAACTGCATGTTGGTTCTTCAAATCTCTTGTCCTTCAATCTCTGACTT